>CM066173.1:23734965-24334965 GCA_033629205.1 Lithocarpus polystachyus | reverse complement strand
TTGTTATGAAAGTATTGTGAAAAATATTGTGGATATAGCACTTTTTTACACAATAACTTTATTTTTAATTGTGGTTGGTTCCAATATAATATTTTATTATTTTATTTTGACCTATAAGAAACTAACACCTTAACAATTGTGAAAATATTATGCCAATTTGTTGTGTTAATATTTTATTATTTTGTGAAACATTGCGAATCGAACAAACCAAAAATAATGTAACAAAACTACTGTAGCTTTACACATTAAAAAAAAAAAAAAACTACCACTGAAACAGTGCACGTTGAACAAACCAAAAGTACTATAACTTCAAGCCTATATAGATAATATAATATAAAACAAAAACAATGTTAACGTGTATAGTATTGTGGGCTTTAGGCCCAACTAGTTTACTTATACAGCACACGTCTTGTACTACACTCCTACTTGTACTACACTCATATGCCTCCTATATAAAGGCATACTCATGTATATTCTTTTAATTGAGAAATACAATATTATTGCATTCAGTATTTCTAACATGGTATCAGAGCCACTGCTCTAATTTTCTTGTGCCCTGCAGTCTTGTTTTGTCGGTATTTTCCGCTGCCTCAACTTCTGTGGTCAGTAAACCCTCAGGGTTGAATTTTCACCGCCAGAAGCTCTTCCTCCACCGCCAAAACCACTGCCATCATCAGATCTATCACCGTTGACCTCTGATTACGACATAAGACATATCACCGTGTAGCTCTTCATTTGCTCTACACATCTCCGCCAAAAACACCCAAATCTGACCATCCACACGCCGCCACGCGCCGGTCAAAGTTTCGACAGAAACTTCCATGCGCTTCACGCGCCACCAGGGTTGCTCCGATCTTGTTGCCGCCGCCACCATCAGAATCGTCTACCTCCGTTCTACATCTTCGTGAAAGAATCGGCTTCAATAGACAGCCCACGCGCCATCACGCGCCGCCCAAAGAATCGGCGAAGTTCATCCACGCGTCTCACGCGCCACTGGGATATTTGCTGACGTCATCTCTGACGTCATTACTGCCACGTCAGCCCTAGCTGACGTCACCTGCTTATGTCAACCCCACATCGTCTGCTGACATCAACTGCTGACGTCATCCTTTGACCTGTCTGATGACCATTGACTTTGACTTTGACCAGGTTTGACTGTTGACTTTAGGCCAGAGTTGACTTTTTGCAATCCAGGTGCTCCTTACCCAGTTTTTCGCGTAGATTTCATTTTTGCAGTCTATTTTTGTATATTTTGCTTCTAAATGAAGAATAAGGGCAAGTTTTCTTCCTTTTGCAACAATCATCGCCAAAAATCCAACAAACGTTTTTGCAATTTTTGCAAATGTTTTGGCCATAATATTAAGACTTGCTACAATGCAACAAATCAGTTGTTTCATTTTCTGCTGCTACTGTTGCCACCTCTAAGAGTGTCCAACTAATGGCTCCCGTCACTGCACAGTCTCAATCTTCTGGATCCACTTTCACCATTTCCAAAGATGACCTTATAAACATCATCGCTAATGTCATTCGTATGGTTGGTAATGCATCCTATTCCTCTTCTCTCTCAGCTTTATCTGGTATGTCTCCTTCCTCTTAGCTTATGGATTCTGTTTGTTGTAATCACATGACACCTCACTCGTCCTTATTTTCTGAACTTCAACTTGCACCACACCCTCTTAATATTCGCATAGCAAATGGTTCCACAATGTCTGGTCATAATATAGGTTTTGTTTCGACCTCCAACCTCTCAGTTCCTAGGGTATTTAATGTTCCTGACCTTTCTTACAATTTATTTTCTTTGGACCAATTAGCTGAGTTGGATTATCGCATTATCTTTGATTATTCTGGGTGTATTGTGCAGGATCCGAGGACGGGACAGGAGCTTGGAAACGGTCCTAGAGTTGAACGTATGTTTCCCGTGGATAACCTTCGTCTTCCACTTGTTGCTCCTATTTTTGTTGCTACAGCTGCTGCAGTTTCTTCTATTCCTTCCCTTGCACTTTGGCATGCCCGACTTGGTCACGCATCTTCCTCTCGGGTACAACAGTTGACTTCTAGAAGTTTGTTAGGCTCAATGTCTATAGAAAATTTTGATTGTGTTTCATGTCAATTAGGAAAACAACCAACTTTGCCTTTCAATACTAGTGAATCAGTTTCCATTGATATCTTTGACCTAATTCATTCTGATGTTTGGGGACCTTCCTCTGTCTCTAGTATTGGTAGATATCGATATTTTGTTGTCTTTGTTGATGATTATTCCCGTTATAGCTGGATTTTTCATATGAAACATCGTTCCGAATTATTGCAAGTATATTCTAATTTTGCAAAAATGGTTGAAACTCAATTTTCCAAACGTATCAAAATTTTTCGATCTGATAATGCTCTTGAGTACACTCAATATGCTTTCCAGACTGTTTTGCATTCCTATGGCATTGTTCATCAACTAACTTGTTGTTGAGGGGAAAATTTTGATGTCCCCAAATAGAATGTAGGGTAGCCAAGCCGAAACTCGACGATGGGCCTTGAGATAAAGCCCAAAGGCATTCGGTGTTGTGGAAGTCCATCCAAGCAAGATATAGAGGCTGCAAGACAACACTAAAGCACAATAAACATGTCAATATTGTTAGTTTGTTATATTATTAGTCTTTTTTGCAACATCATAGTCCAAATCAGTCCTCTAGTGGTACGGTATTATCTCCAGCAATGGGGGGAAATTATATTTAGAGTCCAACAGTCAATAATTAAATAGATTTAGGAAAGTGTTCACTCTTGGGGGTCCTTGTATATCTTGGTTAAGGGAATTTATAGTACTTTCAGCCATCACTACATCAATATGAGGGAAAAATTCAATTGTTGCAAATATATTATATCCTTTGTCATAATAATAATAAATAAAGGTTAAAGGGCTCCATAGTTACAAATAAAGGAGGAGAAATAGGATCGAATGAAGGAAGAGAAAGATCCCCAACTCACTACAGCAAGTATTAAGCTAAGATTTCGGTGGGTATGTGTTTATGAGACATGGACGAGCTGAATGTGGATCGTTTTGAGTGAGTGGAATGGGATTAATGTTGAGATTGAAGTTTGTTATGAGTGATGGGCTGTTTATAACTAGTTGGAGGACGTTTTGGGCTGTGTTTGTGTGAAAAAAGGGAAAGAACATCTGAGATTAGATGAGAGTGGGTTAAGGATGAAGAGTGGTGAGCTTGAGGAAATGGAAAACGAACCCATGGTTTCAGAGGGGGGTAGCTGTCTACCTTGTGGTTAGTTTGCTTACCTATTTATAATGGAGCTATTGGAAGGAATTAATTGACAAAAATCCAAAAAAAAAGATGACGACTCAAAGATGACGAAATCATGATCAAGTTTTCTGAGATTTTTGGTCAGAAGTAGAGGATTTACTTTTGGGGCTGCCTTGCTTCTTTGGAAAATGATGGATTTTTTCATTAATTGCCAAGATTTCTGGAGGCTGAGGTGAATCAATATGCTTATGGCGTGTATCAAGAACGAATCCTAATGCTGCAACTGAGATTTGGTTCCCTAAAAAGCAAGATTCAACACCCCAAGCCAAGTGTCAAGTTCTAGTCTGCTTCAGGGGGTTCCACTGGAGATCTCTTTACGCCCTCCAAACCACATGTTCCCAATTTTTCCCCTTTAGGATTCATGGGCTTGGTACATGAATCATGTCTTGAGCATTTTTTGACATTTATAACATCAATTTGTTGAAGTTTGAATAATTTGGCTTCAGCACCCCTTCCGCTGGAGGTACAGCTTTGAGGAAGATGATGGAGTTTGATCACCCTTTAGACTTCAGCTGATATGACAGCTCTTTGGCACTGTTCACGTCAGGCAGAGGGTGGCAAAAACCTGATGGGATAGCCCTTAGTTCATTCTCAAAGGCTTAGTTCTCTTGTTGGGGTCTCTAGTTGTTCTTTGGTTAGGGATGAACAAGAGCTGTTTGCATACTCTTAATTTCTTACCTCTCGCTGGTGTTTATTGCTTAGGCTTACTCACATGGGCTGGTTCCCTTGGGCTGGGTTGTGTGCACATGTTGCCATGAGGTTTAAGATAATTACCATGGGCTTTATAATCATCGACTAAGTAATTATTTTGATGATATAATTTTTCATGGATTTTTATCAATATTTTCCATGGGTTTGCAAGATAAATAAAATTTCCATAGGTCTTGAATATAATTTCTATGGGCTTAATTATTAATGACACACACGCACATTTCTCCATGGGCTTGATATATGTTTGCCATGGGTTTTGGAAAAATGAATGGTGTTATTTTATAAGATAGATAATATGGTATAAATATTTGGTATGATTCATTAGCTTATATACTTGTTTAGGAAAACTAATTTGCCAAAGGTTATTAGCCTTGGGCTTCAAGTATAATGCGTTTGTAAAAAAAAAAAATATGTTTTGCCAAAGTTTATTAACTTTGGGCTCTTGAGGAAGATATAATATTTTTGTAAAGTGATTTTGGATTTTTTTTGAAATGATGGTTTGCCCAAAAAATAGTACTTGGGCTCTTAGTAAAATATTTATAATATGAGTTTTTGCCAAGTATTAATAACCTTGGGCTTTTAACAAAATAGAGCTAAGTAGCTAACTTAGACTTTTGATAAAATAGTGCCAAGTAGTTAGTTTGGGTTTTTGATAAAATAATGCCAAATAATTAGCTTGGGCTTTTGATGTTGCCAATGAGAATTGGGCTTTTTAATGTTGCCAATGAAAATTGGGCTTTCGATGTTGCCATTTAGTAATGGGCTTTGATGTTGCCAATGAGAATTGGGCTTTTGATGTTGCCAATGAAAGTTGAGCTTTTAGATAAATTGCCATGGGTTTAAATCATGGGCTTTGATTTATGGATTTGAATTCCATTAATAAAATTGTTTTGCCATGGACTTGAATCCTGGACTTTTCAAATATTACCAAGCATAAGTATTCTTGGATTTTAAATAGAATGGTGTGTGTAAATAAAATTAGGTGTAATAAAAAAGTACCCTAACACTTGTCTAGGTACCTCTCAGCAAAATGGTAGAGCCGAACGAAAACTTCGTCATATTCTTGACACGGTTCGTGCTCTCCTTCTCTCTGCCAAAGTTCCTGCTCCTTTTTGGGGCGAAGCTGCACTCCATGCTGTTCATGCTATTAATCGCATTCCCAGTCCTGTCATCCAAAATCAAACTCCATATGAGCGCCTTTTTGGGTCATCTCCAGATTATCATCACCTTCGCTCCTTCGGTTCTGCCTGTTTCGTTCTTCTTCAGCCACATGTGCATAACAAACTTGAACCTCGGTCAAGGCTTTGTTGTTTTCTTGGCTATGGTGAAACTCAAAAGGGGTATCGGTGTTATGATCTTGTTTCTCATCGTCTTCGTGTCTCCCGCAATGTTGTCATTTGGGAACATCGCCTCTTTGTCGAGCTCTCTCACTTTCGTGCCTCCCTTTCTTCCTCCTCTGTCTTAGATCTTTTTCCAGATGAGACACATATTCCTTCTGTAGCTACTTCTAATCCTCCTGTAGTTGCTCCTGATTCTCATGTAGACTTCTCTGTCCAACCACCAGATATCATTGATCCCTTTCCTAGTTCACCCTTTAATGAACAGGTGGAAGATGAATAGGTTGAAGACGAGTAACTCACCCCAACCTTGAGCTTGGGTCCCCTGCTTCTGCTCCGCCTGAAGATCTTGCACAAGACATTCCACCTCGTCACTCAACTCGGGTAAGATCCATTCTTGCACACTTACTTGACTATCATTGTTACACTGCCCTTGCTACACTGTACGAGCCTCACACCTATCGTGAGGCTTCCACTGACCCTTTATGGCAGATTGCAATGAAAGAGGAACTTGATGCATTATCTAAAAACCATACTTGGGATTTGGTGACTCTCCCCCCGGGAAATCTGTGGTTGGTTGTAAGTGGATCTACAAGATTAAGACTCGCTCTGATGGGTCTATTGAGCGCTACAAAGCTCGTCTTGTTGCAAAAGGCTTTACACAGGAGTATGAGATTGATTATAAAGAGACCTTTGCTCCGATTGCACGTATCTCATCTGTTCGTGCCCTCTTAGCTGTTGTTGCTGCCAGTAAATGGAACCTTTTCCAGATGGATGTTAAAAATGTATTCCTTAATGGGGATTTAAGTGAAGAAGTTTTATATGCAGCCTCTTCTTGGTCTCTCTGTTGAATCAAACAAGGTTTGTCATCTTCGACGTGCACTTTATGGCCTTAAACAAGCTCCACGAGCTTGGTTTACCAAATTCAGCTTATCCATCTCTCGTTTGGGTTACATGGCCAGTCATTATGATTCTGCCTTATTTCTTCGTCGCACTGACAAAGGCACCATTCTACTTCTCCTGTATGTGGATGATATGATCATAACTGGTGATGACCTCAGTGGCATTCAAGAACTCATGGATTTTCTCAGTCAGCAATTTGAGATGAAAGATCTTGGACATCTCAGCTACTTCTTGGGTCTTGAAATCACTCATTCTACAGATGGACTTTATATTACTCAAGCCAAGTATGCCTCTGAACTCTTGTCTCGAGCTGGACTCACTGATAGCAAGACTGTTGACACTCCAGTTGAGCTTAATGCGCATCTGACTCCCTCAGGAGGGAAACCATTGTCTAATCCCTCTCTTTACAGACGCTTGGTTGGCAGCCTAGTTTATTTCACTGTCACTCGTCCAGACATCTCCTATGCTGTTCACCAGGTGAGCCAGTATCTGTCTGCTCCTCGATCGACTTACTATGCTGCTGTTCTGCGCATTCTTCGATACTTAAAGGGTACTCTCTTCCATGGTCTTTTCTACTCTGCTCAGTCTCCTTTTATTCTCCGTGCATTTTCTGATGCTGATTGGGTAGGAGATCCCATTGATCGCAGGTCCACCACTGATTATTGTTTTCTTCTTGGTTCTTCTCTGATTTCTTAGCGAAGCAAGAAACAAACTCATGTGGCTTGCTCCAGTACTGAAGCAGAATATCGTGCCCTTGCTGATACCACATCTGAGCTCCTTTGGCTACGATGGCTTCTTAAGAACTTAGGTGTGTCCACATCCTCTGCTACTCCTCTTTATTGTGACAACCAGAATGCTATTCATATTGCTCACAATAATGTCTTCCATGAACGGACTAAACACATCGAGATTGATTGTCATTTTATCTGTTTTCATCTTGTCCATGGTGCTCTCCAGCTCTTCTCCGTCTCCTCCAAAGATCAACTTGCAGATATCTTCACCAAGTCACATCCTAAAGGACGCCTTCGAGATTTAGTTGACAACCTCAAGCTGGTCTCACATCCACCTTGAGTTTGAGGGGGGGCTGTTAACGTGTATAGTATTGTGGGCTTTAGGCCCAACTAGTTTACTTGTACAGCACACGTCTTGTACTATACTCCTACTTGTCCTACACTCATATGCCTCCTATATAAAGGCATACTCATATATATTCTTTTAATTGAGAAATATAATATTATTGCATTCAGTATTTCTAACAAACAAACTGGTGTAATTGAGAAGAAAAAAAAAATTCCTCTCACCAAATTGGCCAAATGATTGGAATAAGTATGAAATGTTTTTTTAGTAAAATTAGAATGAGTCCAAAAACTTTTACTAAACCAAGACGCTATTCCCAGTACTGTTCCTAAGCTTACCGTCTATTTTTATATAGTTAATAGACTTATATTACGTAGACGCAGCCAGCCCAGCCATGCAGTCAAAAAACCTTGCTAAATGAAAAGCAAATCTCGTGAGCCAGTTGTCTTTTACAAAGTCACATATTTGAATAGTATCATGTTCATTAATTTCTTTTTGGATTATCCGAATATGTAATCAAATGGTATATCGTTTGGTTTTAGCCAAAAAAAAAAAAAAAATAGTATACCGTTTATTTACACGCGTTTAAAAGTATGACCTTCGTAGAGCTTTCAAATAAAGGAGATCTACATCCTCGTTTAGAGGGATTTTTTTTTGGTAGTTAAGAAAAACTCTTTTAGAAGGAATATAGGAATCTTTTATAATCTTTCACACCGTAGGAGAAAAAATTGCATGCAGCACGCGCAGCTATATATATATATATGACTCAGCATGAGTTTGTATAAACTATTGCAAACAATATTTTTTTATTTAAATGAGCGTTTGTAAAAAAGTTACAAGAGTTGTTGCGAAATAGAGTTTTAAGTTTTAAAAATGTAATTTTAGACTTTTAAAATGTCTAATCAAACACACCTCATATATAGACAGGAGACTTTTGGTTTTTGGCAAATTTGATTCAAATGAACTAAAATTATCCTATTATCAATTTTTTTCAAACACTGTATTGAGTGCATTTAATAATGTAACCGGGTTTCTTCTTCTTCTAATAATAATAATGTTACCAGCTGTGCAAATGAATTGTTTGGTTTTTAATATTTTACGTACTAAAATATTCTCACACAAATTCTTAAACTCTCTGAAGTACCCTTAGTTATCTTTTAGTTGAATAATTTTAAAATTCAAAACACAAACTGGTTACTGGTGTAATTTACTATTTTTAAAAGAGTTTCTAACTTTTAGGTTTTCAAATTTTTATCAAAATCCTAAAAATTAGGATATTATCTCTATCTCACTTTTAAAAATTATCTCACTAAACCTAAAATAAAAAATGAAAAAGAGTCTTATTGCACGCGCAAAACGCGTGTGATAAGTCTAGTCTATATCTATCTTCTATCTATTCTATACTATATATAAGTGGATTCCCTTCTTAATTCTATTGAACTTTTATGTGGTTCAAAAATACCCTTATTAATAAAGGGTAACTTCATTTAGAAGTAGAGTCACAAATGATAAATAACAAATTTCATTTTAAATTCAAAAAGAGAATTCCTAAAATTTAATTAGGTTTTTGTTCCCTTCAAGTTCAAAAAAGAAATTACAATTATTGCTTATCTCTAAAATTTATCTTTTTTATTTGTTTGAAAAATAAAAATTAAAAAATATATTTATAAATTATAATAGATACAAATTATTAACCTTTACCTAAAAGTGTGCGCATGTGCTCGCAAATGCATGTGACTTTTACTTGAATCAGTTGAGGATGAGTGTTTGGATTGTTAGAAACTCTTATCTCACTTCTCTTGGCTTACATTCTCTTGCTACTTATTCTTTGGCTATTGTTATTGTTGTTTGAATAAAACTTGGCAGTATTGAACTGTCACCCTCTGCATGCAACCATTACGCAACCCATAGCCCATAGGGGTTATTGGAAGTGATGAAAAAAACGAAACCATCCAAACCAAACCTACCAAAAAAAAAAAAAAAAAAAAACCGCAAAAGGTGTATAAGTAGAACAATTTGCATACTTTCCGAAATCATTGTATCCAGATTTCACTTTGCATATAATCCTTTTGTCAAGAGGCTAATAAGTATACTAGCTTCTTCACACACACACAATGCAAGTGTTCTTATGCTTTATGTTAATAAAATAATACAAATTTAAACAGTAGCAGCAAGTAATACTGATAGTTTAAGTATAAAATATGTCTTAATTTTATAGAATGTAAATTTTAGATTTCTCAATTTACCTTTATAACCTTAATTTATCTTATTGTTAAATCATTCTCAATTAGATAATATGGGTATTGATTCTAAAAATAAAATAAAGAAATATTGTTATATGATATAATTCAAATCCATTGTATCCACTTTATAAGGGATGGTTTGTAAGTTTTTATCACCAGGCCAAGATTCCTTTTGCCACACATAATTTGTTATACAAATTATCATCGAACTTAGTCCTATTTCTATTCCTATTCAAGATTCCTATAGCCACACATTTATAGGAATGAATATTCTTCTATAAGTTTATTTATGAGAAATGTTATATTCACAATATTTTCACAACAAATCCTACATGGTAGGTTCTTATTAGTTATTATGCATGGACAAAAATGTAATTTAATTTATGAATTCAAATTAGAACCAATAACAACTTAGCATTTATAATTTGTTGTAAAAATATTATAAAGATGTTATAGACGTAGCACTTCTCTCTATTTATAGGAAATATGTGTGCATCCTTGGACCTCGGGCAGGGGTGGCTCTATGTTGTAGTCAGGGGGTTCAAATGAAACCCCTGACCTGAAATGGCAGGGGTGGCTCTATGTTGTAGTCAGGGGGTTCAAATGAAACCCCTGACCTGAAATTTTATATATATATATATATATAATATTTTTATTAAAAATTGTTTTGAACCCCTGACAATACAAATTTGCACACCCTCACCTTCAAACCTGACCTTTTTTATTTAAAGCCCAGCTTAAACTCTGAAGAAGAAAAAAAGTCCAATCGAAAATTTTGGTCTTTAATTTTAGAAATACAAAGCCCATAAATAAAATTTTGAAAAATCATAAAAATAAGGCCAAATAAAACTTAGTAGTTGCCGCTGCGTAGTCTCAAAAACTCCCACTATCCTTCTTCACTCTCCAAACCCAAAGGAAAAAGGCTGCCTATGCTTCACACACAAAATCTGCCACTGCTTAGCCCCACGATCTGCTGTCGCTGCCACTTAATTGCCGCTTGATATGCTGCCTGAATTTAGTTTTGACAATCTATGTTCTTAATTGCCGCCTCCATATCTCTCCCTTGCACTGTGAGTGTGTTTTTGCTTTGTCTTTATCTCTGTTCATGTGTCTTCTTTGAAGCTCCACCTCTTACTCACATGTTTGATGTCTTGC
This sequence comes from Lithocarpus polystachyus, assembly GCA_033629205.1. NCBI lineage: Eukaryota > Viridiplantae > Streptophyta > Magnoliopsida > Fagales > Fagaceae > Lithocarpus > Lithocarpus polystachyus. The sequence goes on along the minus strand of CM066173.1, from coordinate 24,324,237 downwards.
CATATGGTATATATGGGATATAGTGTTTTTTATTTTTTTAATTGAGTTTTGAGCCATATACATGTCTGATTGTGTAGTCACCGTTACCGTAGTTTCTATGAATTTATTTGTAGTCATAGTTGAGTTTGTCTTTTGCACTTTTACTATTTGACTGAGTTTGTGACATGTGAGTAGTTGTTGGCTATGTGAGTGGGTCAATATATTAACACTAAAAGACAATAAAAATATAAAATATTTAAAGAATTGTAAACTTATAAATTAAAAAATTGCAAAAAAAATCAATTAACAACAATAATTAATATGTTTATTATATTAGAAAAAAAATATGTCAAATGATTTTATAGTTTATTTTTTATTCTTTTGCTAAAATTATGAACAAATTTGTAATAAGTAATCTTCGTAGGCCGCAAGATCCATCTCTTACTTAAGATTTATCTTTTACTCAAGTTTCTTATTGACTCCCTTGGACAAAAAGCTTGGCGGCCCTGACCTTGGGTGAGGTTGAGACTAGGTTATGGCTCAACCACTATAAGGAGCCCTCTAGCTCCCTCATCGTCTAGACACCTTAGGAGGAATACGCATGGACACGAGAAATTCAATTGGGTCCAAACCACTTTAAAATAAAGCACTTTTCCAAATCAAGCCCAGATTCCTATTGCCACACATCAAGGGCCCAAAAGTTGCTAGTGAAACAAAACTTCTTGGCCAATTGCCACTCACGTTTCATTTGAGCCACACAATCTACATAGTAGCCCACAAGTGCAGGTCCCATTAATTATGAACCTTAAGTGGGCCAAATAAATCCAAGGACTAAGCCCACACTTCTGGAAAAGTATATTCTATAACATTTTCATTTCATTCAAAGCCTTGAGTTCTTTGAGTTTGAAAGCCCCCTACAAGCACGGGGCCTCTTAGATACACCATAAGAGCAATCATATCACAAATAGAAAAAGTGGTAAGTTTTATACATTTTTATTCAAAAACTATCCACATGGACCCCATCAATCTCTCTATAGCTCTATTTATATACATTTTTGTTATAGTAAGAGTACTTGCACCAGTCCCTCTATAATAGAAAAAATGCATCATTTTATATATTTTTGCTCAAAATCTACCTACATCATATCCTATAATACCGTGCATTTTCAAAATTGTAACAATAACCATGTATATTTACACGGTTACTGTAACTTTCTATTTTTTTTCTCTCTCCTCTATCCTTTCTCATCCAATTCTCTCTGTTTCTCTACTTTCATCCTCCTCTATCTTCTCTTGAATCCAACAACAAATCTATACAAATTATCAAATTCTTCAAATTTATTATAAATCTAAATCCCAAATTCATCAAACCCTCTCACCCAAGAAAGAAGAAGGAGAGAGAGAGAGAGAGAGAGAGAGAGAGAGAGTTTAGAGAAATAAAAAGTGGACTTGGAGTGTGTTAAGGTGGGTGGGACTCATGGGGTAGGTGTGAAGTAATAAAGAATAGTGAGAAGGAGATAGGAGAAGGGCCATGGTTCGTCAGAGGACACTACTTGTCTATTAGGCGCTGGGAGCCTAATTTCAAATCATCCAAAGCGAACCTTTCTTCAGTGGCAGTATGGATTCATCTTCCTAAACTCCCAATAGAGTACTATGAGCCATCTGCGTTGAAGGAGATAGGAGAAGCTATCGGACATGTATTAAGGATTGATGCTCACACGGCAACTGAATCTAGAGGAAGGTTTGCTCGTCTTTGCGGTCAAGTTAACTTCAATGAGCCGATTGTCAAGCTCCTGAAGATGGGAGGGATTGATCAACCTGTCCAATATGAGGGGATTAACTCCCTATGTTTTGCGTGTGGTCGTGTGGGGCACAAGGCGGAGAACTGCCATTACAAGATCAACGCTCCGCCGAAGGGTGGGACAGAAGTTGAAGCGGGAAACAACCAAGATGAAGGAAAACAAAAATTGTCAGAGGAGGTAGAGGCTGCTTTTGGACCTTGGGTCCTTGTTGCACGTAAACGACAACCCGCCAGAAATGCTACAAAAGGCAGAAGTCAAACTTTTAATTTAGGGCCTGAAAACCAAAACCCAAGGTTTAACAATGCACCTAGCCCACTTAGGCGTGCTCTGAACTCTGATAAAGCTGATGGAGACAGCCAAGAGAGAGCGCAAAAGACTTTTTTAAACCCGAATAGTGGTCCAAACCAGGGTGAGCACACCAATGAGCCCAGGCCCATGAACAAGCCCATGTATGGTGACAAAGTTTTAGGTGCTAAGCCCACTGCATCAAGCCTAAGACAAATGAAGACCAATAAGAAGACCCGAGAAGCAGTGGGTAGGGAAGGCAACGCAAAAATATCCTTTGCAGTTTGGAAGGAGATGGGTGTTAATCCATTTAACTAGTCAACGGAGGTAGGCAAAGAGATGAGCTCGCTGGGTTCATCTGAATTTATGGTGCCAGAATTTCGGGGATTCAAAGCTGGGGGTTTAAGTGATCCCACTGTAAACTCGTTTGATGTAGGCGCTCATGGGGAGAAGTAGAGGTTTGAAAGTAGTGAGGGCCGAATCAAGCTGAAGGTGGATGAGCTTATGGGAGTTACTGGCGGTGAGGATGGGATGGAGACCATCCTAAGTTCAAGTGCGGAAAGACCGCCCCAGAAGATGAGCTCGGAGCACGCCGTAGCCCGCATCACGGCTTGTTCCCTAAAGTGGATTGATCCGACTCTCCGATCAAGGCTAGGGGAAAAGGGAGAGGCAAATGAGTTAGTGGTAATTAAGCTTCATTGTGATCAGCTGGCGGTCCCCGAGGTTCCTAGTGAGGATATGCAATTTGATGAAGGAGGTGAGGTTCCAAACTTCTCCTAAGCATCTAGTTTTACTTTTACTTTTTTTGTAATTATGAATTTAATTATCTGGAAGCTTTTGTGCCTGGTCGGAAAGGGTTTCATAATGCCATTATTGTGCAGGAAATTATCCACTCCATGTTTAGGAAGAGGGGTAGTGGTGGGAGCATGGCAACCAAAATCGACTTGGAAAAAGCCTATGACCGGCTTGAATGTAGTGTCATTAGAGGCACTCTCACTCTTTTCAAGATTCCCAACTAGCTGATCACCTTAATTATGAGTTGTATCTCTTCTTCGTCTATATCCATTTTGTTCAATGGAGGTGCCTTGGAGCCTTTTCTTCCATCTAAGGGTATTAGACAAGGTGATCCCCTCTCCCCTTATCTTTTCATTTTATGTATAGAAGTTGAGCCTTCATTGCTGACGAGTGTAATTCCAATCCTTGGAATCCCATTAAGGCTTCTCGGAGCGGTCCGACCTTTTCTCAATTATTTTTCGCAGATGATTTGGTTCTTTTTGCAAGGGTTGACTAGAAGAATTGTGTGGCAATTAGGGAGGTGTTGGACTCCTTCTGTAGTATTTCAGGCCAAGTGGTTAGTCAGAGAAATCTCGTGTCTTCTTCTCTCCCAATGTGTATTCTGAAGGTAGGGCTGAGTTGTGTGACATTTTGGGCTTCCGCTCTACTCCTTCGCTAGGGAAATACTTGGGGATTCCTATTAAACACTTGGCTATACCCCAAGACTTCGGGTTCATTATTGAGAGGGTGCAAAGCAGACTAGCCGGGTGGAAAGCTAACCTGCTCTCCTTTGCTGGTAGGCTTGTTTTAACCTAAGCCGTGACTACCACAATCCTTAACTATGCCATGCAATGCGTAGCTCTTCCTGCAAAGATTCTAAATAGTATTGATAGACTTAGTCGCAATTTTCTTTGGGGTTCGTTAGAGGGTAAGAAGAGGCTTCATTTGGTGAGTTGGAAGAAAATTACTAAGCCGAAGAAAGATGGGGGTTTGGGTATCCAAGCTACCAGAGCTAAGAATGTTGCCAATCTAGCCAAGTTAAATTGGCGACTTCATACTGAGTCATCCTCTCCTTGGGCTAGAGTTCTCTCCCAAAAGTATTGTTATCCGAGGAGGTTGCCCAACACTCGGTTCAAGCCTTGTTCAGCTACTTGGTCAGCTATCCGAAAGGGTGAATCTATGTTTAAAAAAGGAGCTAAATGGGTAGTTGGCAAGGATAGCAAGTTATCCCTCTGGTTTGATAAATGGTTGGATAGAGGTCCGCTTCGGAGTTTAATTGCTGGACCCCTTAATAGAGGGGAAGATCAGATTGCCTTAAAAGATGTAACTGGGTTCTCGGGTTGGTCTTGGCGTGGTTGCTCTTTCTCCTTCCCTGACAGGTTGATTTCAGAAATTAAGGCTACCTTCATCTCCTTTTACGCTCAAAATGCAGATCATATCACTTGGTCTTCTTCGCCGATTGGGAATTTTGAGCTAAAAGAAGCTTATAAACTTGCAAGTTTGGAGGAGGAAGGTCACAACACAGGCAGCTTTGATAGGGATTGGATTTGGAAGGCTTTCACAATCCCGAAAATCAAGTGTTTTGTGTGGCAGTGCCTTCACAAGAGCATTCCGGTCAGCACTGTTCTTGCTGCAAGGGGTATGGATATTTCTCCGGTGTGTCAGCTATGTAAGGAAGGTTCGGAGTCTATTCTTTATGTCCTTAGAGATTGCCATGTTGCCCGTAATCTTTGGATCTCTTTATCACCTCCTATGGCTGCTTCTAATTTCTTTGGTTTAACCACTTCGAATGGCTTAGACAGAATTGTTGCAACTCTAAAACATCTTTTACCTTGGATATCAACTGGGGTATCATCTTTTTGTTTGGCATTTGGACATTATGGCTGAATAGGAATGGTGTGGTGTTTAGACACGAGAGTGGGCAGCGAATTCTAAAGTTTGATGTCCTTGCTAAAGCTATGGAATTTGCTTACATTGGTATCAATGCTAAGCAGGCCTCCAACATTGGTATGTCATGAGCTTTGATCAGAACACCTGATCAAAAGTTATTATACAAAAAACTTTCAATGATCGTGGCTCACCTACACGATGGGCCCAATCACGTCTTATTTTAAACACTTAATTTTGATTGGTTCTCACAAGAATTAGTTTAAAATTAATTAAGTGTGATTTTTGATTGCATTTCACTTTACTTCATTTTTTAAGAAATTAAAAAAGAAAAATTGTTTTCCTTTATGGCATCTTATCTGCCCTTTAAAAAAATAAAAATTTGATCCATGAAAAAATTCAAAAAAATAGAAAAATGCCCAAAAAAACGTTATTATTCTCAGTAGCAACTTGAATTGCATTTTTGACCGGGAAAAGTTTGAAATTTGATTTTCTCTATTTCTGGAAAAGTTGTAAAGAATTGAATTTCCTTTTAAAGAAAACCAATCCTAAATCAATTGGAATTTTGACCAGAAAGTTAAAGCCAAAATACAAAACAGGTGCAGAAGATAATAACACAAATTCAGCATTTCAAATGGAGATCAACATCAAATCTGTTCAAGCTTATCTAATAGGCTTATCCCTTCCCTTAGCTTTAGAAGAAAGCTTTTTAAAAATAAGTTGGATAGAAAAACAAATACATTCTATAAAAATTTCAAAAAACAAGAAAAAAGCTCAAAAAACGTTACTATTTTCAGCAGCAACTTGAATTGTATTTTGGGCCTGGAAAACGTTGAAATTTGGCTTTCTCTATTCCTGGAAAAGCTGTAGAGAATTGAATTTCCTTTCAAAAATTATAAATCTTGAATGAATTTGAATTTTGAGCAAAAATAGGTGTAGAAGATAACACAAGTTCAACATCATCTTCAACTTTCTTTCAAAATTCAAATAGGGATCAACACCAAATCTGTTCCAGCTTATTTAAATAGGTTTATCTCCTCCCTTAGCTTCAGAATAAAGCTAATAACTTAGCTTTAAAGCTAAGTCATCCCTTCTCCTATAAATAGAAAAGACCTTTTCTATTTTCGTTACCCCAATTCCCTTTGGAGAGCTATGGAGAAAGCAGAAAAGAAAAGTTGTTGTGCAACCATTGTTTATACTTTGGTTGTAGTTTAGTACTTCTTTACTTTCTCCCTAGCCCTCTAAGTGATCACTCCCCCCTTTTAATTTATGCTCTATGCTGATAAGTAGTTAATTATGTTCTTTAACTTTTTGCATATGCTTGAATAAATGCTTACAAGTCATTATTTGTTTCTTTCATGATATGCTTGGAGGAACATGCCTATATATCTCATTGATATTTCTTTTACATGCTTAGATGAACACTTCTAGGTTAATGTGCAACTTTCTCTTAAATATTTAGATGAACATGTCTAGGTAGTTGTTTTACTTTAAAAAAAAAAAAAAAAAAAAAAGCTTAAACGAACATGTCTAAGTATTTTGATTTTCTCTAGATGAACTTGTCTTGAGAAATAGCATGACAATTCTCTGTTTTCCTTCACATGCTTGGATGAATACTTCTAAGTTATTATTTGCTTTTCATAACATGCATAGATGAACATGTCTAGGTAGTTATTTCTCTCTTTTTTGAATGCCTAGACGAACATGTTTAATTAACATTATGGTTTTCACTTAAATACTTGGATGAACATGTCTGGATGATTATCTTTGTTCTTCTCATGATTGCTTGGATGATTAGTAGGCCCAAAAATAAATTTTCTTTTGCAATTATGTTGATGACAAATAACATGACGATTTTGTTTTCCTTCACATGCTTAGATGAACATGTCTGGGCTAGGAATTATTTGTTTACATTAATTTCTTGGATGAACAAGCCATTATTACCTTCATGTTTTCTTTACATTTACATTGTTATCTAACAAATTTCACTTTTTGTTTTTCTTTATCCTAAATTCCCCAACACTTATTTGTTTATGATTTTTGCAAATTAACATATTTATATGATATATTATTTGTAATTGTTTGACATGACATGATGTTGGTCACCTTAACCTAGGAGATCGGTTTTACCGAGCGAGATGGGCGCTTAATCCATTCCCCCATCTCGTAAATTAGCCTCCGAACCAAGATCAAGAGTTCTAAACTAGGCTCTTGTATAGGCAATTTTACATTTTTTTAGAATGTAACTAGGAAACAAAGTAATGTAATTTACTTTCTTAGATTACATCTAGGATAAAAAAAAAAGCATTGTAAATTTTGTTACAAAATTGATGTAAATTGTCATATATATTAATACAACAGAGGCATTTTTTTTTATAGTGAAAGTTTTCTTATTTTTCCATTTAAATTAAATAAGTGGCAATTCTATGTAAAACCCTCGATCTAGGGGGGAGTACATTTTACAGTGATTTCGACATTTTGAGCATCACAATCCCACCCGTTCACGCGGGTTAGGCCTAGTTGGGGAAAAAAATTGGCAGGCCGGGGTCACGATCGTTCACAGGTTATTGTAGCTTTGTACCTTATTTTTTTTTTTTTTAAATAATTTGTTCTCTCACCTCTTCTACTAGATTCTCTCTTCACTTCTCCCACCTGATCCTCTCTCTTCGTTTGCCCTCTTCCCTAGCTATTTCTTTGTCAAACACATCCTAATTTAAGATCCCAAACTCATTAAATCCATATATAGATCCATAAAGAAATCATCAAACCCATATTGCAAAGAAGAAGAAGAAGAAGAAGAAGAAGAAGAAGAAGAAGAATAGTGGTGAAGAGAGAGAGGCGAGTTGTGTGAAAAGCCAGATAGATTTTAGATTTGAGAGAGAGAGAGAGAGAGAGAGAGAGAGAGAGAGAGTAAATGAAAACAAGAATAAAAATGATTATTTAAATAAAATAGTGTGTATAATATATGATTTAATATGTGTTTTTTAAAAGTGATTGTGTAAAATAGAATAAGTAAGTTTTTATATTAAAATAGACAAAAAATTTACAGAGGCTAATGTGAATGCTTTAAGTGTGACATTTATAAAATTAAGATTCTTACACACACATATAATTCACGCATCATTAGGTGAAATTGAGATTAGGTTATGACTCAACTACTATTAGGAGCACTCATGGCTCCCTTATCTTCTAGACACCTTATGAAGAATACACAAAGCTAGAATTAGGCTCTTAGTAGTAAAAAATGAGATCTAAGTGATAATCTAGGGGGTAATAATATCATTTGTGATGTACTGTATGTGTGGTTCAAACTTCAAACCTCATCTCCCCCATCCCCTACTATTTAATTGGGCCCAAAGTTCCAAACCAAGCCCAGATTCATATTTCCACACACAAAGGGCCCAAATGTTGGTTGGAAACAAAGAAGACCATATAGGCCACACAAGATACACGGTGGCACACATATGAACCTTATAATCAGGCCCAAGGACCAAGCCCACACATCCGAAAAGTAAATTGTTCAACATTTAAAGCTGAGTCAAAGGTGTAAGTTATTTTGAGTTTGAAAGCCCAATCCACTGGAAGCACGAGGGGTGGGGTGGTCTTAGATTTTGAAAAAAAGAGACAGCTAAGTAATAAGTAGGTCACACGTACATTGCACACAACACAGACACACAGACACACAAACAGTATCTAAAAGCCGTAGATTGATAGATTCATCTGCATACACAGAGTGCGCACGTTAACCCCACAATTCCTGTCCTCAATTCAAATCATTATCCTACGCCCCCTAGCGCACTTTAACTTGCCCCCTACCTAACCAACTCTCTCATATCTCTCTCTCTCTCTCTGAATCCGCTTCTTCCACAAAAATACATTAAAAAAAAAAAAAAAACTCTCTCTCTCTCTCTCTCTGAGACAAATTAGGGTTTCGTCACAGACTGAGAGTCTCTCTCTCTCTGAGAGCTTTGCGTGATTTCAATGCCTGGGAATCCATTCCCGGAATTCAGTGCAGTGTGCCGAACCGCTCAATTCCAAGGGCTGTTTGGGCGTGAATCTAGAATCTTCTTCTTCTTCTTCGTTGTTGTGTTGGTTATCGGTTTGGCCTACCCGATTCGATTTTGATTGGGTAAGGTTTTTGAGTCCAATGGCGCCGAGCCGGAGAAAAGGCTCGAGTAAAGCGGCGGCGGCTGCGGCGGCTCGCCGGCAATGGAAGGTCGGTGATCTTGTGCTCGCTAAAGTCAAGGGCTTCCCTGCCTGGCCTGCCAAGGTATAAAGTTTTGATCTTTATTGTTATTTTTTGGTTTTTCTTCGTTTTTTGATGGTTTCTCTGTTGAATGGATTTGCTTTAGTTAGGGTTTCGGATAGCATGTGAATGTATTCTTTGATTTTGTGTACGATTACTGGTGTGGAGTTTGCGATTTGAATAAAAAATAGTTAACTTTTATGTGTTTTTTGGGGGTTTAATTGGATGATTATGGATGGATGTGATTGTTTTGTAAATTTGGTAAAGCTTCGGTATTTGTTTCCCTTTAGATTTTAGGTTTATACCATTGTACAGAATTTCCAATAATTGAGATTTGTTAATTTAAAATTGAATTTGGGGGTGGGGATGTTGATGTTCATCGTGTAATTTTCTATTAAAAAAACTTTTTGATAAGCGATGAAATTTCACCTTCCTAGAGTATACATAAGAGTAGCTAAAGAATTCAAAAGGAAAAAAAAATACAGCAAGATTAAAATCTAAAAAAATGAACCATTGTGGAAATCCATAAATCTAAAGAGTAGAGAAATGGATGGTAGTTGATGTACACTCCAATAATATCTTGGGGAAAGCAAACTTAAGTAGTGTTACATAGTGTTGGTAAAAGCATCAAGCACACCTAAGTGCATAGGCTTCTTGAAGCCTAGTTGCGCCCAATTGAAGTAAAATGCACATTATTCAAATATCATATATAAAACTGTTAATTGAAAGATTCATAATGTAATAAAAAAGTTAATGCACTCAAAATAGTAATATATTTTCCTATTAGCTAAAATGAATAGTGCAATTGCACAAAGCATGTTAGTTCAAGTTTTACATGAGTTATTTCAACAACAACAACAGGAAAGCCTTACACCCATATTTTTGTGGGTGGCTATGGATTCTCAAAAATTTACATATGTTATTTCAATTTCTTAAAATTTTTAGATAGTAAATTTGAAAATAATTATTAATGGATGATAGTCATTATACAATTATAATCTAGTCATAAATAGTTTAAACACAACTTTCTATATAATTATCTTGTGCTTTATAAAAAATACATAGCTGTGATAGCTATGATCAAATGTATTATATAGTCCAATTTAAATATATCCCAAAGGCATAGCCTAAAAATCGCAGGAATATTAAATTTATCATTGCTTCTGTGTGTAATAAATTAATGGTCCGTGTCATTTCATTAAGATTGAGTAGTTAATTTTTATGATTTATATATTTTTATAATGTCTAGATTGTTGTTTGATTGGTCTAGGGCGTGGGGTTTTACTAATTGTGGCTCCATTCCCGAGTGTTTAGAATCATTTTCCTCCTTTGCATAACATTTTGTAATTCTTTAGGAAACTTTTTGTAACATTTTTCCTTGTAAATGAAGTAGGCTCATTTTATAATTTGATTATTACTAACTAGAAAAAAAAAAAATTGAAAGCACTCCTAGGCGTGCTTTATGCTTCTCCAAAAAGCTCAAAGGCGCACTTCACTAAATGAGCTTTGCTTTGGCCAAGTAAAGTGCGAAGTCCTTGGGATTTTGAGCTTTAAGCACATTTAAGTGTGCTTTTTACAACATTGGTGCCACTAATAACTCCTTTCCTTTGAAAGTATTATTATTCCTCTCTCTCTCTCTCTCTCTCTCTCTCTTCACAAGCACCATAGATGACATTAAGGAGCCACCGTCCAAATCTCTGCAGTATTTTGTTTGCCAAATTCCCCATCCAACTAGCCAACATAGCAATTATTGAATTAGGCATGACCCAACTAGCTCCAAATTGGCATAAAAGCAAATTCATTAGCTCCTTAGGTATGGTGCAATGTGTAAGAAGATGATTCATTGATTCCCCTTTTGGTTTTCACATAAAACACCAATCTACAATTTGAAGTATTTAGGAAATCTTTACAAATTAAGGATGGGGTAGCTGAATATTCAAGTTGGCTTATTAAGTTGATTGCTAATGGCAGGTGGGAGAGCCGCAGAGTTTGGGGTTTGCAGCTGATTGGAAGAAAGTAGTGGTCCACTTCTTTGGAACCAAGCCAGAACAGATGTAAGTACTCCAGGCCTGGAATATAAGGCATTCAGTATGTTATGTTGTTAAATAAATAGATTTTTTTTTTATTTCTACTCTTTTCAACTGTGTGTGATGGAAACTTCTTTTGAATGGAATTATAGATTTTAATTGTTTATCACTGTTAAAAAGAGTTGAAAGAGGTTGAAACTGAAGTGCAGTATCCGCATATGTTGCTATTTATGCTGTATTATGACTTTTCTTTTTCCCTATTTCTGCTCTTTTCAATTATGTGTAACGAGGTTTGAAACTTCTTTTGATAAGTCTTTGAGATTTAATTTTTGTCACTGTTAAATGAGAGATAAAGGAGGTTTAAAACTGAGGTATAGTAGCGGCATGTGTGCTATTTATGTTGTTGACTAGTTTCTTTTTCTTTCTTGTTTTCAAATTTTCCGATTTCTTCTCTTTTCAATTATGCGTAACATGGCTGGAAATTTCTTTTGAGTATACATTTTAATTTTTATCACTGTTAAATGAGAGATTAAAGAGGTTCGAAACTGAGGTGTAGTTTGGGCATCTGTTGCTATCTATGTTGCACGGACACGGACACGGACACGACACGGACACGGACACGAGGATACGGCAATTTTTAAAAAATAAGGACACGACACGGCGGGGACACGGCGGTTAAATAATTAATTAAATTTTATATTTAGGTATATTTTTAAATATTTTTAGACATAAAATACGTTTATGTCTAGAATTTAAATTATGTAAAAACTAAAATTAAGTAAACACCCAAAGTAGTATAATAATACATATAGAATTTTTAGAGTACAAACCATAAAAAGATAACAAGTTCAACGAGAAACTAAAAACACATAAGGATAAAAAAAAAAAAAAAAAAAAAAAAAAAAAAAAAAAAAAAAAAAAAACTAACTAATGCGTTCAAAGTAAGTGATTAACAGTAAAAAAAAAAAGAAAAAAGAAAAACTACTGATGTACGCGACATCTGAAAGAAAACAAAAAAAACATACAGAGAAGAGAAGAGACTAGAGAAGAGGTCGCCTGGTCGGACCTGCCGAGAGAGAGAGAGATCGGAAGGGACGGGGCGTCGACGTCTTGGAGCTCGCCGATCTAGCTCCGGTGAGGGACGGAGGACAGCGGCAGCGGGCAGAGGTCAGATGGAGGGTGGGTCGCCGAGAGAGAGAGATCGGAAGGGACATAGCACGGCGTCGAGCCTCCGACGTCTATGGAGCTCGCCGATCTAGCTCCGGCGAGGGAAAGAGGGCAGTGGCAGCGGCAGAGGTCAGAGGGAGGGTGGGTTCACTGGGTTTCTCTTGAAAACTTGAGATTTCTTTTCTTTTCTGTTTCTTTTTTTCATTGTTGGCGCGTCGGACGTGTCGGGGCCTCGTCGGAGCCGCGTCGGAGCCGTGTCGGTGCCGCGTCGGCGCCGTGTCGGAGAATCGAAAAAAAAAAAAAGAGACACTCGCCGGACACCGGAATCCGGCGAGTCGTACCCGTTCCGGTGTCCGACACGTGTCCGACACCGACACGACGCCAAAAATGGCGTGTCCGTGCAACCTAGGTTGCTATATATGTATGTATCTGCATCTTAGAAAGGAAATGGCGATAAAGATTAACTGCTTTATTCTATGCTTAGGACCCTTGATCTCACCTTTATTGAATGAATGGGGTTTTATATATTAGAATAAATTGAAATAATGTGTGTCATCCTGAAGGTACCATGGTACTATATATATTGTTTGTAGTTTTTTAATTATGAAAAGGTGGTTGTTTCCTTGGCTTAAATAAGCGTAATTGGTTTCTACAACAATAAAGATTAGTTATATGGTTTGCCCTGTTTTACTTGTAGGAAAAATAAATGGACATTGGTCTTGAAGTTTGTATTGATAGTATCTTGTCATTTGCCATTATTCAGTCTCAACGGAAAGGGATCTATTTTTTATTTTTTATTTGGGGTGCGGCTTGGACAGGGTCTGAATTGGAAGTTACCAATACTTGTTGAGGTTGGGGTATAAGATACTGTTTTGACTTTTGAGTGACTTTGATTATGAGAGGGGTCATTAGTGGTCCTTGGGCAAGTAGTAAATGGGGAGGCTGTTTTCCTTCTATTGATGGTTTGCTTCATGGTGCTGGGGTGGTGAATGGTGAAAGTCTCTTGTAGAGCTCTACAGAGTTTCTCTTTTGCACATTTTAAATGATGGTCTAAAATACTTTTTTGTGTTTCAGTGCAACTGAGAAAATTTTAGGGTTTTATTTATTTATTTTTTTATATTCATTAGTTAAGTACACACTTCGTGCACACAGGATTGAACCATTATCTCACCTTCTACCCCTTACTTCCAAGGACCATTGTCACAAAAACACATCTGCGTTTATGTTTTGTTGCTCATCCTTACATGCTATATGGGATGGCTGATAATCCTTTCATCTATTATACTTAAAAGGGGGATTCCTCTCTTTTGCTGTCCTCTTCTTTAAAATGCCAAAAATTCCCACACATCTTAGTTTGAATACATGTAGAAGATACAAAGAGTTGTGGTAAATTACTTCAACTTGACTTCCTTAACTCATGTTCCCCACTTTTAGCCACAATAATCTTTTTCAGCTTCCTCCTCCCTCTTCCTTTCATTTAAGATTTCTTTATGTGTGTGTGTGTGTGTGTGTGTGTGTGTGTGTGAGGATCAATTTACATTTGGTGTAACTTTTGCTTAATGTTATGCTGCTCAATAACTTCTTATCAAATTAATATTTTGAAGACCCAAATGTTAGATTGCATGTTCTTAATATTCTCAAGTCTTAACACGCACCCTAAATTTCATGTCAATTGGATATTATAGGATTTAGACTTGCCTGTTTCTCCTATAACTTTTATAAGTAGAACCAGGGTTTGAATCCCCCCTCCCCACTTATTGTGACAATTAAATTATAAGATTTAGACTTGGACCATATATATATATGGGATAATGTCATGATGCCATTTACACAAAAAACCTTATATATGTGTTATTATGTGTTACGTTTGTTAATAATTTTTTAATTAACATTTAGACATTTTAAAGTAATAATTTAAAAACGAAAAAACTCTAAACAAGTGCAAAGTGCATGTGAAGATAGTCTATATTGATTGGATTTGATATGAATTTGGTTCTGCGGGACCTTTGTTGATTATGGATCAAATATTTAACTTCTTATTACTGGATGAAAGCTGATTGTGTTTTACTTGGAGAGTGTTCTCTTTAGGACTAGGAGCAGTTGATTAAATACCATTGGCCCACAGCACCAATGGAATCCATGGAGATTTTCGCAAGCTGTGTGTTTAGAGCTCCAATTCCAAAATAGCTTATTGACATACATGCATTTGTTTGATCTTTTCAATTTATATGCTGCATAATTAGTCTCAATTTAGTTTTAAGTTCTTTATGTGGTTGTAACTTCTTAAGGATATGTTGAAACCTGTTTGTAATTTCCTAAGTTCATGAATGCTATTCCATGAACTTCCTTGAGTTTCTAATATTTTGAATTTGAGAAATCAATTATTTTTCCTTTCTTTTGTTATTTTAAAAATTAATTTATTCAGTTTTGGGTTTGGATTTTCTTTTTATGAATTGGTGAGTTAAGATATCAAAAGCACACGCTCATTTGTTTCCATCAATCCCTTTTTCCTTTCAACCAAATGTGGGAAAACTGGATTATCCAGTCCATTTTCTTTCCCCTCGTTTCTTTTTACCCCTAAAATCTACCCAACCAAACACACTATTAGTAAATCATCTTTTTAAGAGCTTCCCTTTATTTTCTAATAAATTTCCATGTTACATTCCCTGTATTTTCTAATAAAATTCCATATTACTTACAAAAAGGAAAAGAAATTTTCTAGGCTTTGAGCTTATTTGTTGATCAATTTATCAGTTGATTGTTAGGGATGTGGTTGGACATTGGGCTTATTATTCGGTTACAGCTGAAGCTACAGCTATGCTGACTTTTTAAAAATCTGTTTGGATTGACGGTCATCTGAATATGAACTTTAAGGCTTTTCGAGTTCTATAGTTATATGGTTGTTCTCTTTGTAGTTGGTGGACCATAATCGTGTATTGCTTTGCCCTCTTGTATGGAATGGAGCCTTAATTATGTTGGTCAGAGAGGATTTGCTCCACCCCGTTTGACCTGCCCTGTTCCACCCCACATGGGAGGTCAGGTTTTCACCCCGAGTGTATGCATCTGTGTGTGTCTCTTATTTAACATATGTTTAAATTGTTTATACATATCCTATTTATACAACAAGAACCCTTTTGGTAGTTTTGTTTAGTGATTCTTTATTTGATTGGTCTGGAGCATGGGGAAGTAACTGGTAACAGATCCATTCCGGAATTTATAGTCATCGTTGTCACTATGTACATAGTTTTTTTTTTTTTTTTCTCCGTATTCTTTAGGCTCCTGTATGTCTTTTTTTTTTTTTTTTTTTTTTTTGCAATAAAACATATCTTATAAAAAAAATTATTCTATTTATATTTTAATTTTTTATGCATATTTTGTTATCATCCCAAAACACTTGTCTCTCAACACTCTGACCTCACCTCTCCTTTTTATTATCAGACTCTGTCCTGTTCCATTGCCCTTAATTATCTGTGAAACGTTAAAGTGCAGAATGTTTTTCTTTAATTTTTATTTTTCTAAATTACCCTATTTTATATCGAAGTGCAGTTGTTAGGATATGGAGGTTTTAACTTCATTGGATTGATTGAAGTCTGGAAAGACGTAATAATATTAAATGACCTGGAGTTAGACAAATAGTTTATTAATATACTTGTTCTTTATATCTGTCTCTACTGATTAAAAGTACTATGGATGTGCTTGTATGTCTTCAAGGTCAGAGTTGTAGCTCAAATGTGGAGTTGTAAATTTTTCCTTCAATGGGAGGCGATAAACTTCCAATTTTTCATTGGAAAACTATAGCCATTGGCTTCTCTTCAATGTTCAAGGCCAGAGAACTTTTTACTCTTCCTTCTGCTTTTTTCTTTTTCTATGATATTTTCTTTTGAGGGAAGCAAGAGAAAGCATACAAATCTTTTACTTTAAAAGTTAAAACATTGTTACATAGTCATCTGTGTATATTGTATGGTCTTGACATATTGATTGTTCATTTCATGTTGACGTTATGTATTGTTTCTTTTTGAAATGTAGCATGTATAAATATTATACTAACAGTTATGCCTTCCACTTTTATGTTCCAAGTTTTTTTACTAATGTGTGAGAGTTAATGCAAGATGGATTTTGCTATTCAAGCTTGGCTTTGTTCTGGTTCCACTCACATTATATCTTTGTGTTACTTTGTCAACATTTTCTTGTTTGGATCCATTGTGGAGATAGTGAATTCACTTGTTTGCTATGGACATCAATTGTTTTGGTTTATTTTACTCAGTGTCACTCTTGTTTTTCTCTAAGTGTGCCTTATGAGAGTTTAATTTGAAGTTAGCAAGCAACTTAACCTTATTCTAATAACAATACCTTGTCATTCAGAGGCTTCTGCAATCCTGCTGATGTTGAAGCATTTACTGAAGAGAAGAAACAATCTCTTCTGGTCAAACGTAATGGCAGGAGTGCTGATTTTCTACGTGCTGTCCAGGAGATTATCGATAGCTATGAGAAATTAAAGAGACAGGATCTAGTCAATGATTTAAACTCTGCTGATGAGGTTGCACCTGCAAAGGGTGGGAATTCAGCTGACTTAGCAGCCAACTTCGAATCGAATGATCAGACAGAAACTCCTGAAATAAATCAAAATCCACAGTTAAAAACTTCATTTACCACAACAGATAAAAATGACTCTGGTGTTCTTGCTGAGGATGCCTTAGCTGCAGCACCTGCCGATGCCTTGCTTGATAAAGAGGCCTTAGGGGAGGAATCTATTGATATTGCGGCGGATACAGCAACACCTTTGCTAACTACTTACTCTTCTAAAAAAAGATCCAGTCTCATACAGCCACAGAGCTGTGCCACTCATAGAAAGGCTCAAAGGTCTAGAAGTTCATCAAGGTTGGAAACCCGTAGATCACGAACCTTCACAATGTCGTGCAATGATGGTGTCAATAATGCCGGAGACAAATCAGCCAATGTAGTTCGGGAGGGTTCTTTAAGGAGGAATAAGCGAATCAGGAAGTCACCTGATGCATCTGAGTCGGATGATGTTGATTCCGCTGCTTTTGTTTCAAATTGCAGTGTTGAAGAAAATAGTTCTGAAATTGCCACAGTTGATTCTGACACCTTTAGTCTAAATGAAGGCAGCACGATTGAGTCTGGTTGTAAACTTGAGCACTCTGATACTGTTGTTGAATGTTTGGATGGAGATGTTGAGTTAAGCAAAGGGCTTGATCTCGAAATAAAGGCTATTGTCATCAAGAAGAAAAGGAAACCAAGCAGAAAGCGAGTGACTAATGATTCAGCTGTGCCTCCTGCCACATTGGACAAGGAGATGGGTTTGGAGGCTGGGGTGCAGAATACTAGTATAAATTCACAAAGAGATTTTGAAAAGATGAATGAGAGATGCTTGAAGGAAGATGGAGATGAGCACCTGCCATTGGTGAAACGAGCAAGGGTACGGATGGGAAAATCATCATCTGCAGAGGAGGAATTCAATAGCTCTTCACAGACAGAAGAGAGAACCATAAAGGAATCTACAGTTAATCCATCAGAGCAGATCAGCATGCATGAAAAACATGATGATGATAGTGTTACAGACAGAAACTCAATTGTAGTGAATGGAGCTCTGGATAATGTATTGTCACCTTCCAAGTATTGCACTCAAGTCTCAATGAATAGACCTCAGCCTTGGAAAGTTAAGAAAGAACAATCATTTGGCTGCTCGATGGATGGTGAAGCAGCTTTACCTCCGTCTAAACGCCTTCATCGTGCTCTGGAAGCTATGTCAGCTAATGCTGCTGAAGAAGGTCAAGCATGTAATGAAGCATCACCAGCCTTGAAAACTGCAGTTAGTGGGTGTTGTATTTCTCCGATGAAAAGAAGCCCTCATGTGGCTGTGGAAAGCAAAGCAAGGACTTTTCTGGGACTGCCGAGTATGGGTTCTCTTGGCAATATTTCTTCTCAGGTATGTGGTTCTGGATTTTCTACAAGTCGAAGCCCAATAATCTCGGAGGAAAATTGTAAATTGTCAATGGAGGTGGACTTGTGCAATCAACCAGTTGAATTTTCAGAAATCCCAAAGCACGAATTTTCCGAGGATGTCTTCCCTGATGCTAGGGATGATGTTGATGGCAAAGATATTAGTGGTTCTTTTGATAGTTATGCTGTTAGAACTGCAGACCCAACTCAAAGTGCATCATATGTGTCTCCTAGTCCTGATGAAAGACAGGCTAAACTCAGTTTTAATGGGACTTCAGTTGATCCTTTGTTGCCTCCAAAGGATGAAGGAGATGTTGAAAATGTTGAATTGACCAATTGTAAAGCTGAAATTTCTGATAAAGAAGTTGATAATTCAGATAAAATGGGGATGAGTTCCCGTCCTGCCTCCTGTCCTAATGAGAGTCATAAAGTTTCACCTAGAAATGATACCATTATGCAACGGTACAGTGCAGATGATACTGGTTGTGAGGATAACATGTGTTTGTTGATGTCTTCGGTGGATGACAAAAGCAAAGTAAATGGCATGTAAGCACACTTTTTATACTTTACTGCAGCTTTACAACATTATAATAGATACTATCTTGTGCTACTAACCCACAAAGGTTTAATCCTTGCAGTTTCTTTTTCTTATATCCATGTGGACGCTTGCCATAATCATAAAGCAGGTTGTCCTCCACTGTGGCCCCAATTGTCAGGGGACAACAGTGGGAAAAAATAGAAAATGAATAGTTGAGAATTGATTATTAACTTCTTGGAAAATGAAAATTTTAAGTGGACAGATTTAGTAGTATGTAGCGTGTAACAAATTTTAAAAGGCTATCTGAACCCTTTGTTTCTTCCTCGTTCTTATAATTTAATTTATAGTATGTTCTGTTCTAATTGTTCATTACTATTATACTATTTTTGTTTTAGGTGTGAGGTTGTGAAAGAGGTCAAACATTATCATACACCAGAGGGTCCAAGTTCGAATTCTTTTTCTGATGATCACCTTGGTGAAAAGGATATATCTTTCATCAGGTCAAGTCCATCTCTAACCGATGCAGGGGATTCTCTTGCTCAGGCATCTCCACCTCACACTTCAAACTGCCACATGTCTACTTCAGATAGTAGTAATATTGTTCAAAATAATGGCAGTTGTAGTCCTGATGTGCATTTACACCACAAGAAAACCTCTTTTGCTCCACTTGTTGATGAAGAAGAAAAACTTGAATCAGCAGTAACTCAAAAACCAAAATCTATAGGCAGACATGGGGAAGCACATGTTGCTCTATCATCCTTTGAAGGACAGCTTGGAACTTTGACAAGGACAAAGGAGAGCATTGGTCGAGCAACACGCATAGCTATTGACTGTGCAAAGTTTGGTGTTGCTGCTAAGGTATGATAATGTCATTTTAGATCTCTTTTCTAATTTTTAGTTCAGTGCTTGGTTAAATTGTGGATATTTTAAATTTAGTAAGAAAGGGTATTTTAAAAATTGTCTACTTTTTTTCCTTCCTTTTCCTTTCCTATTTTTTTTTCTTCCTATCTATTTTTTTTTTTCATTTCTCTGTTAACTCATGTAGGCAATCGACGGAATAGAATCCTCTCCATTTCAAGTGAAATAAAGAGAGTCCATTTCACGGTTAAGATTTTAATTCTTGAATCGACAATGTAAATAATGTCATGTCATTCAAAATTTTAAATGATGTGGCACTAGATACGTGATATTTAATCTAAACCATAAAATGAATCCATTTCAAATGGGGAGGATCTTAATATGCAATTGACACCTTTTGTAAGGTGGCAAATTGTCAAGGATGAGGTAAATAATATTAAATTTTTGTATAGTGGCTTTTGCCTTGAAAGGGTTTATGACCATTCTCTTATTACTGTGTCTACCACCTTTTGAAATTTCGTATGTACAGTAATTAATTCAGTCTATCTTTTGCAAAGTTCTTTCTAGACCGAATTATCTATTTGCAATTTTTGGGAGACTATTTCCTTAATGTGTAGAACTTCAGAGGGGCTAGTAAACTATGCTCCTTGTTGTAAAATTGCTGGCCGGTTGACAAGAAATATTAATAGTATGATTATGTGAAAATATTTGAGTAATTGCTAAATTGTATAATATTTTATTTTGGTTAATTTTGAAAAGCAGGATAAATTTGACATTTCGACTTGTTATATGGGTCTTTGCCAATAACTTAAAAAATTTGAGGAGCGCTGGTTTCATACATAGAAATTTGTTTTTTTATACCCATTTTTGATGAGTAAAATGAAATTTTTTATACCTTTTTGTTTGTATTTTAATGTTTCTTTAGTATCAATTTGTTGGTCAACAATAGTATCTCTGTTGAAGATTCACTAATTTTTTTAGATAGGACTATCCTGACATACAAGGGAAGGGAGATTCCAAAGTATTTCAGGATAGAAGTTTAGTTTTAGCAGGCTATGATAGTAAAATGTCGTGTTTATGTTTACATGACTTCAACCAGGGGTGCTCATATGTGAATTGCATTCGTTGTAATGTGGACTATCTTTTGTTCCACTTACATCTATGGTAATATCCTCTGTTCTGCTACACTGTTAGTCTCAGGGAAGTTGATCAGTTTGGTTTTCTTTGTTGAGGGTGAATTACATGATGCCTAGGATGATTCTAGTTCTGTTGGAATGTAGGAATTGGAGGTCTGGGTTGCAAAGGAATTGTTTTGCTTGGGACATTATACTTTTTGTTGGATTCTATTTTTTAAAAAGAAAAGAACAATGTTCTGTGACCAGTTTTGGAGCGTCCTTTAGGCTTAAAAAGGCTTTTTTTTTTTTTTTAAAAAAATTTAAGAAAAGAACAATGTTGTGTGACCAATTTTGGAGCGTCCTTTAGGCTTAAAAAGGCTTTTTAAGTTCTCTATTCAAGGCATGGTTATCAAAAATGATGATTTCTTGGATACATTAAATCTTAGTAGTTGACTTTGTGGTGGTGTTGGGATTTATTTAATACTTATTGTATTCTTGGGCTGTGATTTCCTTTTGTGTGTGTAGCATTTTTTCCATTTCATGGTCCATTTTCACTTTGGATTATAATTGCTTCCATAGGTTAAAGGAGATTGGTTTAAGACCATAGTTATTTGCTAACCTTAACCTGTGATTTCCACCTTTACCATCGAGAACTATATATAAACTATCTTGATTTGGTAAACGCACTACCACGACATCTCTATGGACTCATTCCACAGTTTGGAGATAGGCCTTCCACTATTGTGACTGAACATCTCTTTTTACAGAGCAACCAATTGCAGTTTTTGTACTTGAATATTTGTAGGTATCAAATTTGTTCTTTTTTCAGTCCACCGGAACGATGGACTCAATTCAGTAGTGTTACATCTTATAAAATTTGTCGTAATAGTGAAGATATTTTGCATGGTCTTTCTTTCCATTTTAGGCTGCATTTGGAGTATAAGCATTTGCCATGTGTTTTTCTTTGATGTATCTTTATTTTTATTTTCTAAATAGGTGGTGGAAATTCTTGTCCGTAATTTGGAAACTGAGTCAAGCTTACATCGGAGGGTGGACTTATTCTTCCTTGTTGATTCTATTACTCAATGCTCTCGAAGCTTGAAAGGTAATGCATCTGTTATCATGTTGTGATCCAACGTATGAAAGCTAGTTAACAAAATGTGAATTCACTGATGTTAAAACTAAGTTTGAATTTTTCAGGTGATGTTGGTGGTATCTACCCTTCCGCTATCCAGGCAGTGCTGCCACGGCTATTGTCAGCTGCTGCTCCACCTGGAAGTACTGGGCATGAAAACCGCAAGCAGTGTCTTAGGGCAAGTGAAGAAACTTTCCTTGTGAAATAAGGGGAAAAATCTTATTAAATTAATATCCTTGTTTACTTTGTAGTTTTTCATTATTTTGGTTTAGTGCTTAACCTTTCCTCTTTTTGGGTATAGGTTTTGAGGCTTTGGTTGGAAAGGAGAATCCTTCCAGAATCCGTTGTTCGTCACCATATGCGAGAATTGGACTCCCTAAGTGGTTCATCTTCTGCAGGTCCCTATGCTCGTCGCTCAGCAAGAACAGAAAGGGCTTTAGATGATCCTGTTAGAGAAATGGAGGGTATGCTTGTCGACGAATATGGAAGGTTTGAATTTAATTGATCTGTTTTCTTTTTCTCTCATATTCTTTTTTTCAGATACCCTTTTCTTGAGACTTTTGACATTTCTGCAGCAATTCAAGCCTTCAGCTTCCTGGATTTTGTATGCCCCGCATGCTTAAGGATGACGATGACGGAAGCGATTCTGATGGAGAGAGTTTTGAGGCAGTTACTCCTGAGCATAATTTTGAAGCCCGTGAAGAACATGAATCAATCCCATCAATTGAAAAGCATAGACATATATTGGAAGATGTTGATGGTGAGCTTGAAATGGAGGATGTTGCTCCTTCTTGTGAAGTTGAAACAAGTTCATCTTTTCATGTTGCTGAAGTCAATGCCATACAGACTTCGAATAATCAGTGTGAACAGCATGTTCCTCTGCCCTTTGCTCCGCCACTACCTCAGGACGTGCCACCTTCATCCCCACCGTTGCCCTCATCCCCTCCACCTCCACCACCTCCTCCACCCCCTGTTCCTTCTGCTATGTCAGATTCCTACGCCAATGGTGTGGATAAACATGTGCGTCCTCCTTTTATATTGCATTCTCTTTCTTTCTTTTTAGCATCAATGTAGAAAGAAACTCATTATGTGCTGTTTCCTTTTGATTTTTGTGTTCGCATGCAGAATATGCGAGACAACATAGTTCAATCTGTGGCTCAGGAGCCTGTTGCACAAAGAGTTGACCAAACAATACGATATCGTTCTCCTGAATGGAGAGATCCTTCAACGCAGATGGCTGAGTCTGCGTCATGCTCGTTCAGCAATTTCTCTGGACAGGCAGTGAATAATGGTCAACAAACTAATGGTGCTACATTGCATAATAAAAACTACGGTTTACGGCCACCTCATCCTGCACCATCAAATCAGTTCTCATATTTTCATGGGGACCAGCGTGTAAGGCCTCGTAGGGATGCGCCACCACCTTCCTACTCCAATAGATTCCACTTTGGGCAGAATGTTGATAGAGAAAACTCTTACAATAACCATGAGAGAATGAAACCGCCCCCATATGAGCATCATGATCAGTGGAGGTTTCCTGCACCTCCCTTTTCAGGTAAGTTTTATAAGTACAGTTGCTAAAAAAAAATAACTGGGTTCTATTGGCAGTGCCATTGTTTGCTTTGGTACTATCTTGTCACATTTTTTAATTAATATTTCATGTTTTTCTCTCCACCCAGGTCCAAGATATCCTGACAAAGGCAGAACGTCTTATACACCTGGTCCATATGTTGGTCCTCCATGTGAGCCCACAAGGTTACCAGGCCAAGGATGGAGATTTCCCCCCCGGACTATGAATCATAGAAATGCCATACCTTATAGACCTCCATTTGAAGGTCCAATTCCAGTGGCAGGCAGAGGTGTGTAATTTTTTTCTTTGGAACTTTTATTTAATGAGTTGAGTAAATTAAAAAAAAGAAAAAGAAAAAGAAAAATCCTATATGGCTTAGGTGGCCAAAGGATTGGGGTTGGGGGGATAGGGCACATTTGGTTCCAATCTTTCCAAATAGAAAAATTGCTAGCTCTCTCTCCTCCTTTTCTCCCTTAGCTATTTGATTTAGTATTTATATTTCTGTTTTGGTTCTTTAGTCTCCTCTATACATGTCCTGTCTACAGTGGCTGTACTATTTTTTTTTCTTTGATTGAATAAAGCTTTAATACCCATTAAAAAAATTCCGTTTAGGTGCTGTTTAGGCACTATCAGATTAACCTGAAAAAAAATTTGGTGCTTTCAGATTTATTGTAATTGGATCACCAATTACTCTGCTCTTGTATTGCATTGTGGGTAGGTTGGTAAATTCTAGTCTAAGAATATCCTGTGTCATGTTTCAGGTCCAAGCTTTTGGCAGCCAAGATGAGATTTAACGTAGCTACTAGGACTGGTATGTCATTGTCATATCTCAAACTCTATAAGTATCCTTAATTTTTCTAGAAAGTTTCATCTTTAACTAGGATATCCTTGGAATGCTAAATTTTTAATAATCACATTGTTGGTCCATAATTGGCAGGTCTGACCCATTTTTTTATCTGGGTTATGCTGCTTGTTCAATAGCTTCAGTTATTTATTCTGGGCCGTCGTTGTTTACACTGCAAGGCACTGATCTTCAGAAGAAGAGGGTTTGGCACAGAAGAATGGCATGTTGGCATGCCAGATTTGTATATATGCATTCTGTTCTCTCTTCTGCAAATGCAGAGCGGGAAGACGGTCATTGTAGAGACAATTGAGAGTTGTAACTTACTAGCTGTGATTTTTTTTTCTTCTTTTTTTGTTCGTTTAAATTTTCTGTCCAAATTTTTAGTATAATTTTTTCCCTGGAAGCCCTTTATAGGAATTTTATCAATATATATTTCTGGGGCAGTTGTTGAAACATTCTCTCCAATTCAATCGTTTTTGGGTATTTCGGATTCATCCATTTATGCTAGTGCGAATAGACTTTTTGAGAGTAATAGGTTGCGGGAGACCAGTGAGTGGTTCGCTCATTTTTGTTAGTGGCTGTTACTTGCACTAATCAATTTATTTAATATAGCAATAAGCCAATTATAATTTTCAATTATTCTGTATGTAAGGATTTTCTATGAATAAATTCAAGTCGGTATCCCTAACTTCCAGGAGCTTTATATGCATGACTGGCCAAGTTCTGGCACCTGCTTTAGGATGGTCTTCTTTTTTCCCCTTTTTTTTGAAGTGTCAGCGTCTCAATGTTTACATATCCTTTAGCACAAGGGATTCTGGTTGGTTCTTGACTCTGTCAAATTTTATCTTTGATCTTCAAAGGTCATTTTCCAATAAATAGTTTTAATATCATATACACTGATGCTGAGTGATCAATAAAAAAAGTACTAGGGAGTTAGTGGACCAAAATTTCCATAACCAACAAGTGGTCAATGACGAGATTATTTATTTTATATTGCAAAATGGGAATGATTGAACTTCCTATTTTTAACATTGGCAGTAAAGACACTTTTAGTTTTTACATTTGGTTTTATTTTTATTTTGATATTTACTTTTCTATTTTACTGCTTTTAATCCTCAAAATGAAAAATGCAAATTATCTTGGTTTTTACCGTTAGTCCACTAATGGAAATTAGGGAAAATTTCTTAAGTGGCAAACTAAGTATTCTGCTGCTAGTACATTAAACGTTGACGTGACCATTAAAAACTATTTTAAAAAATAATTTTATATCTTTTAAATGCCATGTTCGCATTTGAATTTAAAAAATTAAAATTAAATTAACTCCTTAAAAAAAAATCATTTTTCCATTCTTTTTCTTCTTTCTTTTTAAAATAAACCGAAAAAGAAAACTTATTATCTTTCCTTCACCCTCTGGTGCGTGTTTGTTTTTGTATCTTTCGCTTCTTTTCATTTCTCTCTCTCTCTCAGCTTTCTCTCATTTTCTTATATGGGTTTGATTTTGGTTAGAGAGAGAAAATGTCTAAAATCGATGATGGTGAAGGTAGTGGTTACAGATCGGTAGTGGAGGTGGTGTTGGTCGTGGAGGTAGTCAAGGAGCTTAGATTGATGGTGGAGTTGGATAAAGGGGGCTCAAATCGGTGGTGGAGGTAGTCTCAGTGGAGATCGGTGGTGGAAGTGGAGAGAAGGGCTTACATCAGTGGACATTGACAATGAAGTTGGCAAGAGAGGGTTGGGTTGGTTGGGTTTGATGGCTGCGCGAGATCAATAGAGGTGGAGATTATGGTGGTTAGGTCAGATCAATGGTGTTGGTTGGGTTTTTTTTGGGTCGCAGGTGGTGGGTAGCCGTAGATCTAGGTTTTCTAGGTCCATTGGTGTCCACAAAGGTAGGAATTTAAGCTCAGAGGCTAAAAAATTTGAAATTGAAACCCATTTAGTTCTTGAGTCTATTGAAGCAGAGCTTCATGCGCTATCATGGATAACTGTTAGCCCTGCATACTTAGAGCGACGAACTACATTACCTTTCCATTGAGACATGGCTTTAAGACTCAGAAGGCTACTTCATTTTGCTGATAAAGAGCTCTCTCGACAGCCAAAGAAGTCAAAAGTGTAGGTTATATTAGAAACTAGAAAATGAATTTGGCTGGTTTATTAGTGGAGATTCTATTGGAGGATGAATACCTAAATTAGTGTTTAGGTTACTAGGGTTTAGTTAATGGGTATCAAGGCTTAGCCTAACATCGTTTCTTTGCCGCTAAGAAAGGGTCTACGTTTTCCCTTCACTTAGGCTGTAGAAAGTGTTGTACCTTCTGTCTGAAGGTGTGTGCATTCTTGAGAGGTAACAAGCTTATCTCTTGAGCTAGTGGTTTTTCATCCTTTCAAGGGGTGTGGGAAATAGTTTTTTTTTTTTTTCTTTTTTTTTTTTCGTGCCTGATATGGAGGACTTGACTAGATCCTGGAAAAATTTGAGTCTTGTTGAAAGAGAAGGCTCCAGGTTTATCTTAAAAAACCAACTTCGATTATCGGAGTGCATTCTTGCAGCAAAATTCCTCACAAAACGTTTCCTGAACATGGAAACAGTGGCCAGAACGTTTAGGCAACTATGGCTCTCCACAGATGGTTTTAAGATTTGCAATCTCGAGGATCACGTGGTTCAATTTGTCTTCAAGAATCAAGGTGATGTTGATCGAATCCTCAAATCCAAACCATGGTGTTTTGACAAGCATCCGATGGTTTTTCAAAAATATGATCAGGACATCCCTGTTAGCGATCTCAATTTCCAGAGGGCATCTTTTTGGGTCCAAGTCCACCATTTACCAATCAAATTCATGGCAAGGGAGGTTGCTGAGAGTATCTACGATACGGTTAGCACAGTCTATCGTTTAATAGGTGGAGTAGATAAGGACGGTGGCAGATTTATGTGTGTCAAAGTCAACTTGGACATATCTTTACCATTATGATGAGGTTAAGTAGTGTCTTTAGAGAAGGGTGCCAAGACCTGGGTGAGTTTTAAATATGAGCGACTCCCTAATATATGCTATTAGTGTGGAAGACTTGATCACGGTGACATGGATTGCCCCTGGTGGATTCAAAGCAAAGGTTCACTTTCGACGGAGCAACGACAATTCGGTCAATTCTTACGCGCTTCGCCCTTCATCAATAAGACCATCATCTTTGTTCCGGGTTTTTATGATAATGTCGCTACAACTTCTACAGCTAGTGAAGATAGAAGACAGGTGGTTGAGAGGAGGGTGGTGACAGCGACACAGGCTTGCTGCCGGAGAACCCAAATCTTGTTATGGAAATGGACACCCATGAGGAAGTCATTAATGCAAACTTAAATGCCCCCCTCCGACGACATTTCCTGATTTTGTGTATCCAGCTAGTAATGACCTACCTTTGATGACAGCTGACTCTGTCCAAAACAGGTTTGATGAAGTTATTATGGGAAACTACAAACTCGAAACTGAAGGAGGGAATCACGGTGAATCATTTTTGAGTGCAAATTGTCACATAGCGACTAAAAATCCAGGTACGTTTGCGGATGGAGATCCTTTTCTAGCGAAGCTTTAGGAAATAGATTGCGATCTCAGAAAATTTGATAGGTTGCCAGCAGAGATTCTACAAAGCACGATTTTAAATGGGGAGGGTACAGATTCTTTGGACAGCCCGCTTAATTAGACAAATCTGAATGATGGGCTTGGGCCCGGGCCCGAGGTGGTGAAGGTATGTAGCCAAAGTGGTCCTAACCCAAACCCAAAAAGCCCTCTTAAGGACATTTCAAATACTATGGGTATAGCAACTAAAGTGAGGCCCTAGTTGGGTAAGAGCCCAAAAACAAATACAAAAGGGAGAATTAGTTGCAGTTAGGGTTAAGAAACATGAACTGAAAATATCCTTCCCTCCTCATGATGAAGCCAATACTCAATCTCAGAAGAAAAGAGCAGTGTCTCCACATGTTCTCCTTTCACCTAAAACCATTCTGGTGGTGGCTGTATCTCAGCCCCGCCGCATCCAATGAACTGTTTGAGCTGGAACTGTCGTGGGCTTGGGCTCCCACGGCGAGTTCTTGAGCTCTCTAGCTTGGTGAGAGTAAAAGGACCTAAGATTGTGTTCTTGATGGAAACAAAAAAGAAGAATAGCTATCTTGAGAAGATATGATGTCGCCTGAAGTTTGATAACATGTTTATTGTCCCTCGTAGACATTAGAGTGGTGGGTTAGCGTTGTTATGGATGAATGATCTTGACCTGCACATCAAATCCTTCTCTACTCACCACATTGGTGCGGTAGTGAATCCAGGAATTGATGACACCTAGCGCTTCACGGGCTTCTACGGAGCTCCAAAAGTTGCTAATCGGGAAGATTCATGGATACTACTTCGTCACCTAGCAAATTAGTTGAATATGCTATGGGTTTGCATCGGAGATTTTAATGAAATTATGCGATTGAGTGAAAAGTTATGGGGGATCAATAAGAGAAGAAAGACAGATGCACTGTTTTCAGGAGTGCTTGGATTTCTGCGGCCTCAAGGATCTTGGTTTTTCGGGTCTACCATATACATGGTGTAATCAAAGGTTTGACGGCAATGTAATTTGGGTTAGACTGGATTGAGCTTTGGCAACATCTGATTGGGTGTTGCAATTCCCCTGGGTTAGGTTCCACCACTTGTCGGGTTTCTCCTTGGACCACAAACCCATTTGGCTTTGCTCCGATGATATACAGAGTAGATTTTTCAGACCTCAACGACCATTTAGGTTCGAGGCAATGTGGCTTAAGGATGAACGTTGTGAAGGGGTGGTTCACGAGGCTTGGGACATGGTTTCTGTGGGCGATCCAATGGGTAAGGTATTACCGAAGGTTAGTAACTGTCAAAACCTACTTAGTACCTAGAATAAAAAAGTATTTGGTAATGTGTGTTTGATGTTGACAAAAAAAAGGAACGAATTGGAACATGCCGAATTTTTGTCTATGTTTGGAGGAAACCACTTCAGAGTGAAACAACTAAATGAGGAAATCTAGAAACTGGTTAATATGGAAGAATGTATGTGGAACCAACGGGCAAAGGAAAATTGGCTTCAGGATGGGGATCAAAATACCAAATACTTTCATTTAAAGTCCACAGAGTGCAATAAGAGAAACTATATCTCAAGTTTAGAGAACGAGCTTGGGGAATGGATAGATAAGGAAAGTCAGATTGGTAATTTGTTGACCCAATATTACTCTAATATTTTCACGTCATCAAATCCAACACATTTGGAGCCAATATTGGAGGGGGTTGACCCGAAAGTTTCAGTGGAGATGAATGTAGAATTGCTGAGGCCTTTTGAACCAATTGAAGTTTAAGGTGCACTAAAGCAGATGGAGTCACACACGGCACCTGATCCAGATGGTCTCCCACCATTTTTCTATAAGCAATTCTGGAGTAAGGTGGGGCAAGAAGTCACAAAAGCAGTTTTCGCAGTTCTAAACTCAAGTACCATCATAAACAACCTCAATCACACTTTCCTTACTCTTATCCCCAAGTTCAGAGTCCATGTAAGGTTTTTGATTTCAGACCTATTAGCATTACTAATGTCTTGTACAAGCTTGTGGCTAAAGTCCTAGCAAATAGACTGAAGCCTTTCCTCCCTAAGTTGTTCTCAGATACTCAGAGTGCCTTCATGTTAGAAAGATTGATCACCAACAACATTTTAATAGCTCACAAAGCACTTCATTACTTGAAGACAAAAAGAACCGGGAGAATGGGATACATGGCTCTGAAACTTGATAAAAGGAAAGCATTCGATCAGGTGGAGTGGGTGTTCTTAGAAAAGATCATGTTAAAATTAGGGTTCAATACAAGATGGGTTAACCTTATTATAGCTTGCATCAAGTTAGTCTCCTTTTCCATTGAATTGAATTGACAACCTCACGGCCTCATTGTTCCAGGAATGGGGCTTCGCCAAGGTTACCCCATCTCCCCATATCTCTTCTTGCTGGAAACAAAAGGACTGCATGCTTTGTTTAAGAAGACCGAAGATAATGGTGTTATAAGGGCTATCTCTCCCTGTGCTGCTGTACCTCTAATTTCCTACCTCTTATTCGCGAATGACAGTCTGGTATTTTGTAGGGCAACTATACTTGAATATGTTTAGATACAATCTTTGCTTCATATGTATGAACATGCATCTAGTCAGAGCTTAAACAGGAAAAAAACATACATGTTCTTCAGTTCAAACACTCTGTCCAAAACTAGAGAAGCCATTGCAACCTTCCTTGGTGTCCCTGCCACTCAACAAAACAAACAATATCTAGGTCTACCTTCCCTAGTGGGTCGAAACAAGAAGAATTCCTTAAGTTTAATGAAAGAAAGGATTTGGAAAAAACTAAAAGGTTGGAAAGAGAAACTACTTTCTCTAGCAGGCCGTGAAATCTTGATTAAGGTAGTAATCCAAGCGATTCCTACATACACAATGTCGTGCTTCAAGCTACCAAAAGGGTTGATAAGCGATATCAAAACTTTGATAAGGAAATTCTGGTGGGGTTATAGGGGTGATCAAAGGAAAATTCATTGGATGAGTTGGGCAAAGCTTTGCCTTCCGAAGAATGAGGGTGGAATGGGTTTTAGAGAGTTGGATAAATTCAATGACTCTCTCTTGGTGAAGCAGATCTGGAGATTAAAGACTTGAGAAAACTCATTGTTCTATAAGGTGTTCAAAGCTAAATTCTTCCCGGATTGCTCAATCATGGAATGTGCTAACACTAGTAAAGACTCTTACCCCTGGAAGAGCTTACTGCAAGCACGCCATATTATTGATTTGGGGGCGGGTTGGAGAATTGGGAATAGGGATTCAACACTGATCCGATTTGATAAATGGCTGCCAAAACACCCTCTAGCAAGGATTGTCTTCCCTCCTGTGACTTTACATCTAGACTCTAAGGTGAGTGTTCTTATTGATGAGGTAAACCATTCCTGGAATTTTGCCCTGATAAAGATTGAGTTCCTGGCTCATGAAGCTGACTTGATTCTTGGTACCCCTCTGAGCTGCCAATCCATCCCAGGTGAGCATGTATGGTTCCTCACAAAGAATGGTAAATACTTAACCTGTAGTGGCTACCACTTAATTGCTGGTGTAGAGAGAAACTTGAATCCAACCTGCTCTAATTCAGAGATGAAGCATAGGCTATGGAATAACATCTGGGGCTTACAAATCCCTCACAAGGTTAAGCATATGATATGGAGGGCATCCCATAATGCCATCCCTACCCTCTACAATCTGTGGAAAAGAAAGGTGGTGAATTCAGTCCAATGCTCAAGATGTCTGACGAGAAGTGAGACACGATTCATGCCCTCTGGAGCTGTCCAGTTCTATACGTCATCTGGCAAGGTAACGAGGTCTTGACAAAATTGTTGAGATATGAGTTTGACACTTTCAGTGATTTGCTAGGGATGGTTTTTCTATTGAAAGAATGTGTTGATATTAATCTATTGGCTATCATTTTCTGGTTGATTTGGAGCAAAAGAAACTCGGACAGATGCGGGGATAAATTTGTGAAGATTACGCATATCAGGGGTCGAGCTAATACCCTTCTGCAAGATTTTCTTGCTGCACAGAATCCTCAGTATCAACCCAATACAGCGTCGGTCAGAGCAGTGAGATGGATCCCCCCAATATTGCCTCATTACAAAGTTAACTTTGATGGATCATACTTCACGACAGAAGGAGCAGCAGGTCTGGGAGCAGTGATCCGTGATGCTTCTAGTAAGGAGTTTCGTGCTCTAGCCCAAAGAATAAAAAATCTCATCTTGGCAAGAACAATGGAGGCCCTGACATGTCGTAGAGCTATGTTTCTCGCCAATGATGAAGGTGTTTTGGACTGCATTTTTGAGGGGGATGCATAGACTATTATAAAAGCTATACTAGCCTCAACCTCGTCACATCCGGAGTATGGACACGTGATTAATGATATCCTTCAATTATTTGTTGTATTCTCTTACTG
Source organism: Lithocarpus polystachyus (assembly GCA_033629205.1). NCBI lineage: Eukaryota > Viridiplantae > Streptophyta > Magnoliopsida > Fagales > Fagaceae > Lithocarpus > Lithocarpus polystachyus. The sequence goes on along the minus strand of CM066173.1, from coordinate 24,292,071 downwards.
CAACTTTTCTCATGTAAAATAGATCATCTAAGTCTGGTTGTGAGCTTCAGGTTTAGTAGAATTCTGTACCTGATGATATAGCTCCCTTAGTCACTCACACGTGACTCTTTGTAATTGTTTTTTATCTTGTTTCCAATATATAATATAGGACCGCATGGTCTGGTTTCTCAAAAAAAAAAAAAAAAAAAGTGTTTAGGTTGCTAAAAGTGGGCTAGGTGTTCTATTCCAATGTACAATATTTGTAACATGTGATCTATATATGTAGTTTTAGAGTCCAATGATCCACAGTTTTGAATTCCTAGAAAGCAATTTAACAATCAGGGTAGAAAATCCAGATCTACACAAAAAAATTTAAAATGCTGACATGGTATTTAAAAAATGTAAAATTATTATTTTTAACAGTTACGTCAACGTTTAATGTGTCAACAGTACATTCAGTTTGCCATATTTGCAATTTCTGTTAGTGGGCTTACGATAACAAACAAAATAATTCGCGTTTTTCACTTTGAGGACTAAAAGCAATAAAATAGAACAGTAGGGACAAGAATAGAAAAGTAGCCTTGCAAGCCAGACGGAACCAACAAAGAAATGGTGGTCGATTTTAACTTAATTAATCCCCAAACTTTTCAAATTGTTGGGAGTTTTTATGTAAGGAACGCTCTTTTTCTTAAAAATAAAAAATAAAAAATCCATTTAGGATAATATGTCCAACCACCAATGAATCAATGATCTTCCAAATTATATTTGCAAAACAATATAAACAATATATATATATATATATATATCATTCTTACCTTTCAATGTTAAAAACTTGGTGATATTTTGATAATATTACCTGAAAGAATAAAGAGGTTTTACAAAAAATATATCAATTCTCTCTAATGTTGTATTATTTTTCTTGTATAAACTAAAAATTATGTTAAAAGTCGAAACTCCCTTTTATTTAGTCTAAATTTATTTCATCAAATATTTTGTACCATCCATAAAGTCATACTCGCCTTAAACAGGTAGGTAGATAGGCTAATAATTATTAATGGTTTTATAATTGTAACTGAACTGTTTGTTGTTGTTATTCTTTTTTTTTTTTTATTTAATTGCATTTTATTATATCAAAGCATAGTTTTTAAGAACAAACAGAGAAAGTATTTCACGTGGCATGACCCGAGTCCATTCATATAAAATCAGGATTATATTTTTCTTTCCTTGCTAGGGCATGAGCCATTGCACTTCCCCTGCTTACGAACATGGGAGAATTGAAACCAATCTAGGTCCCAAAGATAAAGTTTTATGTCATTAAGCAAGAAGCTACTTACTGCCATGCAAGGTGCTACTTACTATAGCTCAAAAACAACAGTTTTCGAGTCACATTCGAGTAGCTCATCGAAGACTCATATTCCTTGCTAGGGCATAAGCCACTGCACTTCCCCTGCCTACAAACATGGGAGAATTGAAACCAATCTAGGTCTCAAAGATAAAATTTTTATGTCATTAAACAAGAAGCCATTTAATGCCATGCAAGGTGCTACTTACTATAGCTCAAATACAACAGTTTTCAAGTCACATTCTAGTCGCTCGTCGAAAACTCATATTCTTGTTGAATTGTGTCGCTAGTTTGACAGATAAAGTCTTATAGTTTAGTGGTATTATATAAAAAAAAAAAATTACAACATAACAATAAACTAGTGAGAGAATTATTATTGAATTGTTATTATCAAATGGAAATTAAGAAAAAAATGCTTACAAAATTTTATCACACATTATATAATTTTGTGTTAAAATATTTTCTTCCATTCCTATAGATTAAACAAAAATTAAAATAAAATCATATTGGTATCTCAAATCAAGACGATACAATGATTTTTATAAAATTGGTATTGACTTATTCTTATTAATTTTTTATAAATCATTGTTTTAGTTAAATTTAGGTAAACAAGTTATTTCACACATATTTTCACAACTTATCAAAAAGAGGTCAAAGTTTGTTTGGTTTTTGTTTGTTTTATTTTTTCTTCAAATAGAAATCTTACTTAGATTCAAAAAAAACAAAAAAAATAGAAATCTTACTTTAATCGAACTTGAGCGTAATCTGACAAGAAATGTTATTAAAATGAATTCCAAATATTATGAATCACAATTTATAAAACAACCTCTTTTATTTGGAATCAGTAAATGAGGTCAAAGTCTGTTTGGTTTTTGGTTTTTTTTTTTTTTTTTACCTCATATAGAAATCCTAAACTAACTAAAGTGTATAATTTGACAAAAGGTCAAAGTTTGTTTGGTTTTTTTTTTTTTTTTTTTTTCCCTTGAATAGAAATTTTACTTTAAACTAACTTAAAAGTGTAATCTGACCTCAATTGAGGTGCCTCCACAATATTTTTATAATGTTTTTATAATAAATCTTTAAGTAGTTAATTATTATGAGTTTTAATTTAAATCTATCACTTCAATTCCTTTTCTATCCATATGTGATAATCACCAACTATCTAACATTTAAAATTTGGTGTGAAAATATTATTATTTTCCTGCTATCCCTCAAAACAGAAAAGATAAAAATGAAACCATTAACCGACCCATGAGGTCCCAAATAAGTTATTAGTTAGTTATAAGAGCATCCACAGCAGACGTTGCAAAAAAAATGTCATTTTGCCACACCAAAAGTCTACTTTATTATTTTATCACATCATTTTACAACATCTTATTTATCAGATGTTTTATCATTCAATTCTATACATTAAAATAATATTTACTACACATTAAAATAATATATTTTCTCAATATATGCAACATGTGAAGAGAGAGGAGAGAGAAAAGAGAATAAAGAAGTAATAAAAAAATTATGCAACACGCTACAGTACCGTCACAAATATGTGATGGTACTGTAGCATGTTGCATAATTTTTGACATTTGCAACATCTGATAAATTTCTATTTTTGTGTTTGGTGTGCCAAATGTACCAAATATTTGGCATTTGGCACGTTTGGCAAATCTGATACGGATGCTCTAACAACAGAACAGAGCAAATCAAGCTAGGCCTCTGCCGTACGTAAGACAAACTCATTTGAAACCACTGCTTCGTCTTGGTACTCAAAATAAAATTAGGAAAACCTATTTTCTGTTTCCATCAAACTGAGCAAAATGGGTGGTAATCAGTCTGTCCCAGAAAAATCTATCCATGAGTTCACTGTCAAGGTAATTTTTTGTTTTGTTTAATTCCATTCCATTCAATCACAAATTCTGAATCTTTCTCTGAAAATTCTGGGTGTTTTTTTTTTTTTTTTTTTGGTTGTGGGAATTGGTACAGGATGCTAAGGGCAAAGATGTGGACCTTAGCATTTATAAAGGCAAAGTGCTTCTTGTGGTTAACGTTGCTTCCAAATGGTTCATAAACTTTTCCTTGATTTACCTCTTTGGGATTAGATTTTGTGTTTTTTTTTTTTTTTTTTTTAAATTAATTGGGAGGTCTTTGTATAACCAAATAACAACCTAAGTTTCAATTTTTGCTCATGGGGTTGTTGATTTTGAATGAATAGTTCGTTTACAGACTCGAATTACACCCAGTTGACTGAGGTTTACAGCAGATACAAGGACAAAGGTTTGGGCTTTTGTGCTCTTCTATCAATTTTTTCGATTCCTGTGTGTGTGTGTGTGTTTATTTATGTACTTACGTGTATGAAAATGAACTTTGTGATCCATCTGTTATTGATTTAGTTGGAATTTCCTATTTATATGATGAATTAAATCTCAAAAAAAAAAAAAAAAAAATTCTGCTTTGTTACCTTCGTTCTTTGTCGTAGACCCATGTTGGATTTTTCTGGTTACTACTATTATCTACGGTCTTATGAAATAGTAGCGATCAAAATGTTGTTGTTAATGTTTTTGCTTTTTTTTTTTTTGGTCATTGTTGAAGGGAAATTACAGTGTGATGGCAGTCTCATAAATAGTTTTTGATATGGCTTGTTTAATATATTCAGTAGTGATTTAGCTTTGTAATTATCAGTTAAGGCACAAGTCAATAATTTTAATTTTATCCATGAGTGTAACAGTTGACCATATGTTTTTGGGTGATTTCAGGTCTAGAAATCTTGGCATTTCCATGTAATCAATTTTTGCAACAAGAGCCTGCTCCAAGCCAGGAGGTAGAAAAATTTGCCTGCACGCGATACAAAGCTGAATATCCAATATTTCAAAAGGTAATCTGATTGTTTTTTTCTTCATTATAATGGGATTTTCTGAATTCCATATAAGACATCAGTATTACACATGCGTGGCATGTGCACACACACACACACAGTCACTGTTTCGAATCTTGTAATGTTTGGAGTTCTTTCGCATGGATTGCAAATTGAAGTATAATTATTGCCTTTTGGTGTCATGTTATGTTCTCTGTCAGAAAGCAATTTTTGGAACTTGCAAATTAAAAACCTGTAATAGGAACTTGTGCTTTTCTCTGCAAGATGCTGCAAGAAACATGAATTTATTAGTCCATGTGAATAGATCAAGTTGTTAGCTTTACTCTCTGGAATTTCTTAAAAGAGGGTGAGTTTAACTAATTAGAATGAAATGGAGAGGGAAGTGGTTGCTAGATCCCAAGCTGCCTCATCATTCCCCCAGCAGTTGGAATGTTCTGCGGTTTCTGTTTTTTGAAGAAGCACATCATATCTCAAAGTATCTTGAGGGGCATGATTGATACTGGTCAATTCAAATATAGATGTGAGAATGAGAAAAAAACTTCATTCTAAGAATATAAGTTCATGTTATGGTTTAATCCAGAGAACCATCTGGGAAGTTAAAAAATAAAGATCAGTTCATATTCTATATTAAGAATTGTCTAGAATTTTGAAAAAAATTGGATTATTTTGGGTTCCAATTTTAAATGAAGCATTGGAGGTAATTTTGGGACTCTTGGGTATGGACTACGATGTCAAGGTTTCTTGGGAGTTGATAATCTGGCTCTAACTGAGGTTGGAAGTGACGGGAAACAGAATAGAAGTTGACATTACTTCAGAGCTACATAATTTTACCTTTCATGTATACTGTTGCTTATATCCCATTTAAATAATTGCACTATGTTTGTTGGCTTTTCATCCATAAATATCGTATGCCAAGTAAGTCAGAACTTTTAAGATTGACTATTTCTCAATCGGCAATCTACCTAATAGATCTCTGTTTCCCTTTATATCTAGATACGTTGCAATGGATCGGATACCGCGCCTGTCTACAAGTTCCTCAAATCAAGTAAAACTGGATTCGCGGGGTCTAGGATAAAGTGGAATTTCACCAAGTTCTTATTGGATGGGGAAGGCCATGTCATTCAACGCTATGGCTCAACCACTTCTCCTTTGTCCATTGAGGTATCATTTCTTGCTCTCTCCAAGAGAACGTTGTTAGCTTGCTTTCTAGTATTCTCATTCCTCCCCCCTTTCATTTGTATGTTTGACGCAGGGTGACATCAAGAAAGCACTGGGAATTGCATGAGACTAGTACTCAGTTCTGCTAGTAAGAATAAATTTATTCAAAGCTACTACTAAAATAGCATATACGTTATATTGGTGCCAGAAATTTTTGATGGTAATTATGTTTTAGGTATTCCTGAGTCTATATATCTGTATTTCTCATATAGGAATTTCACTTCCTTTGTCTTGTGTTATTGTAATTGCCAGTTTCTGTGCTTATGTATTATTATATATATATATATATATATATATATATATATCCATTTTTAGAGGGTTTTGTTAAGAGCTTGCACGCAAAGCTCACCTCCACCTTGTTAATACCCAATTTCGCGACACATTTTGTACAAAGCTCGATTCAGCCAAGCTCCACTTCCTTGGCTTAATTCATGTATTGTATTATATATTATTCTTTTAAGCATGGCCCAAGCCCATGCAACTTGCTGGGAGAAATTGTGGAAATGTAGTTTGGAAGGTATGGGTCGGTTCCTTTCAGACCTTTTGCATGAGCCCAATCCATACGTGCTACCAAATGGGCAAGGGACAGTAGTAGCACCTCAAGCTCATGGAGGAGGTCTTGTACTCAAAATTTCCACCTCAAAAGAGTTTTTATGCATTAGGTGACTGTGCCCCTAATTTTCAGCCCAGCTCTATTTTCCACACAAAACATAGCTGACTTTAAACTAATTAGCTAGCCTATTGTAGCCACCAAATGCAGCTATCAAAAGCCTACAATGACAAGGAAACAATAGCTAATGGAGTCAACCACTTTATTTCCAAAATCATGCGAGAAGCATGCTAAACTCTTCTCTAAACAAAAGCAACCAAAACACCAAATTAGTATCATGGGGGATAAAAGTCTCTTTCACTACTCAAAAACTAGTCATTAGCAACACTCCAAACTCTATATAATACTCTCTCTTCAGTTCAAAAATCAACCAACCACGTTTTACCTACATACTTGAAACTTTAAAACAAAAGCCCATTTAGCTAGTCAATAATCTCACAATTCCGAAGTTTGGGGGTGGAAATATGGGTACAGGAGAATCTTCCCTCTCTTCCTCACGACCATCCTCAATTTCTTCTTCTTGGTGACTGTGAGTCGAAATTTTAGACTTATTATGTTTTTATGTTTTTTCTGCACTTTTGTTATTAGCATTTTGATTTTCTCTTGTCAAACCACCATTAGCCTTTATTTTCTATACATTGTGAATTTTGGGCTTGATTCTCCACAAACAAATATTTCTAAAGAACCCAATGGGAGATTTGGGCTTTTTTGCATCTTCGGCCCTTGCCGCAAAAAGGTCCCCGACACACCTTAATCACATGATTATTATGTTGAAGTGTCACAAAAATGTTCAATTAACAACCTTCACCTTTATTTTTTGGTTGATACTATTTTGAATCAAAGACTTAAGGGTGTAATCAGTTCGGTTTGGTCGGTTTTTTTAGTTTTGGCCAACCGAAACCGAACCGAAATTTTTGCCAACCGAACCGAAATTTTTGCAACGGTTCAGTCAGTTTAAAGTGGTTTTTTCGGTTCTTTGATTTTTTGCACACCTCTACTAAGACTTAAGGCTTTCCCATACTTTTAAGAAGGGTTGGTGTTGGATTAATACCTGATCGCAGGGGCCTAATCGGAGGGAGACTCTGGCCGCTTTTATGAACTTAAATTTTAAATTTTTTCACAATAGGTTGAGGTGATAAATTGTGATTAGTAGGTAATTAAAATGGTCATTGCGATAGGAATGTGAAACTTGTGACTTATAGCCACCCGTTGCAACTTATCAATGTGACCTCAATAAGTAGTGAAAAAAAAAGTTATTCCTACTTATCAATATTACCTCAATAAGTTATAAGTCTCAAAAAAAAAAAATTATATATTTTTATTCCTAGTCAAATTGTTGAAACATAGGGTTAGGTAATTGGGTCAATACTTCTTGATGTTGGAATGCATGCATCTACAATATATTGTCTTTCTTTCCATCAAAAAAAGGGGGGAAAAAAAGAGTTATTTTACTTTAAAAATTAAAAAAAATTAAAAAAATTTAGTGAGTGTGCCAATATATGAACCAAGGTCCTTATCATGAGAAGATGTTGGGAATGCTATTGAGTGGCCCATAGGATAAAAAATCAAAGTTAAAATAAAAGTTTTCATTAATAATTAAAAATTGACAACAGGCTGATTTGCAACTTTTCGCCTGTCCATTTGGCTGGCAGTTTTTTACTTTGGTTACTAGTCTTTTGCCATTTATCTCCACTTTTTAGTATTTGGAGCATTCCCTTGCTAAATGGACTAAAAAGTCAATTTAGCAACCAATACTCTCAAAATTCCTTCTACAGCAAAAAAGCTAAACTCAAAATAATTTGACTCTCAGCCACTGCTACAGTTATTACAGCCAACTGTAGCTTAAAACTTAAAATAAAAACTAATTTTTTAATGTGTGGAATTAAAAAATAGTATTTTAATGTGTTGATGGTTGGGATTGTTATTTATTGTATTTGATATATTATTTTATTGTGTTACTTATATTATTTTAATATGTTGAATGCAAAATAAGACTTTTGATATTGAGAGTATTATAAAGTGTGATGTTAAAATAGATAAAGTAGTACTTTGAGTTGCTAAAAGCTATATTTTTTATTTTTCTTATTGTCAATGTTCTAACCAAATAAGCAATAAAAGTACAAAACCAATTTTTATCCATTTTTTTCCCCTCATCTTTAGCAAATGTACTGTCAGAAATTACGTTAGAAATTACGAGATAACAATCCCACTAGATTCAATCACCTAGAAAGTATTAGTTATGGATTTGCCTCTATCTTATAATTTATAAGAGAAATATTATGTCCACAATATTTTTACAAAAAATCTTAAGTGACAAATTGTTATTGGTTATTACGGGTGAGTAAAAAAGTAATTTAAGTTGCGGATTCAAATTAACACCAATAACAACTTACTATTTATGATTTATTATAAAAATGTTATGAAAATGTTGTGAATAATAGTACTTCTCTATAATTTCTTATCTTCTTGAAATTTCTCATTTGCATTTTTTCCCCCTTTTTTCTTGGCCTAAAAACTTGTGTGTTACACAAGGATCTTCTCCCGGCAGTTTTTTTTTTTTAATAATTAAAAAAAAAATATTATTTCATTCATGGTACAAATACATAAGCAGTTGAAACTTGAAACGGTAGAAACTACAGACTTAAAATTTAAACCATTGAAAATCCTATTGACTAGGATACTTCAAAAATATAGAAAAAGTGATAAGCCATGAACGACAATGAACCCTGTTATGTATGGAATTCTTTACTTTTTTGGCTGCAGCAAGACCTATTCTAACAAGTAAACAACAACCATGACAAACTAGATCAATCCTTCATCCCAATCTGATATCTGCCTCTAAAATTCACAATACGGCTTGAACTTTTACTGCTTCAACTAACAAAGTGCATTTAAAGTGGCATAACCACAAGGTCCACAACATTCACTTCTCACACCAATTTGTAGCTACACCTACACATAATGTTGTCAACCACCTCTCCTCCCTTCTCTCTTTAACTTGTTTATTTCACATGTGCATTTAATTTCCTAATCATCAAACCATATCATAAGATCAACACTCATCTGGTCCATCCAATTCCAAATACAGATTATTACATCAGCTACATATTATCACATTTTAGCACACCACACAAACCTTATCCCTTCAAAAATTTTCAATTTAGATCAAGCTTGAACCACTCTTTAAGGTAGTCCTTATGAATGGGACATAGTTTTGCATAAGGGCTAGGCCCAGATAGAGAGAATCTTATTCATTGGGGTCCATGGACAGTGACTTGGATCAGACTTGTTGCTATCCAAATTCTCTAAATTTGAATAGGGTTGCTCTAACGTGGCCCAATGTGTCTACCTTTGGTGTCACATACATAGCCCCAGCAAAGTAAATGTTGAAGGTGAGGGCTCAACATTTGTGTTGACCTAAAGTTGTGAAAGTAGGGATTCAATTTTCAAAAAGATGTGTTGCATGGAAATGACTTTGAACTGGTTTGTCACTGCCAGCAATGATAAGTGGCCGGCATGTTGGATTGACTAGGACTATATTTTGGTTTTAGCTTAGCTCGACATGGTGCACGTGATCATGGAGTTTTGTGAGGGTACAACTGTGACTGACCATGACCATGTCGTAATAGAAAATGAACGATGATGATGATGATATTACTACTGGGTTAGACATAGAGATAATGACGACGTGCAAATCAATATCAATTTATAACTGTGAAAGAATCAATGTCCAGCTAGTAAGAACATTGGATTTAGACATTTTGGTGACTGGATGAGAATGGGTACAAGAGCATGAAGATGTGTTCAGTGGCAAAAATGGTGTTGCATATGGTGCAAATTCTTTGAACTAGATTTCTATCATGAAGATCTTGCTATATATGACACCCAAGTACTAATGCTAAACACCATTTTTACAAAAAGAAATTGTGGGATATAGAAATTGTGGGATATAGAAATTTAATATGGTAATAGTGTCACGTGTCATACCTGGTGCCAAGGAGGCCGAGGTAGTTCTGAGGAGGCCATATCCTCGGACGGCAAGGCTAAGGAGGCGAGCCATGGCCACTTCAATGGCACATCACCAGAGGAGGTCTCACTGTAGAGGAAGAACTTCAAAGAGGGGATTAGTCATGACATGACTGGGGGGATGGTAGCTGCCACCACATTTAATGCACCCACCAAACCCTTTGGCTGCATTTATGTGGAGAAGACCCTTGAACAATGTTGTCTTCGTTGCTGTAACCCACAATAGATCTATGAAAGGCGTCTGATGGGACAGACACTTGAGTAGCGTCCTGCACGATCAACAAGTGGAAGGCCAAAATTAGCAGATTGAGGCTATATAATGTAAGAGATCCTCCTGCGGGGGGGGGGGGGGGGGGGGGGAATCGGTAGAAAAAACACTGTAGTAACAAGGACTGAAAATTATATCCAAGTCTAAAAGAAATAAACCAAGGACTACTCTCCTCGGACTTTGCCGAGGAAAAATTCCTTTGCATAAAGTTTGTTTTTCTTTGCTTTCTTACTATCTTTAATCTACTGTGCGCGTTGCTTAATCTATTGAAGCCTAGTTTTTAAGCTCACCCTCTACAAATTCATTGTGTTGGGTTCTCTGGGCCTTAATCCAGTTATTTCTTGGGTTTAGGATCCAAATATCGCCCTTACAATTGGTGCCGTCTGTGGGAAACGACTTGAGCTTGAGTGAGATCAATGTTCAGCTATGGTAGGTTCAGGTCCCAACCGGGGAGAGTCCGTTGGTTCCCAATGTCAAGATCATTTTTTCAATCTAAAAAGAAGAAGGGACCGGGAGGTTAGCATACATACTACACACACTAGTAGGAGCCAATCTCGAGGTGGGGGTCACATCTCTCATGAGGAAAATACTAGAAGCCTGCAACTGGAGATATACCGTTTACAAAGGAAGTTACGCCACGAGCGACGTAGAGGAACTCCTTCGAGCCTCGACCATTCTTCTAGCGATGACAATAGCTATCGGCCTAAGTCAAGGACTCCTCCTAGTGAGTCTTTTTCGTGTGACGAAGAGCACCATGATAGGTGGAGAGGGAATAGTCCGTCTCACAAAGGTCTGGGTAATGATGCTATGAGTAAGGCTCTGAATCAGATTTCTAAGTCACCTTTTACCCATAGAATTGAGGAAGGGAGACTACCTTGCCAGTTTACTCAACCAACATTCACCATGTACAATGATAGAACAAACCTTGTGGAGCACGTGAGCCATTTCAACCAGAGAATAGCTGTACACTCCAAAAATGAGGCCTTGATGTGCAAGGTGTTCTCATCTAGTTTGGGGCCTGTGGCAATGAGATGGTTTGACGGCCTAAGGGAAAGCTCTATTAACTCCTTTAAGGAGTTTACGCTGGCATTTGGAGCTCGTTTTGTTACTTGCAACAAGGTTCCTCGGTCTTTGGACTCTTTATTGTCAATGACCATGCGGGAGGGAAAGACCCTGACAACATATTCTGACAGATACTGGAAGATGTTCAACAAGATTGATGGGAATATCAATGACGTGGCCATAAGAACTTTTAAGATCGACCTGCCTGCCGAGCATGATTTGAGAAAATCTCTAACAATGAAGCCTGTTAGGAGTGTGCGTCAGCTCATAGACCGTATTGATGAATATAAGTGGGTCGAGGAGGATAAACAGCAAGGAAAGGGAAAAGCTAAGGTGATCCCCTAGGAGGGGAGAGATTTCAGGTCGGATAGGTACAATAATAGCCGACCTCCGAGGGATTTTGCTGGGCACCCTGCTTCGGCTGCTATTCATGTGGTTAGCACTGTATTCCGAGAACCCGTGCACCAGGTTTTAGAAAAAATTAAGAACGAGTCATACTTTAAGTGGCCAAATAAGATGGGAAAACGCAACCAAAGTCTTCATTGCCAATACCACCGGGAACGAGGGCACACTATCGAGAAGTGTAGGACTTTGTGCAGCCATTTGGAGCAATTGGTGTAGGCATGGAAGTTGAAACAGTTTCTGTATCAGCCCAATGGGCGGGCAGTCATGTGGGGTCGAGGGTGCAAAGAGATGCTTCTTCAAGTTCCCCAGTGGGCACAATTAGCATGATCCTTGCTGCTTCAAGGAGAACTGGCTCTTTTCCATCCCAAGTGATGTCTATAGATCGGCCATTTGCCGAGGACTTGATTCCTGATCCGAAGAGGAGCAGAGTAGAGGCTTGACTAGCTTTGAGCTTTTCCGATAAAGATAAAGTTGGAACCTCGCAACTGCATAATAACGCCCTAATGGTTACTCTAAGGATTGTGGGATACGATGTGAAGAGGGTGCTGGTACATCAAGGCAGCAATGCAAAAATCATGTACCTTGATTTATACAAGAGGCTTAGATTAAGACTGGAGAACCTAACTTGTTACAACTCCCCTTTGGTGGGTTTCAATAGGAAGACTGTTATCCCAAAAGGCCAAATTAGACTACCTGTGCAGGCAGGATTAGAAGTGGTAGGGGTAGAATTCATAGTGGTGGATGCGTACCCCCCTTACATTGCCATCGTGGCAAGACCCTGGCTTCATGCCATGGGGGTCGTTTCTTCCACCCTACACTTGAAGGTGAAATATCCGTCTGGGGATCAGGTTGAGGAGCTAGTGGGGAGCCAGATGGCCAAACAATGCTTGGTGGGCGTAATTAGACATTAGACTGGAGGTAAGTCCTCAGCCTTTGCTGGGCGGAATTTATAGCAATCAAAGGTGCTAGTGTTATCCACAAATGTAGCAGTAGAAGAGGCAAAGTGCGAGCAATTGGAAAAAGTTGTTATCGGCGACGATGAGGAGAAGTTCTTTCAGGTTGGAGTTAAGTTGCCTCCTTAGGAGAGGGAAGAACTGATAGATTTTTTTAGAAAAAATATTGACGTAATTGCGTGGAGTGCCTATGAAGCCCAGGGGATGGATCCAAAATTCATTAGCTATGTTTTAAATGTCAATACATCTGTTATCCCCAAAAAGTAACCACCTCGGCGCTCATCTAAGGACCATTCTAATGCCGTTAAGGAGGAGGTGGTCAAGCTTAAATGGGCTAAGGCTATTAAAGAGGTGTTTTGCCCCAAGTGGTTGGCCAATACAGTGGTGGTAAAGGAGAAAAGCCGGAAGTGGCGAGTTTGTGTGGACTTCACGGATTTAAATAAGGCCTGCCTGAAGGACCCCTTTCCTATGCCTCGAATAGATTAGTTAGTGGATGTAACTGTGGTCCATCCTTGGATGAGTTTCTTAGATGCCTTCCAAAGGTACCACCAAATACCATTAGCTTTGGATGATCAAGAGAAGACGGCTTTTGTTACGTCTACTGGAAACTACCATTACAAAGTGATGCCCTTTAGATTAAAGAATGCAAGGTCTACTTACCAGAGGATGATGACCGGGATGTTTGAGCCACAACTAGGCAAAAATATTGAGGTTTATATAAATGATACGATGGTAAAAAGTAAGGTAGTGTCCAAGCACTGGGCGACATAAGGAGCATTTTTGAAATACTGAGGAGGCACAAATTGCACCTCAATGCTTCCAAGTGTTCTTTTGGCGTTGGCTCGGGTAAATTTCTAGACTACATGGTCACTCATCGTAGAATTGAAGTCAACCCTGACCAGATTAAGGCAATTAACAATTTGTAGCCTCCTCAGAATCCTAAAGAAGTCCAGAAGTTGACAAGGATGACTGTTGCTTTAAACTGATTCATCTTTCGGTCAGTAGACAGGTGTAGACCTTTCTTTCGATTGTTACATAAATGGAAGGGATTTGAATAGACCGAGGAGTGTGCCTTGGCGTTCCAGCAATTGAAGGAATACCTTTCTCGGCCACCTATTATGTCCAGGCCCGAGGAAGAGGAAGTTCTATTTGTTTACATTGAGGTAACCTCGCATGCGGTGAGCCTAGTACTATTACGTGTTGATGATGGAGTACAGAGACCGGTCTATTATGTGAGCAAATCATTGCATGAAGCGGAGGTTCGTTATCTACCATTAGAGAAAGCTATTTTGGCAGTGGTGCATGCTACATGGAAGCTCCCTCATTACTTCCAGGCTCACACTGTTGTGGATCTCACCTAACTTCCTCTCCAATCATTGCTTCGAAAGGCTGACTACACTAGGAGGATTGCAAAATGGGGAACGATCCTAGGAGCTTTTAATATCAAGTATATGCCTCGCACTTCCATTAAGGGCTAGGTCCTTGCAAATTTGGTGGCCGAGTTTACTGAGTCTCTCGTAGAAGAGGACAGTGAAGAGCAACGCATTGATGGAAAGTCAGTGGGCGTGGTCTTCCTACAAGGACCTTTATCCTAGAGGGTGTACGTTGATGGTGCAGAAAATCAAAAGGGATCTAGAGTGGGGCTAGTTATGATATCTCTAGAAGGGATTATCGTTAAGAAATCCTTAAGGTTGGGCTTCTCGGCCACGAACAACGAGGCCGAGTACCAAGCTTTGTTGGTAGGAATGTTTATGGTTCAGAAAATGGGGGGAAGAGCAATGGAGTTATTTTCAGATTCAAGATTGGTTGTAGGCCAGGTCAAAGGAGAATTGGAGGCTAAGGATTTGAGAATGCATGGGTATTTGAATCAGGTTAGGCACTTGAAATCAGGGTTCGAGTCTTTTGCCTTACAACAATTCCTTAGGAGCGAAAACACGCATGCAAACTCTCTTGCCACTCTCGCAACCTCCACGGCACAGAGCTTACCTCGGGTTATTCTAGTTGAAGATTTATAAAAGCCCATTAAGGTGAAGAGAGAGAAGGCTCAAATTTAGCAAATTAGGGTAGGGCCTAGCTGGATGGATCCTATTATGCTGTTCCTTAAGGATAACATCTTACCCAAGGAGAAGGGGGATGCCGATAAAGTGCGGAGAAAAGTTCCTTAGTTTTGGTTGTTCGAAGATCATAAGTTGTACAAACGCTCTTTTTCAGGACCATATTTTCTATGCATGCATCCATCCTGAAGTAGTAGAGCCACTCCTAAAAGAACTATATGAAGGGATTTGTGGAAGTCATACAAGAGGCAGATCCTTGTCTCACAAAGCCCTTACTCAAAGCTATTGGTGGCCGAATATGCAAAAAGAAGCTCAAGAATACGTGAAGAAGTGTGATCAATGTTAGAGATTTGCTCCAAACATTCATCAGCCAAGGGGCGTTCTCAATCCTCTGTCCAGTCCCTAGCCTTTTGCTCAATGTGGCTTGAATATTGTAAGGCCCTTTCCCAAGGCTACAAGAAATAGGAGATGACTTTTGGTCGGCACTGACTACTTCACTAAGTGGGTTGAAATTGAGCTACTAGCAAATATTAGAGATGTGGATGCCAAGAGGTTTGTGTGAAAAAATATTGTCATTCGATTTGGGATTCTTCACATCCTCATTTCGAACAATGAGCTTCAGTTTAATAGCAAAGCTTTTAGGAGGTATTATTGCGAATTGGACATTAAGAACAGATATTCAACTTCAGCTTATCCCCAGGGGAATGGACAGGCCGAGGTTGTCAATAGGATCATAGTGAATGGACTCAAAAAAAGGTTGGATGATATGAAAGGTAAATGGGTGGAAGAGCTGCCACATATGCTCTGGACTTATCGGACTACCCCTCGTAGGTCAACAGGGGAGACCTCCTTCTCGATGACTTATGGGGCCAAGGCTGTGATTCCTTTAGAGACTGGATTCCCAACGCTGAGGACAAGCTTGTTCACTCCAAATAGCAACAGCAACCTATTAGAGAAGAGCTTGGATTTAATCGAATAGCGGAGAGAATATGTCATGGTTCAGTTAGCATATTATCAACAGAAGCTCAAATAGGGGTATGAATTAAGTGTGAGATTAAGACCGTTGGCCCCCAGAGACTTAGTATTGAGAAAAGTTGTGGATACTGCAAAAAACCTAGCGTGGAGAAAGTTTGGACCCAATTGAGAAGGGCCATACCAAATTACCTCGATAGTTGGTATAGGTGCTTATTTCTTGGAAAATTTAGATGAAAATGTCGTACCACATCCCTAAAATGTAAGTAACCTGCGAAGGTACTATTATTAATGAAAGCCAGCTCTGCCATGTTCTTATATCTAACATTATGTGTCATCTTTATTACTTGTTTGAATATTAACAGAACCTTGGTCATGCCTGGATCCTCAACCACATACCTTAGGTAAATTAATATTCTAGGCTACTTGTTTGAACATTAAACAGAACCTCAGTCATGTCTAGCTCCTTGGACCACATACCTTGGGTAAATTAATATTCTTGGTTATTTGTTTAAGTGTTAAACAAAACCTTAGTTATGTCTGGTTCCTCGGACCACATGACTTGGGCAAATTAACACTCATCATTATTTGTTCAAGTGTCAAACAGAACCTTGGTTATGTCTGGTTTTTCGGACCACATGCTTTGGGTAAATTAACACTCTTCATTATTTGTTCAAACGTTAAACAGAACCTTAGTTATGTCTGGTTCTTCAGACCACATGCCTTGGGTAAATTAACATTTCTTTGATCATGAGAATACCAAACAAGACCTCGGCCATGCCTGGTCCCTCGGACCACATGCCTTAAGTAAAATAACACTTCGCAATTTCACCAAGGATGGGACCTTAGCATGTACATCATCAAGAGAGAACAGGGACTCACCCTGGGTTCTGGTTAAAGGATTCTAAAGGTACATTCATTAGGTACTCTTAAAATGAAAAACCCCAAACACCCTGTTTCTACTAAGTGTTTCTTTTGTTTCTAAAGACTTAGACATTCCTATTGATTATACCATTTTTAGTGCTAACACATACTTTTCTCACTATTTACATGGGCTTAATATACGTGAATTAACAATAGTCCATTACTGTTAGCTTTTTGTTAAAGTGTGGGTCTTTTCCCTTAGAAACATCATCAATCTAACCTTTCAGCAGAAGACAAGACAATAACTACAGCCAATCAGAGATAAATATTGTGGGAAAAATAAAAGTTCATAAAGCAAAAGTTGATGTCTTTTCATTGAACAAAAAGAAAGGTACATCGTAAACTATGGCAAACTGCCACAACAAAAGAAAAGTACATATAAAAAACAAAAACAAAATAAATAAATAAATAAAACAAAGAAGAGAAAAATCCTAAGCTAAGCCTTGGCTAGAGGGGGGTCTTCTTTCTTGTAGGCTGGTTGGGAGACAGGGGGATCAGCAGTCTTGCTTGAGCTGGCCTTCTTCTCTTGGGCCAAGGCTTGTGGCTTGACTAGCTCAGACTTCTTTTTCTTGGGAGCAGCTTACTTGCCTCGATCAGCCTCTAGGTCCTTGGCCTCTGGCAGAGCTTTAGCTTTCTTGCTCTTGGCCACTACCACCCCCTGGCCTGGGTCACCAGCCTTGCCAGGACCTTTGAAGGTCTTAGGAAGAGGAAGAAAGGCCTGGGTGCTAGGAAGCTGCTCAGGGGCAGTTATTGCAGAGGCCACACCTGCTTTGGGGCCCAGAAGTGTTGCAAGAGCTTCTCGGAGGTCTGGTGGGTAATAGACGTTTTCAGCCCTCCTTCACTCCAAGGCAACAGGAACTCTAACCAGGTTCAGCTCCTCGGTCCACACCTCCTGGCAGTAGTCCCTACAGACCTCAGCCAACTCCTCAGTCAGGTGGGCCTTGGTCTCCTACACCCTTAGATTGTAGAATTTTTGTTTCGAGGCATTCGCAGCTGCCTTAGCCGCCTAAGCAACCTTCTTGGCCTTTTCCAGCTCTGCCCTCAAATCCACGGCCTCCTACTTAGCCATGGCCAGCTCTATCTCAGTGTGATGGAACTTCTTGCATTTCTCCTCAACTTGATCATGCGCATTCTTTAGGCCAACCTCAGCGCTCCTCCTCCCCCTCTCCTCAGCAGACAACTTCGTACCGAGCTCTTTATTCTTCTGCTCGGCGGTGCCTAAAGCTTTGCTGGTCTTGGCGTGAAGATTGTTCGCGAGCCTAGCCTCGTTTAGGGCCTCTTTCACCCACTCTTCAGCCATAAACACCTCATGGATGGCCTGCACAAGAATGACGAAGGAATGCTTTATTAAATAAGAAAAAGACAGCCTAGCATAATACAGTAAGGCATGTTGAGAAATTTACCAAGGCTAAGTCCATCTTCAGGGACAAGAAGAGATCCTGCTGCCTCACGGTCTTCAAAGTAGCCATGTCTTTCGGCAGCAACAGAGGCTTCTTTAGAGCATCAGCAAGGTAGTAGGCATTCCCTCTTTGGAACTCCCTGATGGTGGGGTTCTATGGTATGGCTGCCTTGTCCAGCTCCAATTGGGGGTTCAACGTCAGATTTGAAGGGTGCACCTCATCCACATGCTTGGCCTCCTTGCTCTCAACTAAGGAGGCCTTCCCTTGCCCTTGGTCGACTTGGGCAGCTTGGGAGGAACCCCCTTGTTGTAGGGGACCAACTCCCCCTCCTCGGCCACCTTCTTATCCTTTTTCCTCTTCTTTAGATTAGCAAGAGCTAATGGATTAGCTAAAGAAGGAGGAGGAGGAAGAGCAGGAAGGAGCTGAGACCTCGAGGTGTCTTTGGGCGCCGACCCGTTGGCCTTGCCCACAAGGAGTTCATAGAGGCCCTTCTTCCTCTCTAGCAGCATATCTTCTTCTTCTTCTTCTTCTTCTGAGCTGCTGGCTACATGCGCAACGATGAGTCAAGAAGTGCGAACGTCTGAAAATTTATCAAGCTCGTCTTCCAAATTCGAGACTTGAATCACAGGCTCTCCCTACTCCTCTCTTTCTTCCTCAAGCTGGAATTGGTATATCTCTGCCTTAAGTGACAAGCGCAAAGAAGCTGTCTCTTCTCTCAAAACCGCTGTTTCACAAGGAGAGCGATAGGAGGGCAATTCAACTTACACGGTGCCTTCTTGGGCTAGGAATCTGGGCATCGAGACGTTAATTCGACCCAAGGGAGGATCACCTGCGCTGATCGCGTTGCCCACGTCCTAAAAGTTGTCGGACAGAGGCTTAAAGTTGAGGATAAGGTGGATAGCTCTCAGTTGTCTGTCCTCGCTCATAAACACCTCAAATCTCTGCACCCTGTTGAGATTTGGAACGTTGACAAAGTTGAGATTGGGAGCCACGTATCTTTTATCTGTGGAAAACAGCCGAGGAGCGAAAACACAGTTAGAAAACGAATCATCAGTCAGAAGGAAACAAAACACTGAGGGAATGAAGACAGAAGCAAATTACGAAACTAATTCCCTTGTGAGAGGACCTAAACCTAGGGTACCTCACATGGTGCTCCCTCTTGGGTTGGGCAGTGAAGACCATCATGCCATTCACCCGAGACGATTAGGAAGTCATCTTTCGTACCCTTGTTGGATTTGGGGAGACACGAGATGAGCCAACGTCAAAAGACCTAGACTTAAAATAATAGCCCAAGTCCGCAAGCAGATGACACTTATACATCCAAACAACATCGTCCTAGGTGAGGCCCAACCCCATTTGCTCGTTGAGAGCGTTTACACAACTTAGGACCCTAAATAGGTTGGGCGCGCATTAATGGGGCCATAACCTATGGGCGATCAGGTAGTCCCTGGTCACTCTACCCATAAGAAGCCTTATTCCTCCTTTTCTGAAGACAATCAAGGGGATAACGACTTCCCCATCCCTTCTGAGGGTATGCTAATCACCCAAAGGGTAATACCGCAAGGAGACACTCAAGGGAATATGGTATAAGGCCCTAAACCCCTCCATACCTGCAGAGTTATCTACTAAATGAACAAACCTACCCATCTAAGCAAACTAAGGAAAAGGGAAAGAAATTTTTGTGAATGAAGAATCAGAAAACAAAAGGCCGAGGAGACTGGTTGAGGAGAAAAGAAACCTAAGAATAAGGTAACTTACGAAAATAAGGGCAAAGGATTGCTTTAGGAACTTCATGAAAGTTTGAAGATTTGGAAAGTCTTGAAAGTTTGAAGATTTGGAGAGTCTTGGAAGTTTGAAGATTTGAAAAATGGGAAATATGAATCCCCCAGGCGCCTTATATAGGCGGAGTCGGGCGGGAGTTACCTTGCCCAAATTTCGAGGAGAAATACCAACCGTAGGATCTCTATCTCACCGTAAGACGTGGGAGACAAGGCACCGCCTGGAGCATTAAATGAGACGTTTAGAGCCCGAAGCGTCAGGAACAGTTACAGGACATGCGAGACAACGTTCTCACGTGGGAAATTCAAAGAAGCATGTGGAGCCAATCACTCAAGATCAAAACCCCATCTTTCTCCTCAAACAGAAAGGAAAAAATGGAGTTTTGAGGGGCTATTGTGGGATACAGAAATTTAATATGGTAATAGTGCCACGTGTCATACCTGGAACTTAGAAGGTCAGTGCAGTTCCGAGAAGGCCATATCCTTGGACGGCAAGGCTAAAAAGGCGAGCTATGGCCACGTCAATGGAGCATCACCAAAGCAGGCCTCACTATAGATGAAAAACTTCAGAGAAGGGATTAGCCATGACATGATTGGGGGGATGGTAGCTGCCACCACATTTAATACGTCCCACCAAATCCCCTAGCCGCATTTATGTAGAAAAGACCCTTGAACAGTGTTGTCTTAGTTGTCGCAACTTTTAATAGATCTTGGAATGGCGTCTGATGGGATAGGCACTCGAGTAGCGTCTTGCACAATCAACAAGTGGAAGGCCAAGATTAGCAAGAAGAGGCTATATAATGTAAGAGAACCTTGGGGGGGGGGGGTGTGGGGAATCGGTAGAAAAAACACTGTAGCAACAAGGACTGAAAATTGTATCCAAGTCTAAAAGAAATAGACCAAGGACTACTCTTCTCAGACTTTGCTGAGAAAAGATTCCTTTATATAAAGCTTGTTTTTCTTTGCTTTCTTACTATCTTTAATCCACTATGCGCGTTGCTCAATCTATTGAAACCTAGTTTTTAAGCCCACTCTCTACAAATTCATTGTGTTAAGCTCTTTGGACTCTTTGGACCCTAATCCAATTATTTCTTGGGCTTAGGATCCAAAAAGCGCTCTTACAGAAATCTTATACAAATTTGCAAATGGAATAATGGTTCCTTTATAAATTAATAATTATATGTTTGGTTTCACTTTTGCCAAAGTTTTACTACTTGATACTAACTTTTTTTTATTAATAATTTTAAATTTTCATCGTTAGATTATGCATCTCCCTGTTATATATATATATATATAGAGAGAGAGAGAGAGAGAGAGAGAGAGAGAGAGAGAGTTATATCTAGTGTAATTCTTTGTTAATTTTACATCACTTAATAATTTTTTATTATATAAATATATTGAAAAATATTATTGTTGGATTACACGTTTTCATTATTCTTAACACATACTAAATTTCATATTAATCAAATATTATTTACTAGTTTGATTTATAAATTAATCATTGATGTGTAATTTTAAAATACAAAATAACTTGAGGTTTATACATTTTTTAAAATTATGTAGTTATCAATCTTCTAATATTTTGAAATTTTGTAAGCATGAATGATGTTAGAAATATTAATCAATAGTGAATTTGCCAAACAAAAAAAAAAAATGCATCTAATAGAAAATTATGGAATGATTTAAATTGAAAAAAAAAAAAAAAGTTCTAAGTTATATAATGTGAAAGTTGAAGTCAACCCTCTCTCTCTCTCTCTCAAACACACTACACTACAGATTATCGGTAGAAAGCTTTAATCCTTCAACCCCACCTCTCATTCCCAACAATCAACATCTATTGAGCCAGCTGATATAATTTAGCATCCAGGTTGGGGTTATTGACTAGATTAGATTAGACAAATGGATTTGTGAATTGTTCAGTCTGCCTTTCAACTTTTCATGGTGAAATGATGCTTTGGCTTGGTTGACCCTTCTTACCTATCGTGTTGATCATGCTGATAATAGTCCCTAATCAATGAAACACGTAAGGTAGTGTGTCTTTGTGATAATCTTATTAATTACTATTGTCTATCCACTTTGACATCTATATTTTCATCATATTAAAGTGTTGCTATGACCTCATGTTAACTATTATTAATTTCTAACAAAAACAAAATATTAATTGTAGGGGTGAAAGGCCCAATATCAGGTAATGGGCCATGGCCCGTCCGAGGAGACATGTACATTCGAGAACAACAAATCTTGGGGAGTGTGCCCAGCCTAATTTGATTCTAAAGTGTAAGTCATGCGGAAGAAAGACTTGTCCAAGGAGACTTGACTGTTCGGATTGTCAAAAGGTTGTTACAAATGGGTGCTCCAACATCAATTTTAGCTTTCCCGGAGAATCCCCTGATTTATATGGACAAAAAGAACAGGTGGCGAAGATCAAATATTAGGCAAAAGGCTGCTGCCACCGCATTTATGATCCTGCAGCTAACATCATGGCCGCATTAATGGGAAAAGACACCTGAACAGTGACCTTCATCCTTTACAGCTGCCAGGTGAAGACTCTAGATGAAGGCTGATGGGACAAGTATCAAGAAAAGCCTATCTAACTGGCACAGGGGAGAAGAGGGACGTATAAATAGAACAAAAGAGGAAGAAAGAGGGGGGAGGACCATCAGAAGAAGGAAAAGAGCAACAAAGAAAGAGAAAGAAAGAGAGAAGTGTTCACTGTATTAGTCTAAACATACTCCCCGGACTGTGCCGAGAAGAACCTTGTATCTACCTTGTATTTCATCAACGTAAATCTGATCATAATTATATTTGGGCCATCAACCCATACATATTCAATCAAGTATTCTCCAGCCCATTCTCTTTATAAATTTATTTCAAGGATACTGTACACAGCCTGGGCCTCAATCTGTTCTGTTCGTAAGCCCAACCCGTAGATTTGTGTCCTTACATTAATAATTAGAATATGAAAGTACCCTTTTTGGCAATCGATGTAAATTAATCATCCATCTATCATTTGGTCCTGGCATTACATCACGATTTCAAGTTTGTAAATAAGGTCATGGTCATTTTAAAACAAAATATAGAAGATAAAAATAAAATAAAAAATAAAAAAAATGAAAGGAATATTGTTGAAACAAACAGTTACAATTTGTCTAGTTTGCAGTTTTCAGTTTCCAGTTTGATTAATAGATAAGCTGGGTTTATGTAGAGATTACAATCAAATCAAATGAAGGAACAAGCAAGTGCATGCATTAAAGAAATCATATAGTTTGTGTGTCTTCACGAATATAAAATTTATAAGAATTTGTATGAAAAAGATGATCAGGGGTATTTTTCCCATTTGAAAAAAAAAAATTAATTACAAATACAAACTTAGTATTTGTATTTAATGTGCATGCATCCATGCCAGACAAGGGTGACCCTCTTTGAGCAGAAGTTGATGAGAGATCATTATCATGCGGGTTTGGCAAGGAGACAAGATAATAGGTCTGCTTGTCATCTTATTTGGACAATGGGACCTTTCCTATTAGCCCAACCAGAGGCCAACATTTGTCACCCACCACATATTGATTATTTCATATCTCCCACTCCCTCTCCCTCTATATAAGGCCTAAATGCCCAAGACCCCCTCAGGACCACAAAACAACTTCAATACCAACCAAAGTTCCTAGTTACTGCACCAAATTTGTTTACTTCTTCCATTTCAGCATAGGTAGACATGGCAGCTAATACATTCTCATCAACAAGGAGTTTGAAGGTTCGATCATGGCAACGATGCTCAAAGCAAGTTAGAGAGCGGCGGGCACGGCTCTATCTCATATGGAGATGTACAGTGATTCTCCTATGTTGGCATGACTAAGCTCTTGGAGAGCAGTTAGAGCTTCATTTGAAGCTTGGCCTTCATTTAGTCTTTGCCTAACTGACTAGGTGGAAGCTCATATACCTAGGAGCTGTGGCCTTGTGGGAGTTTAATTAGCATTGAGTAAAGCAGGATTTGATGTAGTAATTTTGGTTATAAGAGACAAAAATCAGATCAAACTGGGAATGTCCAGTGGATATATGAAAGACATGTACCATAGGAAGAAAGCTGAATTAGCTACATGTTTAAGTTATGTTTTGCTAGTGTATATATCTCTCATAGCTACTTTTTTTCGACTTGCTGGGCCCTTCAATCTCTAAAGATAAAACGTAATCTGGTGAGTGGTGACACATCTCATCCTTGGAGCAGTTACCTCTGCAGACTCCAGCTATCTCTTAACCATCAACGGATGAATGACATAACAACCAAATATGCATTCAACTCTGTTGTTGCCTTACACAGGTCAGATCAAAGTTTTACTTCTAAGAAGCCGTAGCACCAATCGCCATGATAAACATCATGGTTCAAAGAATGTATGTGCATAGTATATATGGCATACATCCTCTCTTTTACAGTGTGTAAGTCTCACACGTCAATAAAGCCCACATACTATGTAACAGATGATGCATATATTTGATATATACCGATGATTATTATTACAAGGTTACTATACAAGTTTGACTAATTTTTAATGTCATAAGTAAAGCCTTTGAATCATGCAAGAAACTTTTTTTTTTTTTTGTCCTCTTTTTTATATAGATATTTACCTTAGATAACAGGTGTATGTAACGTAACTCCCACATACATAAGAGGTTCACACCGGATATATGAGATAGCTCCTCTCTCTTTTAGGACTCAGCAATTTGTTTAGTTGGGATGAATCATCTTATCAACTTGGCCAAACCAGGTTTTAAGCAGGGACTAAGCTGATAAGCAAGAAACTCCCACCCTATGCTTCACTCAAAGATTAATAAATGATTAGGTAGAGAGGGTATCGGCACCAAACTTGGTCCACTGCAAATGAATTTCTTTGTCTAATAAATCCCATCTGGATTAAACAGGCCTGAGAAACCCATTTTCCTAAAAATATACAATCAAACGTAATTTTCACTTCGCAGAGATCAGGAATCTATAGAAGCAGGACCAAAGTAAATTATACATTAGAAAATGCTAGTCCAAATGAGACAAAACATGCTAAGAGTTACTGCACTGTAAAAAAAGTGAAGGTGAAGATAATATCTAGTGCTGGAGGAATATAAACAACGGTTTCGACAGCGGGGACTTTTCTAGGATGTTCCAACACTAAATGTTTAAAAGCCAAATATCACGTACAAATATTTGGGAAAGCTTAAAAACCAAGACATGGGTCATGAAAAATCTAAAAATCATAACGTGCTTAGATTTTTTTAGGTTTTTTGCTGGACCATTAGTTATCAGTCCCCCCTTACTACCAAAACAACTTTACTGTGTATGCATAGTTTCCAATCAATTCCTAGTGTCAATAAAATTCTAAAGATCTTAACATACATGTATGGCTCATATTATTAAAAAAAAAAAACCTTGCATACAGATTCTGCATAGAATTCTCCAATTATTGTTCAAGATATGCACTGTACAAAATAGAATCTGGAGATAGTAATCAGCATCCAGTTTACCATATATCATAATGTATAGAACCCGCGGTGCTAATATTAAAATCCTAACTAGCAAATGAAATGAAAAAAAGGTAGACAGCAGACCACTACAAGACTCACAAAATGGACTCCTATGAATTTTATTCTGCCATATTCACAATATATGCACCTCAGATGTCGAATTCTGCATCTTTGTCAAAAAAATCCCACCCATCATCCAAAAGTGCTTGGTGATCAGCTTTGGTTCCTTCCTCTTCAGGTCTACTTCTTGGTGATAGGCTGTCAACAGAGGGTGTTGGGCACCTCTTTGGCATCTCAGATGACTTCCCTTGCTCAGTAACCAAAACAGGTGCCTCGCTTTTAAGGGATGAACCTGAAGAAGCTAAACTGTGCTCAGAAACCATATCAGATGCCATGCTTTTCACAGATGAGCCTGAAGAAGCTAAAGTGGCCTCAGGAACCAGACCAGATACCATGCTTTTCACAGATGTGCCAGAAGCAGCTAAGATGCAACTAGTCTGGCTTGAGGAAACAGATTTGCTTAATGGAACACGGTCGTCAAACTTCTCTTTCAGTAGACTCACATCCTGACAAATAACAGAAATTTCTCCTCTGCACAATGATAATATGATAAGAACACTTCATTACCTGAATCCTTCCAAGGTCAACAAAAACAATGATATACATACATATATATACATGTAGCAACGGAACAGAATCTGGAAAAATAAACTACAAAATAACTTCAACCTTTTTTATTTTTTATGTAGGGTTCACCTAAGCAGATACCAAATTTAAAATAAAGTTAGAAAAAATTTGGGGGAAAAAAGTTTATGGCCAGAATATATATACATGATAACATGCAAAATGAATTCAAATAGAATTGAATAGTGGGAAAGAAGGCATGTGACCATCCTAACTAGTCTGTTCAGGATCCCTAAATATTTGCGTCTAAGGCTTGGTGGTGGTTGTTGAGTGAGATGCAAAATGATAATAGAAAACACTTTTTTTTTTTTTTTGATAAGTAAAAACAGAGAAGCAAAGAAAACACTAAATTTATACTTAAAGAATGTTGATTTAATTTCTTTGACCAAACTTTGCCAAGAACTAAGTGACAAACAGAATGTGCAAAAAGTTGTAGTGGTGGCATTAGTCATGTTATACAGTAGTAAATTTGGACAACTGATAAAGTTTCTATTGGTTTTGACTTTTTTTAAAAAATTCACAAGTAAAACCATGAATGCTTAACTATAACAGTTGTGTTGTGTGTTTGTGTGCACGCACACATGCAGCATTGGGAGTTTGGAGGAGGGAGAGGGTATTAATGTTTCAAAAGGTTAGCACATCAATCACTTTAAAAGACAGTGGAGGACCTCTATTGTTTGTCTTAACAGTGAAGTACCAATCAAAACTTCATTTAAAAGAAACAAAGAAACTTACTGCAACATATCAACAACGTGACCACGGTCTATTAGAAACTCCCGCAACTGCAATAAGCACAAATTTGATTAGGTCAAAGATTGTAGTCATTTCTTTTTCATTGAAGAGGTCCATGGTGAGTCAAATCGATTGCTACCTTGGAATTCTCCTCTGCCTCCTCTTTTAGTATCTTCGACTCCTGAAGCACCTTCTCCATTATAGCATTTTGTTCGGCAAGAGCTTTTCGTGCAGATTTTTCTTTATCTAGCCTTTCCTGGTCAGCTGCTTTCCTCATCTCTTCTGCGATAGATAATCGTGCTTCTAGGCTTTGGTGCATCTGAAGGGGTTAATAATGAATCCAAATTAAAAAATATTCAAATATTGATTACACCCTTTTTGCAACTTCATATAATTTGACATATAACTATTATCATCAAAGAATAATGTTGTTGACAGCATCTATACATTTTTTATTATTAGGAACCTTTGTCTAAAGAGCTCAAACCAAAATCCAATTATGCAGAGTTTAAGTTAAGGGTGCAAACCAAAATAACATTTTCTTGCATTTCTTGGCCGTTGCTGATTTTAAGAAGAAACCTCTAGCAAAGTGGATTAATATGAAAGCCACTGTATTTAGTTTTAGGTTTATTACAAGTTACAACAAACTACTGTAAAGTGTAAACTGTGGTACTATGGTACCATTTACAATGTACACCACAAACTTCGAAATCCTATAATTGACGCCCTTATTCAAGATAAACTTACAATGTTCCCCACCATCCAAATGAAAGCCTAACAAATTAGTAGGAAAATTAATTGCAAAGTAAGTTGTTGATTGCAGAATATTTGTAGTTTAAAGCGCGCACTGCAAAAGCCTCCAGCTTAGATGTAACAAAATGTTAAATACCGCATTGAGAATTGCAAGGGATTTGTCCCTTTCATCAGCCAAGCTGAGTACGCGAGATTGAAGTTCCCTCACTTCAGTCGCTAAAATCGACTTCTCTCCATACACTTCTCCTGCATGCTACAGAGGTTAACACATAGGGCTCAGTTCTTATCCTTATTAACTAAAAAACTGATCTGTAAATAAAATAAAATTTAGTGGATCTAAATAGAATATTCATTGGGTATTTTACAACCATGTTATTTGCTTCCTTTGCATGCACCAACGTCTGTTTCAGATCCTCCACCTCGACCAGAATATTCAGTCCACCTCTAGAAGCTTCCTGTTTGGCTTCTTCGGCAGCTTTCTCCTGAAGTTCCACTTCTCTCATCATGTTGATAACTCTCTCCATAGCAGAAAACAAGGTTTTCTGCACCATAAATAAGTCATTAGTAACCTTCAAACATACAAGGGGGCAAAAGGCAAGAAAATTTAAATCTTAATAATAAAAAATCTGCATGTGGTTAATAGAGCTAATTATGGAATGCAATGAGCCTATGTCAAGCATAAAACCACCCAAAACCGTGACTTTTTTAAACATGACGAAAGATCACAAACAAGAAGCATTAACTTTGTCAAAAGCAGACACAAGTCATCAGTCACATTATGCATAATTCCATATTCATCATTCTGATTTCCTATTGCAATACCATTTCTCCTAAATTAAACCCAAAACCATGACTGTTTTAAACATTATGAATGATCACAAACAAGAATCATTAACTTTGTCAAAAGCAGACACAAGTCATTAATCATTATGCATAATTCCATATTCATCATTCTGATTTCATATTGCCATACCATTTCTCCTAAATTTACCCCCCCACCCCCAAAAAAAAAAAAAAAAAAAAAAAAACCCAGACCTATCAAATGGAGAAAAAAATAGTGTTCTCGCATTTTGTTGTGGAGAAATCATCAAAGTGAATAAAACAATTGTACACAAAATTTTATCCAACAACTAAAAATACCCCCCTGAAGTTGAAGACATACAGGAGAAACTCTACCTAAATATATATATATATATATATATATATATATTCATGTCGTCCTCCTTTCATTCTTTTATTTGCTTTATCATCTAACCTGTGTCTGTATCTCTAACTAAAGACCTTCCTCAATTCTTGAAGTACCAAAGGATAAATGAGCCAAAATCCAGTTTACAATTTGCACCAGTTAAGGTTTGCATACATATACCAAAAGGCAAGGCGCTGCAACTCTAAGTATCTTCATCATCTCAAAGAATTTGAATTCAACTAGACAAAAAGACTCATTGGAACATAAACATATGCAGGGCAAAATGATCATCTGCCCAATTGGGAGAAAGAAAATTCCCAGGACTCTCCAACTACTTATGCACAAAGGCAACGAGGCTATGAATGATATCACAAAACTGAAAAGAACAAACATAATATATGAAAAACAGATTAATCAATACAAGTGCTAAGTGGCAAGCTTCACATGAAAAACACACACTGAGCATGAAAAAAGCATTAGGAAGCATCATTAACAAGCTACCATTTAGTGAATCAATTTTAACAAGAATTAGATACAACAAGATGCTATTGACAAACAATACAGCTGAAATTCCAGCTAATTCAAAGGTGTTGACCCTTGTTTAAACTTCAAAAGCTTAGAAGTAATAAATCTAATGGTAGTACCTTGTTATTTTTGGCATCTTCAATGATCTCTTCAAGAAGATCAAGATTACATACTTGGCCAGATCGCGTAACTACAGTGCCAGTTGTAGGCTCATCCTCAATATCACTCATTTCACCAACAAAATAGTCTTGCTTGGAAGTAACATCAGCAGAACCACTGGACGCTTGTGCCTGGCACTCAGTAACAGAAGGTTCAGAACCAAATTCTGACTGAACACATTCTGAAGAAACTGATGCATGTTCTTCAACAGATGAAGTAAAGGGCTGAGCCATAGGCATCCTCAACTTAGTACTATCTAAACATGATTCTTCTTCGTCACTTTTTAGACAAATAACCATATCCAAGTCATCTGCCACAGGAATGTCAAAACCTCTGACACCATCTTTTTCATTTATCAAAGCAGTTGTCATGCCAGGGTGGGTCTGCTCTGACCCAACTTTGATATTATTTTCTTTCCAAGCTCCCCAAGTAATCAGTTCATCACTTTCAGTATTTTCACAACATTGTTTCTGGTCATTGTTTCCTTCATCCAACAAAGCACTTGATGTGACATGGACCATCTCATTCAACCCCACTTTGGCACTGTTTTCGTGAGTCATCCCAATTAAAATCACTTCCTCATTCTCAGTATTGCCACATGATTGATCTTTGCCATCATTTGCATCATAGAAATCTAAATCCATAGAATCATTCTGCACTTCAACCAAGGGTGTTGAGTCAACATGAAGTGCCTCACCTATATCCTCAGTTACCTTGGCATCATCACTAGCAATTGAACGTAATTCTGACTGCTGCTGTCTCAACAAGACAACCTGGTCCTCAGATTCAACTGCACATTCAGCATATAACATTTTATAAATAAGCGACTCAAATCAATTCACCCAATGTAATGGCAGCCCTTTTAATACATGCAAAAACAAAGAAGGAAAGAAAAGTTTTTAACAAAAAGTAGCTGCAAGCTATGGCAGATGTAAAACAAGATGAACTAAAAATTGTGGACAATAGAGCAATTGCAGCAACTAACTGAATCAGAATTTGATAAATTACAGTAGCAGAAGGTTTTCAATAACAATTGAGAATACCTTCATTATCCTCAGGAGGACTAATACTAGTCAAAAAATCTTCATGAGGATTAACAGGACCACCAAACTGACTGGACAAATAAGGGATTATCTCCTTAAGAACAACATCCACAGCTTGATCAGCATCCTTGGAATTTTCAATAGCTACAGCCCTCAGCAAGCGAGAATCAACCTAGGCAGAATGAGATCCATAAAATGTCTTCAGTCAGACTTTAAATTTAAAAAAAATAAAATAAAAAAGTTGATGAATTGGATTAGACAGGAAAATATTCAGAATAACCGTGGGGAGTAAAGTGTTGATCATAAGAAACACTACGTGAACAACAATTGCAAAGGTTTTCATACTCGAATATTAATTCTTAAAACTGTAAGATTCAAGTCAATTAAAAGAAAAATAACAAAATTCAACACCAATTCTGAAGGCAAGCATTTTGCAAAACTAATTTTCACTAATTACAAAAACAGAGTAGCTAATAAAACACAATATTATTCCCATAAATTTACCAAAGTAGAGGACAAGATCATGGGTCCAAGATTCACAATAAAACTTAAAAAATAAAAATTCTGATTCACATAAAATTCACAATTCTCAACAATATATAGACAATAGTTCTTGAACAAACTACAAAATGAATCCAACATATAAATTCTCATTAAAAAAAACATTAAACACTTTAATAAAAACACAAAAAAAGAGTGCATAAAACTATCAAACAACAAACATAAATAACAAGTAGCAAACTCAGTTGAACCTTAAATTAAGATACCCAATGCTTCAATAAAGTGAAATTTAATACCTTTGGAAATATCTCCTGTAAGCATTTGTAAACTGACTTGAAACCCATCTCCAATAACTTGTTATCTGCACATAAATTGAAACCAAAAACAAAAAAGTTTCAATCTTTTTACTTTTTTCTGCAATCTAATTACTGATTATAGAGATAATCGACTAAATTTCATACTAAAGAAAAAATAATAATTTTAAAATTCAGTTCTTTTATAACTAATTTTGGTGCGAAAACGTTAGCAGAAACAATAAAAAAGAAATCTTTTTTAATAAAAACACACAATGGTCTGTTTGGATGCCTAGAAAAAAAAGGAAAAGCAAAGAATTTTAGGGTTTTAGAAGTGAAAGAAAAGGAAAAAAAGATTGAAAGCTGAAACCTTTTTGTTTCCTCAAATTCTCTTCTGTATTCATCTATGCTTCTCTGTTGTTGTAAATGAGAGAGAGAGAGAGAGAAAGAGAAACACTGACCTTGTTTTTCCCACTGCGTATATCTCACACACACACACACACACAGAAATTGAAAAGAAAAAGGTATTTGGAATTTTGAAGTGTTGGGATTACTATTTATTTAGTGTGAGGGAATTGGGATTTGGGGAAAGGTAAACGAGAAGACCTATGGAGCTAAGCAATCTCTATATAAATTGGGGTTTTCTAGAGTAACGTTAGTCGTGCACTTATTCTTCGCCAAAAATTGGCAAGTAGGAAATGGTGGAATTATGAACTTACATTAATTTATTATTTTATTTTTACCACTTATAACTTGTCACTTAGATAAATATTTAGATAAGTCGTGAAAATTATTGTGATTGTAGATTTACTCTATTCTCACACTCTAATTCTTGTGTACAGCTTGTGTGTCGATTCTTAATTAGATAGAGAGAGGCATGGGTCCAGTGTAGTAGATGTACTGGACCTTAGTCTCACCCAATTAGATATTAGCATCGTATCTTCAAATATATGTGGTGGATCCATAAAAAAAGTGTTAAAATTTAATCATGAGTTAACACATAAATATAGTGGAGCACTGTAAGATTCATAACTATTTTCACAATTTTGTCATAAATTATTCATGTGACAATTTGTATGCAGTGAAATTATAAACCCACCATTTTTTTTTAC
This sequence comes from Lithocarpus polystachyus, assembly GCA_033629205.1. Classification (NCBI taxonomy): domain Eukaryota; kingdom Viridiplantae; phylum Streptophyta; class Magnoliopsida; order Fagales; family Fagaceae; genus Lithocarpus; species Lithocarpus polystachyus. Next base: position 24,259,712 of record CM066173.1, on the reverse strand, counting down.
CGCTTGCAACTAGCCATTTGTGATTAAAGTTGTGTAATTAGATTTAATCCAAAAGCATGATAAAAATTTGGGTGTGAAAGTTGATGTTTCCATACTTTTACAAAAAAGAAAGGGCATTGCAATTGCATGGTGGAGGTTCATACATCATAGTACTTTATGGGTGGGGTCAGAGAGAGAGGAGACTTGGAAGCTTCATAGTGGTTTCTTTTTCTTACTTTATTTCGAGGCTTTTTCTTCTGCGCTTTTTGTCATTATCACAACTTGAAGCCTGCAGGATGTGATTAGTAAATATATTTAGGCCATGTTTGGTTAACTTGTTTTCGTTACTCAATTTTCATTTTTTATACCTTAATTCTCAAATTTTGAGAGCTCCACTCCAAGATTGCTTATTTGATTTAGTTTTTATTTTTAATTTTTATCACTTATTACTAAAAAATTTAAATTAGAGCTAAAAACAACAATTATATTTTTCAGATATTTAAATTATGAGTTAATTTGGTAATTAAATAAAATATGTGAAAGCCAATACTTTGTGTTGTCACATCAAACACCACAGCTTTTTAATTTCTCTTTCTTACTTTTTCATTTGCTCCTTCTTTCCATCCGTTGCAGCTTGCAGTCGGTGCTTCTTTCGTTTTTTTTTTTTTTTTTTCTTCCTTTCTTCACATCTATTGCTTCTTCTTTCTTTCTTTCTCTTCTTTTTTCATCTCTTCACACTGATGCTTTTGTGGATTTTTGTTTGTGGGTTTTTCTGTACTTTTTATGGGTTTATTTGTTTTTGTATCAGTGGGTTTTGTTTGGGCATATGCAGAGGAGGGAGAGATTGGTTGGATTTTTGAGTCTCTAATATCTTTCTCTTGAAGGACTTGTTGGCGATTTTTGGGTCTTTAATCTTTCTCTTGCTTCATTTTCTGAGATCTTGACCCAGGTGAACCATCGTGTGCGGTTGTGGATGTTTCAACATCATGGGTTTGTGGGTTCTGACGGTGAGATCGGTGGGGGTTGTGTTTTGTGCGGTGGTTGGGTGCTGTGAGTTGTGTTTTTAAGGGTTGGGATCGTTGGGTTTGTGGCTTTTTTTGGGTTGCAGTGGTTATCGGTGGTGGTAGGAGGCGGATGAACAATGGTGGCTGAGTGAAGGAGGAGGAGAATTGTGACTTGTGAGTACTGTATATTGTTACCGTTCTGACTGGTCAGATTTTTGTGGGACCTGTTAATTTGAGTTAAAGATGAGTATTTTTAGCAGAAAACTAAAGCCAAACACGCAGGTCGTTAAGAGAAAAAGAGAGAATAAAATATGAGAAATGAGAATGGGTATTGAGATATGAAAATTGAGATACGAGAAGTGAGAGATGAGTGATTGGAAAACCAAACAGGGTACGGTGGTTCTATGATTCCATCCTAAAAAATATAAAAATATAAGTCAACTTTTACTGGGGTAATAATATCAAAAAAAATTACTTGGATAAAAAAAAAAAGGAGATTTCAGTTTCACAAAATTTTAAACAATTTTTTCGTGATCGTTGATATAGACTATTTAGTTGGTATGTGTTAGTGATAAGTTCTAACTTATCACTTCAATGATTTGTGAGGATCGGGTCCTAACAGGACTCAAATTTCTTAGGATTCTCTTTATGGGTATTTAGGCACCATGACTGAGAGTATACTTATGGCTGAGACTTGGGAAGTGATGTGCCCCAAATACTTTATGAAAATGAGGTTCTGTTGAGGGCGTTTAAGGAATGTCACTATCCTGCTTAGACCTTTTTTTATTACCACAAAAAAAAAAAGGAAGGTATTTGGAAAGAATGGGACATCCATGGGCTGAGGACAGGTGCACACATGCTATACATTTTTTTTTTTTTTAAATTGTTCCCCTTTTGTTTTTTCTTTTTAGAAAGAGTAAATCCTTTTTAATCAAGTGGATATGCATTCAAATTTACACTAATCTAACCAAGAAATTTAACATCAGTTATTTTTTTTTTTTTTTTAATTTGATAGTTACATTGGAAATGAGAGATTTAAACCCTAAATGTCATTGAAATACTATGAGGTGTTAAATTGCCAACTAGTTGAATCACAAGACTCTTAATAACATTAGTTATCAATTGAATTGCAACAACTCAAATATTACCAATTAGTAATATAAAGTATCTGTTCGGGGGTAGGGGAAACAGCATTCATATCTATTTATGTACCACATTTTAAGTAATACACCCTAAAAACTGAATTTAAGTTTTACAATTCTAGATAAAGCGATTCAATACTATATCTGATCTTCTCTAAGAAAATTTTAAAGAAGATTTAGTATAATTTTTCACAACATTTTCCTTCTTCTCTTCTCTTTTTTGTTATGTTAACCTCCTATCTGTCTCACCTTCCCAAAAAAATATCCTCCCATCTCCCCCTTTCAAGCATGGACCTTTTTTTTTATAAAGATATGTTATATTCACAACATTTTCACAACAAATCCTACGTGACAGGTTGTTACTAGTTGTTATTGTTAGAGCCAAAAATTAATCTCAGTGGTAGGTTCAAACTTGAACCAATAACAACTAAATATCTATGATTTGTTGCAAAAATGTTGTAAATGTAATACTTTTTTTTTTCTTTTTTAATTTCTTAAAAGCTTAAAAGGATTTTCCAAGAACAGGCATCCTAATTTAAGCCTTCATTAATCTAAGTGGCTTGGAAGCGACATTGCCAAAGAAATTTCATTGCTTAAGACTTAAAAGAGTTTCAACTTCCAAGTTCCAAGGTATTTTCCAAGTAAAAATGTACATTCATCAGCTCCCGGGAACAACCAAAACAGTCCGGAGTTAAAAAAAAAAAAAAAAAAAAAAAAAAAAAAAAAAAAAAAAAAAAAAAAAGGGGCCTGGAGTAATATCTGATCATAGTCTATTACCTACATGATTATTTTCCTACACCTTCCAAAGGAGTACAATAATGGAGTAGAGATGGAAAGTTGCCCCAAATTCTTCATCCTAGTGAACTTCAATCACTTTCATTAATAGTATTATATGTTGTCTTTTGTTCAACATATGCATAATCTCTTTCACGACAATGGACCCATAATGCATGACATAATAATTCCTTGATCACAAGATATCATATTTCAATTTCCACACGTTTGAAAACAGCAACCCACAAAAGCTATTCATGCATCATGAAAGAGAGAGAGAGAGAGAGTCACGATGCACATGTCCTAAGTCAAGCTTGTTTATCTCATGGGTTAGGAGCATTTCTGAAAGAGAAACTTCCAGAGTCTTTTATATCCCAATGTTAAGAAAATCAAAAAGTTCTGTTTCATTTAGATAGCGTCTGGAAATAAGTTGAATAGAATAGTAGAAAGGAACAAGCCTTTCTTCTGTCCATGATGATTGTCCTACCACAACGGCCCTTTGCTGTAACCGTGTAAAGCCTGCCAATTTATCTAGACCAAAATTTCACATACAAACAAAACTACTTTCAGTATGTGACATATATCACATATGAAACACACACACCCCAAAAAACAAAACCTAAAATCTATACATATTTGCAAACTACATTGGTTGGTGTAATACAGAAACAATAACCTCCAACTTCGAAGGCCATTTGTTGCAAGCAAAATTCTCAAACTATCTCCTGTTTCCCAGAAGAGGTTCCTTTGGACTCTCTGAAAACTTCATTGGATTGGAATCATCCTCCCCAAACTTCTTTGGGGCTTGTCCTTGCTTACTTTGACCTCCCTGAAAAATATCCAGCATGTAATCTGATAAATCATTTAAGTTTCAGATTAACTCACTGCACTAAACATATAACATAGGTTATGAACCAAGCCTTTGTCCTCGTAAGGCAGTTTAGAATCATGCTATCAGCCAATATGCATAGACAAAGTTGCATTACCAAACAACTACAACCAAGCTTTAGTCTCAAAATTTTGGGCTTGGCTATAGATATCAAATAGAATAATTCACGTAAGATATGGCTAAAAATAAGTGCTCCATGAATCTTACCAAAAAATTAATAAATAAAAAGTGTTCCATGAAGACAGAACACATCAAATAGAACATTCAATGCCCTACTTTTTTATGTCCAAATCTTACCTCTACTTTCAGGTTCTAGTTTATATTCCCATGCTAGTGATTAAATCAAGAGTCATAAAAATGTACAATTAACAGATAAGTGAGGTTTACTCACTGCAGGCTTTTGACCAGTCAGCCTCCGATATGATGGAGGGCGTGTAAAAGACGAAGCAGCTGCAGCTGCTGCAGCAGCCACACGTATCCTGCAAAAGACGTCACGTATTTCATATTCATTTAGTGAATTATAACTGACTTCAAATACTAAAACCCAGCAAACTCCGATGACATCATACCTTTTATGTACATCAACATACACATCTGTCTCATCTACAATTTCCTCCTGCAGTTAGGAAGGGGAGGGGGGGAAAAAAAAGATTCCCATAAGTTATGGATAAATTATGAGCAAATTTAACAAATAGCCTTTTGATCAAAGGGCATTTCTTGGTGTTTCCCACAGATATCCATGGGTCGAATCCTTCTCCCACTTAAAATGTATCCAAAAAAAATTCCTGTGCAAATTGAAATAATATGGGCACTTCTTTTGAAGTGTACAAAATCAAATTGGACCAATCCACTTGAGGATTTATATTTTAATTAGAAGATTGGATTGGTTGGTACAAGCATTCAAAAGTACAATTTTTTGTGAGTCTGGACAGCTGCTACTCAGCCAAAGGTCAGGCAAATCAACAGAGAACTCCAGATATAAGTAATGGTGGAAATAGAGGCTTACTTGCAGAAGCTCTTCAAAAACATCCTCCAAGGTGATGATTCCAATGACTTCCCCATCTTCAATATCCTCAGACACAGATAGCAAGCTGCTTGTGACAGCACCATTTTTATGAACATTTTGCTTGTTTGTAATAGGCCTTGGAGGTTTCTCAATGTCAACAACAAACCTTTCTGATTTATCATCACAGTTGGTTAGGAAGGGGACAGTTACTTGAGAATTCCCATTAGCTACTTTTTCTTCCTCAAATTTCTCCCCTTGGGGCCGAGGGTTCTTGCTCTTTCCTTTAACCTTCACAACAGCTGCCATATGACTGCTTCCTTTCTGAAACTCATTGAGGATATCATACAAAGGCATGTCTGATGGAACCCTGCGACATCAATGCATGAGAATTCATATTTTGCCCAGAGAGGAATGGAAATAAGAGATACTGAGGAGAAAAGGCCACACCTAGGAATTTTCCGAATGGAAACAGCACTGACTGGAGTTTCTGTTTCTGCTCGTACTGTGAGAAGACTTTTCACCTTAATCCCACAAATATTTACCAAATGTAATAACCAATTCAAAAATCAGTTCAGTACCAATAACAGGAAATCCAATTTTCACATTTTTTTTTTTTGATAAGTCCAATTTTCACATTTTAAAAGGAAGGAGATAAAAGGAGAAAAAAAGATGAAGGATATGCCATTACCAGTAAGAGACCGATAACATTTTTGGGATTTCCAGAATAGACAGGGACACGACTATGACCTCGTGCAAGAATTTTTCCAATTGCTTCCCTGCTTAAAAAAGTAGATAAACATCTTTTATTAGTCTATTTCTGATCTATAAGTATATATTTAAAATTTAAGGCAAAAAATATCCCAGAATAATAAGGAACAGAACAGAAGAGTTATGCCCATCTTGTTCACCGGCAAATGGTCCTAGAACTAGAAGCCCATCTCTTTTTCTTTCATATTCTGTTTAAAAGAGCAGCATTGGCAAAAATAAGCATCCAGGAAATGTCATCCAGACTAGGGGACAAGGTTCTTATACCTTAACTGTAGCTCCCATTATCACTGTTTCACATCTTGTCCTCATTGCCTAATTGCCTAAACAACCTACTCCAATTCTAGACAATATAAATATGGTACACATGGTTATACATGCTGACCATTATGATATGCTTAATTAATAGCTCACTCAACTCCTCTTTGGGCAACAATAGCTCCCAACAATTAAATGCCCATCCAGAAGCAAAATAGAAGGAAGTTAGAGCTTCTGTCACCAGCTCATTGCCATAACCACAAGCAAAATGAACAGGAAGTTTAGAGAAAGTCAGGCTGAAGCCAAACTGACCAGTCCAATTTTGAATTGACATCCAAGGAAAATGTTGATTCGATGGGTGTCATAGCCTCCTCTGCAGTCTGTGTGTCAAAAGGAACTTCAGAATTATGATCATTTTAAAAAACGAAGGCAAAGTAATAAATACATAAAGATTTTAAGGTTAACTCAAATTAGATAACAGGAACTCGCCTGGAATTTTAGTCAAAATAATATTTTTTTCTGGAGCAGGAGCATCAGAATTTTTTTGAAGAAATACCGATAACTCAGCACGTAAAACTAAGATTACACATAGACCAAGAAAGAAAAATATGGATGATAATATAAGTGTGGCTTGTCAACAAACTAAAACCTTTTTGAAGCAGAATGAGCATCGTATTTTTTTTTTTGAAGAAATACCAACAACTAAGCAGGTAAAACTAAGATTATGTGCTGACCAAAAAAAAAAAAACAAAAACCATATGACTGATAATATGAAGTTTTGTCTTTGTACAAAGTAGGTGTCCGGGTCAGAGGCCACAATATTTCACCTTCAGAAAAATTAGATGGCTATTGGAATTTTTTGCTACAGCTAAATATGCAAGTACAAGTAGAGAAAACATTTGAAGTCTTTAATAAATAAATATATTTTTATAGCAACAATTACCTTTTCAGTCAAATCTAGTGCTCCACTGATAATTGTTGTCTCATCATGCGTGAGTTCACCCCCCTTACCAGCCTAAAATTAAGAAACAGAAAGTAAAGACAAAAACCAAGAGAATTAAACTCCTAGTTGTAGCAATTTCTGCACTGCTTCACAAAATTTACATACAAACTTATGAGCTGTTATATCATGTTTTCCTGTATGTTAGTTGAATCATCTTAGCACTTCTTGTCCAATAAGGAATATTATTACCAAAAAATAGAGACTTCCAATACGAGCAGGTTACCTCCTGGCCATGGATAGAGACAAGGGCTTTCAATTGAGCTCGTCTAAACAGCGCATCATTATGTCCAAGTACAGCATCCAGAACCTGAAACCACTTTGAACTTTAATATATGCTCAAAAATTCAGCGCACTTGGTGAAATAAAAGTTTTAAGTCAATTATGAAACTAGCCAATCTCAAGCACCACCTAGTTGGAAAAGTATGAAAACAATTCCACCAAGTAAAGGTGTCCATGCTTCTTCCCCCCCCCCCCCCCCCCCCCCCCCCCTCCTCTCTTCCCGGGCAAATGGGGACCATAACACCTGAATGCTTTTTGTGTCTGCAAAGAAAAAAAGCACTCACATGCCATGGTCCAGTGGCCTTACCCCTGAATTGGTCCAACCACAAGCATGCAATGTTGTAAATATCAATTAACATCTAAAACCCTTAATTTAAGCTTCCTTGTCGACTCTCATATGCTCATGTTTTTACATTTGATAAAATTTTTAAAATGAACAGGTCCAAATCATATTTCAGTTTTAGTTCTTTGCCACATATGCATCCTTCTAGGCAAGACCAATGATTATCTCAGACTTTATAGCCACTAAATGCCATCCATTAACTGCTTAATGATGTCTAAATACATATACATCAGAGCAGCTGCCTTATTTTTTGACATCTTCTCAAGTTAAGTGACCTCAGACTGTTGCAAGAAGAGAAGCATAATCGTGAGGGCTATCTTTGATTCCATCCACTTGACAAGGCATTTCATTGATGGTTCCCACATCTCTAGTGGCTCACCAAAAACTCATGTAGCACAGCAAAAACATATTAAGTTCATGTTCACAATAGCCCCTTCTGTTCTATAAAGCATAATTCCACCTGCAAACTTCTACTTGCTTGGATCTCAACATCATCCTGAAAACCACCAACTACAAACTTATTCACAAATGACCAAACATGATTGAGTTGTTGAGAAAACAGGCAATGAATTCATTATTCAACTCAAAAAGTTGTTATAGCAATATCTAGAAGTGAAACATCTCCTAATCGTGATATTTTATTTTTTAAAGAAGCAGTTGTCCAGATCAGGAAACATTTTATAATCTGTAACTCTATAACCTGAAAAGAGCCATATATTTCCTAATGCAAAAAAATTAAATGTCTTAGGACACCAAAAACAATTATGCAGCAAATTATAGTACGTTACCAGATAACAGAAACAAAAATAACCATGGTGATCTTTATTATGATTACAATGATCCCAAGATGCTTTCCCTAGGGATCTATAGTCGTATGATGTAGAAGTTTCTCATGAGAAAATTAAATTCATCTGTTCACTCTAAAACATTACCTTTCCAATTGGGTAAGCAACTGGATAACAGATGATCATCAGAATACGCACAAGCCACACTAAGTTTGCACCAACTGTGAGTCCATATCTTGAGCATATGGCTTGTGGAATAATCTGACCCAATATGGTAAGTTATAAGCCACTGCCAGTTGAGGCTATAGTATTTGCAACTTGAAGCATCACCAATTAATTAGAAATACCCGTTACCTCTCCAAAAGCCAGAACAAAAGTTACAGACAGCAAAACGGCAACAAAGGGATGAAAAATTTTATCCAGATATATAGGAAGGGCCTGCAAAATCAAAACCAAGCACAAGGCACAAACCATTTAAACAATTTTTACATGCAAAACATCAACAATAGTCAATCACATGAAATTTTATCCAGATATATAGGAAGGGCCTGCAAAATCAAAACCAAGCACAAGGCACAAACCATTTAAACAATTTTTACATGCAAAACATCAACAATAGTCAATCACATGCGAAACCTTCATGGTTATTACATGAGTTCAAACCTAGACAAGTCCAATATTTCCAAACATAGTAAATTATACTTACACACGTCAGAATGAATATACGTATATAAAAAGTTCCCCAAGCTATTAAGAAACTTTTGGAATCTTATTTAGAGAAACCATCTCGATAAGTAATTATTAGATACTCCAAGAGTATAGCCGACGTGGTATTTCACACCAATAAAAACAAGTTACCCAATACAAAACATGACATAAAATGTGAAAAAAGTACATTTTTATATTACATGGTTTGCATTTATTGGTTTGGAGTACTTCATCAGCTGTACTCTTGTAGTACTTAATAATTTTCCGACTTTCACTGACACCAAAAGCCTATTTGAATTGTATTCCACACTTGTTTGTCATTTAGTTAATTCAACTACCATTTTTGGGGTTTTTTTTTTTTTTTTGCCTTTACAAAGATTTGAATAGGAGAAGTAGATGATATCCATTAAATGTAACTCAATTCCATTTTTTATCACTCCACTTACACTCTTACCAATGACCCAACAACCAAAGTTCCACATTTATTACAAACCAAACACATTTCCTTCCTAGTTTTATCTTTTATAACTGGTTAAACTCTGTCACCCACCAAATAAATATCTAACCTCTAGCTAAGAACTTTTAAATTACCTCCATAGCACAAGCATTACCCAGCAGCAAAGTAACCAGCAACTGGTGCTGCTTTTGCACCACCGGTAAAATAACCGCTGCATACATGTCAGCAACCCCATATAAAGTAAGTAGCAAAACAACCAAATATATACTATGTTAACAGGACAACAATCATCTGAAGTTCTTAATATTTTATCCTATCCATCCATCCATCCATGTCATCATCATTTAAACAAATATTGACCAACACAACTTCAGTATCTATTTAAATTTGAACAATTCTATGGTACCTCTGTGTTATTTGAATCTACAATTTATTTTCAAGTGTTTTAATCCCCACCATTCTCCCACAAACATCAATAAAAATTTTAAATTTTAAAACTTGAGAGAAACAATTATGATCATAGTGTGTACCACTCCCAAAAGGTGTCATAGAATAACCCTTTAAATTTATGACAATGTGAATCTCTATCTCAAAATCCTATTTGCCAACATCATCAGCGTCAATATAGACTATGACTTTAAATAGAATAGAATGGAGAAAACAATACCGGCGGCCAGCCCTAATTAGACCCTAACAAGTTCTTATAGAATCCATAACCAATCCAAAATTTTTGGCACTAACAATGGGTTATCGTTGTTGTTGTTGTTGTAGTAATATTAATAATTTAAACAAATACCAAAATTGTGATAATCAACATTTGCTTAATTCATCAATAACATTAAAAAAATCACTCATTTCAAAATATATTGATATAACTCTAAGAACTCCATAATATTAAAACCCTAAGAACTTTAGACACCTTACCATATCCCCCAAATAAAAATTTACCCAGCACTATTTTAGCAAATACTATCTATTTAAACAGTTGAAAAACTAACCAACACCATTTTAATATACAGATGCCAATATTCAATTATACTAATTTCTCACATGGGCATAAGCTGAGTACTCTAAAGAATCTTAATCCATGCTATAAACAAATCAATAAATACAAATATAAAATTAATATGAAGCCCAAAGGAAGTGTTTTTATTTTTTTTTTTGGTTAGAGGGGTTGTAGGTAGGGACAGACCAGCCTGTTTTTTCTCGGTGGCAGTGCCACTACGTTGGAGGATTTCGAGGTCGACGAGGCCCAATGACATGAGACCCAAAGTGAGGCCCGACATGATACCTGCGAAGAGGACCAGAACACAAGAAATTCCGGCGTAGACGAACCACCATGGCGTTCCGAAGCGAATATCTTCCGCCTCTAAAACGATGCCGTTCGCCGCCGCGTTCATCTTCATCATCATGAACGTCAACATCTTTGTCGTCGGAGTTCGGTGGTGTGGTGATTACAGTACCGAAGAAACTGAGCCTGCCTGAGATAGGTTCAGAAATACTAAACAAAGACAAATTTGAGTGTGACTGTGTGTCTATGTGTATGTATGTATGTACGTTTTTTTTTTTTTTTTTTTTTAATTCTTTTTTTGTACTTTTGTTGGTGCTGAGGGGAAATGCTACATGCGGCGCAGGAGTAGCATTGTCTTTTACTGCTTCTCTTCTTGCAACATTTTTTTTTTTTTTTTTACAGTTTAAGATAAGTGATATTATTTATTTGTCTTGTAAGTCTTATTGTAATAATCATTGAATTATCAAAATTCCGTAAAAAATTAGACTAAAAATATCCCATTTGACCTATATTCTATTTCACTCTATTCTAAATAGACTTTTCCTAAATTGGCTAAGATTGATTTTTCCAACTCATCTGACTATATATATATATATATATATATTTAATATAAAGAACCATTGTCACAAATTGCAAATACTAATCTGTTAAGAATTAATCGAATTGAGGCTATAACATCATCATTTGCTGGGATCAAAATATTTGCAGGATTCGGGCCATAATTTGTATCCATTAAACAATCATTGGAAGTCTCAAAATTATATATTTTCAAAGAGCCGTACATTTTTCTTGCTAATCAACAATTATTACAATATATATTTAATCCCGCTCATATATGTTTGTAGTGAGAAAATATTTTATTTAAATTATTATATTTTCAATTTAAACTTATATATATATATATATACTATTATATTTAGAATTTTTTTATTACACATTTTATTACCATTCCAAACTAAAATAGTGGTATATTTCTATGGGCATTTTCACTCTCATCCCTCTCATTTATCTCTCATCTTTATCTCATTATTATTAAAACATAACAAAATAAGTTAAATAAAAGATATTTTGTTATTTTTCATCTTTTCATTTCAACCCACCCATGATCTGATTTGGTTTCTTCTCATAGCCTTTTTTTTTTTTTTTTTTGAGAATATTAAATATTTTTTAACACACACACATAGAGAGAGAAGAATGCTTTAAAGAAACTTACAGTTGTGTATATCTAAAATGACTCAACTCTTGAATACACAGCACAAGTTTTAAACATTTTTAACTTACACTCATTTCAAATGTAGGATTAATTTACTATTTTTTTTTAAAATATTAAGTATTTTTAACACACACGTAAAGAAAGAAAAAAATCTTAAAAAATTTTATAAAGTGTATATCGAAAAGAGCAATTATTATTATTATTATTATTATTATTATTATTATTATTATTGTTTTAAAAATTCTTCATGAACTTAGTAGGTATATATATGATTAATTGACTATGTCACATCAATTAAAAATTATGACCTACGGCTACTAGGGCTTGGGGGAATCAAAATCAAGATGTTGTACCCGTATGTCTGATTGTTTGTTTTGTTTGTGTTACCCTGTGATCGAAAGTGGATCCCGTGGAATGGATGGTTTGGATTTGTTGATGTGTGTGGGTGAAATGCAGGAGAATGGATGCTTCGGTTACTTTTTTGGTATGTGATGGGAAAGAGACAATAGAGATAATGAGTATTAATGGGGTATGCGACAAACCATAGGGTCAATTTCTCATTTGTAGTATTCAGCAAAAAAAAAAAATTTTCTCATTTGTAGTTTTGTACTAATTTATTTTATTTTCAATCTTGGTTTTCTTTAATTTTTTTTGCTGTCTAGGTATGCCTTTATAACACAGCGAATATCTGGGGCAGTCTAGAATTTAAGTCCAGAAAATTATGATTACAAAAGAGCAATTTGCAGCTTTTGCTTTAAATGAGGTCTTTTTTCTTTCCGCCAATCAGCATGATTTTTTGAAAATATTTAAAAATAAAAACACCATATCAATCTTATTTAGTTATGTAATATATTTTTTAAAACTTAAGTTTGTAAAAAAAAAAACTTGTTACATAAATAAATAAGTTTGGTAAGGTACTCCTTAGCAAAATTTTCTCAAAATTATACTATTTATATCATTTTTCCGTAGAAATAATGAGATTTTTTTGCCAAATAACACAATTTTGTTAATAATTTGATAATTAGCAACGTTTCTAAACTATTTAAGAAATTAACATTTCGAGTCTGTTAGATATGAGTTCAACGTAGCAACTCAAGTCTTAAAGAATCGAGTTACATGTAAAACTTGAGTCTGTAAGACTTAAGTTCCCTAAAACCCAGAATTGAAATGAACCAATCCAAAAAACATTCCACTAGAGACAAACCAACCCAAAAAACAACAGACCACCACTGAAGACAAGCCAACCAAGAAAACACAGAAAATAGACCTTTGGTGTTGAGATCAACAAACTTAAGCCTCTCCGTTGCCAAGATCATGATTTTTGGGTTTGGGTTTTTGCTCCATTTCCAAGATCGTGATAGTGGGTGTCATTGTATTTGGGTTACGTGTGCAAGAATAGAAGTAGGAAATGATCGGGTTGAAGTACATGCTCTAGGATTATGCAGTGCAATGCAATTTACATTAGAGCTGGGGCTTCAGATTTAGTGGTGGAATGTGAGATTGAAGGAACTATGTGCAAATGGTCCCCATTAATTTACAAATTGGCCACATTCTGAATGACATCAAACATTCTTCTATATGAAATATCATTTACTCATGGCTTTACTTGTACATCCCGACCAAGCATAGAGGCTTGCAACTGGAGCCAAAGAAAAAAAAAGGAAACATCCTTATGGAGAACTGTCTTGGGTTTTGGGGGGCTTCGAAGAGGAAAGTGAGACAATAGATGCAGGGAAAAAAAGAAGAAGAAGAAGAAGAAGAAGGAACTTGAATCTTATAGGCTCGAGTTCCGTGAATTTTAATTGAACTCGAATCTTTTAGGCTCGAGTTGTTACAGTAATCTCAAGTCTAAAAGACTTTAGATGTTAGTTTCCTAAATAGTTTGGAAACATTGCTAACTAACGAAATTGTTTGAAAAATGGTGTTATTTTGCAAAAAAAAAAATCCGAAATAATGTCAAGCAAGTGAAGAACATATACACAGAGAGATAGGTCTGTACATGGTGCGGTGTGGCCAGTTATTGGAGGGGTTTTTGCACCACACCTATAAGGTGTGGTTTTCTCTCATGTTTGACCGCATTTCATTTATGAAAGGTTTGGCACCAGTCTACACAAGCTACACAAGCTACAGTGCAACCATATCGGTTTGGTGCGATTAGTTCAGTTAATTCCTCAATTTTCTTAGGAATCAAACATAACGCAGTTAACAATCCAAACCCCATCATAATCATTCAAAAACCCAAATATTCCATAAAAAAGAAAAGGAAACAAAGGAAAACACATGAATACAAACAAATTCACAATCTTTCTCTCAAAAATATTCAATTTCAAATCACAAAAAATCCATTTAAAAAATAAAAAAACTAAACCAAATCCATAAAAGATAAATCAAAATTATTGAAAATAAAATACATAAACAAACCTCAATGAAAGCATTGTATGGAGGAGCATCAAATTTAGAATCCTCTATAAAGCTTCTTGAGAATAGCAAAAAGGAGAGAGGAAAAAGTGAAACTCCAAGAATTGTGGCATCAAGTGGCATAATATGGAGGCAGCAAGCAGTAGCAGTGGAGGTAGAGAGTGAGGAGACAGAAATAGAGAGGCGAGGAGGAGACGTTTATGGGAGAGGTAGAGGCTGGGCGACTGATGAGAGAGTGAGAGAGGTGGGTATCTAATAATTTTAGGGTTTAAAATTGAAACGCTGTAGTATTGATTTTTTTTTTTTTTTAAAGCTAATACCAAAACGACGTAGTTTTGGAACTGATATTAAAATTAATGTCAGGCTCAAAATGACGTCGTTTTGGTATCAAATTAAGATTATATAAAATATTTTTTTTTTTTAAAAACCCTAACATTCTTAACCCAATTATACATCTCCAGTTTCTCACTTTCTCTAGCGTTGTATTTCCTTCTTCCTTGCCTTTCTCAAACCAACTCTCTTGCATTTTTTTTTTTTTGAACAAATCTCTTGCAATCTTTCTACTAAAACACAATAGATCATACATATGCTAAATTATAGCATATATACATACTCGATGCGGTGCAGTTTCTCATTGGAGTGTAAAATAGCTACCGATTGTCGCACTAGTCATTGTCAGTATGTCTAAATCTCCTCTAACCACCATGCCTAACACCTATGGTGGAGCTTTGTAGCGGTCGGATTGATTTGGAACCAGCCGGTTGCATTGATGCCGGTTGGATCCTAAACTTGCCTAGAGAGAGAGAGAGAGAGAGAGAGAGAGAGAGAGAGAGAGAGAGAGAGAGAGAGAGGAATGAAATTTGTCCTTGTCTTTTCAAGGTTGTCATTGACATTTTCTTTTTCTTTTTCTTTTTCATTTTTTTGTTGATGAATGGTTGTCATTGTTGATTAGAGTAAACTGATAATAATAGTACCTAAGTATATTACAAAGTTTATTAGGCCATTTTTGATTAATATTATTATTTTGAAAACTATCTAGTCTTATTTATTATGATTTGTTTAAAAGTATTTGGAAATATAGTCTTTTTATCATTTAAAACAATTTTAATAAAGATGTAAAAGATTCAAATCCTACTCTTCTAATTATCAAAACACGCTGTTGAGGTACAAATTTTCAGGCCCTAATTTCTTTAAGCCCACTCACAAAATACCCACATGAGCCCACAAACTATTTTAAACTCACATAAATATTTCTCATATATATATATATATATATATTACCCAAATATTCTCCATGTAATTGGGCTTCCACAAATATCCCTATATAAGCCCCATAAATTACCTTGGGCCCTCTCATACATATTATTCACATATTATACACATATTATCCACAAAAATACCCATCATATTACTACCAATGTTGGGCCACAAAATTACACTACCTCCACAACAAAAATCCCAAAATCATCTACCTTGTGGGAAAACCCAAAAATCCAACAAAAATCCTTAAAAGCCCGTTGCTACACGGCACCTATCTAAAGCTCGTTGCTACATGACACCTATCAAAAGCCCGTTGTTACACGGCATCTTAAAAGCCCGTTGCTACACAACACCTTTACAAAACCCGTTGTTATACGGCATCTCTTAAAAGTCCGTTGCTACACGGCAATATTTCTACAAAATCTCAAACTATTTTACTAAAGCCTCAATACTAATTTGACACTATTTACTAAAGCCCAAATAACAATTTGGCACCTAAAATCAGTCAAAAACATTTTTCTTGTATTCTAAAATCCAATCACATGTTATACAATCATGAGATGAAAACTTGGCTCTAATACCAATTGTAGAAAAATCTGGTTTTGCATCTCATACAAAACACACAGCAGAAGCAACAAACATGGATTTATTTCATTCATGATTGATAACATGCACTATGTAAATTTCAGAATTTAAGAACGAAATAGCATACCTTGGTGCGGTGAAATTCAAAACAAAATATTAGAAATACTTGAGAACACTTTTAATCTTCACTTCAATTCCACTTTACGCCTAAGAAGTGTGGTCTCTCAATCAGTTTCTAAGGGAGAATAATTGAGTGGCTTCACTCGCACATACACACCACTTCACAATGATGTATCCTTTTTCTCTTATAAAAAATTCTGTATGTTTCTCCCTTTTATAACTAACTGATTATCTAATTGGGTCGGCTTATTGGGCCTTTCTAATTGGGCTTTAGTGTGTGGCTTGGAGTGGGACCAAAAGGGACCAATAAGACACTAGCTCCAATGGGCCTTGGGTTTTTCTATCAACTTTTGACAAGCCCAAAGTTACCATTAATTATATTTAATACCACTATATAAATATAATTGCACTCTAGGCCTTATTAATAAATTATATCCCAAGACTTTATTATACATGTAACCCTTTCATAAAATATTCATAGTATTACAAAGTTATAAATGTAGATTGCCACTTTGTTAATTACTACATCTTAATCTTTGAGTACCTGGTTTAATCCTTATAAGTTATTCATCATATATTTATGAAAAACAATTTCATAAATATATACTTTAGTATATCCTTACTAAAGTGGTTAAGCCTAACACTCTGAATAACCAAACCTATTAAACTTATCTCAAGGGAATATTCTATATCACCGTTAAGAGATTATGAATTCCATCTTGAGAATATATGTTTCATCAACACTAAATGTGGTTGCCCAACATACTGAGGTTTTGATCGTGACATTAGATCTCACTCCTGATATATCAAAGCAATCTATACTTTATGATCAGGTCCATTATTCTCTCGGGATTAAGAGTTCATGCAAATAAAAGTTGTGAGATTTATTATTCAATTGACAGTCGTTATGAGAATAATAAATCTCACAGCAGTCCAGTTTAATATGTCTTAACTCTTAAAACATATCAACATATCAACTAGAAGTCTTCACTTTTATGATCAAGACAAATCATCTTAGTTGATATGTTATAGATTTCGCAGATGAAATGCCCAATTTCATCACCCACTACGAACTATAATTCTGAGTTTACAAAGAACTTGTGATTTATATCTTCCGTGACTAAATCATATAAATAACATACTATGCATCTCATGGACTATATGATAATGTCCAAATATTCATGTTACCATTATTTTAGATAATAATAAAATAACTTTATTAATCATAACATTAAGTCATACATAATATCATACATAGCATCATACAATAGGATTTAAGGGTATATATCCTAACAACTTGCCCTAAGGAACTCTGATTCTAGCAGCAGCATAACCAAGATCATTAGCCTAATCTATGTTCTAATCCCATTAGCCAATGCAAATCAACATTCAATGCTAAGGCAGAAACCTAGCTGATCTTACCTAAAACAGCAAGAATCTTCTTACCACCATTAACAAAAAATATTGGAAACGATTCTCTAAAGGATTTTCTGAAAATTTAGAAAGATTTAGCAAAGATTATTTGCTAATCATCCCCTGAAAACCTAACTATAAAAGGAACTTTTCATTTAAGCTTCAGGACAATAAGAAGACATTAAGATACTGTAACTGGTGTGATGGGCTTTTTGTACTACGTTGGGCTGGATTGTTCCTTCTTGCCGTGCTAAGCTCAAAATATTCTAGATTAGAAAGTTGAGACCGGTCCAATTGCAACTCACCTTGGTCCGGCTTGTGCGCAAGCCATGCCCTATTCTGTTGCAGTTTATATTATGTGACCGTGGCAGGCAGGCCTTCTTAAGATGATCACAACAGGCAGATATAACGTAAATATCAAAGAGGTTTGTTTACTAAACTTAAACGATGAGACATTGCAAAGAATACATATTCCAATGAAATAGCAACAAAGATGAATATTAGCAAGAAAGTAAATGCAAAAGGTAAGAAAGAGAAAATGACGGTTGTAAGGGGTGTTTTGGGCTAATCCTGTTGGTAATGGGCTGGATTATCTCATCCTTCCATAATAAGCCCGATATGTTCTGGATTGGAAAGTCGGAACCGGCTCAGTTGCAACACCTTGGCCCGGTTTGTGCGCAAGCTATGCCTTAGCCCGACACAACTTATGTCGTGTAGTTGTGGCAGGCGTATCCTTTCTAAATAGTTGCCGTAGGCAAGTACATTATGAACATAAGGAAAGAAACACGTTTGCCACACTTTGAATGAAAGGGTATCGGGATGAATACATAAAGGTAGTGTCAGTTCGTTTAGACCCTTTAAACCCAACAGATTAACCTAGAGAATTAGCCAAGTGATTAACTTAGGTAATTTAAACAAGTCTAGGTTAACACAAATAATCAAAAACAATAAAGCAGTGGAAAATAAAGAACACAAAGATCTGATGACCCAGGAAAACCAAACCGGTAAAAAACCTGAGGAGGATTTAACCTAGCTATCCTCAAGGTAAAACTGAATTCACTATGAAAGAATTGAAGTTTACACAATAAGACTTAGACCACTAACATCCTATTGCTACCCAATGTAGGAAACTTACTACCACGACCACGTGACAGTTCCGAGATCCACAGACTCCTTCTTTCTTTAATCTTTGCAAAACACAAACATCCCTGTTTGTGACTTTGAGATCCCACTCAAAGGTTTAGCAACACAAACTCTCCTGTTTGTGACTCCAAGGCCACCCTTGAAGGTTTAGATCATCAGCACCTTTGATGACTAGAGAAGGCAGCAACTTCAACAATACCAGATCTTGAGATTCTTCAAGAAACAACACCGGTAGAAGTTATATGAGAGGTTTTAGGAGCAAAACCCTAAATACAAAAGAGGCATACTCTTCTCTCTCTAAAAAGCCTTATAAAAAACGTGCTTAGGGTTTCCTTTATATAGTGGGAGAAGTAGATCTGAAACCCTAATCCTTAATGGGCTAGAACTGCTGTTTGGGCCAACTTAAAATTCTGCAGATATGATTCTCAATCGGTCGAGCCTGTTTTTCGATCGATCGAACCGGGCAGATTCTGAAATCTTCTTTCTGCAGCTTACATGTTCTTGTGTACTTACAATTTGCCAATTGTTCTAAGCTCTTAGAACCTAACAATCTCCTCCTTTGGCAATTCGTGGCAAAACTTTCATACAAAATGAAATGTTAAAATACAAGAACAACCCAATACAATAAAATGCCCAATTACATCACAAATTCCAATCTAAGACTCCTAACCTAGAAGTTGCCAAGAAGAGGTAGAAGGTCTTGATTAGAATGCACCTGTCTTTCCTGAAACACTTAACAAACACATCACCGCATGTGTGGAAAGAAAGACGTATAAACAATAATATGAAACAGAATATAAAAACAATAGTAAATTCTAACTCTCCCCCTAAGTTAAATACATCAAAAAGTTTTTATATTCTCCCCCTTTTAAAAACAATTTCATCTCCCTCTAAACAAGACAAACAGGCTTCCCAACATTTCATATATTTCATCTATTTCTCCCCCTTTTTGTCACGTATTGACAAAAAACAACTCAAACAAAGAGTAGAGTGACAGTAAACATGAGAGAAAAAAAGAGAATCAAGGGAATAAAAAACAGTTCAGCTCTATAGAAAATAGAGAGAACTCCCCCTATGAAGAGCAACAACTCCCCCTATGAACAACAAAGGCAAAAAAAAAAAACTATTCTCCTCCTATAAAAATAGGAAAAACAAAACAAGTTTTGGGAAAAACAGTTTTGGTGAAAATTTAGAAGGTGGGGAAAAATAAAAACATACAAACCTAAAAAAATTGAGTTGAGGATACACATGAAGAAAAATATTCTCTCTTTCAATAAATGCAAACTTGACACTATGTGACCCATAAACAGTTGCATGAGTAGAGAAAATATTTGCACATTGATTATCCATCATATCTCTTAAGAAAAATATTTTCTGCAATTCACACATAAAAAATAGCATATACTAAAATGTACAAAGGACTCAAAATTAATCAATCAATTTTTTAATTCAAGTTGAGTACCCAATTTAGCAAAGTGTATGCATGGTATGTGTGAAAACAATGAGATATGACTGCAAAACTACAAGATGGATACAGAAAACAATGCAACTCATGTGAATCCTAACCATAAATGATGCATGAAAAAATTTTGGTCAAAACTCTAAAAATTGAAAATTTTTCAGTTTCGATCGATCGAGCATCGATCGAATACTAATCGAGTCAGACAGAATCAAACCAAAATTTTTAAGCGCAATTTCGATCGGTCGAGAAACAGCTTCGACCGGTCAAAATTCTGGAAAACTCAAATTTTTGAAAAACAGAGCAATTTAATGCAGTAACACCTCAAAGCACAATATTTCGTGAATGAAATGCATGAGTATGTGACTGAAAGTTTTTCAAAAACATATGAATACAACCCAGATTTTCCAAAATTAAGATTTTCAATCAATTTGTCCTTAGAATTCAAATTTTGCATCAAAATCAAGGAACATATAATCTTGGATGGCCACAACAAAATCACACACAATAACATGTACAAAGTTTAGCAAAGAGTAACTTTGTGTAGTGTGTGCAACTAGCAAAAGCTTAAGAGACATGTGAGGTGATATGTGAATAGTAATCAATCACAAAGTCTACAAAAATTCATCACATAGAATTTGAAAGAGACTATCACCTAAAGAGTTACATCATATAACTCTCACATCTCCTAGAATAAAAGCTTGCAATCATGTAAGTTTCTTAATTTGTCTCACAATATACACACCAATTTTAATTGATTAGAAACTTATTAATAGCCCAATTATGTACACACCAATTTTAGCATTTAATCCGAGGCTACACCTTATGTTCTTTTTGTGCATGTGCTACACTTTCTCGAGCATAAAATCTTACGATATGCACTAAGGTGTTCATAATTGGCTAGTAAACAGTGGTGAGATGGTTATTTATGCCTTTCTCAATAAGTTTAAGTCTGACAATCAAAGGTATGTGACTTCAAGATCAAGACAAAGTGATCAAAAACTATAAACATCTTCCCACATAACATGCACTACAAAGACTTCAGCTAGTAAAGTGCAATAAAGAAGCTTATCAAAGCTAAACAAGGTACATAAACATGTTATGTAAAGATAATATGGCCAACCTTGATTATATATCCAAGATATATAATACAAAACACATAAAAATCATTTTGGTTTAAAAGAAATTTAATTACCAAAAGTAAAATCACACATTATGCTAAATGATTAAAAATGCAAATGCAATGCATGACAGTGCTTAACTAAGCTATAGAGGGTACACAAACAAGAAATATCAATTTCTTAATTAACCCATGAGTACATGTACAAATTAGTACATACTCAAAAAAAATTAAAAAAATAGCTTAGCACTTATAGAACACATACTTTTTATGTTTCTCCACAATATCAAGCATGTTCTAAATCAAGAGAGAGATATCATAATTTATGTAATCTTCAAAACAAATAAAACAAGACACAAAATAAAATATTTTTGTCTTTTTGAAAATTTTCAATGTTTTTGGATTTAAAAAAAAAAAACTAAAAAAAACAAAACAACCAAAAACAAAAACAAAACATGTCCACAAATAATTGAAAGAATTAAATCAGGGACAAGTCAACAACACTCACCTTAGAGAATCTTTTCTCACCCATATAGCACGAGTCTTCGACTTTGTAGGTGAAAATCCATGTGAAGCAGAGTGTGTTTGAGAGATTACACCAATCTTCTGAGAAAGACTGAAATCCTGCAATTTCCTTTCACAATCCAACAAGCTTAAATTTTTCAAGAGAATATGAAACAATTTATTTGGACTTATGGCAGAAGAAATATCATCACATATCCTAGATTGAAATACAGAATTTTTAAATTTCAATATATGACAATTAGGACGAATGTGACCAGAGACACCACAATTGTGACAAACAGGAACAAATTGAGGAACATCAGTATTCCTAACAGCAAATTTAGTCTCAGATTTTGGTTTTTGCCTCAACAAAGAACAATTTGGTCTAATATGACCAATAACACCACAAAGGTGACAGGTAGGCACAAAAACAGATTTCTTTTGCACACTAGCAGTAGGTTTAGACATAAGTTTAGAAACTTCAGCGTCTACATCAGAACTTTTACCTTTGTCTAACCTAGCAAAATAAGCATTTTCTTTATTATTCCTCTTAAAAGGAGGGATATAAACTTTTTCAGCTTTAGGCTTAATAGAAACAGAAAAACTTCTGTTATTAACAACAAGCTTGGTACTAGTCAAATTTTCAATTTTAGCTTTGGATTCAGTTAACTCTTGTTTCAAGCTTTTCATCTTCTCATCTTGAGAGGAAATTTGATTTCTCAAAAATTCATTCTTTTTATTAGATTCATCTAATCTAACAATCAATTCATCTTTTTCAAGATTAGCCAATTTTAACTCTTCCTTGAATTTCTTAGCAATTCTCATAGTTTTCAATAATTCCTTACGAAGAGTTTCACAGGCATCAATAAAATTAACAGAAACAACAGTGTCCTTTTTATTCAAATTATCACAAACATGAGCAGAAAGACACTTCAAATTATCCATGATAACAGGGATCAAGGATCAACTTTTAGATCAAAAGATCTAACACAAAAGAGCTACTTGCTCTGATACCACTTGTCAGTTCGTTTAGACCCCTTAAACCCAACAGATTAACCTAGAGAATTAGCCAAGTGATTAACTTAGGTAATTTAAACAAGTCTAGGTTAACATAAATAATCAAAAACAATAAAGCAGCGAAAAATAAAGAACACAAAGATCTGATGACCCAGGAAAACCAAACCGGTAAAAAATATGGGGAGGATTTTACCTAGCTATCCTCAAGGTAAAACTGAATTCACTATGAAAGAATTGAAGTTTACACAATAAGACTTAGACCACTAACATCCTATTGCTATCCAATGTAGGAAACTTACTACCACGACCACGTGACAGCTCCGAGATCCGCGGACTCCTTCTTTCTTTAATCTTTGCAAAACACAAACATCCCCGTTTGTGACTTTGAGATCCCACTCAAAGGTTTAGCAACACAAACTCTCCTGTTTGTGACTCCAAGACCACTCTTGAAAGTTTAGATCATCAGCACCTTTGATGACTAGAGATGGCAGCAACTTCAACAATACCAGATCTTGAGATTCTTCAAGAAACAACACCGGTAGAAGTTATATGAGAGGTTTTAGGAGCAAAACCCTAAATACAAAAGAGGCACACTTTTCTCTCTCTAAAAAGCCTTATAAAAAACGTGTTTAGGGTTTCCTTTATATAGTGGGAGAAGTAGATCTGAAACCCTAATCCTTAATGGGCTAGAACTGCTGTTTGGGCCAACTTAAAATTCTGCAGATATGATTCTCGATCGGTCGAGCCTGTTTTTCGATCGATCGAACCAGGCAGATTCTGAAATCTTCTTTCTGCAACTTATATGTTCTTGTGTACTCACGATTTGCCAATTGTTCTAAGCTCTTAGAACCTAACAGGTAGCAATAAAGATAAACTTAAAAGGAATGCACACAAAGAAGAAAAAAGAGTAAAAAATATCGGCGAGCCTGTGAGACTCTTAGTCTGCCGTAATGTGTTAGAGGAATCTAAGCCAAAAAGGAAACAACACTTCCTCAATGCGACTAATTTCTCTAAGAGGAAATTAATGCCTTTGAAGAAATGGTCCTCGATGACCTTTGTTCCGAATGTGAGTAAATAGAGAATGTGATTTCTCGAGAGGGAGAGAGGAGTTAACAACCCACTTTGATGCATGCCCGTTTTCTTCTTCCTTTCACTCTGTTTTCTTTCTTACTCTGTTTTCTTTCTTTTCCTTGATTCTTTCCTTAATTGGCCTCCCCTTTTTTTCGTGTACAGGGAGCATTCTTATATAGTGTTTTTCGGTGTATTATTTTTACTTTTTTACCCCTGTAACTGTCTTTGTATGATGCGTGTACTCGCCTGACCATTGCTGGTTGGTCTAGCACCCGGCCAGCGCCACATTCCTGCGCTGGCCGCGGCGCACTACATCTCCAAACAAAGACAAGGGTGTTTTGTTTGTTAGCTTGCCGTGGCATTCTCACCTGTCACAGCAGAGTGCTCTCTCCCCCTCATGGCATGCATCAAAAGGCTCCAACTCAGCTTTGCCATTTTCGGGTGCTATGTCATCCCAACAAGACACTCACCCGAAAGTGGCCTGAGTGGAAGCCTCGAAATGGGTTCTTCCCTCTTCCCTCCGCCAAACCATACCCTCTTTACCTCTGACCATGGCCCACCTTCACCTGTATTGGCTGGGTACAGGCTGGTGAAACCTGAGCTTTGCGCGTGCTCCCCTTTTCCCACGTCCGTCCAAAGCTCGTCTGCCAGTCATGCATTAGCCGTGGCTTGGGCATCTGCCTTTTAACTTCTTCGTGGCGTGGATTATCTCTTTACTGGTCCTTTATCTGTGGTTTGGGCTCGCCCTTGGCTGTGGGCCTTCGCATGTTTCCCCTTTCATGGCCTTTCCATTTGTTTCCTGCTGTGCCATTTTGATGAGATGACTATACAATAGAATTGGGCCTTTTTGGGTTCACTGCTTTCTCCCTTTTTCTCAATGATTTAGTAAGCCCACTGGGCTTTCATTGCCATGTATGTCCGCGGCGGGCTCCCGCGTCCCATTCATCCTTCTTTGGGGCATCCTTGGCCCCTTACAACTTCGAGCTTTCCATAGGCCTTCATTACCTCGTTGGGCTTTTATAGCCCAACTATTTTTCCTTTCCTTGAGAGCCCATAGACTTTCTATGGCTCTACATACTCGCTTTACTTTGGGCCTGCCACAATAGGTGTGGCACATACTTACTTTTCTATATCCGCGGCCCATGGTTTGCTATCTCTATCTTTCCGGGCCTTTTCAGGCCCATTTACCTCTTCAAGACCCGTTTGTTTGCTCTACAGACCTATTCCTGCCGCTCAGGCGTAGTTGGGCTTTTCCATTTATTCTTTGATTATTTCTTTCTGATGTTATGGGCTTACTCCCCTTGCTGAGCTTTAAAAATGAGCCTCAACAACGGTAAACTTATAAAACTGTTGGTCTGCTGTGATATGTTAAAAGAGTGCAAGCTAAGATGGAGACAACATTCCTTCAATGCGAATAATTTCTCCAGAGGAGAGATTAATGGCTTTGAAGGGACGGTCCTAAATGACTCGTGCACAAGTCAGTAACAATAGAGAGCGTGGGTTTGAGAGGGAGAGAGGGAAAACAACCCATTTTGGTGCATGCCCGCCATCTTTCTGTTCTCAGTTTTTTTTCTTATCTTTATTTCTTTTCTCAATCTTTCTCCTTACTTTTTTTTCTTAGCTAGTATTAGCCTTTCCTCAGTTCTCCTTACTTTGTTTTTTTTGTGTTCTTCCCTTTTCTTGTACATAGTGAATGCTCTTATATAGTGCTTGTCGTAGTTTGGCTTTTACCTTTTTACCCTCTAACTGCCTTTTTTTGATGTGTGTCCTTGCCGACCATTACTGATTGGTCAGGTGCTTAGCCAGCGCCACTTACTTGCGTTGGTCGCGCCATACCACATTACCAAGCGAGGACAAGAAAAATTTGTCTATTTGCTTATCGTGGCATTCTTACCTGCCACGGTAAGATGCTCTCTCTCTCTTCCCTCATGGCATGCACCGAACGGTTCTAACTCAGTTTTGCTATTTTCGGGTGGCACGTCATCCTAGCAGGACACTCACCCGAAAGTAGCCTGAGCAGGATCCTTGAAATAGGTTCTTTCCCTCTCCCCTCCGTCAGACCACGTCCCCCTTTACCTCTGACCCATGGCCCACCTCTTCCCGTATTGGCTGGGTACAGGCTGGTGAGACTTGGGCCTTACGCGTGCTCTGTTTTTCATGTTGGTCCAAACTCTGCCCGCTGTTCATGTGTTTGCTACGACCTGGGCGTCTTTCTGTTCATCCTGCCGTTCACCTCTAACTTCTTGTGGCGTGGCTATTTCTTTACTGACTTGCCATTTGGAGTCTGGGCTTTTGCTCGATTGTGGGCTTTAACTCACTTGCATCCTCGTGTTTTGATCTTCGCGGCCTTGCTATTGCTTACTGCAGCACCGTTTTGACATTCATGCTATGGCAATATAATTTAGTACCATTGGGCCTCTTTGGGCCTGCTGTTTGTTTTCCTTTCTAAGGGCTTAATAAGCCTCACTGGGCCCTCTTGCCATGTCTGCCTGCAGGCTCTCGTGTCCCATTTACTTTCCTTTAGGCGTCCTTGGCCCTTTCTAATTTCGTGCTTTTCATGGGCCTTTACTAATTCGTTGGGCTTCCTTGGCCTAACTACTCCATACTTCATCCTTAGAGCTCATAAGTTTTTCTATGGCCCTGTACTTACTTTACTTTGAGCCTGCCGTAATAGACGTGGCTCATTCTCACTTTTCTACATCCGTGGCCCATGGTTCGCTATTTTTCTCTTTTCGGGCCTTTTCAGGCCTATTTACTTCTTCAAGATCCATTTATTTGCTTCATGGACCTATAATCCATTATTCTTGCCACTTAGGCTTAATGGGCTTTCTATCCACTTTCTAATTCTTTTCTGTTGATGTTGCTGGGCTTCTTCTTCTTACTGGGCTCCCGAAAATGAGCCTCAACATTTAGCCCCATGAGCATATGAAGTGCTCCTGCGGTTCATATGTAAATAAAAGACTTTCCTACCCTTTTTGTCTTTTCTTCTTCTTTTCCTTTGCGGGCTTTTTCGAACAGTGGTCCCCAACTTATACACATGTTCAGATGTATTTATATATATATATTTTTTTTCTTTTCCTGCCGTGAACAGCTCTGTCTCTTCGAATTCCCTATTTAGCAGTTATCTGGATATGTGGCCGCCGCTTCATTAATTTCATTCCTCTTGCAATGGCTGACCCATCGTATCCTTTCACGCCACTATTAATTACACTGATACCCAAAGATAAATCCCTTCGCAATCCTTCTTCAAGCGCTCTTTCTCCTTTCAACGCAAATATTCCCTCTGCCCCCCTTTCTCCACCATTTTCTATTCCTAAGACACTCCCTTCCATTTTACTCTGATCCAAACTTTGCACCATGACACCGGCGAAAGGCCAAAGTTCCTTACGCCGCAAGGGGAAAGAGGTCGCCCATGATCCTCCTGCCATTCATGATGTAGGCGAGGAGGTTGTCCATTCCGAACGGAACCATTCCGACGAGGAAGAGATGTTGCGCACCCCGGATGGTGAGTGCGCTCCCCTTATCGACCCTTGGTATGACATCCATCCTCACTTCCCGAAGGTTCCCGGTGAATATACGCCGCTGCTACCAGGCCGTGTGTGGCTTGCCCTTTATCGGCGGGACACAAACACTTCTTGGGCCCCGTTGGCCTCTTCAGTCTACGATCTTATCATTCATGAAGGCATTTCGCTCCCTCTGCCCATCCACTTTAAATATGGGTCAGGTATTGTCTTAGGTTAGAGAGAGTGTGTTGACAGAGAGTTATCGGACACGGGTTTTATGGGTTTACTCCAGCGGGCTGGTGTGTTGAAGGCCGTCGTTTCCTCTCGCTGGTTATCAAACTTCAGGGACCTTTTCAATCTCTGCCATTTAGTTCGCAGATGGTGCTCCACCACCCATACCTTTTTCTTTTCCTGCGGTGAGATTACTGTAACTCTAGAAGATGTGGCCGATTAACTACTCTTACCCATCCTCGGTGACGCCGATCCTGGCGCCTTGGAGCTTTCGCCGGAGGAGGAAGCCATTGAGGCCGAATTGAAGAAGAGAATGAGTGGTAACGCAAAGCTATCATTTTGGGTCAGTTCTATTGCCAAGATTTCTACCGCTGCCTGCCGTGCGGCCTTCATCGCCTTTTGGTTGTATAAGTTCGTGTTTGCCTCCCATCCTCATTATGCCATAAAGCCTTTGTACTTTTGATTGGCCATCAAAATATCATCCGGGGTAAGTTTCCCGCTGGCTCCTATGTCTTTGAGGCATTTGTATGTCCAACTAGAAATCCTGCAAAGCGATGAGAGCTAAACGGGTTCTTGCCATATAGTCACCTCTGCTGTTCATAGTGCCATTTTGCAACACTTGTTATACGAACATTGCGCGAAGCAGTTAGCGAGATGTAGACCCGTTCTTTTTACCAAGGAGAAATATCAATCTTGTCCTCAAGTTATTACTGACTTTTGTGGCAGATATGAGTCTGACTTCCCGTTGGCTTTCCGTTGGGTTGGTTTGAAGCCTATTGATTATTCTGGTGTTGAATCTTTTGACAAAGAAGTGGGTTTTTCTTGGAGGGCTTACAGAGATTTGGGCGTGGGTTATATATGCGCTGATTCGGTTATGGGTTCATTTGTTGATACCATTGGTACCACCACTCTTTTAGCTGATTTTGACGAGACAGGGATTACTTATTTGGCGGCTACC
This sequence comes from Lithocarpus polystachyus, assembly GCA_033629205.1. Classification (NCBI taxonomy): domain Eukaryota; kingdom Viridiplantae; phylum Streptophyta; class Magnoliopsida; order Fagales; family Fagaceae; genus Lithocarpus; species Lithocarpus polystachyus. Next base: position 24,231,014 of record CM066173.1, on the reverse strand, counting down.
AATGCTGGTTGGCTGCCCTATTTGACTGATGAAGGTCTTAGGTTCATGCATTATCCTGCCAACCGAGTAAGAAGGCAGTTTGGGTTAGATCAAGACATTCTTGACAGTCTTTTTTTTCTCATAGAGTCTCCTACATCTGTCTGGCCGTTTCTGAGACATACTACCTTTGCATTTTGGAGCTAGTGTTTCTCTGTAGTTACCGTTCCAGGCTCACTAAGAGAGGGAATTTGTACTCCTGCCATGCATGGATACTGGCAAGCCGTGATGACTTCATTCGAGCAAGAATTGGTGGGCAGTCGTGGTTTCTCTCTTATTCCTCCTGATGGACTTAGTGCAGTCGTTTCGGCCAATCCCCGTTTTCTTTTGCCTTTTAGGTCTGTGTTAGCCTATGCCAAGAAACAGAATCGATCTACCATCTTCGAGTGGGATGAGGAGAAGAAAGGTTGGTATTGGCACGTCGGTGACTATCCTCCAGGTTGGGAGAAGAAAGTAAAAGTAACGAACATTTCGGTGCCTAAAAAGGGGTCTGCCAAACCCAAGTCTGCCAAAAAAGGTGGTGATCTTTCTGAAGCTTCTTCTGACGTGCGTCCTACTGTTAGCAAGTCCAACTCCACTGTTTCGCAACCATCTACCGGTGCTCCTCCTTCTAGCAGGACACAAGATAGCAAGAGGAAGTCCGTTCCACCTCCTGTAACTACTACTATTGAGCGGTGGGTAAGTTGCCTTCAACTTTATTTTTATTTTTTTATTTTCTTAAGCTTTGACTTCCCATGGCTAATCTTTATACACTTGTTGGTTCATCTTCTTATCCTTGCCTTCCGCTTCCTTTACAGTCCAAATTCAAGGAGGATACATCTGCTACACATCTCATATCAGTTGACGAGCTTGAGTCCGAAGTATGTCTCTTCCCCCTTTTTTTTTCTTTTCCTTTGCCTATATCTTTCTTGCCATACACCGTTGTTTGTTTGCCCTTGTTTCGACTTCATTACCAGTTATGGACTCTTTTTTTTGTTTTTTTTTTGTTCCTCAGGACGAGCCCGAACCTCTCTCTGCATATTGTCCCACAGCTGAAGAGCTTTCCACCTCCATGGGGACACCCTTGGGAGGTTTCCCTAGTGGGATTGATATAGTACTTGTGACACCTACTCCTTCTGCTGCTGCACCAAAAGTCCCCACTGAGGTCCCTGCCCCTCCTGCTGAGCCAGCATTTGTGAGCAAGGGTATTCATTCAGAGAAGGTTGAGGAGACTATTCCTTCAGGTGTTTCTCAGACTAAGGCCGTTTCTCCTGCCACCCCCCTTGTCATTTCTACCAGTGATCCTTTCCTAACTCTCTCTCAAACGACAAAGGACGATTCCTCCTTGGTTGTTACTCCCTCCTCCATTCCAGGCTCCGCTACTCGGGGGCCTGATGTGGATTTGTCTTCTGAGGGCTCCGAGGATGTTCTCGAGGATCGTGATGATGAGCTTGTTGTGAAAAAGAGGATTTCTAATTCTGAGGAGGAGGATGAAGGTGTTGAGCGCAGGGTTGAGTCTATGGGTACGTATTCCTTATCTTGTTAAGTTTTTTTTTTTTTTTTTTTTTTTTGTAACACTCTTTTACTTTGCACTTTTATTCCTGCAGAAACTTTCCAGGAGCCAGAAATTGCAGCAGATGCACCCACTGTCACTCCTCCTGTCGCACCCGCTGCACCTATTCCTGTTGTCTTCACAGCTCCTGCTTTCACAAGTCTTGGTTCCCTCCCCCTTTTTTTTACTCTCTCTCCTCTCTTTTTTTTTGTTCATGAATTCATTCTCTTCCTTTTTTTCTTTTTACAGGCCTACTTCTTAGCGGTTACGAACCTAGTGAGTAAGGCCGCAGCCTTCTTCGTCCGCTTTGATCAGCCCAAGGTTAATGATCTTGATCCTGCAGAATTTTGGGGTTCTGGTCCTCCTTACGTGGACTTCCACGGCTTTAGAGTCCCTGAGGACTGTGTTTCTCACCTGGAGGCCATCTACAGCAGTCGCGGTGATTTTATGCAAGGATTCCATCTGGGCCGCTCTGCTAGAGAACATTTCCTGAAAATGCTTGGGAGCGTGATGAATGATATCGAGTATAACTTCGTGGACACTATTTCCTCCGAAAGGATCCTTCAATGGAGAGCTGCAGTTCAAGAGCTTGTTAGTGTTGGCTTCGCCGTGGGGTTTATTCTTGATCACCTCCGTGAGATTGCCCGAGCCCTTTTCATGAGGAGAGTTCAGCCTGCCATCGATGCCATTGACACATGGATTGAGGTTTCGAAGAAAGAGGTGGCAGACTTGGAGGCTCGCCGTGGGCGACTTTTCTCAAACATTGGTGAGTCCAGTCGCTTTGAGGATCAGTCTCTTATCTCCAGGCTTCGTTGACGATGCAGTTTCCCTTTTTTTCTTTTTTAGTTCACTTATCTTTTGGTTTGCCCTCCCCTTTTATGTTTCCTACTGAACTTTACTTCCTCCTCCTCCTTTTCTTCTCTTTTCCCGCTTTTTTTTTTTTTTTTTGAGACTGCTATAATTTGGGTTTGTAACTATGATGCTACATTTGCTACTACTTTTATCTATTACTATGATATGGTATGCTTTTTGTAATTTTCATACTTCTTTTCATTATGTGAAAGCATGTTACAATCATGTCTTGTGACTACGTCACTTGAGGGAAACAATGAGAAAAGGCAAAAAGAAAAAGAAAAAAAAGTAACTACATGGCTTTTGTCCTTAAGCATAATACCGTTTCAACCATTTTTCATTGATGGTATCATTCAAGTCTTTGCCATCCATCTGAGTTAGGCGGTAATACCCACTTGGATGTGCTTCCCTTATCACAAGTGGCCTTTCCCATTTCAGTGCAAACTTAGATGGTCCTGCCATGCCTCTCCTAACATAGTCTGCCACTTTTAATACGAGTTGCCCTTCCGCGAACACTCTCTCCTTGGTCATCCTGCCATAGGCCTCCGTCGTTCTTTGTCTGTATCTGCGGCTACGTTCTTGAGCTTCTTCTCTCTTTTCATCAAGCCCCTCTAATTCTTCGTATCTTTCTGCGGTGAAAACTCCCCCTTCTTTTTCCTTTTCGCGCATTTGCATGACTCTTAATGACGGAGTCATTATTTCTGCTGGGCTTATCACTTCTGTTCCATAGACTAGAGAAAAAGGTGAAAGCCCGGTGGTTGACTTCGATGAATTTCGATAAGCCCAAAGAGCATCTGGTAGGTGCATCGCCCATCCGCTTGCGTACTTTTGACTCATTTTGCTAATGATCTTTATGAGGATCTTGTTTGTCGCTTCTGCTTGCCTATTTCCTTGGAGATTGTAGGGTGATGAGCGGTGGTGCTTGACTTGATAGAACTCCAACATTTTCCTTACATCACTGTTGACAAAAGGTGTACCGTTGTCGTTAATGATTCTGTGGGGTACTTCAAACCTTACAATTATGTTCTCCTTGATGAAGTTTGCCACCGCTCCTCCCGTGGCTTTGCGGAGTGGCACTGCCTCTGCCCACTTCGTGAAGTATTTTGTAGCTACTAGGATCTATATGTAGCCACGTGATGATGGGTTGATCGGTCCCACCAGATCAAGCCCCCAAGTGTGGAAGAGCTATGGGGTAACCATGTTGTGCAAGCTTTGCGGATGGGTGTGGATTAAGTTGGCCTGTACTTGGCAACTATGACACCTTTTTATGAATTCTGCTGTGTCTTTCTTCATGGCAGGCCAGTAATAACTCATCTGTAGCAGGCACCAGCACAACTTCTTCTTCCCTTGGTATTTCCCGCATTCTCCCATGTGTACTTCTTTAAGCATGTCTTTTGCTTCATCAGGGCCTAGGCATCGCAATGGGTCTCCATCATATCCTTTCTTGAAGAAGACCCCATTGTGTAGGAAGTATCGTGTTGGAAGTATCGTGTTGCCAGTCTTTTGAGTTTGTACCGCTCACTGTGCTTTTGTGGTAGGATTCCTTCCGCTAAGTACTAGGTGAATGGCTTTCTCCAGTCTTCGCTGACAAACATCGCGTAACTTTCCTCCCTATCTGCCATCAGCTGGTAAGCCTCACATTGAAATTGGACTTGATCTGCGTCTTTTCCCATACTCGGCCTTTAAAAGTCTACTCTTTGAAGTCTGCAGTAGAGGTTGACTTCTCCGCTGGATTCGCAAGTCTTATCATGCACTTCTTTTAACTTTCTCTAGGCTTCCTTTTGGCCCACGCATCTAGATAGGACCCCTCCTGGCATCCTGCGGTACAACTCTCCCTTTACCAAGACATAATCTTTTAATACTTTTAACTCCATAGTCTCTCTCTCTTTCATCAAGGTCTCTCTTATTGGATTCCGCCAGTCCTTTTCGCACTGTTCCTCTTGGAATCTTTCCTTCAATGCTTCAACGATAGGCTGTTCCCTCTTACCGACTTCTACCCGAGTGCTTTTTCCTTCAAAGATTATCTGTGAGCCTAGTGCGGCCAGCGCATCTGCGAACTGGTTTTCATTCCTCAGAGCATGCTCTATTTCAAAGGTCAAAAACTTCTCTTCCATCTTCTAGGCCATTGCTCTGTGTGGGGCCAGGCTAGATTCCTTTAAAGAGAAACTCCCTTTGGCCTGGTAGACCACTAAGTTCGAGTCTCCTATTACTCTTAAATGTTTGACTCCCATTTCAAGGGCTGTGGCTAGCCCGGTTAGGTAGGCTTCATATTCTGCCATGTTGTTCGAGCACAAAAACTCTAATTTTAATGATAATGCCACAGCTTTGTTCTCTTTATGGTACAAAACCACTCCCGCTCCTCCTGATTGGGCAATAGAGGATCCATCGAATCTCATCACCCATTGCTCCTTGACTTCTTCTACCACAACTATTTCTCTTGGCACTTCATCATCTAGTGGGAACTCTTCCTCTCTTGGGAACTGTGCCAACAGATTGGCTATAGCTTGACTTTTTACCGCCTTGAGTGTTCTCGCCTTTAGGTCGTATTGCGACAATTGTAACAGCCATTGGGATATTCTGCCCGAGAGAATCGGCTGTTGCAGTAAGGCTTTTATGGCATGGGATTTAGTCATCGGCCATACTTCATAGGTCAAGAAATAATGACGTAGCCTTTGGGAGGCGTACACAATGGCCAGACATGCCTTTTCTGCCCTAGGATAACGAGTTTCTGCATCTTTCAGGGCACGGTTGATATAGTAAACCGGTTGTTCATTACCGTTCCTGTCCTCTCGAGCGATCAATGCGCCTACAGCACATTGGTTGGTAGCTAAGTACAACAATAGTGGCTTCTTGCGGATTAGGGCTTGCATAATGGAGAGGTTCATCATGATATGCTGCAGCCTTTTGAAGGCCGCTTGCTGCGTGTTTCCCCATTCAAAGCTTTGCCCTTTCTTGAGCAGCTTGCTGAAAGCAGAGGTAATAAATGCTAACCCAGGGATGAATCTTCTAATATATGAGACCTTTCCCAAGAAACTCTTCAATTCTTTAACAGTAGTTGGGGGTTTCATGGTTGCTATTGCCGTGGCCTTGGCTGGGTCCACGTTTAATCCTCTACTATGGACTAGAAAGCCCAAAAATTTCCCAGAGGATACCCCAAATGCACATTTGAGAGGGTTCATCCTCAGCCCAAAAATTTCCCTCATATTAATGTTATCGTATTAGAGGACTCTTCTCCAGAGCTAATGGATGATGAGTTTGAAATATAGAGACTTTCTTTGATTCGTGAAATAGCTGTATCCTGTTCTGTCTCACTTTACTGTTGGGCTGTTTTCTGCAGAAACACTTTATTGCTGGGTTTTTTTTCTGTAGAAACACTTCATTGCTGGGCTGTTTTCTGCAGAAACACTTTACCGTTGGGCCGTTTTCTACAGAAATACTTTATCGCTGGGCTATTTTACGCAGAAACATTTTACTACTGGGTTATTTCTTGAAATATTCTTTTTGGCTATGCTGATGTGTATGCTGTAGGGACTATTTATGGGCCATTTTTTTCAGTCTCAATCTAGGCCCAAGGCATAAAAATACAGTGAATTCTTCGGATCTTCGTCGATAGCCTTTGGGCCGTGCGTCAAGCCCATCACTGAGTTTCAGTTTAGGCCCCGACCCATCATAAATCTCATTTGTCGGAAGGAAAACTTTTCCGCCCCCAACACACACACACACACACACACACACACAGGCATATTTTTGTTTCTTCAAAAGTTAAGTTTCATTTACACATACAACTCATCTCTTCATGAGAAAATTTCAAATTGAGAAATTTGTTTAATGATGATTGTTATTATTATCAAACCATGACACAAATTAAGTTTTGGTGCATGTGGGATTTGAAACAAGGTCTCTTATTTGATGACAATAAAAACATTTATTAATTGAATTAATTAAAATATACATAAGTCTTATAAATTTATGTGTCAATGTGATACCAATCACATTCATAGTCATTAACAATCATAAGTTTTTTTAATTAAATTTTATAATAATTTTTGCATTTTTCATGTCATTATCAACTATGTTTCTTTCTCCAAAAAAAAAAAATTGTATTTAGTTTTTTTTTTTTTTTTTTGGTAATTCGATAGTTACAAATTACAACTGAAGGGATGATAGGCCCAATAGTGTATATTGGGTTGTGGGCCCTGTCCGAGGACACCTAATAGTCCGAGGACTGGTAAACATCATCACAGAAGTACACATTAGTAAATGAAGAAAGGGGTCTGGTCATAAGGGTTCAAGAGGGTAGTTTGAGGAGGAATGCCTTCTTGGCTAAGCAAAGCAGAGGTTAGAAGGTGTAGTTTGCCATCAAGAGCAACACTCTAGAGGATTCTATTGATAAGGATAAACATCATGAATGCATAGTATACAGGGAAGCTAAAAAATATCTAAGAGAAAGCTGCTACCACCACATTGAATGCTCTGCAGCTAACTCTCTAGCCGCATTATTGTAGAAGTGATATCTGAACAGTAATTTTCAACCTTACAGCTACTCCCAGAGACTTTAGAAAGGTGCTGATGAAACAAGGATCAAAGCCAACAATTTGGCATACACATGGGAGGTGGAGATGAAAGAAATAGGATAGTATAAAAGAGAAAGAAGCCCCTAAGGGAGAGGGATCAGAGAATTGATAGAAAAACACTGTAGCAATAAGAACTGGACTTGTAATCAAATTCAAAAGAAATATATACAAGGACTAATCTGCTCGGATTGTGCCGAGGACAATTCTTATTGGGTAAAACCAGTTTATCTTTGTTTTATTGTCATTTGGACCCACTATAATTGTTATCTAACTTGTTAGAGCCTAGTTTTCTAACTCACTCTCTACAAATTCATTGTATTTGGCTCTTTGGGCCTAGATCCTTTTACCTTTTGGGCTTAGGAATCAAATAGAGACTTTACAATTGGCGTCATCTGTGGAAAATTCTGGTGCTTTAGTAAATTTAACGTTCAGTTATGGCGGGCTCAGAGCCAAATCGAGAAGAGTCTGTTGGGTCCCAACGTCAAGATAATTTCCTCAATCTTGAGCGAAGAAGGGACCATGAGGTTAGTGTGCACACCACGCACACTAGCAGGAGCCAATCTAGGAGTGGGAGTCACATCTTCCATGAGGAAGCTACCAAAAGCATGCAACTAGAAATTGATCGTTTGCGAAGGAGGTTACGCCGCGAGCGACGTAGAGGAACTCCCTCAAGTTTTGACCATTCTTCTGATGGTGATAGTGACAATAGCTACTGGCCTAGCTCAAAAACTCCTCTCAGTGAGCCTTTTTCGTGTGATGAGGAGCACCATGAGAGGCAGAGGGGGAAAATCCCATATGACAGAGGCCTAGGCAATAATGCCATGAGTAGGGCTCTCAATTAGATTTCTAAGTCACCTTTTACCTGAAGAGTTGAGAGAGAAAAACTTCCTCAGCAGTTTACTCAACCAACGTTCACCATGTATAATGGCAGAACAAACCCTATAGAGCATTTGAGCCACTTCAACCAAAGAATGACTGTTCACTCTATAAATGAGATCTTGATATGTAAGGTGTTCCAATCCAGTTTGGGGCCTGTGGCGATGAGATGGTTCAATGGTCTGGCAGAGGGTTTTATCAACTCCTTTAAGGAGCTCACAAGAGCCTTTGGCTCTCGGTTCGTAACTTGTAGTAGAGTTCCTCGGCCTTTAGACTCCCTGTTGTTTATGACTATGCGAGAAGAGGAGACCCTGAAGATGTATTCTGATAGATACTGGGAGACGTTTAATGAGATAGATGAGAATTTTGATGATATGGCTATAAAGACATTCAAGGTTGACTAACCTGTCAAGCATGGTTTGAGGAAATCTTTGACTGGGAAACCTATTAAGAGTGTGCATCAACTCATGGACCGTATTGACAAGTATAAACGGGTCGAGAAGGACCAACAACAAGGGAAAGCAAAGGCTAAGGTGGTCCATTAGGATAGAAGGGATTTTAGAGTGTGCGTCAGCTCATGGACCGTATTGACAATTATAAGTGGGTCGAGGAGGACCAACATCAAGGGAAAGGAAAGCCTAAGGTAGTTCATCAGGATAGAAAGGATTCTAGGTCAGACAGGTACAACAATAACCGTCCTTAGAGGGATTTTGCTAGACAGCCTGGACCTACTGCTACTCAAGTGGTTAACACGGTGTTTCGGGAACCAGTGCATCAAATCCTGAAAAAAATTAAGAATAAGCCATACTTTAAATGGTCAAATAAGATGAGAGGGGACCTTACGAAGCACAATTAAAGCCTTCATTGCCAATACCACCAAGAGCGAGGACACACCACAGAAGACTGCAGGACTTTGTGGAGTCATCTGGAGTAGCTGGTTAGAAGTGGAAGGTTGAAGCAATTTCTATTTCAGCCCGGTAGGCGAGGAGGCTAGGCAGGGTTAGGAGCTCAAAGAGTTGCTTCTTTAAGGCCACCTCTGGGTACAATCAGTGTTATTCTGGCTGTTCCAAGGAGAACTGGTTCTCGTCCCTTCAGGGTGATGTCTATAGCTCGGCCACTCGCAGAGGACTCCTCCTCTGAGTCAAAGAGGAATAGGATAAAGGTCTGACCAGTGCTAAGTTTTCTAATAAAGACAAGGTTGGAACCCTACAGTCACATGATGATGCCCTAGTGGTCACCCTCAGGATAGGGGGTGTGATGTGAAGAGGGTGTTGGTAGATTAAGGCAGTGGGGCGGAAACCATGTACCTTGACTTGTATAAAGGGTTAAAGTTGAGACCTGAGAATTTGACACATTATGATTCACCTTTGGTAGGCTTTGATGGGAAAGTTGTTATTCCAAGAGGACAGATTAGACTACTAGTACAAGTAAATTCAGAAGTGGTGGAAGTGGACTTCATTGTGGTGGATGCTCACTCCCCCTACACTGCCATCATGGCAAGACCCTAGCTTCATGCCTTGGGGGCTGTTTTGTCCACCCTGCATTTGAAAGTGAAGTATTCGTCCAGGGACCAGGTTAAGGAACTGGGCAGTGCCTAGTGACTGCGATTAGGCATCAGGATGAAGATGAGTCCTCGACCCCTGCTGAGCGGGGCTTATAGCAATCAAGTATGCTAGTGTTATCTATGAATGCGGTGTTAGAAGGGGTAAAGTGTGAGGAATTGGAGAAGGTGGTCGTAGGTGATGATAAGGAAAAGTATTTCCAGGTCGGAGCTCAATTGCCCCATCAAGAGAAGCAAGAGCTGATAGTGTTCTTTAGGGAGAATATTGATGTGTTTGCGTGGAGTACTTATGAAGCTCCTAGGGTGGATCCAAAATTCATTTGTTATTATTTAAATCTCAACCGAGCTGTTATCCCTGAAATGCAACTACCTCGGTGCTCATCTAAAGAGCATTCTGATGCTGTCAAAGAGGAAATGATCAAGCTTAAGCAAGCTGGGGCTATTAAGGAGGTGTTCTACCTTGAGTGGTTGGCCAATATGGTGGCAATGAAGAAGAAAAATCGGAAGTGGCAAGTATGTATAGATTTCACAGATTTGAATAAGGCATGCCTTAAGGACCCCTTCCCCATGCCTCGAATAGATCAGTTAGTGGATGCAACTGTAGGCCATCCTCGGATGAGTTTTTTAGATGCCTTTCAAGGATACCACCAGATATCATTGGCTTTGGATGATTAGGAGAAGATAGCTTTCCTTACGCCTATTGAAAATTACCACTACAAGGTGATGCCTTTTGGTTTGAAGAATGCAGGGTCCACCTATCAAAGGATGATGACTAGGATGTTCGAACCACAATTAGGAAAAAATGTTGAGATTTATATAGATGATATGGTGGTGAAGAGTAAGCAAGAGTCCGAGCATGTTGGTGACTTGGGAGTTATCTTTGAAATATTGAGGAAACACAAGTTGCACCTTAATGCTTCCAAGTGCTCTTTTGGTGTTAGTTCAAGAAAATTTTTGGGTTATATGGTCACTCATAATGGAATTGAAGTCAACCTTGATTGGATTAAGGCAATTAATAGTTTGCAGCCACCTTGGAATCCCAAAGAAGTCCAGAAATTAACAGGAATGACTGCCGCATTGAATCGATTTATCTCTCGGTCAGCAGACAGGTGTAGACCTTTCTTCCAACTGTTGAATAAGTGGAAGGGGTTTGATTGGACTAAGGAGTGTGTCTTGGCCTTCCAGCAGCTGAAGGAATACCTTTTTCCGACACCCATTATGTCCAAACCCGAAATGGATGAGGTTTTGTTTGCTTACATTGCTATAGCTTTCCATTTAGTGAGCTTAGTGCTGATATGAGTTGATAAAGCAGAGGCCAGTTTATTATATGAGCAAGTCGTTGCATGAAGCAAAGGTTCATTATTTACCACCAGAAAGGGCCATCTTGGTAGTGGTACATGTTACACATAAGCTCCTTCACTACTTCCAAGCTCACACAGTTGTGGTTTTAACCTAACTTCTGCTTCAGTCAATACTTCGAAGAGTCAACACAGGAATGATTGCCAAATGGGGTACAATCTTAGGAGCTTTTGACATCCTACCCGTGGAGAAAGGGGAAGCTGATAAAGTGCGAAGGAAATCTCCTCTTTTTTGGTTGTTCGAGGATCAAAAGTTATACAAACGCTCTTTTTTGGGGCCATATTTACTATGTATCCACCCTGAGGCAGTGGAGCCCCTCCTGGAAGAGCTACATGAAGGGATTTGTGAAAAGTTATATCGGGGGCAGATCTCTGTCTCATAGGGCCCTTACTCAAGGGTATTGGTCGCTCGGTATGCAAAAGGAAGTACAAGAGTATGTGAAGAAGTATGACTAATGCTAGAGATTCACTCCAAACATTCATCAGCCAGGGGGTGTCCTCAATCCTCTGTCCAGTTCCTAGCCTTTTACTTAGTGGGGGATTGGAAATTGTGGGGCCCTTCCCCAAGGCAGTAGGGAATAAGAGGTGGCTCTTGGTCGGTACTGATTACTTCACTGAGTGGGTTGAACCTAAGCCACTGGCGAACATCAAAGATGTGGATGCTAAGAGATTTGTGTGGAAAAATATTGTTACTTGGGTTGGGATCCCTCACACCCTCATCTCGGACAACAAACTTCAGTTTGATAGCAAGGCTTTTAGAAGGTACTGTTGTGAATTGGGTATCAAGAATAGGTATTCAACTCCAGCTTACCCACAAGGGAATGGACAGGTCGAGGTTGTCAATAAAGTCATAGTAAATGGACTCAAGAAAGGGTTGGACGATGCCAAAGGTAAATGGGTGGAAGAGCTGCCACATGTTCTTTAGACATATCGGATTACCCCTCGTAGGTCAACAGGGGAAACCCCTTTTTCATTGACTTATGGGGCTGAGGCCGTAATTCCTTTGGAAACTGGATTCCCGATGCTAAGGAGAAGCTCGTTCACCCCAAATAATAATGACGGGTTATTAGAGAAGAGCTTGGATTTGATTGAAGAGCGAAGAGAAAATATCATGGTTCTGTTGGCGTATTATTAGTAGAAGCTCAAGCAAGGGTACAACTCAAATGTGAGGTTAAGACCATTAGCTCTTGGAGACTTGGTATTGCAAAAAGTTTTGGATATTGCAAAAAACCCAGCATGGGAAAAGTTAGGGCCCAACTGGGAAGGGCCATACCGTATCACCTTGTTGGCTGGTATAGGTGCATATTACTTAGACAATCTAGATGAAAATATTGTACCACGCCTCTGGAATGTAAATAACCTACGAATGTATTATTATTAATGAAAGGCATTTCTACCATGTTTTTACTTATGACATTATTTGTTACGTCGAGTATCTGCTACGTCGAGTATCTGCTTTAATTATTAAACTGAACCTTGGTTATGCCTGGCTCCTCAGACCACATACCTTGGGTAAATTAATACATCTCATTATTTGTCTAAGTATTAAACAAAACATTGATCATACCTGGCTTCTCGAACTACCTTGGGTAAATTAATACTTCTTATTATTTGTCTAAGTTTTAAACAAAACCTTAGTTATGCCTGGATCCTTGGACCACATACCTTAGGTAAATTAATACTTCTCATTATTTGTCTAAATATTAAATAGAACCTTGGTCATGCCTGGCTCCTTGGATCACATGCCTTGGGTAAATTAATACTTATAATTTGTCTAAGTATTAAGCAGAACCTTGGTTTTGTCTAACTCTTCGGACCACATACTTTGGGTAAATTAATACTTCTCATTATTTGTCTAAGTATTAAACAGAACCTTGGTCATAGCTGGCTTCTCGGACCACATGCCTTGGGTAAATTAATACTTCTTATTGTTTGTCTAAGTATTAAACAGAACTTTGGTTATGTCTGGCTCCTCGGACCACATACCTTGGGTAAATTAATATTTCTTATTATTTGCCTAAGTACATAACAGAACCTTGGTTATGCCTAGCTCCTCGGACCACATACCCTGGGTAAATTAGTACTTAGCCCAGCCATGCTGAATAGCAAAGGCTCTTATGGTAGTAACTTAATCAAAAGGATACTTTTGAGCATCACTTAAAGCATTTGCAAGTATATCTATGATCTGTTTGTGAGCTACTTATCACCTATAGCTTCTTAGATTTACTGTTAAGTAGAGGGTTAAGTGGAGCCTTGCATGGATAGATGCTTTACCGTCGAGTGAAGTTAAAGGAAAATTCAACAATATACAGGATCCTTTGGGTTAACTGTACTTAAGGTATGTCTTAAAGTTTAAGTGCACTTTGTTAAGCATCATGGGCTGGAAAAAATTAGCCCAAGGTTTTGCCATTTGCATGGGGTGTAGCAGTTAGACCCTCACTTGCTTAAATAATTGTTAAGGTTAAGGATGAGGAAATATTTCAAATTAGATTGTGTTTATACCAGTTAAGTGTTGGGTGAAAGAGATATTATCTGTATGACCTTGCACAGACGTAGTTAAGTATGAAAGAATGTAATGTTTTTCATTTAAGTCCGATCTTGTAAAAGGTGGAGTAAATGCTTCTTAAAGAAGATAAACTACAAATTAAGTAGAAGGGGAAGGCCTAAAACATCTATTGTCAGATTGATGACTTGGTCCAAGCAGGTAAAGGTATGTCTTTTAAGTTAAAATCATTTTTTATCAAAGTTTGCAAATCTGAAGAGCTTGTCTTGTTCTATGGCTAACTATGTAGCTTAAGATGGTTACCCTATCACTTGAGCATGTGATTTTTGAGGTTAAGGATATATGTGGATTTTAAGTCAGATGCAGTTATATCCCACTCTTATATCAATCAAGTGTAAATTAGAGCATAGGTTATGTTAGAATTTGCACAAGTACCATACACGTAATAGAAACTTTTAACTGTCATTAAATTAAGCCTTGTAAAAGGCAAAATGATTACAAGCTATGAAGACCTAAATTACGATTACAAAAGGCTGATATATTCTAGCCTATGCCCTAGTTGATCTTCAATGGAGGGTTTTCCCTCCCTGTAGCCTTGGTGGACTTGGCAGTTTTAGCAGCAGTGGAGGCTTGACCTTTGCTCTTAGAGTCCTCCTTGGCAAGCACGGGAAGGGTAACAAGAACAATCTTTAGGGGATGAGGAGTTTCAGGAACCACTTCCTTGGATGTGTCTTTTGTTTTTTTAGTGGCCTTGGCTTGTTCTGCTTCCTTAGGAGGACTGGGAGAGAAAGGAGCGATCTTGGTCGGGCTGCCCTTGTCTTCATTTGCCTTTTTGGAGACAGTAGTAGCCTGGGGGCCTTAAAAGCCTAGAGGGCCAGACGCATGAATTGCTAGGAGATAGTAGACATTCTCTGCTCTCCTAAGGGTAGAGGAGGCCTCAACCTCAGCTTGGTCGAGAGCCTCGTTCCACACTTGGAGGTAGTATGTCTTACACACCCCCAAGACCTTGGCCCTGAGTGCTTCTTCGGTCTCTGCTACTTCTACGTCATAGCCCTCCTGCTCGGCTTAGTCCTTGGCCTTCTCGGCCTCTTCAAGCTTTTTCTTCAGGCCCGCTATCTGCTCTTTAGCTGTAGATAGTTGGTCCTCGGCTTGACGGAGCTGCTTATGCTGGCTCACCGCCTACCTCTCATCTCCTTGTAGGGTAGCCTCGACACTTTTCTTGTCTCTGTTAGCCTCGTTTAGCTTTGTGGTCAACTCTTGAATTTTCTTTTCCGCCACGTTAAAAGCATCCATAGCCGCGATGTGCCTCCCTTCCTTTTCCTTTATTCACATATGGGAGAAGTTCACCATCTCCTCGGCCCTGTATATGGCTTGAATAGCTTGCCAAGGAAAGAAGGATAATAGTAAAAAAAAAAAAAAAAAAAAAGAAGAGAAAAGAGAAGGGTTGTAATTTTGAGCGTAAGAAAAACTAGTTAAAGGACTTACCATTGCTAGATCTCTCTTCTGGCTGAGGAACACTTCATGCTTCCTCATTGATTGAAGTCAGCCATGTCAGTGGGTAGCGGCAGGGCTTGCTCCACAGCGTTGGCCACGTATCTAGCCTTGCCCTTGCCCTGCTAGAAATCCCTGATGGAGGCATCATTGGGAAGGGGAGCTCCATCCAGTACTATAGAGGGGGTCCAGGCTGGGACTTCACTCAGGTGGTCACCCTTCCTATCTGTGATAGCTCCCTCACTGGAGGATCTGGTTTGCGTGACCCTAGCATGTTTGCCCCTCCTCTGGGCCTTGGCGTCCTTGGATGGAGGATTCCTTCTCTCTTCCATAACCTCCTTTCCCTTTTGGTCTTGCTTCCTCTTTTTGTCAGGGAGATTAGGTTGAGAGGTCAGGGTAAAGGGAATGGCAAGGGGTTTGGGCTGAACTGCTTTCTCAGGCACGTTGCCTCCGGCGTGGGATTCCAGCAGGTCGAGAAGACTCGTTCTTGTCTTACGCTGTAGCACTATAGCGTTTGGAACATAGGGAGCTTCCTGGGTGTGGCACACGTGAAAGGGGGGAAGATGACTGAAGTCCTCGGGCAGAGCTTCTGGAGACTGGGGATGGCTGAAGACTTCAAAATTGTCTTCGGATTCGGAGACTTTAACTATGTCTTCCTCCTCCTTAACGGTTGGTTGGGAGGGTGTGGCTCCTTCCTTGGCGGTGCTTTGGAATGACAATTTTATCTATTGCACACCTTTTGGAACGGGGCCGGGGATAAGGAAGCTAGGAACTGTGACGTTGATTTGGTGCAGGCGCAGGTCTTTCGCTTTGATTGTACACTTAGGTGCTTGAAAGCTAGATGAGAGTAGATTGTTGCCGAGGATGATGTGCGTTGCTCTTAATTGCCCATTGATGTGAACGAAGATTTCGAACTTGAGTATCTTCGTCAGATCAGGCACGTTGACAAGGTTTAGGTAGGGGATGGCAGAATGCTTATTTGCAAAACCATAAAAAACCAAAAACATTGTTAGAAAATGGCACAGGTAAAGTAAATGGATAATTTGCAAATAAAAATAGAGGAAATAAACGCAGAAAAATTAGCAATGAAAGGGTTAGTGTTAAAGCAATGAACCTAAACCTAAGTACCCCACCTGGTGTACCCTCTCGTGTTGGGCAGTGAAGTCCGTTATGCCATTCCCTTGAGATAATTAAGAAATCTTTATCCATACTCTTATTGGACTCAGGGAGACATTAGATAAACCTGACCTCGGGGACTCTGGTTTTTAGATAGTACCCCTGTCCTGTTAGTTTGTGGAGATTGTAAATCCAGTTGACATCATGGTGGGATAGGTTTACGTTCATCTTCTCGTTAAGGGCATCTACACTGCCTAAATTCCTAAACACATTGGGGGCGCATTGGGTGGGGAAAAACCAATGGGCTATTAGATAATCCCTAGTTACTTTACCTATAGGGATTCTCATCCCTCCCTCTATAAAAGCAATCATAGGGATTACAACTTCTCCCTCTTGCCTCTAGACATGCCATTCCCCTTGTTTACAGTACCTAATCGAAACCCTTTGGGGGATTTGGTATTGAGCTTTGAAGCTCTCTATACCTTCTAGGGAGTCTACTAGGTAAGCAAATCTACCCATGTTTGAAAAATGTTGGAGGTGGAAGGAAGGCGAGGAGAAATTAAAAGAGCCGAGGAAGAAAGGGCTTTAATTAAAGAAAAATAGAAGAGAAAATAAGCGAAAATACTGAAAAGACTTACGGAAGGAGAGAAGGGCTCCTCATACTAGCTCTTGATATTTGAGAGTGCAAAAAGTGAAGTAGTCAGGCCTTTAAGCAGCATATATATGAAAAGGAAAGGCAAGTGGGAAAACTCTCACTCGCATTCCCATAAAATCTCTAGCCATTGGATTTGCATCGCATCGTAGAACGTGGAGAACATGGAGCCGCAGAAATTTAACGAAGGCGCATCAAGGATGTCGAAGCATCGGGAGCGTGCGTTAGGCATTTGAAAAGATACCTGCGCAGATAGAGGGGATGTATGATAAGGGTAGGATAATTGTGGTAGATATCGAAATCCTCCTTTTTTCTTGAGGAGCAACAGAGGAGAATTTCGAGGGGCTATTGTAGGGATGATAGATCCTATAGTATATATTGGGTCGTGGGCCTTATCCGAGGACACTTAGTAGTCTGAGGATGGGTAAACATCATCACGGAAGTCCACATTAGTGAATGAAGAAAGGAGTCTGGTCATAAGGGTTCAAGAAGGTAGTCCAATGAGGAATGCCTCCTCGGCTAAGCAAAGCAGAGGTCAGAAGGTGTAGTCTGCCATTAAGAGCAACACTCTAGAGGATTCTATTGATAAGGATAAATATCATAAAAGCATAGTACACAGGGAAGCTAAGAAATATCTAAGAGAAAGCTGCTACCACCGTATTGAATGCTCTGCAGCAAACTCTCTGGCCGCATTAATGTGGAAGTGTTATTTGAACAATGATTTTCAGCCTAACAACTACTTCTAGAGACTTCCGGAAGGTGCTGATGGGACGAGGATCGAAGCCAACAATTTGGCCTACACGTGGAGGGTGGAGATGAAAGAAATAGGATATTATAAAAGAGAAAAAAGCCCCTAAGGGAGAGGGATCGGAAAATTGATAGAAAAACACTGTAACAACAAGAACTGGACTTGTAATCAAATTCAAAAGAAATATATACAAGGACTAATCTCCTCGGATTGTGCCGATGACGATTCTCATTAGGTAAAACTAATTTATCTTTGTTTCTTGTCATCTGGACCCACTATAATAGTTATCTAACTCGTTAGAGCCCAATTTATAACTCGTTCTTTACAAATTCATTGTATTGGGCTCTTTAGGCCTAGATCCATTTACCTTTTGGGCTTAGAAACCAAATAGAGACCTTACAACAACAATGAGAATGAGATATTTGAACTCTAAGAGCATGTTTGGTTTAACTGTTTTCATCATCCAATACTCAGTTTTCATTACTCAATATCCAAATTTTGTGGACCCCACAACTAATTGTTTTGTTTGAATGAGTTTCCAGTCATTGTTTTCATAACTCAGTCACTCAAAAAACTGGATGACAATCACGCAAAATGAAAACAGATTTCACCTGTTTTCATCACTCAAAATCTGGTTTTCAGTGGCATGTTCGTAAATAGGAGATTGTGGCTCCCAAAATACTGCAGCAAACCTCGTGAGTCCCATCTTTCTTCTCCACTTTTCTTTCTTTTTTTCTCTCCTTTCTCTGGGCTTCACTATCTCAGGCGCTTATTTTTTTTCTTAATCACAGAACCCATTTGGTCTTGGCTCCTCGCTGCAGTTCTTTCTTTCTTTCTTTTTTTTTTTTCTTCACCACAGAACCCATTTGGTCTTCGCCGCCGGTAGTGACGGTGGAGATTGTTGCAGATCCGAGTCGCTGCATCAGTTCGTCGTTTGTGTAGGTCCGATCGTCGCAAGTCCGATCTTCGCTACATCAGCTCTGGGTTTGTGTAGGTTCGATCGTCGCTGCAGGTCCGAGTTGCTGCATCAGTTCGTCATTTGTGCAGGTCCGATCATCGTAAGTTCGATCTTCGCTGCATCAGTTTTGGGTTGTGCAGGTCCGATCGTGGCTGCAGGTTCGATCGTCATTGTGGGTATTGCTGGGCTTCATCTGCTCTGTTCTTCACGCATCTGGGACTGGGTTTTTTTTTTTTTTTCCTTGCTGAAGCTGGTATGGGATTTTTATGAGAGGCGGAGTGAGAGCTGAAGATTAGATCACAAACCCAATGAGGCAGAATGAGGCGGGTAGGCTAACAGAAATCTTGTATGGTTCTCTGACCAAGTGCTCAGGCATGGGACCCACAAAAATGTGGAAATATTTGAGTAATCTGAAATGAAAACAGTATCCAAACGATGGGTATTGAAAATTTGGGTATTTTGAGTGATGGGTGATGAGTGATGGATGATGGGTGATGAGTGACGAAAACTGAGTGACAAAATCTGAGTGATGAAAAAAAACTAACCAAACAAGGCCTAAGTCTCCTAATATAGGATAGCAGGCTTTGCTATTTAAGCTATAAAGCTCTTGACTCAATTGTGCTTAACTTGAGACCATGAGATTAAGTTATAATTGAAAATAAATAAGGGTTTTAATTTTTATGTCGACCAATATAATTATGTGCCAGTAACCTACGAATCATGTAATTGAGATAGCATGTACAATTCTTTCTCAAAAAAAAAAAAAAAAAAAAAAAAAAAAAAAGATAGCATGTACAGTAAGTTTTGACTGGTGAGCTTGCTATATATAAGTATTCAACTCATTAGTTACTCAAAAAGGTTATTATTCACAAGTCAATAACTAACATAATTAAATAAGTATGAATTAGGTTTCTTCTAAAAGTTGGTAAAGGTACAATTGTATTTTAATTTTTTTTAAAAGGCTTCAAAACACTATACATAGACAAATAAGTTAACGGGAAAAAATGAATCCAAATACATGCTAAGTAATGTCACTAGTCAACATAAAAATGACTTGGGATATGTAAAACACATTACGGGGCAATGATTTCTATTTTTTTTTTTTCTTGTTTTGTTTTAACAGGACAATAATTTCAATTATTGCAACTAAAATTTAGAGATTATGACAAACCATGCGCAATCTAAAGGTATTACTATTACCTAAACAATACAGTTTCACATTTAAGGTCCCTCATGATCATTTTATCTTCTTCTATTTCTTCTTCTTCTTTTTTCTTTTTTTCTTTTTTTTTTCTTTTTCTTTTTTTTTTTTTTTTTGGTGCCGAACCATTTTATCATTTGGATGCAAAAAACCAAAAAGGGAAAAAGACTTGTCCTTATTTTTGTATCAACTTTTAAACTTTAATTTGATCTTGTCGTGAACATGTTGGAAAAATACTTGTTTGTATTGCATACAAAATATACCAAATGAAAAATTAACGGATCTACTTCATTCGCAATTGATAACATATATTATATAAATTTCAGAATTCAAGAATAGGAGAGTGTATCTTAATGTGGTGAATTTTAAAACCAAAAATTAAAAGTTCTTGAGAATAATTTTAATCTTCACTTCAATTCCACTTGTGCCCAAGAAGTGTGGTCTCTCAGTCAGTTTCTATGAATTTGTTTAAGAGAGAATGAGAGAGTGTCCAACACTCACATACAAACCATTTCATATATTTATAAAAATTCTGTATATTTCTCTCCTTATAACTGATTATCTAATTGGGCTAGCCTTTTTGGCCTTTCCAATTGGGTTTTAGTATGTGACTTGAAGTGGAACCAAAATGGAATAAATAAAACTCTAGCTCCAATGGGCCTTGAGCTTTTCTGTCAACTCTTGGCAAGTCCAAAGTTACCATTAATTATATTTAATACCACTATATAAATATAATTGCAGTCTAAGCTTTATTAATATATTATATCCTAAGACTTTATTGTACATGCAACTCCTTCATAAAATATTCGTAGTAATACAAAGTCATTAATGTGGGCTGCCACTTTGTGAATTTCTACATCTTAATCCTTGAGTACTTGGTTTAATCCTTTTAAGTTATTCATCATATACTTTAGTAATTTTTTACTAAAGTGATTAGGCCTAACTCTTTGAATAACTGAACCTATTAAACTTATCTCAAGGGAATATTTTACATCTCTATTAAGAGATTATGAATTCCATCTTGAGAATATATGTTCCATTAACACTAAATATGGTTGTCCAACATACTGAGGTTTTGATCGTATCTTTAGATCTCACTCTTGATATATCAAAGCAACTTACACTTCATGATCATGTTCATTATCTTCTTAGGATTAAGAGTTAATGTAAAAAGAAGTAGTGAGATTTATTATTCATTTGACAGTCGTTAAGAGAATAATAAATCTTAGAGCGGTCTAGTTCAATATGTCTTAACTCTTAAAGCATATCAATTAGAAGTCTCCACTTTCATGATCAAGACAAATCATTTTAGTTGATATGTTATAGTCTTCGCAGATGAACTCTCAGGATTAAGAGTTCATGTAAAAAGAAGTCATGAGATTTATTATTCATTTGACAGTCGTTAGGAGAATAATAAATCTCACAACGGTTTAGTTCAGTATGTCTTAACTCTTAAAACATATCAACATATCAACTAGAAGTCTCTACTTCTATAATCAAGACAAATCATTTTAGTTGATATATTATAGTCTTTGTATACGAAATACTCAATTTCATCACCGACTATGAACTAAAATTCTGAGTTTACAAAGAACTTGTGACTTATATCTTCTGTGACTAAATTATATAGATCACATACTATGCATCTCATGGACTATATGATAATGTCCAAATATTCATGTTACAATTATTTTAGATAATAATAAAACAACTTTATTAATTGCATTATTAAGTCATATATAATGTCATACATAATATCATACATGATATCATATAATAAGATTTAAGGACACTAATCCTAACAGAACCGACTTAACTAATAAGTCAAAGAACATTACGAATTAGACTACATAGTACAAGCACACCCCCAAAATATATATATATATATATATATATCATATTAAAATCATAAAGTTTCTTCACATAAAAAAACAAGAAGAAATCATAAAGCTTCAAATACAGGATTTGACACAAAGAGGGCTCAAGCCCAACTCATATTTCAATTGGGCTAAAAATTAAATACTCAAAAAACTCATCAAACAGTCTCTAACCCAAAAAAAACCCTGAAATTTTTGCCGACACTGTCTCTCTCTCTCTCTCTCTGAGCGTGTGAGAGAGAAACTTTCACAGTAGCTGTATCACTGAGTGTGGCTTTCTCGACTGGTACTTCAATTTCTAGGTATGTTATCGAAAACCCAGTTCATATTTTCCTACTTGAACCATAATCTCAAATCCACACCCATAAATCCTTTTATCAATTGCCAAACCAAACCCATTTCGAGTCTCAAAGTTGTGTGGCGCAAGGACTCCAAACTTGACCAAGCAATAGAGATCGACAAGCGGTACAGGCTATGTGCTCGTGTTGTCAAGGAGGTTCTTAACGAACCAGGCCAAGTGATCCCATTTCGATACCTCGAAAAACGCCGTGAGAGAATGGGGCTAACTGTGAAAGTTAGAACCTTTCTCACAAAAAACCCTGGTTTATTTACTAGTTACTATGATAAAATAAAACCCAAAACCCAACCGGTCGAATTTATAAGAGTTTCGGACCGGCTCAAAGATTTTCTAGAAGAAGAGGAGAGGGTTTATGGTGAAAATGAGCATTGGATAATGTCTAAGTTGTGTAAATTGTTGATGATGTCTAAGGATAAGGTTCTTAGTGTGGATAAGTTGGTACATGTGAAGAGGGAATTTGGTTTTCCAAATGATTTTTTGGTTAACTTGGTGCCCAAGTATCCTCAGTATTTTAGGTTAGTAGGGTGTCCCGGTGAGGGGCAATCGTTTCTGGAGTTGGTTTCGTGGGAATCCGAGTTTGCAAAATCGGTTATTGAGAGGAGGGCAGAGGAGGAGTCGAGGCTAACGGGGATTCGGGTTAGGCCTAATTTTCATGTTAAGCTTCCGTCGGGGTTTTTCTTGAGAAAGGAGATGAGGGAGTGGGTTAGGGATTGGATGGAGCTCGACTATGTGTCCCCATATGAGGATGTGTCACAGTTGGATCAGGCGTCTAGGGAAATGGAGAAGAGGACGGTGGGGGTTTTCCATGAGTTGCTTTCACTTTCATTGCATAAGAGGGTTCCTGTGCCGATATTGGGGAAGTTCAGTGATGAATATAGGTTCTCAAATGCTTTCTCGAGTGTGTTTACTAGGCATTCGGGGATATTCTACATGTCGTTGAAAGGTGGGATAAAGACAGCAATGTTGAGAGAAGCATATAAGGGTGATAAGTTGATTGATCGGGATCCACTGCTTCAGATAAAAGATAAGTTTGCTGAGTTGTTGGAGGAGGGATGGAGAGTGAGAGCAGAGCAGTTGAGGTATCACAGGGAAGCAGTTAAAAAAGACATGGAAATGATGGCAATGAAGAATGTTGAATATGACAAGCGTGTGTGTGATGAATGACTACAGCTTGGAGAACTACTCTGTTATCATGAATGGCAAGGATGGCTTCAAGACCAAGCATTGCAGGTAAAGAGGACTTTATCAATACTTGGGATGATTATAGAGATTAAGCTGCATATTGTGTTGAGAAATTAAACAATCGTGAGGAAATATAGTATCCTTTATGTAAAAAAGTACAACCAAAATTTTTATCCAAAATAAATGGAGATGGTTGGTGTCACTGAATTTACGGATGAGGTGTTGCTTAATTCTCTGAAACATAGTTGGGAAGTGCTTTCAACAGGACAGCATGTAAAAGCATATTCTAATATGTTTTCTTCTTCCTTAAATAAGAAGTTTTCTGACTGACCTCTCAACATAATTGTGGAGTAAAACTTTTACAATTTTCAGAGTTAGTTAAATCATGTGCATGTTATGGATTTGATCGAAAATAGAATGCACTTCATGAGTGGACATTTTTTTTTTTTTGACATTGGTGCAATTCTTGGATTGCACATTGCACAACCAAGCATCATAAAAATGATGGCTAGATTAAGGTTTTTATTTATTTATTTATTTTTAAACCCATTTTTGCTGTTATGGGGTTCAGTTCACATGGAAGGGACACTAATGCATGTAGCTAAGCTTTTGGGTTATGTATTTCAGCACTAGAACTGGTTTTAGATTAACCAGCTGGTCCCAAGGAGTGAACATTGTTAATTAATTATGACATTGCTAATTTGCTTACGAGTTACAACTAGATATGGTCATCATCATTTCTGTCATGTTTGTGATTACTCTTGTAATAATTTTTTTTAGGAAAACAAAACGACAATAATGACACATTCCATAGGTTATGAACTTTTAAAGACTTCTGTCTCATGATCATTAATGCTGTTGTGGATCAACTTAAGAAAAATTTTTAAATTTATCTTTAGCTCCTTATCCTGTTCTGACCCGTTGGTAGCTCTTTCTCTCTTTGGTGGCTCCACTCAACTATCAGTAATTTTAATCTAGCCTCTAGGTCACCCCTTCCAAGATCCGACTACAAAGCTGCAACTCATTTGATCACGCTCAATTAATCGGGGCGGTGATTGGCTCTGATACCAAATGTTACAACCCATAGGTAGAACTCACCCTTGAAAACCGGGTTGTAAGGAGAGGGTGCCTAATAAGGAGAGGGTGCCTAAGAGCTTATAAACACATGGTTAAGCTTATTCTTAATCCATATGGGACACTAGGATCATAACAAACTGGTACCCCTTATAAGTTCTAGGGAGAAGGTGAGATTGTGGGCTAAAGACCCATTAAGTGCATATGTAACTTAAGTACTTAACAATCAATAAATAAAAACCTTTATTGAGTTGGTTGATATTTGTAATATATTGTACTGTCCCGTTTGTATACATCCTGTATACTTGGGTGATTAGTTTCTTTTATCAATAAAGTTTCCATTACTTAACAATTAAAAAAAAAAAAAATACACCCCTTTGCTTTGATAAAGAAATATTGAAGCCTTGATTGTGTTGACCATGCTTAAGGTGTGATGGGAGATGAAATCTACATTTTGCATGCTTTAGATTATTAAGTCATAATATATTACTGTGATTGTTGTCTATGAAGGAATATTTGAGGAACTGAATAAGTGAGAACATTTTGGAATGGATAAATCTAAGATATTTTAAAGAGAATATTGATCATGTCTTTCCTTCCCAATGTTCATATTTCTAGCAATGTTGGTGTAGTTATGCATGTTACATTAAAGATATATGTTAATCTCAGATATGTTGCTAATGAAGGACAATATCAAATGGGGGATAAAAGGGAAAATTGAACGAAATAAAAATGCTAAACCCTAATCAGGAGTTAGGGGTTTGTTTGGAATCAGCACCAAGCAAAGAAAAACTTAGGAATCAAAGTTGCTAGGAATCACTACCCAGCAATTGGAATTTTTCCAATTCAAAATTTCATTTCATCACAGTCTCCCTTGATGAGAGTACATAGTTTGTTTTTATATGAATATTAAACCCTAGTTTTAATAGGCGTAGGAAAAAATAATTGCCTTATCACAAAAATAACCTTGACTTTGAATAAAAATTCTCATAAACCTACTTAAATCCTAGTGCCTAAATTAAAATATCAATTGACTTTGTGAAATAAAATAAAACTAAGTTAAAATAAAAATCTTTTTGAATCTCCCGCATCAGTTACCTTGTAAGATTTTGATGTGCATGCTTATTGATCTTCTCATAATTATAATATTCATGTGCTGGTAGTGCAGATGTGATATCAAATTTTAATTCTATAAACACACTTGTGGCCATCTCTTTCAGGTTTTGATCTAATGCACACTTTTAGGAGGCCCAAAGCATTTTCTCTGTTTCTTTGTCTGATCTTAGCTTTCTGATGGCAGTTTTAATAATAAAGAATCCCATGAGACAGAACTCTATTCATGCTCTTTACACTCTTGTTAATGCAACTAACAATTGTTTTTTTTTTTTTTTTTTTTTTTTTTTTTTTTTTTTGTGGGGGGTGTGGGAGGGGGGCCAGTGGGGGTGAATGGGATGATTAGAATTTATTACGTGAGATAAACAATAACTAGCCTGTAGTAAAGTGTGGAAATTTATTTACAAGAAAATATTTGAATTGTGTAAAAGCAATGAGGCAGTTGGATTTTTTGTAAAATGTTTAAGGAAAAATATTTTATATTCTTAGATGTTGAATGAGACTTTTAATGACTTTGCATTTGGTTCATAGTAGCAATTGAAAGGATTGAGCACCCTGGAGTAGATCTTGAAATGGTTGCAGTAAATTGTTTCTTCAGCAGAGCATTATCCAATGTTCTATGTTGACATGATTATTTTTGAGCCTTTCCTCTTATTTTATGAGTTTGTTCAGTAATACTAGATACTACTTTTCCTTTGCAATGCCTGGGGTTTCAGCTCTTGTGCATTCAAGTGGTTTTCATAATGTTGTTTTTCACATTCAGTTTCTTTACACTCCTCTTTGTTGTGCAAGTTGTAATTATAATTTGTTCTCCTATTCCTTCATGAGCTTATATATAAAATCAAATTAGGATCATCTTGGGTAGAAAATGATTTAACTGAATACGTGGTTTTCGTTTGACTAAAGTAAGATCCATTTTTTAATGTAACCATAACCACGTAATTTACTTGAAAGATTATGCACAGCAGGGCTCAACTAGGAGTCTAGGATCATTCTAAGGAGCTCTTATCTACCTGTAGTCCTGTACTAGTGTATGTGTATACGGTTCATATGCTACTAAATTTAAATATGAAGAGATTTGGTGTCAACGTTCTTCCCTTCCCAAAATATTAATTGTTTCTGTAGATTTTTTTCTGGTTATTAAAAGGCAAGGATTGATATATGATAAATCATTGTGGGGGTGTGAAAGTAAAAAAAAAAAAAGAAGATTATTATTGCATTAAGTTTTGACTGCATATGTTTCTAGCAATAAATTGTATGATCATTGCAGTGCGAATCATATGGTGATTGATTGGGCCAATATAACAGACCAATAAAACATGAATTATGTCTTTTTATTTTTTCTCCCTTCTTTCAAGGAATGAAGAAGATTACAATATTCTTGTGGTATGAAGAAGGTTGTTAGTGGAGTACTTATTAAAAAAGCGTGTACATCACCTAACAAAATTTTCACATAAAATGAATGAGGCATTCTCAGTTCTTTAGAACCTAAACTCTTCCATACATCTACCAGAAAATAAGCTTCATTCTCTTGGCAATCCCATATTTTAGTGTCGCCCCACTAGAAAGAACTAATATTTTGAAACGAGCAGCCCTTGAATGTACAAGTATATAAATCGAAGCAAGGCCAGTCTGAATCACCTGAAACCATTCTCTTCCCTGTTTTTGTTATAGTTGAAACAGATAGGGACTACTAACATGGAGAAACTCAACATTGTTACAATAACACTCTTTGCAGCATTTATGTTGCTTGTGCCCAAGTCAGAGTGCCAGGTAGGGATATTTCCACCTCCGCCAGTGCCAATTCCGACTCCAATACCAACTCCAACTCCAATGCCAACTCCAACACCAGCTCCATATTATCCAAATCTCCCTCCACTTTGTGCATCACAAATTCAACTGGCAAGCTATGCATGTTCTCAACTCCCACCCTTCTCCCCAGTCCCTCCTCCAACACCAGTTTCTCCTGTTGTACCATCTCCTAATCTTCCACCCTACCCACCTAATCTTCCTCCCTACCCTCCTAATCTTCCACCCTACCCACCTAATGTTCCACCGTACACGCCATGGTCTCCTAATGAAGATGCTGATGATGATGGAGGAGAAGATGATGGAAATGATGGTGATGAGAACCATAGCAGGAGTAGGCATGGGCATGGGCATGGACATGGACATAGACATAGGCATGAGCATAGGGAGAGTCCTGGGTATGGCATCTTCCCTCCCCCCGTTGGCCCAATCCCGCCTGTTGGCCCAATTCCTCCTGTTGGCCCAATCCCACCTGTTGGCCCAACCCCTGCCAACCCAGGCATGTCAACTCAAGAGGAGAATTGTTGCCGGTGGGCGCAACAGGTGGACAGCCAATGTGTTTGTCAAATTCTATATCATTTGCCTTCCTATGCAAGCTTCCTCCTGAGGCCTGTGCATGAAGTCACCCTTGACATTGGTGCTGGTGAAGGTTGCAGGATTACTTATACTTGTGCGGGGACAATAAGAAGAGCTCACTGATTATCACATATATTTACGTTATGATGCAAGGCAGTGCTTATAGCAATGAGGAATGTTAGAAATTATGTTTGGTTTTGTTGGTTTAAATTATGGTTATCTGCTAATACTACCTGGTCTTGTTCTGAATGCTAGTTTCTTATTTACTAGCTGTTTCTGTCTGTACCAATTTGATAATTCATAATAAAAAGAAGTTGGCATGGGAATGTACCAAATGTTCATATTCTTACCCATCTTTATATAAGAGGAAAATGCAGTTTTCACGCATAGTGAATAGAAATATAAATGGTGTTTGAGCTTTGATATCTGCTTGTAAAAAACACAGATGAGAAGAGGCCTGAGTATGATAGCTCAGGTCTTATCATAGATAAGCATGGGCATATAGCTAGTTGGACATTGGGATGCAACAATGCAGTGGCAAAACTAAAAATTTTAAGCTCGGGGCCAAGTAATAACAATTATAAGAAGTAAACAAACTTAGAGGGATCATATGGGAATAAAAAAAGTTTTTGGACTTTTTTTGCTGAATATGTATGTATCAAACTCAAAGAAGGCAAAGAACAAAAGTTCACCACCATAAAGGGATTTAAGTTTAACCATGTCAGACTTGCTCGGAAAAACCCAAACAAGAATAGTTGAGAGACCCTTGGAGTTGAGTTACAAATGGCCCAAGTAGAGATTATTTGGCGAAGGAGTTGACATTTTGACAATTTAGTAATGTAAACAAAAGAAATATAAGGAAAATAAAAGATCTTCAACAACGCTATCAATTTCTCAATGCAAAGATTTGATATCTGCAACTTTGGAGACACCTATATACTTGTTGCAAAATTGAACTAAATTATAAATGTAAAGTTAAAATTTTGGAAGATGTTTTACGCCAAGCATCTATGAAAACACTCAAGTGGTTGCCTGGTTGGAAATTGGAATCAACCAGTTAGATAATCACAATTCACAATTGTGTAGCACGGTTTCAGCATTAGCATTCTTTTCTTTATCCGGTAATGATTTTTCAGCCCAAAAAACAAAAGAAATGTTTTTATTTTTTGTATTTTTTTTTCCTTACTTTCATGGTCATGGGAATTTTGTGCCAACTTTTATAGGATCGCATCATTCATAGTGGACAAAACTATAGTTTTCTTATCTGGACAGCTAATTCCAAAGATACTACTACTACTTTCAAGAGTGAGGCCCCACTTGATTGTTATTCTTTGCCCCATTCAACTTTGCCCCAATCAATACAATGCCTTTTATCATCAATTGTTTGTGAGTCAATTCAAGTAGGTTCCAAAGGGTTATGTTCCAAATTAAAGAAAGTGACTAATGTCAATTTGGATTATTCTTCATCTGCTTTTACATTCAAAAAGAATAATTGGCTTACAAGTTGTTTATAAGAATTAAGAAGTAATCGGGTCTCCAAAAAAAAAAAAAGAAAAAAAAAAAAAGAAGTAATCTGTGTCAAGTCGCTTCATACGCATTCCACTCACCCAAAACTTTCTTTTCTGCTAGTTTAAAGATAATAATAACAATTTCATAGCAAACAAAAAGTTAATGTAGGTTTTACAAATTTAATTAGGTATAGGGCCCCAAAAGCCTGAGACAAATTTGTTTTTGGTTAGGTAGTGGGCATGTCTCTTCTTTAATCTCCCATTGAACAATTGGGGTTTCAAAAAATAATGGCTGCACATCAAAGACAAATATTTGTCTAAAAGCCTTAAATTAATCGTTAAGTGACTTATAATTTGGAGCCTTTCAAATTTTAGTCTGATCCAGGTCAAGGGGCCAGTTTGCTTTTTATCTTGTGGATCCATGAGCATTTCCTTGGGCCATCTATGTTTGAGATATATTCTATGATTGTGATTGGAATCATTCGTCTTGAAAAATAGCAATGGTTTTCTGGATCGGACTGTCTAATATATCAATATTCCTACTCTTATTTTCTTTTTTAACTTACATTCTAGAATAGATTCTATGTCATTTTAGCATAGTGGTGTGGCCATATCATATGAAGAAACCAGTTATGTTGAAGAGTTCTTTTCTTATCATCGATTAACAAAACAAGATGAAAGTTAGGAAAAGATTTTTTAAGATCCACTAAACTTAAACTCCATCATTCAAGAAATTTTAGGTTAATATAAGTGATTTCTTGTTGTTGTCTAATAGGAAAAATGGAATCAAACTAGATGATAAAGAATCATTACTGTGGAATAGACATCATAGACTCAAGTTTGATCATCTGCATATATATAAAGTGATCTCTTAGTAGAAACATAAGTTATAATATTACAGGGAAAGAGTTTCAAAACCGCATTTATCTTACGGCTTTTCTTTTGAAAATATTGTGTTTCTAAACTTTACATGAGAATTTAAAATATTTTTTGTTTTCATGCTTTCAAATTAACCATTAACAAGTCAATTAATTATTGTGAGTTGGACCTATAAATCAAGATCTTGAAAATCTAAACTTTAAAGTGTCATTATTTTCACATTAATTTGACTAACACAACAATTTTTTAATCAATATAGAATTTTCAACCAAATCTATGATTCTTTTTCTTTTTGCAAAGAGAAAAAGATTGGATTCATGACCCCTTTTTTACAATACTAGAATCCTTCAAGTGAAAGAAAATCACTTTCAAATTCAAGTATCCTCGTAATAACTTGTTCAAAAGAAAACTTAAACTATTAACAGGGCTTCACACATTAAGAAGTCATCAAAATTAATAATATCACTTTAGTTAAATATTATGCGATTCTTTAAAAAGATCGATTTATTGCAATAAAAATTTTAACTTTAATCAATAAATTGACACTAATAAACCAGCCAAAAAAAAAGATTATATAACTTTTAGTAGGTTATTTGTATGGTATTTATCGCAAAAAATTAATTTATTTTAAAAATATAATTTTATTAATTAAAAAAAAAAGAAAAAAAAGGACAAAAAAAAAAAAAAAAGTAAAAGTTTTGAGCCCAACAGTGAACAGACAACTTGTAATAACGATAGAATTGCAAAAGTAAGTCAGCGCACTGTGTACGGAAGATGCGCGTGCGTGCGGTGTATTTTCGCCGCCACCATGGATTGATTTATATTTCAAAGTTGCTTTCGACTTTACGGCCACTATAAGATTGTCATTAGGGAGCATTAACATTTTTTCTTTCTATTGTGGATAAGTTCCTTTACAAGAAAATAAAATCTACACTCCTAATTATTACATACAAATTTTTCTTTGAATGTCTTAATCATTAAGGAAAACTAGTATGTAACTCGTGCTGCCGCACGAGAATGCATATCAATATATATATAAAAGCAGAGACCTCATGCGGGAGAGCATGAAGTTTTGCCAAGTGGCACTCTCTCTGAAAAGATAATTGATTTTTTTTTTTTGGAAATAAAATACATCATTTTTAATTTATTACACTTATTAGATGCCACATCAGTTATTTACTAAACTCAATAGATTTTAATTAGTAATAAATAAGACTAATGGATAAGATAGAGGGATGTTAATCATCAAAAACTCTTTGTTTTCCTTATTCCTTCATCCAAAGGTTTTCTTATGTTTATGCCTACTCCTCTTTCCTTATAACTAAATGCCTACTCTTTCTAAACCACTACATGGCTTCTCCTATGCCTTTGTTGCTAAATTACCAATTCTGTGTTCTATAATTTGCACAAATTGAAATAGCATTCAGATTATTTAAAAACACATGAATCTTCCAAAAAAACATATGTTTATTCACTTGGGATAATAAACAACAATAATGCTCATCTTCCACTTGCTTCATGTCATAATGGTAGTGGTTCAATATGGTATTTTTTTTTGCTTTAAATTGATACTAAGATGCTCTTTTATTTACTTATACTTTTTTTTTGCTAATTATCATTCTTATAGGCATTTGGGTATTGGGGCTTTATAAAGTGATATAGTCATATAATAGGATGCTCTTTATGCCATTTTTTATTTGCTAATTATGATTTTTATCAAGTTCTGTTAATAGATTAAGATTGTCAAAATTTAGTTTTTTTTTTTTTTGGGTTAATTTTAAGCATAACAAACCTATAAGTTAAAAAAAAAAAAAATTATTTGTGTTTCTACATTTTGTTTTTGATAGATATAAAACTTTCTAAACTCATCAATGTAATGCTCAATGTGTAGAAGGATCTATCATTTCAACTTCAATGGAATGAGCTTAACTGTTGTTTTCGTGATCCTTTTTCCTTTTGGTTTTTCAAGTTAGTATAGGTGTTAAGCCAATGCTTCAATTTCATTATACACAATTTGATTCTATTGTGTTTGTTGGTTGATCATATACATTCAAAAGAGTAACTTTCATAAAGATATATTAAAATTGAGGTTGTTATGTGCTCCATTTTCATTTTAGGTTTAAAAAGTTTTAGCCATCATGAATACTTTGATGATTGCAAAAAGATACATGTTTGAGGAGAAACCACACAAACATATATCTACTATAAATAAATTAAGTATGCTAACATTTACTTCATTGAGCTAAAGTTACTAAATGGCCAAAAACAATTTAAAAAAGCATTTCTTAAAAATATGAAAATGCATGTTGTCTAATCTTTTTACATTGTAACTAATACTTTTAATTTGTAGTTTTGAAGTTTTTGTGCTCAAGATCGATTTTGGTAGGAAGAACCATCAAGGGCAGCTTGGTAGTGTCATATCTTGAGATATGTAAGTTGGTTTATTAGAGAGAGTTTATTCAACAAGCACTTATGTTATTGAAAGTTTGCAATTCTGATAGATTAAAAATATAATTAGTGTAATTAGTTAAATTAGTATCTATTGATTTGTTTTCCATGAATGTGAGAATGCATTAAGTCTTATTCAAAAATGTTTTTATTCATTTTTGTTTTTTACTATTGATTTGAATTATGATATTAGCTTACTCATATTTAGTTTCTTCGGCAACAATTGATACACATGCAATCAAGAGTAAAACAAAAATTATGCTCTTCCCATTGAATTCCAAACAATGGGCTGATGTTCTATATTAGCCAATCAACTTAAATCTTTAATATGCCTTTATTACTTTAAATGCTTTAGATAGAGTCAATGATAACTTTTCTATTTGATAGGCCAAGAATGTATTGACCTCTTGTGATAAATTAACCAATTAATTAGCCAAGTTAATTAATTAATTTAATTAACATGCAATACACGTGTTAACACAAACAAATCACCAACTAAGTCAATATACAGTGGAAAATAAAGTTGACACGGTGATTTGTTGATGAATAGGGAAAACCTCAAAGGCAAAAACTCCACTATTATCACAACTTCCATTGCAACTGCTTTATCTCAAGGAAAACAATATATATCTCTATATCTTTTTTTATTTATTTAGAAATAATTACAATATGCTGTTAATCCTGCAACTTGAACCTTTTTTTCCCTAACTCCCGCAATTTGAACCTTTTCTCCCTTAAACCCTAGACACTTTGTGTATAGGGAGGTGTCAATTCAGTTACATGATCCTCGACATATATATATATATATATATATATATATCTCATTTAATAAATATAAAAGTTATTTAAAAAAAAATTAATATGTTTATCATAATTAAGGGAAATCCTAATGGGTACTTCAGTTGAGCATATGTGAAAAAGACATATACATACCGCAAATGGTAAAGGAGAAAGAAAAAGTTGCTAATCCCTTTTAATATGATTAATTGCTTTGCCTCAATCAGTCACCCAAACAACATACCACTTATTCATACCACAACCACAAATGACAATGCAGCATTCGCCATCTGTAATTGCTAATCTGAAAGTACAGATTTCTTTAATAGCTCTACCTTCGTTTCTTTTGGCTAATATGTCTTTTACTGAATCAAAATCAAACCACAAAAATCATATAAAAATCACCAAATTAGAGTATAAAATTATAATTAAATTTTTAAAAGAAATCTAGGCACATTTGCACAAAAATTCCATGTAACTAAGTTACACAGGAATATTGGACCCTTTTTCCTTTGTATAAATAGGGGGGGGGGTCCCAATGTTATGAGGGGGCTAACAATTTTCTCTCCAAAACATTTATTGTAGGAATACAAAAGTTTTCCACTGTAGACATTTCACGATTAAAGAACATGACTTGCCAACTAATCAAACTAGATTTTTTTGTACCTACAGCAATTTCACAACATCAAGAACAAACCCCAGTGTATACAATGTCAAATTCCATAGTCTCCTGTTACATCAAATGAGTGTTTAATTTTTCTTGCAAAGTATTGAATAGTAAAGCTTCTGGGCCATAATCTCAATTACAACTCTCAATCATGTTGAACTTAGATGACACCTATTAACAACGTATCATTATGAGATACAGAAAAAAAAAAAAAAAATTTGGAGTGTACACAATGTTTAATGTGGATGGGAAGAAATTTCATCCTATTCCAATTGGTTAGGTTAGTAAGGGACCTATTCCAATTTAATGATCCTAGAATTTTGTATACAAGTAATAATCAAGGAAACTTCCACCTAAAATAAGTCAAACTTTTGGCAAGAGAGAAAATTGATGTCTAGACAAATCAAGCTAAGGCCGACCAAATTGGACCATATTCTTAATTTCTTATCTCTATTTGTTCCATGTACAAGACTTATAGTCAATACTTGGTGTATAAAAGTTGAACATCTTATCTAAAGTCCATCCTCTGAAAGCTTGAGAAAAAATTCATTTAAACCAACACAATATATAAATTATAAAGGAATCAAAGAAAATTGTCAAAAATAATGAAAATTTAATCTATGCTTCAATTCTTATTAGGATGAACACAATAGCAATATCCTTAAAAAAAAAAAAGATAAAAAATCTATACTTATTTTGTACGTATGATAAAGTCCTATCACAAAGTTTTTTGAGACTCATGTTGATTAGTGATTATAAGTTATAAAAGAATAATCATCAATATATATATATATATATATATATATATATATAAGCAAAGATCTCATGTGGGAGTGTGTGAGGTTTTGCCAAGTGACGCTCTAATTTTGCATTTAGCATTTTTTTACCTCTTTCATTAAGTTTTTTTTACTGTTACCAAAAAGTTTACATTAACTTATTTTACTGTTATCTCATTAGTCTCTCATTAATTGTCTAAGCTTACATCACGCATTTCTCTCTTTTTCATGTCTTTTAGCATACCCACCATTTTAATATTTAAAAAAAAAGCAAAAAAATAATAATTAAGGACTAATATTAATAACTAACCATATAAGACCTTGGAGAGAGATAGAGAGAAATAAAAGTGTTGTGGATTGTTAAATAAAATGCATAGTTTCACTACAAAATCAAAATGCGTTGTTTCACTATAAAAGACCTGAGACTGACAAAACATTTGAAAGAGAAAGAGAGAATTTGAGGGGACGTCGCCTCCGTCATATTAGCCTCCCACCACCATCAAGACGCCGAAACCCCTACAGGTATTTTATTTTTCTTTTTAAATTAGGGGATTAAATATGATTTAGGTTTGGGTAATTTGGTTGGATAATTTTTGTTTTGGGTATATAAGTAGAGAGAATATTTGGTACGCAACGTAAAGCCATATTCTACCATGTTTTTAAATAATCTATAAGACACGTGCATACACACTTGCCCACACAATGTTTTAATGTCGCACTATCAATAAGTGGAAAGACAGTGAGAGAGTTGTTACAAAATGTCTCTCTCTTAGAGACCTCATGCAAGAGTGCATGAGGTCTTGCCAAGTGGCACTCTAATTTTGTATTTAGCCTTTTTTTACTTCTTTCATTAAGTTTTTTTTTTTTACCCAAAAGTTCACATTATCTTATTTTATTGTTATCTCATTAATTGCCTAAGCTTACACCACATCTTTCACTATTCTTCATGTCTTTTAGCATACCCACTATTTTAGTATTTAAAAAAAAAAAAAAGTAAGGGCTAATAGTAATAACTAACGGGATAAGACTCTAGAGAGAGATAGAAAGACACAAAAATGTTGTGGATTGTTAAATAAAAGGCATTATTTCACTATATATTACCAAAATAAAAGACCTGAGACTAACAAAACATTTGAAAGAGAGATAAAGAGGAATTTGAGAGGTCACCACCTCCGTTATACTGACCTCCCATCACCATTAAGACACCGAAACCCCTACGAGTAATCTTTTTTTCTTTTTAAATTAGAGACTTAAATATGATTTAGGTTAGGTAATTTGGTTAGTTAGTTTTTGTTTTAGATATATAAGTAGAAAAAATATTTGGTGTACAATGTAAAGTCATATTCTACCATGGTTTAATTTTAAATCATCTATAGGACACATGCATACACACTTGCCCACACCATGTCTTAATGTCACACTATTGATGAGTGGAAGATAGTCAGAGAATTGGGTATACTTTTATTTCATAGTATGAAATATGTGAACACAACACAAATTAATTTATTTCATGGTCCCATTACTCTTTTGCATTTATTTTTGGTTTCATGATTTAAAAAAATAATAATCTTACCTTAAGAAGGCTACAAATATGCACTGAAACTACTAAACCAATTTTTAATATCTCAAAATGTATATGTTTCTTTACTCTAATTTAGTTTACTTTTTCTTTATAATTTATGTACAACATTATTCAAAACTGTTTTACATAAAATACCACAAAATTATCCGTGCATCGCACGGGCAACTTACTAGTATTATTAATCATGAGTTTATTCATGTTTAAAAGTCTCAGTTAAATCTAAATTCATATTATTAACAAGAAAATTTTATTAACAAAACTTAACAATATATATATATATATATATATATATTATTTGTTCCATTTTTGTGATTTGAAATGATATTTATGTGCAGATGGAAGTTGTTGATGAGAATGAGTTTGGGGGGGGGGGGGGTAAGTTAGAGCAGATGAAAGGAGGAGGGGAAGAGGAGATGATAATTAGGCACAATTTCAATCGAGCAGGCCAGCAAACCTTTATTGATGACTTGTACCTTAATTCAGTTTTCACATGACGTATGTACTTCCATTCTCCAATAGACCATTTGGAGGAACATATGAAATGAGTAACCACTACTTTTATTATTTCCATTGCGTTCAAATGAGTTTGAATGAAGGGAATTCTCTAGAATGCTTCTCTATTTTGCATGCAAAAATGCAATATCTTTAAAACAATTAAAACTTGACTTACTTTGACATCATAACTTGCTTAGAAATAAAAGGAAACAAATAATAACAATTTATTACAGTGAAAATCATTTAGAAAATAGTGCAAATATATCCAAATGAGTTGGTATAACATCATTGTCTAAACATTTAGGACTAATCTTCAAAGTCGAGTCAGTACATTGAAGAGGGTATTCATCAAGGGTTTGTTGTAAATATTATGATGGGACATTTGTTCTTAATCTTTGAGGGCCTATTTCTAATAAGCCACCTGAAAATTAAGCGAATCCAAAATATCACTGTAAAAAATAGTTATAGCACCGAATTTGTCTGAAGTTTGATGAAACCTAACATAAAAAATGAACACAATGATTACATAATGGCAAAATAATAAGTTTGTAATTTAGATAATATATAAACTATCAAGAAAATATATTAAAAGTCAACCTTTATAAAGAATAGTCTCTTTCGACTCATCTCTATTCAGTATTAATAGTATTATTACAAACTCATATAATGTGTCCTCTCCTATAATTCCAATTCACATGAAAATTGCCCTAGGTATTATAAGTTCTATTGCAATTTTGTTACAAAACCGATTTGGAAGATGAATTATGATGCCATGCATAACTGGTCGGCAAGTCCACATCAATTCACAACAGAAATGTACTTAATGTCTAGTAGTATAGATCGTTGTGAATTAAGTTCAATGCATAATTAACCATTATTTCTCACTAAAACAACCACAATAAACAAGACCCAAAAAGATCTAACCTTGGCAATTGAATCCAATACAATTGACACAAAAAATTGTAGATAACATTAGATATCCATGCCCATCATTGTAAATTCAGTTCAATATATAATTAATCAAA
The DNA here is from genome assembly GCA_033629205.1 of Lithocarpus polystachyus. NCBI lineage: Eukaryota > Viridiplantae > Streptophyta > Magnoliopsida > Fagales > Fagaceae > Lithocarpus > Lithocarpus polystachyus. Next base: position 24,193,411 of record CM066173.1, on the reverse strand, counting down.
CACCCATTAACCATTATTCCTCACATAAACAAACCCAATAAAATACAAAAAAAAAAAACCACATTTATAAAATTTATACTTGGACTATGGCTTGCATAGTACACTCTGCAGTGGAGTTCTCTACGGTTTTGGCTTTCAATAGTTCGCCCTTTACTAATCTCACTAACAATCTGCAAATGTCATTTTATTTTTAAAGCATTTACTAATTTGTTCCAAGCAAGAACCTACAAAAAATGATACACAGAAACAAACCTAAGTAAAAAAAAAATTTACAAACCACATAAAAGCTTAAAACACACAAATCTAAAACTTACATGAAAATTTCAAACACCATATCTGCTATTCCAAGGAACCACAATGAATCACACCAAACTAAAACTTATATGACAATATTAGTTAGAGCCTTTGAGGTATGTATCATAATTTGTGTGAGGGTATGAAGAAGCATATAAAAAGTTAAAATAAAAGAAATATCTCTTATTGTTCTGTAGATTAAACCCAATTTATGACCACTTTTAACCCCATTCCTCCCCTCACAAACTAAACATAATTTCACAAATGATGATTTAAAAAATGGAATATTATACGGGAACTCCTTATATTGCCTAATTGTGCTAAGTGCTAATATATCCTGGATTGTACGATAACTTAAAACAATATATTAAAGCAATCAAAATATAATGCACACACAATGAACATGATAAATCAACTCTAACATTTATGAAATCACCCTACAGGAAAATCTCACAAATTTGTGTAAAATCAAGTCTTGATAGTCACAAATTTACAATCAATATTGTGGTATCCAAAACCATTGTCGCTGTCCCATATGCTAACACATACAAAACAGAAAGAGCTTTTGTGTCCACATGGTCTTTTCTGCATTAAGTAACATGGTCTTTCTTTTTTCTTCCTCTCATAACTAACACAATTTAAAATAATGAAAATCTTCTTCAATTTTCATCCAATTATGACTTCTAAGCCTTAATAAATGATTTTGTAAATTATTCAAAGGATTAATTAACATGCAAATATTTTCTACATTAGATACCATATCCATATGCTTAACTTAAATTTAGAAATACCCTTTCCTTGAGTAGATCTTATTTATACAATTAAAGTATAATTACTTCAAATTCGTTAGACTACAAAGTACAAAGAGGCCAAACACAAATATGAATAAGGATTTCCTAAACTCTACACCACAAAATGCAATACCAATGACAATAGAATGTGACATGCAGGTTAGGAATTAAAAAAAAAAAAAAAACTGACTTTTCTTGGTTTTCTCTTTTAATATGTATATGTGTCAGACTTTTAAGCGTGATTTTCTCTAACTTGGCAGCACCTCCTCTTATTACCTGTGCTATGCATTGGGTACCCTTCTATTCAAAGAAACCATCTCTAGATAGATGCTAAGATTTGAAAATATTTGACCCAATACACTAACATTTTCCATAAAGTTTCAATTCCTATGACAATCAAATGCCTTTAACTAAAATCTGAAATTCCAGGAAGAGAGAGAGAGAGAGGATAGATACAGCCAGTTTATGGTATATTAATAAATGTCCAATTCCATGCAAACCAAGAAAAGAAGACAAACTGGACTTCAACCAAAAGGTTCTCTCCATTACACTAAGCAGGATAAGAAATTACAAAAAACAGCTATTCACATGTATTTAGTCATGACATATTTAGTAATCATGTGCCTTGTGTAGATGATTTAATGAATAATATGATTTAATAGATGTAGGTGGTCATCTAAATCGTTAGGTAATGTAATTGATTGGTAGAGATTCCTTCAAACCAATTTGGCAAAAAAGTTGTCCAAGAAATAAGGCAGCATATTCTAGCAAATACAATTGCAAAAAGAGCACCAGAACAAATGAAAAGCTTTGCAGTTCTCCACTGTTGAGAAATTGAAGCACCACTTCAAAAACCAACAAAAGCTTTTTAATTTCTCAAAACTTTTCTAATCAATCTAATAAATCACAAAATCAAGCAAAAAACAAAAGTTAGCATCTTGTTATATTTTAATAATTTTCCTCACACTTTTAACAGCAATTGAGAGACTACAAATGCCTACTTTTGGATCAACACAGCAACAATGTAAGAAAGGGAAAATGGAAAGTTTGAAGGGAGGATTTTCAAGCTTGTCATGATTCTTCTCATAGCAATTTGTTTTTAAAGGATCAAATGTGTTAGTCCTACTCAAAGATAGCATAACTTCAAGTTCAATAATATGATGGTCATTTTATTACCAATAAAAACTGTCTAAAACATTAAAAGAGCTTCTAAACAAACTCAATGGTATTGGACATCCTTCGAAATGATTGCATCCTTCAAATGACCCATATTTATTATTTAAGAAAACTTGCTAATAAAGTTATTATGATTTATGAAACCACTTGCAATTATGATAGCATCACACAATAAATTTTAAAATTTCAATCATAATTGATAGAATAGATCACCAAAAAAAAAAAAAAAAAAAAACCTACTCAGACAAATTCCAGGAAGGGAATTCCACAATTGGCTGGAGTTTCGATCGTCCATCTAAAACATACATGGGAAGAAAAATACAATTTTTCTCCCATTTCCATTGAAAAATCAATACATAAAAACTAAAAAAAGAGGGTTAAAAAATTGAACGAATCTCACCTAGATTCTTCAGTTGGGATATGATTCCAATATCTTCAATCACCTATCCCGGTGATTGCTAACCCTTTTGAAGCAATGGACAAACAAACACCACCCATTCTTTTATGCAGCCAAACTCTATGCATAAAGCCAATTTTTCAACAAATCCATCAGAAACAGATCCATATTAAAAAAATCATATAATATGAATAATCCAAACAGGAAATAAGCCAGAGAACTATATTAGGGAGGTACCAAAACTTTATCACAACAAAACCAAATAATTTTATTCCCCTCTCAATTAATTAAAATAAAGTCTAAGATTCCTAAATTAAAATTTATTTTCTACCCCTCATTTTCTCAAAACCTAATAAACGAAAACCCCATCACAGGGCCGTATTTATTTCCTAATAAACGAAAACCCCATCACAACCAATCAAAAACCATATCTAAAAACTCAAAACTTTTAATTTTCACACACTTTCTCAGCACCCAAACAGAAGAAAAACACACACGCACACACACACACACACACAGAGATAAGAGAGCAATACCTTAGTACAATCATTGAATAATTTTTGAAGAAGAACTCCATAATTCGAGGGCAACTTCAATTCCCAGAATCAGAGACCCCAGAAAGGGAGAAAAAAAAAAAAAAACTATGAACACAGATATTAGAAAACAGGGAAAGGCTTAGTGAAATCTGTAATCCAAAATAGGGAAAAAAATATTGAAAATTTGAGAAAACAAACATTTTCATGGAGAACCCAAAAACCTAGAACAAAAAGGAATCAAAACCAAGATGAAAAGCCAAAACTAAAATCAAAAATTTTTTTTTTGTAATTTCTGTAAGTTATAAAAAAGAAAAGAAAAGAAAAACCTATCCTATCAAAGAATTTTTTTTTTTAAATCAAATTTCATACCTAAATGTTATTAAAAAAAAAATTTCATACCTAAATCTAAAAAGGGGGAAAGAATGTACCGGCGCCAGTTCTGATAATCTAATGGTGGCAGCGACATTCACGAACAGTATCTCTGTATCCCTCTCAAATCTCATTCATTCTGTGTTTTAAAAACCTGAAAGAAAAACAAATCAAATCTAAACCTATCCAACAGGAAAACTCAAATAAAAGTAACCATTGATACCAAGAGATTCTTTTGAAACTCCATAGCATTCATTGAAGAAGAGGGGAGCTGTATATTGAAGGAGAGGAAGGATTTTGGGTTTTGATTATTGTAGAAGGGGAGGTGAACCTAAAAATACGTAGATGTGATTATTGTGGAAGAGCAGAATGTTTTATTCAGCCAAAAAAAAAAAAAAAAGGAGCACAACATTTTTTTAAATTAAAGTGAGTATAATTACAACTGATCCCACTTAAATTTAGACAGATAGAGGAAAATTAGACTCTAATTTCATATTGAAATTGGTGTTGTCCTTGTTTCTAAAAAAAAAAAAAAGAAAAAAAAGAAAAGAAATTGGTGTTGTCAATACCCTGTTATAACTTCAACCAAATTTCCAAGGGCTATTACTGTAGCAAGGGCATATCGAATAATTAATTTGAAAATAAAAATATCTATACCAACTTGCATGTTGAAACATGTTATTATCATTTTGATTTGGTTAAACACGTGTTAAAAAAGAGGAGCCACCACTATGAGATTCATTCCATGTGTGCATGTAGGTGGCTTCTCACACAAAAACTAAGTTTTAGTGATAAATTGAAGAACCACATTATTTAACTACTCAGATTTATCATACCATGAGGAGTAAAGGATAAAGTCAAATGAAAATATCACATATCAAGTCTAAATGCATCACCAACTTGGGAGAGTAGCAGATGGTGGGAGTATATATATCTAGAGAACACTGTAAACACAAAATTTTTCTCAATTGTAGAAAATCAAATCAAACAATTGAAAATAAATATGGTTTGCAAATATAAATTTGTATTGATGAATAATGAGTACAATCTCTATTTCAATTCTTTTAAAAAAGAATACCCTCTGATTCTATCTTCGTTGAACTTGACTCAAACAAGAAATCTTCTTGAATTTGGCTAGAATATGGATGGAATGGTCTCCACAATAAATCTCTAGCTTCGAGCTTATTAGAGATTTATTGTTCTTCGAGTCTTTGAATGTGAAGGTTTTTAGGTTGAAGTTCTTCAGGGCTTTTGAGACTTGATCCGTTGAGCTTCAAAGATTTGGGGTTTGTTGAAGTTTATATAGGCTTTTTGTAGCTTAATTCCAATAGAACTTCAAGGCTTGATCCGTCAAGCTTCAAAGATTTGGGGTTTGTTGAAGTTTATGGAGGCTTTTTGTAGCTTAATTCCAATAAAACTTCAAAGAACTTATTTGAATGTTTTTCGTATGTTCTTGAGGCAGAATTTCTACAAAGCTTCGACGTCTTGGAAAAATCCTCTTTCAAATGAGAGGGGATGTCCTCTATTTATAGTGGTTTTAGAGGATAAGCTCTCCTTTGAATTGATATGCTTGAAAATATGTAGTTGGCTTTTGATTGGCCCAAATTCTTTTTTAGAGATAATTATCTCTATTTATCTATTTTGATAAAGATCATGTTTTGATAAAGATAATAATCAACAAAGATAAATAATTATCTCTATTTAATTTATTTTAATAAAGATAATTATCTATCAATTTTGAATAGAAAATTTATCTCTATTTTATTTATTTATTTATTTAAATAAAGATAGTTACCCATAAATTTTGAATAGGAAATTTATCTTTATTTTGTAGGCCAAGTGACACTTGGCAAATTTTAATATGCCAACGTAATATCCATTTGGATGACACATGTCATCATTTGATTTAGTTAATTTAATGACAAATTAATTTAAATTTTGTCACTAAACTTTGATGTGGCATTTTATGATTGGCTTAAAGTTTTGCCTCCTACAAACACATCCACGTCTTTATTGTTCATGTTATTAACCTTGAAAGACCAACAGTTCTGAAATGTGGCATGTATGAGGAAGATTAATAATAAACATTTGACAGATGTGAACTCATAGACATATTTTTGTAAAAAGTCCTACAACTAGATGCAAATTGATGTCCTACTCCTTGTTAGGTTCCATGTATGTGGACTGTGGACACAAGTTTAAACCAAATGTAGCAATTGTGGAGCAAAAATATTAAAATCCCCAAAACTAACAAAATAGAAAAATCAATGTAAAATATAATTTCAATATAATTAAGAAAAAAGCATGAAATTGAAATAGATTTTACTTGAAGAAACTTGATAATCACATTGGATATGGAAATAGGTGTGGCTTCCGTTGTTGTTTAGTGCTCTTGAATGAAGTATTCACACCATTATCCTCACATCTCCTCCAAAACTAAATGCATGCCACAATTGTGCAAACAATCAAAATCTCAAAAAAAAAAAATTTTTATTACAGTGAATATTTTCACAATCAATGAGGCTTTTTGTTTTATTCCAGATGACAGTGATAGAGAGAAATGGTGTGGCTATAAAATAATCCCACTAATCAACAGACGACCTCTAAGACATAAGATGTTAATCAAACAAACAAACTCAGAAAAATTTAATGTTCATGACTTTGATTGCGTGGCTGTGAATGCAATAAAAATACTCTACAATAAAATATCTTGATTGAAGAACAACTACCTGCAATGAAAAGAAATTGGCCTTGGAAAATTTGGATGGCTAGTTGATCCCCAAAGTACATTCATCTAGAGACCTTTGAGTTTTCCTTCCATAGTGGAGTAAATTTGGGATGAATCTACCACTGCCCCGGCTTTGCTTGTTTATAAAAAGTGAAACGAATAATCAATGGGAGCTTTAGAAGGAGTTGAGTAGACAACCAAGTGCGGAGAAGTAGAAGCCTAAATGTCAAGGTTATCAAACTGATGAAAATTGTATTGAGATTGAGAAAGATGAATAAATGTTACCATTCACTATCCTTATCTACTGTTCCAAGATAAATCCAGAAGTGATTTATTCATATTGGAAAACAAAAAAAAAAAGAAAAAAAAAAGAAAGAAAGAGAAATTGGTGGTCCTCATATGAATTTAGACACATGGCACAAAATTAGAGTTCTAATTTGGAATTGCAATTTGAGTTTCTTTCTGCTTCACTTATTATATATATATATATATATATATATATATAGATTAGAGTACAAAACAAAAGAAATTTATCCTTAAGAAAGTTAGGCATTACCTTTTCCTTTACTATTGATTACATTCGTCGAATTTGATCAGCTTGTGTATGATGGGATCAAGTTATAGGTGTTTTAATGAGATTTTCAACTATTGAATCATGAATTATTTATTTTTTTTTTTTTGAAACCAAATTTTTATCATAATTAATGAGAATAGAAGTACAATGCCTCCAAAGCAGGTGGAGGGGACTCCTCTAACCAAATAATTTCATCATTGATACATCTAGCATAGCGTGCTAAAGAATGAGCTACTGAGTTGGCTGAACGAGCAACATAGTTTACAGATAGAACATGTAGGCCTGCAGCCATGCACTGGATGTCTCCATAAAAATGTCCTAGCCCAGATTGAGCAGCGCGTGAGTTGGATAAGTACTCCTTCTATCACTAGTTCGGAGAACCCCGAGTCCATTGCAAACTCCAAAGCTTTCCTACATGCCAGCACTCAGCCTCCTCGCTGTCACAAACCGGTGGTCGTTTCGCTGAAATTGATGCCATGACCTCTCCCAAGCCATTCCGGATTATTGCTCCACAGCCCGACGCGTTTATGTCCTGAAAAATTGCTACATCAAAATTGAGTTTAAAGCTTGCACCAGGGGGAGGATTCCATCTTGAGCATCTCACAACAGACGTCTGAACATCAAGATGTTCACGGGATTGTTTAAATTCCTCCAAAAATTTAGTAGTTCTTTTAGCAAGCCGAGACGGATCCTGTATATGGCCACCATGGATGATTGAATTCTGTTGTGTCCACAACAACCATGCCTACACTAAGAAAATCTCAAGCTCCTCCGAATGTAGCTTCATCATTAATTCCTCCATCAGCTACCTGAAATCACGCTGACCCCCCACACCCTTTTGTAATCTTCTCACGCTCACCTCCCAAACATCTTGGGCCACTCTGCATTCCCATAATACATGAATGGCAGATTCATTTGAACTCTTGCAAAGTTCGTAAGTGCTATCCTCTACAATGTGTTTGCGAGTGAGATTTTCACGGGTGGGAAGAATGTCATGGATAGCTCTCTAGTTGAACACCTTTATTTTATTTGGGATATTAAGCTTCCATATTTTGTTCCATACCAAACCATCTGCCCTTGTAGCTGAACATTCCCCCTGCACATTTACTTCCATCATCATCTGCCTTGCAACATGAAATCCCGATTTAACTGAGTGTACTCCATCTCTGTTGTGAGACCAAAATAGAGTATCAATAGTATGCCTTCTGCTCAATGGGATTCGGAGAATGGCAACGGCGTCATCTTTGTGGAACTTTGTCTCAATGAGTTATCTATCCCAGGTTCGGACTGACTAATCGATTAACTCCATCACTCTCCATTCCCACTCATCCACCTGAGGTGGGTGAAGCACCTTGTTGCCCGGGTAGTTTGGAATCCACTTATCCTCAATGACCCTTATAGTTGAGCTGTCCCCAACCCTCCAACAACATCCTCTCTTTAGAATATCTTGAGCAACCAAATACTTTTCCAAACAAAAGAGCTATTTGGTACATCCCCCACTTCCAAAAAACTGCATCGTGGGAAATAATTGGCTTTGAAACAGTCATAAAGCAGTGAATCCTTGTCTTGAAGCAGCCTCCACCCCTGCTTGGCTAACATAGCCAAGTTGAAACTTCTAATATCCCTAAACCCCATTCCTCATTTCTTCTTGGGTTTAGACAATGAGTCCCAATTTTTCCAATGTATCTTCCTTTCGTTACCCACCTGACCCCACCAAAACCTTGCACACATAGCATTAAGCTCATTGCAAAGCTTCACAGGTAATTGAAACACCCCCATTGTGTAAGTCGGTATTGATTGAGCTATATAAGGACCTCCTTTCCTGCTCTAGATAGTAACTTGCCCTTCCAACCTTGGAGTTTTTTTTTTTCCAAACTTTATCCTTGAGAAATGAAAAAGTTTGGTATTTTGAGCAACCAACCAAGGTAGGCAGGCCTAAATAAGATTCAAACCTGTCAACTTCCTTCACCCCTAGGTTATTTTTTATCCAATCCCTCTGCCTCACATCAGTATTGCTACTTAAGTATATAGATGATTTCTTAAAATTTATGCATTTCCTAGAAGCTGAAGCATATAATTTCAAGATATCCATTGTCACTTGTACCTCTTCTTGAGTAGCTCGGCAAAATAATAGGGAGTCATCTGCAAATAAAAGATTAGAAATGCACGGTGCTCTTCGACATATAGACACCCCATAAAGCTTCCTCTCCATCTTGGCTTGGGCAAGGAGAAAGGTGAAACCTTCTACACATAAGAGAAACAAATAAGGGGATAAAGGGTCTCCTTGGTGGATCCTTCTAGATGGTTTAATGTTACCAAATGATTTTCCATTGATGCACACAGAAAAAGAAGGGGTGGAAACACAACACATTACCTGGTCAATCCAAACCTTGGGAAAGCCCATCTTGGCCATGATACCTCTAAGGAAAGCCCACTCAACCTGGTCATACGCTTTGCTAATATCTAGTTTTAGTGCAAGGGATCCAGGGACAAAAGCACTCTGAGTGGGAGATATCAACTGGGGGAGTATTTGCTTTAGTCTGTTTGCTAGGACTTTTGAGATGATTTTGTAAATTACATTGCAGAGGCTTATAGGTCTAAAATCAGATATCTTTTCCGAGGACTCTATCTTAGGAATGAGAACAATTTGAGTATAATTAACATTAGGTTCCATATCTCCAAACTTCAAAAAATCCAATACAGCATGTATTACATCTTCACCCACTATATGCCAAAAGTTTTGGTAAAAGAGAGCATTCATACCGTCTAGTCCAGGAACCTTTGTTGGTCCCATTTGAAACAATGCCGCTTTGATCTCTTCCGCTATATATTCACTGGAAAAAATTTCTTGCATCTCGGGGTTATTCTGTGATGGACAGTAGCAAGACATTTCTCCAATTGGTCACAATCACCTGTTGAAAACATGTTCTCAAAATAATTGATTGCTACCCCTGCAATGTCATCAATTTCTTCCACCCAAGTATTTCCTTCTTTTCTAATCCCCTGTATTAAGTTTCTACGTCTTCTTTGTGAGGCTTTTGATTGGAAAAACTTTGTATTCTTATCCCCATGTTTCAACCATGAAATTCGGGATCATTGCACCCAAAAGATTTCCTACTTCAACAAAAGGTCATCCAACTCTTTGCTAGTTGCTAAAAACTCAGCCTTGTTGTCTTCTGTTAACTCCCCCTTATTGTGTGCTTCAACTTGTTTTTGGAGTGCTTTAATTTTTTCAGCATTAGGATAAGTTCGAGTAAAGCCCCACACTTGCAAATCCGCTCCATATATTGCGATTCTTTCCTTAATATTATTCAGTCCTGTACTTGTTGCTTCCATTTTGTTCCATGCCTCATGAACCACATTTTCACACTCCTTCCATAATAACCAAGACTCCTTAAACTTTAACCTCCTCTGAATCCGTGCACAAGCTCTCTTGGAAGTCCTTATTTGAAGTAATAAAGGTAGATGATCAGAAGTATGGGAATAAAGATGAGTAATTGTACTTACAGGGAATCTCGCTTTTTAACTCTCAGTAGCAACAACACGGTCTAGGTGTTGCCTTATGTTGGTTGTCCCCAGCCTTTTATTGTTCCACGTAAATGGATACCCATTAAACAGCAAGTCAGATAATTGGCATCGTTCTAATGTTTCTCTAAAGTCATCCATTTGGCTATAAGGAGGAGGAAGCATGCTCTGTTTTTCATGGGAGTGTTATATGACATTGAAGTCCCCTATACACATCCATGGTCCATCAAAAAAAGACAAAAGATGGAGTAACAAAGCCTAAGAATTTAATTTCTGCGAAGTTTCTGGCCAACCATAGAAGCTAGTCAGGTACCACACAAATCCATCTTCCTCCACCACCTTTGCTAAAATATGATGTTCAGTGAACTTTATAGCGTTAAAAACTACCTCATTTTTCCATATCAGAGCCAAACCACCTCCTGAATCAGGTTCTTTAACGATGAACTGATTAGGAAAAGGCAACTCCTTGCAGTGTTTCTTAAATCCTTTCATGTCCAACCTTGCTTCCATTAAGAAACAAATCATTGGAGCTTGATCCTTCACTATTTTGCAAAGGTTACGAACTGTCTAATGGTTCCTAAGCCCTTGGCAGTTCCAACTCAAGAGCTTCATTGTGGTCGGCAAGGGTGTTCCAACACCCCTGCCACTATATCAGAACAAAGATCAACTTGTAGTTTACCACGCTTTAGTACCCGTGCCTCCTTCTCTATGTTAAACTCGTCATCCTCTATTTGTGTTGGTCTCCTCTTTCCCAGAATTGTAGTGGACGTCTCATCACTTAAGTCTTCAAGCCCACACTCCATACGGAGTATTCTAGTCCATTTAGGCTTAGGCTTGGAAGGCCTAACATGGATAGCTTTAGTCACGTGGTCATCAGTCTCTTGCTCCAACTCAGTTGCTTCATTTGAGTTTGTAACCCCTGAGTTAACGTCCACTTGTTTCAGAGTCAAAATGTTTGCATTAATTTTATTTATTCCCTCCCTCTCAACATTAATTTCTAGAATATCCGGAGTAGTTCCAGATTTAGCGTTCTTTCCCTTTTCGTACCTATTATCTGCCCTAGCCATAGTAGTGCCTGCTACTTCCGCCGCCGCCAGAGCTTGCAACCCACCATAGTCTCTGCGGTTAGTGTTCTCCATTCCACCCCTTTTGTTGCTTTGCGTATAACAAGACGAGTCCCGCCTTGTTGGTGACCAAGAGCGAGGCCCAGTGGCTTTCATCCAATCACCATATGGGTAGACCACATCCCATCCCTTCTTTAGCACTACGAAATGGCTTGCACAGTGCTTGATATCGTGCCCCAGTAAGCCACAGTAATGGCAAAACATTGGGAGTCGTTCGTACTTAAAACTGACCTAAGACCGTACTCCATCAGACCTTGCAATAAATCCTCCTCTTCGAATTGGTTTTGAGATAGGGATTGCAACCCTTACCCTCATAAAGAGTTTCTAACCCTTGCTACTACGAAGAGACCATGTCAAAAGGTGCTCCCCATATCTGAACCCATAGTGACGCCGAATCAAATTTCACATTCGTTGCTGTTATGCCTTTCTGCCATCTACGTAACATGAGAGCTTGGTTATCAAAGGTCCACGGACCTCCTCGTAGTACCCTTTCCAAGTCAAATTCTGTATTGAACTTGAATTGGAATAAATTGGATTGAACCTCCAAAATTTGAATCCCTTCTTCTAAACCCCATGCTTTCTTCAGAGTATTTTGTGCCACCCATTTATTGAAAGGTTTGCAAGTTAAAAACTTCCCAACCAGACTCTGTGTGCAACTCTCAATCTCATCCATTCGCCCTTTATCAGGTACAACGATCACTTCTTTTTCTGTGGTCAGTTTCATGTTTTCCAAAATGTTAATCACGTCGTTAGCCATCAATCCAAAATAAAAAGTAAAAGACAAACCCTCAGAAGAGTTCTAAGGGAGAGAGTACTCGACAAACAAGAGAGAGAGCTCCTACCAAGAGGAAAGTCTTATGTGTGTACAAATGGGACCTTTTGAATAAGGGATTATTAGGCTGTGATCCCGTGATTATTTTGTCAAAAGTTAAATGGTTTTTTAGTTTTTTTGCCTTTTTGTACATACATATATGTACTATCAATGATATTTCCGCCACTACCGCAAACATTTGGCATAATGGTCACATTACAAGTACTAGTTCTTGTGGAATGGGAGAAAGCATAAAGGCCGTAATTTAAGTCTATAAAAAAAAAAACTTCACACACATATACAAATGATCTTTTGGCTTAATGGCATCTTCATTATCCCAATAAGTTTACCTAAAATAAGTAAATAAATGATGAGTATATGTTACTTTAAGCTCAATAAGAGAATATTGTTAAAAGTTTATGATGTTACTTCAATTGAAATCTAATTGGATTTTCTTTGAGTCTTGGCCTTTAATATATATATATATATATATATATATAGGTTGGGTTAAAGTTATACCTGGTGTAACTTTGAAAATCCTACCGTTGAATTACATGTTCTATATGTTCTTAACATTCATACCAGTTTTCATATCAATTGGATGTTATTTTCCATTTGATCTATAAATTCATTTTTTATGCATTATTTTAAATTACAAAAACTTGAATTTAAACAATTGATTGATGACATGGCTATTAATTTTTTATCACTTTGAAATTTTGCAAGTATGGAGAATATACGAAAATAATGTAATCTAACGGTGAATTTGTCAAAATTCGCATCCAATTAAAAAATATTGAGTGATATAAAATTGTTTGAAGTTACACTTGGTATAACTTGACCCAATTATATATATATATATATATATATATATATATTAGATTACATTATTTTTTACAGCATGTTTAATAGAATCTCTGGAATCTTTGTGAGATATGAATCCCACCATCCACTAAGAGTGCCAGAAGAGCCAGTATCAAAAGTTTGGCTAGACACAGACAAGGAGTAAAGACACAACAACACTATTGGCGGCCAAGGAAGGAATGGCTCTGATACCAAGAAGGGAGGGGGAACTGGAAGCACAAAAAATATAATTAAAGAAATAGAACAGAAAATATGATTAAAGAAATAGAACTAGCCAAGAAGGCGGTAGCATAAGTAATAAACAAAGCAATTTAAACAAGTATTAAGGTGGTAGAACTAGCCAAGCAGTATAACATTAAAACAAGAAGTGAATATGAAAGTACTTGATAATATTGAAAATAATTAAACACTTACAGCAGTAGTAGTTACAGTATTACAAGTAAACAGGATAAGCAGTACAAGACTTGAAGACTAATCCTAGTTACAAGCTTTGTGAACAGTGAGAATTCTAGTGGGAAGTGAGAGAGGAGGAGAGAACACTCTAATATCCCTGAACAAATCCCAAAAGGAAATTCTGGTTTGCAAATAAGGGACATCCTCCCTTATATAGGCAAAAAAAGAAAAAGTTTAACAGTAAATAGTAAAATGAACAGCGACTTTTTTACTATTCATATTAGAACCCGTGAGGGACAGCAGGGGTTTTATCAAAAGCCGAGAGATAACATTTTGGCGTTTTGTGCTGAAAGTAGTCAACACAGCAATCAATAGATTCCCATAGGGGATAGGCAGAGCAACAGTCGAGACTTTACCTAAAGGTGAACAATGTAGCAATTTGACCATTGTGTAGGTCGATCAACCATCAATAATCTAGCCTTTGTGTAGGTTAGTCAAACAGTAAATCCTTAGGCCAGAGGTACTAACAAGCATCACGGATCACAGATCAATAGGGATAAGCAATGTAGTAGCCCAGCTGGCCATTAGTCAGTATCATAGTATTTGGATGGGTAACCATCATAAGGATCCCATGGGGGATCATTATTACATTCATGTTCATGGTAAGTAGCATACTGGTTGCAAAATCCACAATATAACAGAGGTTTGTAAACAGGATCTCTTCCTGGGATAACGAGACCTTTTTGATTAATATAGTCGGCAATTGGAAAATGCCGAATTACAGCACCATAGGGTTTGGGTCCAAACACAGAAATTCTATCTGTGTTTCCAATGAAATGATAATCTTTCCATAGGTTTTGGATGACCTCAAGGATTTGATTATTGAAATAATTTCCCCAGCATTCAGCAAGAGCATAAGGATCTCTGAAGGATAGGCGGGAATCCCCTTCATACCATTGCCCTTGATGGGTGTATCCATTAATGAGTATGAGATGTTTGGAAGGCTGGACATTGATCCAATTATTTTTTTCCCATTTTAGAAGAGTGCTCCAACATCTGATAGAAACAAAAGGACTATTGACCTGTGAAACAGCCTTTTGAATAATCTGTGGGAGTTGGCTAGTCTGATTTTTGTTTGATAGCCTGATGAACCTGATAAAGCCATATTCAAACATTTGAGACAACTAATCAGGGTCCCTGTCTTCTTCATCCGTTTCATCCTCGTAATTGATCAAGAGGCCAGGAAAGGGATGTTTCTTTTCATATACTCTGAGACTGCTCCTAAAGTGTTCTTCCCAGTCTAGTTGAAAAAAAACATTGTCGTCAACATCTAGATCGTCAGGATCAGGAATAGTAGCCGTAACCTGTTTTTTGAAATACTTGTACCATTGGTCAAAGGACCTGAACATAGCCTTGCTTTCTAAAATACTAACTTGTATTTCAGTTGGCAAGTTGGCAACAGCATATCTTAACAGAGATTGAGTCTTAAGACTTAATCTAGCATAATCAGTGCCCATTATAGTCCTTTTATCCATTGAATGGATTTCCTCTTTGCCAAAAAGTTGACTAGTGTAGGGGTGATTTGTAGCATGGTTAACAGGATGGCATTCAAAAGCCTCATTTTCTGGAAAAAGATTAATATGTTGGCTATTATAGGATTCATTTTGGGCAATTGGGTTATCAGGGATGAGGTCAACAAGTAGGCCTTCATAAACCTCATTTTGAGCAGTAAGATTAACAAGATGGATTTCAAGAGCTTGGAGTGTTTTCTTGAAAAGATTGCGGTGGTTTAGGGTGAAAGTAGCTTGGAGATTATCAAGAAGAAATTTAACAGGAACAGGTAATTCACTGTAAGTTCCATTGTGGAACTGTAGTGTTTTAGACAAAACTTCTTGCAAAGCAATAACCATGTCACCATTGGAATATGCCACCTCTGTCGGGGCAGATTCCTGAAGGGATGTTGATCTACTGGGTTTTGCCCCAGAAGATGCGCCTTCATGCATCATAAAAGGTTGTTTCGCTGGAAGCCTCTTGTCTTGAGGATAGCCTTGTGCAGGTGCTTTTCCTTTGTTCTTCCTTGTTGGTGAGGAAGCCATAATATTCCACTTATTAGTGGTAGAAATATCTCTAATCCACTTATTAGTGGTATTTATATCAGCAATGTTCTTTATAGTAACAAGATTGTATTCCTGCCAAGAAAGATAAAAAAATATTAGGATAGATTGGAATATCAAAAGCATGTGTGAAATATTTCGTAAGACTCATTAGTCTTTCTGGAAGGAGCAAATCTGTAGCATGAATCAGATTTAAAGCATGATCAACATCGATTTCAAATTTTGAAGCAAATTTGAATTTTACTTTCTGTCCAAAGGGATCAGTAGTAATACCATCATGGCTTTGATACCAAGAATCACTTTTCTTTAATAGGCATACCAAGAATCATTTTGTTAAAAATAGGCAAACCATTTTGATTCCTTTTGTGTCTTTAATCATATTTTCTGTTTTATTTCTTTAATCATATTTTCTGTGCTTTCGGTTCCCCCTCCCTTCTTGGTATAAGAGCCATTCCTTCTTTGGCCGCCGATAGTGTTGTTGTGTCTTTACTCCTTGTCTGTGTCTACTCGAACTTTTGATACTCTGTTGTTGTGTCTCCTTCTTGCCATTGTTGGTGCCACCTTAAGCGTAAAGTGAATTCCCAGGACCAGATCTCTATAAGGCTCGTTTGAGCCAAAGAGGGCGTGTAGGGCATGAGCAGAGGTATAGGGTTGTTTAGGGTCTGTGTTACGAAATGCAATGGTTGTGAGAAAAACATGATAATTGAGTGTTGAACCTAGGATAGCATGGATAAGATGTGGAGATCCAACTCCTCTGTTAGCTCCAAGACTGATTGTCCTCTTGATATCGTGAATGAAGAAGATCACGAAGTAGAAGAGAAAGAGATTTCGGATTTCTGAAAATGGAATATCCCCAAAGTTAATATTAAAACTATTTACAATACTACTTGGTCTGAGAATACTGGACTTTTCCAGTATAGAGTTAGAACTGTTGAACAAACATTCTCTATTTCTAGACACTATGAAAAATGCTGTTTATTTTCCAAAAAAAAATATTAATGATTTTATGGCTACAAAGTTAAAATATTTACATATTGTTTTTGTTCAAGTTGCTGTTAAACCACTTATAAGAAGAGGAATTAATGCTTCTATTTTGATGTGTTTAAGAGATGCTAGATTTAAGAAATTTAATGATAGGATTCTTGAAATGATTACTGCTTCTTTGTATGATGGTCCTATTTACTTTGATGTATTTCCTGATATTTGTCTTGCTTTGGTTGATCCAAATATTATTAAAGCTTTAACATTGAATGTGTTAACTTCTGGTTATGACATGGATGAAGGTAGTAAGCCTTTTGCCCTTATTTACCGCATTTATTACAGACTTGTGGGTTCCTAGTTGAATCCTCGATCTGCTCATATTAAAGATCCTGCTAGTATAACCTTGTTAATCCAATGTGCAACCCCTGATGCTAAGGTTCAAGTCCCAAAAATGATTCAATGGGAAGATGTTAATCTTTCTAAAGAATGGTTGTTGGAATGTGAATCACCTCATGCTAAACCTATTTATCATGAAACTGATCTAGCTCATATTCAACAATATATTGATAGAACTGTTAAAATAAGTTTTCATGATGATAGACCCTTGAAGATCAACAAAGGAAGATATTCCTTTGCTGGATCTGAAAATGTCTCAAAGAGAGATCAAGATCTCACAGACTATTTACAAAAGAATTTTGTTAAACCTGATTTTAAATCTAATTTGAAGCTAAAAGGAGTTTCAAGTAATAACTCCCAAGTTAGCCTTGCTTTTTACTTTACTAAAGCAGAAATTTCCTCTCCATATAGCTAAACTACTGATGAAGAAGAAGAAGAGACCAAATCTGTGTCTCCATCTGCTTCTGATTTTCAAACTGTTGAAACCCTTGTTTTTCAAAACCAATTAAGAGTTTTGATTGCTCTAGATGCAAGTTTTGAAATTCATATGGTATTCCCTGTTTAACGAATTCATTTCTGCTAAAAACAAAGATAAAAGAAAATACTATCAAAGTACTTTTGCTCAATCTAAAAAGGATCGTGTTAAAAGCAAATGGAAAGAAAAAATGAATGTCTTGAAAAAAGATATTCTGTTTTTTGATTTCCTTGAAAATTATTATGTTTCAAAAGATGCTGCTTCATAAAATCATTTGAACGTAATAAAGAAATCAAATTTTGTTAAAGAAGATAAAACTGTTGTAAGGTCTAGTCATCCGTCTCTTGAGACAGTTCTTGTAACTTGTCAAAGTTCTTGTAACTTGTCAAAAGACAGAAGTAAAAGCTTCTCCTTTCAAAATTGCTGATGCTGAGACTCCTGTTTTTGGTATTATTGAACAAAACAATATTACTAATAAGTCTTTGCATATTATTGGTCAACAGCTTGACCGAATTGAAGAAAAAATTGTTGAAGAAACTGTTTTTGCAAAATTTGAGAAACCTTTGATTGATTTACTCAGTTAAAGAGAAAAGATTGGTTTTAAAACCTCTCAGGCAAAAACCCTTGACATTGTTGAGAAAATTCTTTCTGATTTAAAATTTAAAATCGAAGGCACTTCTACTAATGCTACTTGCACCATTTCTAGAAATGGTAAAGAAACTGTTTTTGAAGAAAATACAGATTATAAATCATTGTCTTCTATTTCTGTTAAACATGCTTTTGATGATGGTCTACCAGAAATTAAAAGATTTGTTAGAACCAATCCCATGTCTTTTACAAAAAACTGGTATTCTAAACCCACCCCTCTTGATATGCAGTTTGAAGAAAGATCTTTTCAAACCCATTTTTCTATTTCTGCTGATAAACTTATGAATGGAATATTGATGGTTTGTCCGAACAGGAAATCATCAATAAAATGGATCATATGTCTATGGTTGGAATTGCTTATATGAACAATCATAATCTTACCCAACCTGAAATTGTTGAACTTCTTGTTACTGGCTTTTCTGGCACTCTTCCTGGATGGTGGGATTCATATCTCACAGAAGATTCCAGAGATTCTATTAAACATGTTGTTAAAAAGAATGATGATAGTTTGCCTATTTTTAATGAAAATATTGGCAAAGGCATCCTTGATGGTGTCAACACCCTGATTTATACTATTCTCAAACATTTTGTTGGTACTCTTACTAATGTTTCATCTCGAATTTCTGGTTATCTGAATAATTTGAGATGTCCTACCATATCTGATTATAGATGGTATCAAGATGTTTTTCTTTCTAGAGTAATGCTTCGGAAAGACTGCTACAAGCCTTATTGGAAAGAAAAGTTTATTGACGATCTGCCTCCTATCTTTGCTCATAAGGTAAAACAAGAATTAATTGGTAAAAATGATTCTATTGACTATGATAATTTAACTTATGGTGATATTTTAAGCACTATTAAAAGACTTGGTATCAACATGTGTAATGATGAAAAATTGATAAAATATCAATTAAAAAATAAGAAAAAAGCTAAATATGAAATGAGTAATTTTTGTGAACAATATGGCTTACCCCTTATTGCTCATTCCAGGAAAAAAGGGAAAAAACATGATAAAATTCACAAAAATGTTAAACATAAAATATACAGAACCAACTTTATTAAACCAAATGATTTTTATGTTAAAAAGAAAAATGTTTCTAAAAAATATGTTAAACAGAACCCTGCTAAAGGTAAATGTTTTAATTGTGGAAAACCTGGTCATTACAGTAGAGACTGTAAGTAAAAACCTGGTAAGTTGAAAAATAAGCTTAACATGTTAAACATTAATGATGAAGATCATGAGGACCTATTCCGAATCCTTGAATCAAACAATTCGTTTGATTCTTTGGAAGATGATTTATCTTCCTCATCTGATTCTTGCTATCACTCTGCTGATGAATCTTTTGGTTCACCGAATGTTAAACTTGGTTGCCGTGATTCCTGTTGTAATGTTATTAAAACTGTTAACACTCTCACCAAAAATGAAGAAAGTGAAAACTTGTTGATTAAACTAATAAGTCAGATTTAAAACCCTGAACTGCAAAAAGAATATCTTGATAAATTTAATAAAAATTTAACAAAAGATGAAAATGCTAAAAAACTTAAATCAACAATAAGTTTTGAAGAAACTTTGAAAATATTCAATAAGAAAAAATCCAAAGAATTAACTGTTAACGATCTTCAACATGAAATTACTGTTGTTAAACAAGAAATTATTGAACTAAAAAATGAGTTTAAAACCATTAAAAGTGATAATGTTAACTTGAAAGAAGAATTGTTGTTGTTAAAAATTGATAAAAAAAATTTGATAAACATCAATCTGATAATGAACATAATGAGCAACAAGATGGAGATGAATCCAGTCAAAAGACTCTTCTTTTTGATAAAGGTATTGCCGATATTATTGAAAGAAGAATTGTTGTTGTTAAAAATTGATAAAAAAACTTGATAAACATCAATTTGATAATGAACATAATGAGCAACAAGATAGAGATGAATCCAGTCAAAAGGCTCTTCTTTTTGATAAAGGTATTGCCGATATTATTGATTCCCATATTAATCTTGTTAACAAAATGCTTCCTCCAAAATGGTTTACAAAAGTTAAAATTGTTGTTTCCCATGATTACCATTTTGATGTTATTGCTATGATTGATTCTGGTGCTGATATGAATTGTATCCAGGAAGGCCTAATTCCTTCCAAATATTTTGAAAAGTCAACTGAAAGACTTGTTTCTGCTAATGGTACCCAAATGAAAATTAGATATGAATTAAACAATGCTTATATTTGTCATGATAGAGTTTGTTTTAAGATTCCTTTTGATCTTGTTAGAAACATGCATGATAAAGTGATTCTTGGACTCCCGTTTATTAATGCTTTGTATCCCTTTCTTGTTGAACATGATGGTATTACTACTGATCCCTTTGGACAAAAAGTAAAATTCAAATTTGCTTCAAAATTTGAAATCGATGTTGATCATGCTTTAAATCTGATTCGTGCTAAAACTAATCATCTTCACTTTCTTCAACAAGAAGCTAGGTACAAGAAAATTACTGAAAAACTTTCTGATAAATTATTGCAATGAAAAATTAATAATTTTCAGAAAATGTTGATTGATAATATCTGCTTTGATACCAAAATTAGACACGGCTTAGGCGGGCAGGCATACCTATCGTTCCAAGGCGCCGCCATCTATATATATATATATATATATATATATATATATATATATATTGGGAGATGTAAATCTAGTGAAAAAATTCTTGGCAACATAAACTATATTAAACTTAAATTGAAAAAAAGGAAAAAAAAAAAAAAAGATGTATATGATTGGAATCACAATTCACAAGTAGAGTGTGATCTTTACAAAATTTGGTTCAAAAAGTAGATCTCCGTTGTCTCTCTCTTTATTCTCATGGCCACACGATTAATTATATCGTCAGAAGCAAGTATCCACTTTTTGCATCCTCTAATAAGTTGCTGTTGCAATGGCAGCTCCTACATTCCTCATCTTAATGCCTGCGACATTTGTAGGTACCTTGGTGGCCAAATTGTAAAGAAATTGGCCAACAATCACACTGCTTGGTCCAGCTACAAGCTCTTCCCATGCCTTATCTGCTTCTCTTCCATGCTTTCGAAACACTTCTGTGGCGTCAAGCCTGTGCATATTCCACCCTTTCATATTTTTAAGCCGATGAATTTTCTCCATTTGGCGACATGCTAATTTGCATGTATTTTCCTTAATGTGACATATTGCTTCTTGGAGTAACATTGCACGTTGTTCTTGATCTAAAAATTGTTCACTTCGAAAATATAGATCGAATTCCGGAACCCCAATTGCCCTTCTAATCCCTCTTGAGTAATCCAAATTGGGATTAAACATTTTTCTTACCTCATCTATCATGCCCTTTTCAAGCATTTGATCAACTCGCTTTGACACTAATGAGTGAAGCAAAGGCATTGACACATCCACCCAAAGAAAGCAACATTCATACTTTGATTTAAATATAAAATCATCATCATCTATTAAGGCCTCAATGTAAGAATTGGAGCCTCCAACAATGATTGGAAGGCGGCCTTGTCCTAAAATTGACTCAATTTTATGTGATGCTTTGTCACAAAACTCTGTTACCGTGAAATCAGCATTAGGATTTAGTATCCCTAGCAAATGGTGAGGCACACCACGTTGCTCTTCTTCAGTGACTTTGTTGGTGACTATGTCAAGTCCCTCGTACACTTGCATTTTATCAGAGTTGATGATCTCGGCTGGAAACCGACTAGCAAGATCAATGGAGAGTCTTGACTTGCCAGTTCCTGTTGCTCCCATTACAATCACTACCTTTTCTTTGTGTCTTTGAGGATTGAAGAGATCCATTTTCAGCCCACTAGATGGGAAATCTAGAAATGGTTGTGTTTGTTGGCACATGAATGTGGAAAATGCCATGATGAACCTAATTAACAAATAAATAAAATTGAACATATAAAAATAATAACAAAGCTTGCCCTCTAAATTTTACCAAACATCAAACTAGAAACAAAGAAAATTAACATGCATTTGTGATGTATGAATCTAAATTATAGAAAGCTCACCTTCTTGGTGCATGAGATGTGACAATCTGAAGAAGTATGAATGGAAAAAATGTTTGAAGATGATTAATGCTCATCAATGCTAACTTCGATCAGAGATTTGATCAGAGTGCCATGAACATGAAGCAGCTAGAGAAAAATTTATATCATATGAATTCATATTATCAAGAACTTTGGGGAATTTAATTTATAGAGGAGGCTAAGGGCAACTGGGCGGGCAATTAGGTCTTTACGACTTTACCAGTAGCATCAATTAAAATAGTCAAACACTAAGAGGAAAAGTAGTCTTTATAATTATTCATCAAAAAAAAGAAAAAAAAAAAAAAAAAGCAGTCTTGATGCTATTCCCTTCAAGAAGTTTCTTGCCTTCTTTTTATTTTTTTTTTGTTTTTCATTTTCTATTTTTTTTTAGGATAGCTTAATAATTTCAAGGGTCGTGGTATCCTTCTTATTCTTTAATAATTGCATTAAGACTGTCGAGTAACAATATGGGGCTAAGGTTGTTCTTTCTTTATTGGTTGCACATATTTGTATATGCGCTAGAGTACCAAATTGGCTCAGAATATGGTTTCTTTGTCTTTGCAATGCCTATTTGCCCTCAAAATTTTGTCTTTCATCAGTGACATTTGTTGGCATCTTGAGTGCTTATATGCCTTTCCACACAAGGTATTGCACTAGATAGGTGTTAAATAGTGGCATAGGGACTAAACAATATACATGTCTTTCTTAATAAGTTTTTTAACTTTGTGATGAAGATGTGAATACATAGAATTTGATATATGCAATAGTTTGTGCTTATGGTTTGCTAATTTAAAAAATTATGTATAACTTTTTAAAATATTAGGTACATGTTTATTTTTGTAAAGGAGCTATTGTGATGAGAGGAAATAGTACTTCTATTTCATGGTACGAATATAGGGACAAAATTGGCCTATACCCTTTTCAAACAAACTAATCAGCATTTTGCCCCATTTTCCAAACTAATTAGGGAAATGTCCCTTTTTTGAAAATCGATTTTCTAAAAATCGAGTTAGGCCCTATAGCGACGTTTTTAAGGAGCCTATAGTGACGTTTTCAGGACCTATAGCGGCGTTTTATAACTCGATCTTTACAAAGTCGAGTTATAGGCAAAAAAAATGAAAAAAATTACATATAACTCGATTTCATGGAAGTTGAGTTATAAAACGCCACTATAGGTCCTGAAAACGTCACTATAGACTCCTTAAAACGTCACTATAGGGCTCCAAAAATTTTTTTTTTTTGAAACTCGATTTTGAGAAAATCGAGTTTCAAAAGAAGGGCATTTTCCTAATTAGTTTGAGAAAGAGGGCAAAATGCTGTTTAGTTTGTGTGAAAAGGGCATTTACCCATTTTGTCCACGAATATAGATTATAGAGACATAGACCAGTAGGCTTAAAAAAAGAAAAAAGAAAAACTGTGAAATCCCATTAAGAACAGTTCTGCTCTTATTACAACTTTAAAAGGTATTATTTTTCTTGGAGTAATGTTAGGGGAAGTCTAGAGTTCCACAATTTTTGTCAAAACTCATCACGTGACGAGTTGTGAGTAGTGAAGGTATGAACTCATTATTTGACTTTCATTATTCATAACTCGCCACATGATGAGTTGTAACAAAAATTGTGTGACTTTTCATGTTCCTAGCATTTTCCTTTTTCTTGTCATGCCTGCACTAATGCCTATCCAGAAAAAAAGATAAGGGAAAAGGTTCATCCATCATTACAAATTCACAAAATTATACGATGCACTTTCTCTGAGATTCTTTTAACTAATGCCGGATTTCTTGTGTTTTATCATATTTTTTCTAACGGGTTTGGTTTACTTTCAGTATTTTTTTTAACTGAAATTTCATTTTGTTTTAATAAGAGATTGTCACATCACCCACTAATTAAATAAACGGTAGAGATTAAAATCCACTACCACTTGTCATTATATACTTAAAACAAAAGGATATATTCGATTGAAAAGTTACTAGGTAAGCTAAACTGTTTTCTAACAAACATCCGGTTCCACTGTCCAATTGGTTTGACATATTCAATTTTCAGTGTAAAGTTTTGGCATTAATTCTAACATAATCATTTCTTAATTCAGGCCAATGACTTCCTTGTGGGGGTTGGTGCACTATCTAGATTCATTCTTTCCTACTCTTTGGAAAACAAAAACAAGAAAAAAAAAATCTTAATTCCCCTGAATAATAATAATAATAATAATAATAATAATAATAATAATAATAATAATAATAATAGTAGTAGTAGTAGTAAAACTTTTGGTGATCGAGGATTAGTTAGAGCACAAATTGTACTTATTATTCAAAAATTTCAAAAATTTTAATTAATAAAATTTAAGAAACAAGAATAAGAAGTCACATAGTAAAAAATTTACTTGTTTTTCACCCTTCCTTTTAATATAAAAAAAAAAAAATCTTATCTCTGTCAGTTCTCCCCATTCTTTAAATTGATGTATTTAATTAATAAAGGAACTAGATTAATACATATTTACATTATTAATCTCGCAAAACTATCTAATTATAGTTGAAAGCTGAAACTAGTTTTTGGTAAAATTACACCATATATCCTCCGTGAGGCATAAGAAAATGAAAATGACCACAAAATTTTACAAAAATAACAATCCCCTTTTGAGTTTTAAAATTAAATAGAAAATAACAATGAAATCCCTATCTTGCCATAAAATTTACCCTTGGTTGAGTGAATATATTTCTAATGAGTAATACTATAAACGTAATAATTTTTTATAAGAACAATTGTGTTGAAAGGTTTTATTGGTTCTTATTAGGACTTATTATTAATAACACTTAATTATTCACATTTAACAACTTGCCATTTCAACAATTATAAAATATTTTGTGAAAATTGTTGTGGCTCTATAATATATTATTGAATTCTAATTTTTTTGGTATGAGGTAACTCGATGGAAAAATAAGGGTTTCATCAATAAGTCAAGCATAAGCTATCATCTTATTGCTTACTTAGTGGCATATTAATCCACAAAAAATAAAGTAAATCAATCTCTCTCTCTCTCTCTCTCTCTCTCTCTCTCTCTCTCTCTCTCTCTCTCTCTCTCTCTCTATATATATATATATATATCTAAGTAAATCAAGTGCAAAATAAAAATTATGTAGTTTCTATTATGCTTATGAAAAAATTCAAAGAGGATTGTCTTCACAATTTTACGCAAAACCTAAATTCATATATGCAACACGAGTTTCATCCTAAAATTAATGGAGTAGTGGATGACTAGATCCTTCCTCTCTCTAAATACTTATACAATGAATCTCTCTTTTCTCTCATTCACTTTTTAATTGTTTTCTTTTCAAATGATAAAGGTACACTTTCACCCTTTTATCCCTCTATTCCTTACAAATTCAATTGGCCTTTAGACCTTAATTAATTACAAGACACAAGTTCACACCTTGGAAAAGTATCATTTGGCTACAAGACGTGTATTAAATTTTGAACATAAGTTAATGTTAAAAAGTTATATGATACAAAATACAAATAAATAAATAAAAGCACCTCAATCGAACCAAAGTGTTCTTGACTACTTGTAATGATGTTAACAACAAATTAAGTAACTCGTCTTAACAAAGTTTAATTGGGCGTTACAAAAGGTTACAGTAAGATGACTATAGCCTTAACAAGTTGAATGTCAGCACTAAATTGTTTTTTGGAATGGAAAAAAAAAAGGTACTTTTAAGCCTTTTGAAGTGACTTATAAAATAAATCTTATAGATTGATCCTAGTTATTTATTGAATTTTATTTTAATTACAACAAATGAAAGAGAAGTGGATGATTAAATTAATTATCAAGAGGATTTTTTTTTCTTTTTTACTTAAAAATAAAAAAGAGGTCTCCAACTAAGAAACTTTTTTTTTTTATATAATTATGATAGAATTTTATCTCTCCATGATTATTGATAAATGGAACTTTATGAGTGTTTTTTTTTTTTTTAAGAATAAAAATTTTTTTTTTTTTTTGAGAAGCAATACTTTGCATTTTATTAAGCAAGACCCTTCAAATCAGCCTGAAAAACATCAAAAACGTCTGGTGGAACATCTTCCATCCAAACTAAC
Source organism: Lithocarpus polystachyus (assembly GCA_033629205.1). Taxonomy (NCBI): domain Eukaryota; kingdom Viridiplantae; phylum Streptophyta; class Magnoliopsida; order Fagales; family Fagaceae; genus Lithocarpus; species Lithocarpus polystachyus. The sequence goes on along the minus strand of CM066173.1, from coordinate 24,167,085 downwards.
ATATGAGGGTAGAAAAGTGCTCTTCTTACTAAAGCGTGAGCCACTTTATTACAATGCCTTAGAACATGTCAAAACATACAGTGTTGAAGGCATGAAGCAATGTATTTTACATCCTCTACTATGTGACCAAATTGAGCTAAGGAGTGATTTCTGCCTTGGAGTGCTTTGATGAGAATTGAAGAATCCCCTTCAAGAATAACTTTGTTTACTCCTATCTCAGCTGCAAACTCAAGAGCTCTTCTTGCAGCAAGTGTCTCTACCTTCAATTTGATCTTGGTTTTGGTTGGGTTGACTGCGAAGCGAAGGCGATAGTATCCAAGTCCAAAACAACAAAGTGAGTGGGATTAAACGTGATAAAAGATAGGAGTATAAATTTGTAGGCTGTCCTATAAATTTCATGCACGAGTGAGATCAAAATCAAGCCACAATTCATCAACATCATCACATCAATCAAATTCAGTAGTACAATATCAACAATAATCCTTCCTTCATGCCCATTGCCCAACATGATAAGAAGTTATCTTGAAAAGCTCCTATTTATAATTTTATATTGGCGACGAGTGTTGTAGGATCACGCCAACCGGATTTATGGGGATAGAAACGTAGAATGCACTTTTAAAAGGCAAGAATTCAATCATTCCACCAATCATAGCTTTCCCATCTGAGCCGAAGAATATCCCATCAATCACATAAAAAAAACGAGGTGCTAATCATAGTGCGAGTAATCAATGGGCCGGGGGGTGGGGGTGGCTCCTACGTACGTAACCTTTAACCATAGAAGTAGAACTTTAATTTGGAAGCTCTCTCTCGCGTGCGTGAGAGAGAGAGAGAGAGAAACTTTTGGTGCACGTCAGCATCTCTGTTCTAGAGTGTGCTCGAGGCTTTGTTCTCGGTGTGAGCCTGTGTCTCCATCCTATTAGCTAGAGGACTTCTTTATCCTTCTTGTGGGTTCGATTTGTTCTTTATGACGTATTTTGTTGTATCCTATGAGTTGGCCTTTTGGGTTTGCGTCTCTCCCAGCTCACTCTCACCTCTCAAAGACCCGTGGAATGAGTGTCAGCCTAAATCTACCTTGAACTAGTTCGGATCTAAGCTTTTTTGTGCCAAAATATTTGAATTTTAAGGTTAAAATTCTAGCACCGGATGGATTCCTCCTCGTGGTGACTGATGATCGAGGATACGTGTTTGCACCGTAGGATAAACATTCTCTTCTAGATTATTTGAGTTGAATTTCTTGTATTGATGCTACCTATGATGTTAGTAGATTTTTTTTGTATGAGAGTTTTCATCTCGCCTAGCATATAATGCCCTTATATTTATCTTTTACTTGTATTTATTTGATATCAGCAATAATTTTTTTTTTTTTTGAGAAAGTATTAGCAATAAAAATTGATGACGTGCGCACTCGCATACACACATATATACAATAACTATTTAAATAAACATTTATTATTACAAACTGTACATTAATATATTTGTAAGAAAACATTTGCATTGTTAAGAGCTATGTAATTAATTAAAAGAAACGTATGATACGAATACAATGAATCTTTACTATTACTTTGCTTATACAAGTGAAAGAAGTATCATATATGAGATAAAAGTGATGACGTATTAACAATGAAAAGGGGTTGTTTACTGTTAAAATTATTTAGAACATGCTAAATTATTGATGAGACCATTACCTCCCCATTGGTTGACTTTATTGATAATGACATCACCACTAACCTGTTGCAGCACCATCACCATCACGATCACCATCACCACCAACAACAACAACAATGGGTTGCCTCTTAATGTTCATGGATTTTGTGGGGGGTTTATAGTCGAGATTAAAGTCATTCAAAATATATGGAGCGTTAAAGTTAATTTGCTTTTGCTTGGGGTCAACTTTACTCTGCACACATTTTACGTCACAACCTCTTGGCAAAAGAAGATTCTTTGCTCTATTTGGGCATGAACTTTAGATTTTGTGACTATATGTATTCTTTGAATTACAATTTAAAATCCTAAAAAAAAAAAAATTTGAAGTATGTTATCACTGCTCAATAGGTTATTTTGGGTCCGATCACCTTTTTATTTTTATTTTTTTTATTCTATTTGAAGTCAGGCTATTTATTGAAATGTCCATTTTTACTTTATGTTAATATTGTATTTTGTATTCCTTTATTTATTTATTTTTCGTTCTCCCATTTGAATTAACTTAGATTTTACCCCATCATAAGTATTTAAATAAACGTTGACTATTATATTTTAATATTTATTTAAATTAATGAGTATGTGTCAAAATTCAATCAACTCAATATGGATGAATACGATTGTACAAACTCTACAATGAAATTACACAAAGAATTGACTCTAGAGAATTGTAACCATAATCTTTTCCTTGAGCACAATAAGTGGTACGAAACTAGGAATTTATCCCATCAACAACAGAATAGATGAACAATAAGCTAAATTTAGGCTTGGAGTGGGGACTAATCAAGGCAATGCAAGGCCTGGCCTATTGTTCATTCAGGCCTAGCATGAATTCAATGAATCCAAGATATATATTAAAATTTGGTCGGCAAACCCCATGCAGTCTCTTGATTTTGGAAACCCCATCCCCACCTTGTCTAATCAATAAAAATCAGTGTGAAAGGAGTGGCTGTGATCTCACTCAGCATGTATCTAGCTCAAATCTTCATAACGAAAGGGCCACAGCTTCAATTGGGTTATGAGTCTTATGACCTATGATCCACCCAAAAACATGGTTTAGCACTACCCGATTTTTTAACCAAACTTGGACTTTATTTTTTCCACAACTCTCTTGCCAGGTGACATGTATATATATATCTTAGCTTTTGGTCTTGGGTTGGCTTGGGTAGCCCAAAACCTCACTATCCTTTCATGGGCTGGATTGCCAGCCCAGGCCCAATCATAAATTCAAGAATCCATTAGCATAAAAAATAATGTGGAGGCAGTTGTCTCCTTGAATTTTAAACTATCAAGTAGGAGTTTGCTGGTGAGATTTATGCATTTGTCAATCATTGAGAGTATGATGAGATCTACGACTAGAAAAGATTCCCTAAGTGAGATTTATGCATTTGTCAATCATTGAGAGTATGATGAGATCTACGACTAGAAAAGATTCCCTAAGTGAGATTTATGCATTTGTCAATCACTGAGAGTGTGACGAAATCTATGACTGAAAAAAGACCCTCTAAGTGAGATTTATGCTTTTGTCAATCATTGAAAATGTGATAAGATTTTTAATTAGAAAGAATCCTCTCATTTATATCCTCCCATTTTCTCCTATTTAAATCCAAATATAAGACATGTGCCACTTTATAAAAATTCAATATTTCTTTATATAACACATGTGCCACATTATAAAAATTCAACATTCTTAAAAACTCACGTAAACTACACCAAATTAAACAACTGCCTACTTCTCCGCAGGCATTTAAACACACTAAATCCAAAACCCCAAAAAAATTGTACATAGCAAGAGAGAGAACATTGCTTCATACCGGGGAAATAAAACAAGCACAAAAGAAATAAAGAAAAAATGACATTTTAAAAATATAGTTAACCAATTGTACTGGAAAAAAAAAAAAATCCTAATAGAGATTACAATCTTTAAGTATAGTCTTCACCTTCTCGATATTTAGAGGTTTCTCATAGCATTGATTCTGACCTGCTGCAATAAGATCATCTTTGTTTGAATCACGTGCAGTGACTCCGATGATCATATTATTGACGCCCATAGCTCGCAACTCCTTTGTCGCCTGTAATAAAACAATAATTAGGCAGGGGCACATTTTTATTTAATGGTGAGATTTGAGAAGATAATAATGGTGAGACCTTAAATTTGCACAAATTTGTTTGTTTGTTTGTTTGTTTTTTTTTTTTTTTTTTTTGTTTTGTTTTGTTTTGTTATTATTATTATTTTTTTTTTTGGTAATGCAATGGGGTTTGGAAAATGAATTTTCTTTAGAACCCCAAGAAAGATTTCATCTTTGTTGCAAGAAGCCCATTTTATTATGTTTTGGGTTCTGGGTTTTGCATATTATCTTCAAAATTATGTGTAGAACTAGAATTCAAACAAAAAGAAGCACATCTGTTGTGAGTCTCGTGACAAGAAGCTTACAAAAGGTTTAAATTTTGAAAGTCTTTTATTGACTGAAAAATCAACAAATACTTGGCAGAGACAGAGTTTAGTGTGGGAGACAATGCCAAAGAAAGGTTGAAGAACGAAGGTGAAAAGTGAAGGGTCACATTTGAGTAGGTGTGGAGAGTGTGCAATCGATGGGAGCAGCAGTGTTTGTGTTTGTGAGACTCTCAGACTAGGGAAAAGCTTTCATTTCATTTGGGACTGAGGAGGGAGTGAGTAGGAAAAGATTAGAGAATTCTTGGGGAAGAGCATGTCATGTCCTTTATGTTCTTCCGGAAAAATATTGAAAATAATTTTTTTTATTTAATTTAATCAGAAGTTAGGATTTATTTGTAGTATTTTAAAGATTTTTTTAGTCTATTTCATTACTCATATAATAAATAATCTACGTGTCACAATTTGATTGGGCCAATTAGTACAAGTTATGTGTGGCACTTAACTAACATATCAACAAGTAATTGAGAGAGAAGCTAAGATTCAAACAACATATAACGTTAGGATGTTAGTGTTATTGAAAAATCTAGTCCACTGTCATCATTAATAATAACAATTCACTATTTTTATATTCTTATACCATCACCTGTAACCCTAGTTACATAAGCTTACATAAGAAAATATAACCATTTATGTTAATATATTGATTTTTGTTAAGTCCTCTACATATATGAAAATACATGCATGCTTTTATCTTTGAAGATTATTGTATTGTAATTAGTTTACTTTAACAACGTATGTTCATTTTAAGATTGTGAGTTTCTACTTTGAAAAACATACCTCAAGCCCATTCATGATCGGCATGTCCTGGTCCATCAGAATAATGTCGAATGAAGCTGCCCCCGATCGGTGAAGATCAACAGCTTGTTGTCCATTTTCTACCTCCTGAATCTCTTTCGTAAACTTGCTCAAGAGGGCTCTATGGATTCTTCTAATGAGGCAGTCATCGTCCACGATAAGCACAGAAAAGCTCCTTTTAGCTTCAATGATTTCCACACTCCTTGAACTTGAAGCTTCCTTTCCAGACATTGTCTTTCCTCGTTTCAGAATCCTGTGGGCAATTAAACTTTTAATTTCTCAAACTTTATATTCCTTAATACTAAAACCATCCTACCTCTATTTTCAAGTTCTACCCTCAAGTTGAGATTGTTAGGAAATTTTTTTAAATGGTTGTTTTACATCAATGCCTTTAGATAATTAAAGATTAATCTAAATGCTCAAATACACACGTATGGAACATGTTGCTTTTAGGATCCTATATTATTAACCCGAAATACATTACATGAATCCATAAATACATTACCTCTGTGCATGACATGATTGTAACAGGTGTGTAGAGAAAGTTTCTAATTAAAAAAAACAATTTGTAGTTGGGATGTTTAAATTTTTTATTTATTTTACTTTACTTAAATATCTCTAATCTCTATTAGTTCACAAGTTTTAAGTTAGTAAGATCACTATATAATGGTATTTTGGAACATTCAAAATATTGAATCCAAAGCAAGAATCCTCCTGAATAGTAATATAGATAGTATAGAAGTATAAACAGAGTACACACAATTATATTCAAAATGTTATACTTATTTACAAACAAATAAATAAAGAAGATTTAAAAGTCATACCTGGGAAATGGGGATTATAAGACTTCTTGAACAGAGAGAGAGAAAGAGAGAGGCCTAATCACCTAATGCTTGCTGAATGCTGAGAGATATGCAACTTCTTATAATCTGACCTTCTCCAATCACACAATAATATTATATGTACAGGGATAATACTAGAGTTAGTAAGAAAGTTGGTAAGCAAGCTCTTGCTTGGACATGACGCATGAAGACTAAATTAGCAGCGATTCTAATGGCTATATTAAGCAGTCTTTATAGTTCTCAGTGCTTCGATGCTCTAGATAAATCATTTTCATTTTCAGCTAGTGTACAAAATGGCCTTCCTTAATTGCTTTTGATGAACTTGATCACGTAATTTCTAAACAAGTCACTAAAAAAAGTTATGTTAATATGCCTTCTAAACCACATTATTCTCTTATTAATAAATTTTCCAATACGCCCAACATAAAAATCCAGATAAACCGAGTGTACAATGCATTGTAGAGCTCATATTACAGTTAGTTAATTACTGTCTAAATTATTAATTATGATAAGTAAACCAAACTAAGTTGAGCTAGTGGTTAACAACTGGTTACATTTAAGTAATGATAGAGAGAGATAAAACTTTACTATTATCGTTTATGCAAACAAAGCTAATCTTGAAAATATTAGGGCAATAGATACAAATGGATGAATTATTGCTTTCTGTTAATGGGTAAGCTTTGCTTGTGTTATTGAAAAGTGACTAAAAAGTGTGTTTTATTTTTTTGGCATTGTGACAGATTATACAAAAAGGGTTCCCACTCCTACTAATGGCCTAAAATCAACCAAATTAGATATTATTAAAGTAATTTGTCTAGGTAGATCCATGAATGAAACAGGATACATCATTTCCTCTGTATAGTATATATGTAAATAAAGTTTACAGTATAAGTAAAAAAATAATTGACTTAAACTATTATTTTACATTCTCTTCTGGGTCTACTATTCTTTGGCCATGCAAACTTTAATTAGAAAGAATGCAGTACTTATCAGATAAACTTACTCATTACAACTAGAAGTCCTAATGGTGTGGGGTTTGTATGGTAATAAACTTTAGTTAGGCTGAGTTATAGTCTTATCTTTAACTCCATCTAGGATTTTGTAATTTCACATTGTGGACAACAGTTATACCATTGTTGTAATGTTTTGAATTCAAGATCTACACACACCAAAACCCTAAGCATTAAGCTACAAACCTTGGCAGTAAGACATGGTTAATTCTTGTATTGTGACTAAGTACTTAAGTAGCCATAAATATTAGATCCCTTTATTAAAACAGGAGACTATTTCTTATGATGAATCAAATATTAGTAGTTGATCAATCAATATCATACTTGCAGGAACAAAGAAAGCTTGAAGTGGCATTGGTGTTATACCTGTCTAGTTGCTCCAATAGGTGTCTGTGTTCTAACTTCTAAGACTTAAAACACTAGGTGCACCACCAAATCTTAGAACTGAGCAAATCAGACCAAGTGGTCTCAAGTTTGCTTCATAAACAAGAAACTACCGAAGCAAAAAATTAAGAACAGAAACTGAAAAAACAAATCAGAGATTGGAAGCCAAAGATTAAGAGAGGAGTTTAATTGAGAGGAGTTTGTGTTCTGATTATATAATACTCTTTCTATTTATACAGGCATGTACACTGTATGAAAGAGATTATTAATGTACTCATAAGGTGAAAAATGAATTCACATATCCAATTATCCAAATGATTTCCACAATTATTAAGCAAAGTGTATGTAATAAGTGTCTAGTCTATAGCTCTAGAATTAGAAATGCTTTTTGTTTTTTACTTTCTTTCCAGCCATTCTTTAAACACTAGTAAAGAAGTTTGTCATTTTTCCCCTCTGCTTCCTGTCCATTCTTTCTACCATTCCCTTCTTTTCATTTTCCGTAACTAATACAAACACATCTAATATACATATGCTCACTGTGATGATAGAGTTCACATATTTAAATGACTCTTTATTCCTAATTGGATCAAATTTGGAAATGTGCAACTCATATTTTCATTAAGAATCCAATTTAATTCTATCATCACAATTTTTGAGGTGGGGTTGCTAAAACTTGGGGTTTTATTAGTGCGGGTTTCCTAAATTGTTGCTCCTCTTTGTTGGGGTTCATTGTGTCCACACACTCACATGCATGTGCATGCACACAACACCATCCATGCCTTTTAATGTGTTGAATGCCTGAATGATTATAGAAACCTATTTTGTGTCTGTTATGGCTCAAAATCTTGGTCTATTATGTCTGTGAAATTGGTCGTGACAAACATGACAACCAAATCATTGGACAAAATTGATTTTTCTTGGCTACTCAAGTCTTTTTTACTATTAGCATCAAGCATGGCCATGTAATTGTCTTTCTTATGGCCCTGCCCTTTATAGCTTCTTCAATTTGAAACACATCAATTTCATCCTTTGGAATAGGTTGACATGAGTTACTTATACAATACTCAATATAAAGGGCCTGCCTTTTTATTGTGATTTTGAATCAATTTTGTTTGTTTGAGATAAACCATCAATATTTCTGATGAAACTTTTTTTATTTATTAAAAATGCTAAAGTGAAATTTTTTTAAAATTCAAGCGAAATTTATTATTATTATTTTATACAAGCTCAAAAAATGTGGGGACCAAAGTGAAAAATGACCTAAAATGTAAGGACAAAAAAGTACTTTCGCAAAAAAAAAAAAATCATCCAAATCAAGTTAAGATTAAATGAACCAAACTAAGTTGAGTCATTGTTTAGCAACTGGTTACACTTTAAAGTTATGATAGATAGATTATTAGATTTAACTAGTCGCTAATCCGTGCGATGCACGGGATAGTTAAATAAAAATTAAAAATACTTATTTTACTTAAAGGTGTATGACTTAAATTTTAAATATGTATAATTTGAAAATGAATGAAAATAACTAATTTGTTCAATATAATGATTTAGAAAAATTCTTTTTCTTTTATATCATTAATTTCACATAACACATTTCGACATAAGTTATTCTATGGTGATAACTTCACATAATACTCAACTGCAATTAAATCTACTATCTACTACCAATCTAATCTATGTTATCTTGATAGTAAATCTATAAATTGCATTCTCATATTCTTAGAGCTTGCTACATCTTTATTATTTTAACTTTTTGAAAGACTTACGTTAGAATTAGAATTAAAAAAAAATAATTATTTTTTTTAATTAGACCTCACATTAGAATTTTTTTTTTTTTTTTAAAGAACTCACTTTAAGTAAAAAAAAAAAAAAAAAAGACTTACGTAAAAAAAAAAAAAAAAAACTTTAGGATTAAGGAAAAAAGAGAGAGAGACTCCTATTAGAATTCTCTCACTATTTAGTTTAAAAAATTAAAAATTTTTATAAATTAAAATGATGAGGAAAAAAGAGAGAGACTCATGTTAGGACTCTTTCACTATTTAGTTTTAAAAATTAAAAAAAAATATATAAATTAAAATGATGATGTGAAAATTTGTGGGAGTTTCAAAGACTTCGATTTTATATATATATATATATATATATATATATATATATATATTATAGAACAAGATTGATCTTGATGAGAATCTCATCATACGAATAATCACATGACTAACTAACTAACTGTTAATAACGGCTAATTCCTATCCTAACTAACTGCACTAAGAGGGATATGACTAACACGTGCTTTGAAACAAAAAATGAGTAAACGACATGTAGTTATATCTAAATAATATAAAAACGACTTGTAGTTTAGATAAGAAATATAAAACCAAGGTCTTTGTGCAGTTGTGCTCAACCTTATGATTGCATGCTGCTTTGTTAATGAAACTTCCTTGACATAATTCAACCTATATATCTCAGCAGATATAAAAATTGACTATAATAATCGTTTATGCAAACAAAGCTCTGTCTCTCTCTCTCAACCCACAATATCTTCAATTTCTATCACCTGATTTTCATTCACATTCCCCATATTTCCATTGTGAAAACATGTCCTCAAGTGAACCCCAAGACTCAGGTGGCTGGAGCTTCCTCCAAGCTCTAACCAACACTACTAACAACAATTCCCACGCTAACGATGACAATTCCAACACTACCAACGAGAGTTTTTTGAGGCTAAGTGAAAATAGTCTTCAAATGTGCACCGAAATCCTAGGAGATGAGACAGGGAGTATTGTCTTTGAAAGCGAAGAGATTTGTACTGAAAACAATACTCCAAAGAGGCAGAAAGATTCATCCAAGAAGAATGATCAATGTAAGAGTTTCCCACCACCGTTGAGCTCAAGTGGTGTGCTGCGTATTAGGCCTCATAGAGAAAGTGGTCGCCTTATTCTTCAAGGGCCTGTCCATGATGATAATGAAGAAGAAGAAGAAGAAGAAGAAGAAGAAGAAGAAGATACAGGTAGTGTTGTCCTAGAAAATGAAGAAATTCGTACTGACAACAATTCTCCAAAGAAGCAGCAAGATTCATCATCATCAAAGAATAATGATGAAGAAGAATATAGGAGTACTGTTTTCCCACTACCTTTGAGCTCAACTGGTGTGCTGCATACTAGGCCTCATCATGGAGAAGGTGGCGGCCAAATTCTTCAACCTGTTCCAGCCCATGATGTACAAGAAACTGAGGAAGAGCTTGATGAGCAAGTTCTTGAAAAACGAGAACAAGAACAAGAACAATTACAAGAAGATGAAGAAAAGTGAAAGTGGGTTTGTGGGGGAGCAATGTATGTATTTGACTTATGAATTTAAGCTTAGCTTTTTCTGCTTGTAGTCTAGTCTAGTCTAGTTTTGTGGGTTCAATGTGAGAAGAGTTTCTTAGCTTGTTATCTTTTGTACTCTAAACTAAGCTAGATGATTTTTAAAAGCGAAAAAAGAAAGAAGATGAAGTTTTAGATCTCTCACATGGTGTCGTTTTACAATTTTTGAAACAACCGTCTAAGCTAAAATGTCATTTTTTCTTTCATTATAAGGTTTATAAGTAATATACGTGACATGTAGTTGTTTCATTTAACAACTAAGATACTCATAATAAAAGTCAATACCGATTCAACACGGCACCGTTTCAATTGAGAAATAAATAGAAAGAAGTTAAATAATACAATATCGTTTTTAACTTATTGCGATAATAGATATTAAGATGTTTGTTTCAATGAAATGATTAGAAAGATTGAAAAAAAAAATTAAAAAACATACAAAAAAAATTAAAAAACTAAGCAGCCCAAATTTTAGTTTAAAAAAATGTTGAATTTTGAATATTGGGGTCTCATTATGCAATTTTATAATCTTGGGTCTCGTTAAAAATATAAATGCTACGTGCTTTAAAGTGAAATAGAACCGATCCAGCCATTTGGGTCCTACCCGTTTTGTTAGGTCCAAGCCCAACGGTGAGCCCAAACCTGAAACATTCTTAAATCTAATCAAATACTAAACCTTTTTTTTTTTTTTTTTTGATGAACTAATAACTAAACTTAGTGTTATCAAAAAAAAAAAAAAAAAAAACTATATATATAAACTTGTTCAGCCTTAGGCCCACTTAATCTTGGAACCAGCTCCCTTACAAAACTCAAGCCCAGTCCAAGGTTGCAACTAACCACTCAAGCCTGCTAAACTAGCCCTTAGTCCTAGCCCAAAATTGAGCCCAACCCGGTCCAGGTCTCACACAAACTAAGCCGCTTTCCTCGGGTCCAACTCGTGTGACTTAGCCCAGGTTTACTTAGTCCTTTAAACTCAAGCCAAATTTTGACATAAGCCCAATCCCGGATTATGCCTCCAAACCAAACAATCAGCCAGCCCAAACTCAAATGAAAGCCATGCACGGCTAAATCAATATTATGGTAATTTTGAATGAATTATCAATATTATAATTACTGAGGGCAGAGGGGTTAGTTCTATTTTGCAACCCAAGCATAGCACAATATATATATATATATATATATATATATATATATTTTGGTGTGAATTAAATTTTTTTTTTTAATTCAATAAAGGGCAAGATTATGGTTTTTTTTTTTTATAGAAGTTTTGGAAGTTTTTTGGAAAGTGATTAGGCGGGTAACATTAGCCTAATTTTAATACAAAGAGAAGCACTTTGAAATCTTTTATCAATTTTTTTTTTTGTTAGGTTCAAATGGCTATCTCTAACTAGGGATGTGCCGAGTATTCGGTCAAAAAAAAAAAAAGGGATGTGCCGAGTATAATCAACCCCAAAAGCCCTACGTTAAACAAGCATAGCAACTTTGTTGTATAAATCTGTAGACAAAAAAACAAATCATACATTATCAACTTATAATACAAACAATAATGAGTGTAATTATGAAAACACGCTAGATACAACTAAAAACGTAAGAAATAGTGTACAAATTTAAAAATTTGGTAAAAAATATTACCCTAATGTTCTTTGGTGCATATATCATGTATATTATAATATATGCAGATTCAATGGCACTCCCAATGGAGTTGATCGTGATAAGCATAATTGCCCAATTCTAATGTTACCAATATATATATATATATATATATATATATATAGACACACATACATATTATTGTTACAAAATCAACTATTGCAATAACTCTAATGTTATTGCAACAATTATTTTCATTGCAATAAACATTTTTTTCTTGTAGTGAAAGTTTAGCTATGCACCAATGAGGCTGAAAACAAAAGCAAGAGTGGATGCTATGACGTAAAGAGTGAAGTACATGGCTTACATTGCACGGTCGCGCGCGCGCACAGACACACACACACACACACACATCAATTTATCTTAATTCTCATATAATATCTTAAATCTTAAATCTTTTCTATTTCTATCTCTATTCTCATCGACCTATATCTATTCTCTCGAAAGCAAAAGCACGAGTAGATGCCATGATGTAAAGAGTGAAGTGCATGGCTTACATTAAAAGGTGGAAGCATATATATATTGTAGGGCCGTGACTTGAAGCCTAACTCTAAGTTAAGTGGAAGGTTGACCCACTAGGCCCAATTCAATAAATTTGTAGAGAGTGGGTTGAAGAACTAGGTCTTAATGGATTGGACAATGGCTAGTATGGATTAAAAGATAACCTAACCTAAACAATAAACATGGATGTGAATGAACTCATTGTCCGATGAGATAATCTCCTCCATAAATCAACTAAACCGGATACAAGTATAATCTTAATAGCTAGAGTATCTGTCCCATCAGACACTTTCTTTGGCTTTCTATGAGTTGTGGTAGCCAAGACAACACTATTCAAAGGTCTTCTCCATATAAATGTGGCTTGAAAAGCAGGTGCAGTACATTCAATGCGGTGGTAGCAGCTTTCCTCAAGATATTTTTGAGTTCTCAGCCCTCTGATACACTCGAGACACACGTCCCCGTCACCGAAACTTATTGGAAGGTTACCTTGGACGTTTAACGTACACATTTGAGCCATGCTTATCCTTAAGAATCTGCTTATTAGATTCTTAGTTTGGTCTATTCGACACCATTCATTCGTTCTTAGATCATTATGCTTTTGGCCAAGCCCAAGGCCCAATACCATTTGGGCCCTTAACCTCACAATAATCCCTCAAAATTCTGGTTTTTCTCTCATCCAAGGAGAAAAGTGGGGTTTTGATTTCTCATGCGTTAATGTTATTTTTCCCTTTGACCCATGCACATGAGAGCACTGTTTTGCACACCCCATAATTGCTATTGACGCTTCGGGGCCTGCAAAGCGTCATTAATTGCTCCAGGCGGCATTATGTTCCCCATATCTAACGGCGAGGCGCTGATCCAATGGTTGATATTTCTCCTTGGGTCTGTGGGCGTAATAACTCCCAACCAATGTTGCCATCTATATAACGGATCAAGGGAAATCACTTTCCCCTTATTTCATGAGTCTTCAAACTTTTCAGAGATTTTAAGCACTCAAACTTAAAGAGCTCTTTACGTTACTAAAGCTCCAACATCTTCTCCCTAAGGAATCTTTGAAAAAATTCCTAAAGACCTCAGGGATACACATATATATTAGCTCTTGTAAGTTTCTATTTCTTCAAACTTTTCTTTTTCTCCTCGGCCAATCTCCTTGGCCTTCCAGTTTTTACTCCTTTACACACCAATTTCAATTGTTTCCTTCTAACTCGTCCAAATGGGTAGATTTAAGCATCTACTGGACTCCCCTGCCAAAATAGAAATTTTTAAGGATAAATATCACATTCCGCAGGGAGTAGCCCTATGGTACTGCGAACCGAACCGAATAGATTTTGATAGGGAGGAAGGGGAGTTTGTCATTCTTGTGATAGCTTTTATAAAATGAGGAATGACACTCCCAATGGATAAAATAACCCAAGATTATCTTTTTAACCATAGGTTGTGCCCTCATCAGTGCGCACCCAATGTCTTTAGGATTCTAGGTTGCGTTGATGCTCTAAACTAGCATTTGGGTCTGGGACTTACCTGGCATGACGTGGTCCATATGTACGACTGCCACTTACAAGCTGATGGGAGGTTTTACCTTAAGTGTAGATCACCTATCATTAGGCTCATCTCATGCCTTCCCAAATCTAATAAGGGCATGAAAGATGACTACCTGATAGCTTCAAGAGCGTGGCATGACGGCATTCATTGTCCTGTTTGAGAGGGAAAGCTAGGTGGGATTCCCTAGAGTTAGGTTCCCTAGCAAGAGATTTAGATTCTCTTTCTCTGACCATATTATTATCTCTCTGTCACTCTGCTGTTTTAAGACAAAAGAATTAAATTTTTTAACTGTATTTTGCTTTTCCGTTATGTTTGCAGATAGGAATCAAGTTGCTCCTCGGCTTAGCCTTACCAACGTCGCGGCTCTTAATTATTTACTCAGGTCAGAACTTTTTGTAACCGAAGACAGACAGCTATAAGTCGTCCACCTGATTTTGGACTTTAAGCCCATTTCGAAGATATACCAAGAGGTTGGTCATGCTATTAGAGCTGGTGATCCACGGATAAACCGGATTGATGTATCAAGACCGGACTTCCTTACCCGAGACAACCTTCCCCCGATCATACTACCAATCCAACAAAACTCCACCGCTCGCGGTTCCACTACAACAGGTTCCGCTCGAAGCAGCAGCAACAGCAGAAGGAGAGATCGCCTCCTCGCATTTATTGCTCGAAGAAGAAATAGACAAATTTCATTTCGAAGAGGAGGAGACTCAAGGGGCCCCAATTACTCATATCTCGGACGCTGAGGATGAGTCTGACAGGCACTCGGGTGTCTGTGCACCAATTGTAGTGACTACTCGTCTGAACAGCTCGACCAAAGAGGAGGACGAAATGGTTTTGAATAAGGGAATAAAAGCCTGAGGGATTTGCTAGCTGGGAGGAAAGCAGCATCAGTCTCCATCGAAATTCCCAAGCTTAAACTTCCTCTAAGTCTACCCCCTCCTCCCTCTCTGCCGCCTACTGATCTCGGATTGCACACCAACCCAAACTTAAAGAAGAAGAAACCAGTGTAGGTGCTGGAAGAAGGGGAGGTGGTCTCTTAAAAAGGTACCAAACAGCAAAAAACGACAAGAGACGCTAAAGACAAGATGGCCACCTCCTCGGACAATAGGGAGGAGCATATTGGGGGCGAGGTGCGCCTCCCGCAACGCACCTAGTCTCCCAGGCTAGAAATGGATAGGGTTGCCATCCGTTGGAGCTCCTCCATCAGGGAGTACCAAAGAGGCCACTCCACCCACATTGCTGAAGCTTTGGAGCAACCATTCCTTTTGCCAAAGGATATGGATGCTCTGAGGAAAATGAGGCAACTAGACCTCTTCTTGTCCCTTAAAAGGGACCTTGCCATGGTAAGTATCAATGTGCCCCTCTCGGTAATTCATAATAATATATTTCTGTTACATTATATACACATATATTGTTATTTATTTATTTATTTATTTCTGTGCAGATCACCCAAGAGGTTTTCACAGCTGAGGAATGGGTTAAAGGTGCTAGGAACGGCGTCAAGACTGAGGCTCACCTCCACTTCGAGGTTGAAAAAGCCTTGGGGGCCGCGAAGGATGAGAACGCAGAGCTACTCTCCAAGCTTGTCGCCGAAGAAAGGGAGAGAAAGAATGCTCAGGTAGGGCTGAAGACTGCCGAAGCTCAAGTTGAAGATCAGCGCAAGCTGCTTTACCAAACTGAAATAGAGCTTGCGACATCAAGACAGCTTGCACTGGATTTGAAGGCCGAACTTCAGAGGACTAAGGAGGTTGCCCAATTGGCTAAGGAGATAATAGAGGCTGAGAAGCAAGCGTCTTACCTTTTCGGCGTGGAAGAAACACAAATAAGGCTCGCCGAGGAGCTAGCCGAGGTATGCAGGGATTACTGTGTGGCCACATGGGTGGAAGCCCTTAACCTTGTAGGAGTCCCTACAGACTTGGAGTAAAGGCAGCTGGGGAGAGTATACTTCCATCCAGAGATTTGCAAAACCCTAATTGTCATCACTTCTCCCTTTACCATCGTTCCTGAATCTTTAGAGCAGCCTTCGACCTTTCAGGTTGTTCTCACCCTCCCTTAAGCTGCGACAAAACCTAGCCAGACTGGTGACCAAAGCCAAGGTGTTGAGGGGGTAAAAGATAAAGAGAAGTGTATGGAGACTAAGCCCCTTACTAAAGCTAAGGACACTGCTTAGGCCAACATACAGGAGACTAAGGCCAAGACCAAAGAGACTGATTCCAAGGCCAAGGACGTCCCTCCCTCCAAGTCAAGCCAAAAGGAAGACCCCCCCCCCCCCAAGGCTAAGAAGTAGTTGATAGGGTTTATTTTGTAATTTCCTTTGCTATAGTGCCTTTTGTTTTTGCTTTTGTAATGACATTCTGTCCTGATAAACGATGTACTTTCTTTTTGACTTAATGAAAATGCCTTTCGTTCTATCTCATGCACCATTACTTTATGTGCTTTGAGGATTATTAATATTACAAATAGCATTGAACTGTAGTTACTTTTTCTTTAATAAAAACTAACAATAATACCTTGCTAACTATTTAAGCAATTCAACCAATTATCAGTAATAGAGAAGTTTACCATATACTTGCATTGCTAATAAATTCTTCTGCAGTGAAGGTTAAATCTAATACAAATATGCTATATCCTTTGTAAAGAATAAAAAGGGAACAGATATCCTTCAGATTATCCAACACTTAGATGAATCATTAAAGATTTTTACTTACTTAGATCTAGCTATCCAAGGTGTTGAATACAAGCCTGAATCGGTTTTAACACTTAATGAAAAACAAGAAGGTGTTACAGTATTAATTTTCCCAAAGCACGTGGTCCAAGGATCCAAGCATGACTTATGTTCTATTTAAACCCTTTAGATAGATGTCATAGAGTGTTCATTTCCCTAAAGCATGTGGTCCGAGGATCCAGGCATGACTTAGGTTCTGTTTAAACCCTTTAGATAGATGTCATAGAGCGTTAATTTCCCCAAAGCATATGGTTTGAGGATCCAGGCATGACTTAGGTTCTGTTTAAACCCTTTAGATAGATGTCATAGAGTGTTAATTTTCCCAAAGCATGTGATCCGAGTATCCAGGCATGACTTAAGTTCTGTTTAAAGCCTTTAGATAGATGTCATAGAGTGTTAATTTCCCCAAAGCATGTGGTCCGAGGATCTAGGCATAACTTAAGTTCTGTTTAAACCCTTTAGATAGATGAAAGAATAATGGAAAATGCAGTGTATATACACGATAAGCGAGCATATGACAAAATAAATTATCATAAATAGTAATACCTTTTCAGGTTGTTTACATTTCAAGGACGCGGTATTAGACATTCATCTAGGTCTTCGAGGTTATACGCTCCTATTCCAGCCTCCGAAGTGATACGGTACGGCCCCTCCCAGTTTAGCCCGAGCTTTCCCCATGCTGGGTTCTTTGCAGTGCCTACAACCTTTCTCAACACTAAGTCACCTGGAGCTAACAGTCTCAGCTTCACATTGGAATCATAGCCTTGCTTGAACTTGTGTTGGTAATATGCAAGTTGGACCATTGCATTTTCTCTCCTTTCTTCAATCAGGTCTAAGATCCTTTGAAGATAAGCGAGCATATGACAAAAGACACTTTCATTAATAGTAATACCTTTTTAGGTTGTTTACATTCCAAGGAGGTGGTATTAGACATTCATCTAGGTCTTCGAGGTTATACGCTCCTATTCCAGCCTCTAAAGTGATACGGTACAACCCTTTCTAGTTTGGCCCGAGCTTCCCCATGCTGGGTTCTTTGCAGTGCCTACAACCTTTCTCAACACTAAGTCACCTGGAGCTAACGGTTTCAGCTTCACACTGGAATCATAGCCTTGCTTGAGCTTGTGTTGGTAATATGCCAGTTGGACCATTGCATTTTCTCTCTCTTTCTTCAATTAGGTCTAAGATCCTTTCTAGCAATCTTGAATCATCACTTCCCATGGACTCCCAGCTTTTATTACTTGTTGCTTTTGCTTTCTCACCTCCAGATCTACTGATTCCTCCTGCCCTTAACCATTCTCCATATTTTCGTTCCGGAGATTACTCTGAAGGAGTCGCTGCACAGTACCTATTATCATGCCTTAGCATGCCACAAATGAACCAGATTGTGGGGAGTCTTTCGTACTTGAAGGTGACCCAGCTTCTTCCCCCTTCTTCGATAGCTACATAACCTCCTCTCCTCAGAGGCTTATTAATGGGCAGATCCACTCTTCCTCTCAAGAACTTCACCTGGTCTGCTTGTAGTGACCATTTATCTACTTCTATGACTTTTCCAATCTTCCTACGAATATCTTTCCCAACTTCTTCAGACATATGCTCGAAAGGCAGGCCCCATACCTGAACCTAGAATGAAGAGTGGGTAAAGGTAATATTTGATACAAATAGGCCTTTCCTCCACCGGCATAGAAGGAGAAGGTTGTTGTCAAAGTTCCACGGCCCACTTTTTTTCGACCCAGTCTAACTGATACATAGAGTTGAATTTAAACTGGAGGATGTCTTTGCCCACTTCAACGATTCTTAGATCAGATCTCATCTTCCACGCCTGTCTTAGAGTGTTCTTAAGAGCCTTCTGGTTTTGATGGCAATTCATGAGAAGACGCCTAAAAAGACTCTGAGAGCATTCTTCAATCAAATATGATCTACTTGTATTTGTAATAAGAATATCTTCCTCTTCTTCTTTTGTGAGACGCAGCTTCTGTAAACTTTCTACCACTTCTTGTTCCATACCTGAGAGATTTAGGACCACTACGTATCCAAAGGATTTGTAGGCCCAGAGAAGACCCAGACTCAGATTTGAGGGATGAGAGGACTCTTACCATGGTAGAGAGAGAGAGAGAGAGAGAGAGATGAGAGAGAGAGGCTTTTACAGGGGAGAGCAAAAGGATGAGTCGCCTTACTTTTTAGTGTACTGTAACCATCTCGATTCTTTCATCACACTTTTTATGATTAAAAAATGTAGCAGCCTAAATTATGATGAATTGAAGGTATTTTTTCACGTACAATTTTTGAATAGTTTTATAGTTACAATTTCGTTATATATTTTCACATAGTTTTCATTGGAATATATTGTTATTGTTGGTGTTGTTGGAGTTCATGGGTGGCTCCACGTTGAAGCTAGGGTGGTCACAAGACCACTCTAACTTGGAAAAAAAAAGTTAAAAAAATTTATGACCACCCTAAATTTTTTTTAGGCCTAACATAATTAAATTTTGGATAAAATTTGGTAACAAATTTAGTTGTAGATTAAGGCTATAACACCACTTAATTTTTTTATTGGATGTGGATTTTGATAAATTCATCATTGAATAGATTTTCTTATTATATTCTTCATACTTGTAATAAGATCAAAGATCAGTAACCAAGCCATCAATCAAATGTTTAAATTTTGAGTTTTTGTAATATAAAATTATACATAAAAATAAATAAATTTATGGATCGAATAGTAAATAACATCCGATTGACATGAAATCTAACATGTGTTTTAAAAACATAAATTAAGATTAAGTCATAATAATTTGTTTAATGAAAGTTATAACTTTAGGCTACAACTAATTTTTGTTGTCCTTCAACTTTGGTCCCCTTAATAATATATTAGACCCTTACAAACAAACAAAATAAAAGCATAAGAAAATTTTTATTGAACTAAAATTTTGAAAGAAATGTAGCTTACAACATTAATAATGAGACTATCATGCAACGATTTCAAAATTAAAAAACTCATAGAGGAAAATTGTAAGACTTTATGTATTTGTGTGTGTATTTTTTTGTCAATATACTAAGTTATCTTTTATTAAATTTTATATAATTTAAGTTTTATAATGACCACTCTGAAAAAAATTCTTGGAGCCGCCTCTATTGAAGTTGGAGTTGATAAGGAGAGTGAAAAGTGAAGGTATCATTTTTGTGGGGTTTGCAATTCCTATGTTTGAATACTGTTTCATCAAATTTCAGACCAAAGTGGTAGAAAGAGCAAGGAAGAGAGTTGAGGAGAAGAAATATAAAGACAATGTGGATTTGGTTGTGACGGAGAGGAGAGAAGGAGATAGGAGTGCATGTGTATTGGTAACCGCACCATTTGTTGGTGTTTTATCTTCTATAATGTTGGTACCACCAGCCTAGTAACGAACAAAATGAACAAAAATGATTAATCCTAAAGATAGGAAAAGAAGATTGCCCTGATTTCATCCACATTTTGCATGATTTTTTATCACTACAAGAGAACAAACAGAACTGAGGCTGCCTCGACTGCTTCAAGTTCTTGAGATGATTAGCACAACACAACTGAAACATGCACAAACAATCAACAATAGTTTTGTCTTAACTTTATCAAGTGAATGTGACTACAAACCATGATATGCCCATAGGCCAATGACTAAGAACCATGATATGCCCTCATAGTCATTTTTATTTTGGTAATTTTGGTCTTGGTCATTGCCCTCCTAGTGTTGAAGATGTGATTGTAAAGGAGGCTGGCCCTTTTGTGTAGTTTTCTTTTTTCGTCTATAAAGTCTTTTTATTCATCAAAAAAAAAAAATCTTGATTCAATTTTGATATTACAACCTCTCTCTCTACATTAAAAGTAAAGTGAAATTATAAAAACCTAAACCATAGGCTTCTAGCCTTCTACTCTTATTTCTTTTTAAGGAACAAATAATAATCATAAATAATATGATAAGAAGGCTAAGAAAAAAATTCTCCCACCCTAGGGCACCACGATCGAAGCCAACTCCGCTTATTTTTTAGCTGTGAATAATTTTCAACAATTTAGAGTTGTGAGACCATTGACCATGAGGAAACAACCAGCAGGGGTGATCACTGCCGCCAATTTATGATGCACTTGTGCTTGTTGGCGCAAATGCTCACTCATTTGTTTTAAAATCTTTTGTATACACTTGTGCTTGGATCCAACCATGTATCGGAAGAATCTTGTTAAGAATGCAGAAATATAAGTCGACATGAGCTAGAAACACAATTTTTCAGAATTTGTTGTGGCAATTTGTAATTGGAGCAACATCACTTGGGGCTATCATTGCCACTAATTTGACTATCATCCATCATGTGACTATCTGTAGAAGACTGATAAACCGTTCGAGCAAAAAACCAGTTTTTGTTAAAGAAATTATCTGGTGCAAATCCACAAAAGGGAAGATAGGGAAACGAAAACTAAAGTGCAAATTTTGCATGTATGAGCATGCCAAGTGTCTATTTGGCTTGTTGTAGTCCTTCAATCAAATTGATCGGCATCATGAATAGGCCCTTGCTCTCCAAAAGCTGAGCTGCTGCTGCTGGATTTTCCTCTAGCAATTTTCCCATCATCTCTTCGAGAGGTTCATTCAGAATCTGCTTGCTAATGTAGTGGCCATACCCCTGAAAAGCATAAAAATACATAAATTCTATACATAGTATGAGCAGAAACATGAAGGGTTGCTTTGGCTTAGTATTGTTTCCATGACAATTTTGTGTAAACTTTTTATGATTAGGCATAGATGACTAATACCTCAAGGAAAATGAAAGATTCAGTACTTGATTCACCTCCCAATCTACTTCGACCCAGTTCCTGCACATAAAGTTCCCTTTGAAATCGACAATCAGTATCGTCTCGTATATACATGAATATGTACCTGTGCTGGTAGTTTTTAAGAGTGGAAAGGCAAAAAAGTACCTTTATTTGAAGCTGCAAATACTTGACATAGTCAATGATATCATCCAGTACAGATGCTTGACCACCCTAAAAACCAAAATTAATATCGTATAGATGGATTTTGATAACATTCCAAAGTAATAAATGGATGGCCATAATTTGTGTGTGTGTGTGTGTGTGTGTGTGTGTGTGTGTGTGTGTGTGTGTGTGTGTGTGTGTGTGTGTGTGTGTGTGTGTGTGTGTGTGTGTGTGGCTAGCCTTAAGCCTTCACAACAAAAGAAAAAAAAAACGACATAAATTATGAGGCAGCCAACATGATATTATAACAGATTCGCCTTTTATGTTGTCCCACTTTATTTAGAGTCGCTCCATGATTGAATGACTTTTTTTTTATCCGCAAGAAAATAACAAGGGGGCAGTCCATGGATTACCTGACATAGGCTTGACCATAGTAGCTTTAGTGTTAGGATTGAATGACACTAATGCCAGTAATGTTTAGCACAATTATTATCATGAAGTTCATGAAACTTAAATCTTTAAACAATGCAGTCTTCTTAGATACTGTTCATTTCCAGTTTTTGGCATCAACTAAGGAGGTTTACTTATCAATGTGATGCATTTTGCCCAAATTAAATCTAGGAACTATTGCTGAATGCCTATTGTACAAAAAAAAAAAAAAAAAAAAAAAAAAGCCACTGTCTAAATTGAAACGATAACAATTAGAGGCTCTGCACTAGAATTTGTAAATGATACAACATTTTCATGCTCCACTACTCTCTATGGTCTACACACAATGCACAATTGTCTGCATGCTTCCATACTCAAATAGATTACCTCTGCAGAATGTGGAAGCAATTCTTGCAACGCACCGAGTCTCTCACTAATTCGTAGTCTGCGCTGCTGAATTAAGGAACACCGAGTCAAAATAGCTAAAAAGATCCAAGCAGGATGTAATGATACCAAACCATTATAAAACAATTAATCAAGATGAAAAGAATGTAATGACAAAATCTTCACTTTTAACTAAGACAGCATGTGATGTATTTATTTTGCCAATTTTGGTTCTGGAAAAGCCATTTTCTTGTCAAGTGGTCAGTAAAGATTTTTTGCTTACACGATCAGTCATCATTGCTTTTGTTTTTGGTGCACTGTGACGTGGTTTGGACAGGAAACCAGGTGCAGTAACCATTGCTCCAGGATCAGGTTGATGAACATGACAATTCTCTCTCATCAGTTCTGGTGGCCATGAATTTTCATTCTTGACAGCATTCTGTAGGTGTTATGATTCTAAAATTTTTTTAAAAATGTGGAAACTTTAAAATGAAATAATCAGTTAAGGCAACAACCTCAGCAGGAAATGAAACTAAATAAAGAAGTAAAGGTAAGGCTCACCTGAGCATGGATCTGATATTGTGTACTAGTGAATCTGTTCAGAGGTTCTCCATCATCATGTGGCCTAAGAAGCCATGCCTGTTGAACCAAAGAACTTAATTTTAAAAATATGGAAGCATTAGGGAAGAAACACATTAAGAAATACTATGCATGCAATTGCAAGGGAACATTGATGCAAATATATGCAGCAAAGCTCAATTGAAGGGGCAGAATTTCTTAACTATGGGACCATTACATCTCTCACCATCTATTATCTTCATAAGACCAGAACAAAAAGAACCTGCAGCATATGCCGAAGTTGTAGATAGATGTAGCTTTACCTTAGAAATATCCATGTCATGGAAAGAATGAGAAGGTTCGGATGCAGGAGCCTCTCCAAAGTTGTTGTATAATATGTCATTTTGGATTTCAGAGACCCCTTCAACAACAGCTTGTATTCCACCAACACTAGAAGGAATGCTCTCTAACAAACCTTCTGTTACTGCCTTTGGGAGAAATCTTGAACTTTCTGCAAGATACTCGACATAATTGTGAGACAATTGTGGGGTCTGAATCCACTGAGGTAAAGGCAGAGCATTAGTCTGATTTCCACATTTTCCATCTGCCAAAAAGAAGTGCTGGGTTCGATAATCTTCAGGTACAGGAGAGGCTTTATTGGCTTTGCCATCGACACTCATAGACATTAAATCCCAAGGGTTGTCGTTGCCACTTCGTCCTTCCATATTCTCAGGGCACAAACTTCTTGAACCTTTACTAGTCACTATCAAGGAAATGGCATGAAATAGTATCTAAAAAAGTTCTCATAGGCTTTTCATAAATTACCCCTTGTTCCCAAAACCTAAAGCTATTATAGGAAATTGTGAATTTAATCATTTAATTATTCTTCCAACCAACTTAACACTTGTTTTTTGGGGCAGGAGGGGGATGGTTAAGTAAGCTTAACAGTCAACCCTTAATAAAAATTGCCACACTATGAGCAAAATAAGAATAATAAGCTTCTGAACACCATAACTATCAACTAATAAGTATTAACAATCAACTAAGAGGAGAAACCGGGCACTACCATAAGCCACAAGATTCTTACCATGTTAATGCTTGCACAACTAAGATAAATTAAAGCTGTGAATAATGATGATACAAGAGCACAAAGTTAAAAAGTGCAGAGAAATTAAAAAACCATATAAAAAGTAACTTAATCATGAATGGAATATGCTGTCTAGTCTAGTGTTAAAGCCCATTGGCACTATAGGCCTCTTCTTTTTTTCAGGTTGATATTTAAAACCCGTCTTTGTGCTAAGCTAACCTACTAAAAATGCAAACTTTACCCAACGTAAAGAACCCCAAGAAATTTTATAACAAATAAACAAAAATAGAAGTAGCAGAACAAGCTGCAGAACAAGTGTTTGTAAGAAAAACCAAGAGTTTGGTCCATTTCTTTACTGGATCAACAACCCACATTTCTTTTGTTGCAAAACAAAACCCTCATGTCTTTAACAAACAATTTAATGGTAAGCCAATATTACAACTAGCAAATGCAAACAACTCGTGCTTGTCAACAATGCAATCAGCACAGTTAAAGGGGAACCAAGTTTGCCAAAACACTAAATTTTAAAAAGGGGTCCTTTTGATTATTTAAACCAAAAAGAAAAAAAGAAAAAGGAACACCCTTTATTAATATTTGAGTACTTATTGCTAGAAACTAGTGTAAAATGGAAACAGAGAATCACCTGCTTGAAGAGGAGGTGGGTGAGCTCCGAGAGGGTTAGAGACTTAGAGTTTGATGCAGAGAATGAAGGAAGCCAAAATGTGTGTGTGTGTGTGTGAGAGAGAGAGAGAGAGACGGTGCGTGCGTCCCTTGGCTCTCACGTATACTCTGTTGCTGCACTATTAGTACGTTCATGTGATGAGCTGGTGGAAAGAGAGAATGATTGAAGTCAAGTAAACGACATGCCGTATTTGGGTTTTATGATGTGTTTAGGTTGCAGCTTTTGGACAACAAAGGAGATGTTGTAAGTTGCAACTTTAGGAATTGTTATGCTAATGCTCTAATGGCCTATGTGGCTATCTTACATTAAAAAAAACAAAAAAAAAAAACAAAAAATCTAAAACTTGGTCCCTTGTCACACATTAAACCCTTAATTAGTTATGTTCAATTTCTTTCATCTCACACATTAGCATCAAAGAATGAATATTCAACTTACATTACTTTTCCAAGACATCTAAAATGCCAAAATTAAGCCTTAGCCAGGTGCAAGCCTTTTAAATTAATTGTCGGAAATCTTATGGTTTTATAGGAGACCTACATACCCATAACTTGAATGGCAATGTAAATGGAATTTCACAGAGCAGTAGATGAGCTAATTTGAATTGAGTATTTAAAGTTTATCCTTGATTTGTTTTATTTTTAATTTGGGTACTAATCCAGCTGTTCAAGTTCAAACTTATTATAAATTTTTAATATTGATTTAATATCTTTTTAAACAAGCTCAGTTTTATTTATGAAATTTAGAAAATCCAATCTCA
The DNA here is from genome assembly GCA_033629205.1 of Lithocarpus polystachyus. NCBI lineage: Eukaryota > Viridiplantae > Streptophyta > Magnoliopsida > Fagales > Fagaceae > Lithocarpus > Lithocarpus polystachyus. The sequence goes on along the minus strand of CM066173.1, from coordinate 24,141,288 downwards.
TGTATATCTATATAATATCTAAGTTGAAGTATATCATTTATTTTTGCTACCCTCCTATTGAACCATATAGTATTTTGGTCTACTTTGACGCACTTCAATTTATTTGGTCCATTTTATTCACTTCAGTCTAATTCAGTCCATTTAGACCACTCTTGTACACTTCGGTCCATTAGGTCTATTTAATCCACTTTGGCCTATTTATGTGCACTTATTTAAAAAAAAAAATGTGCATTTACTTAAAAATGAGAAAATACAATTTTAAGGGTGTGTTTGTTTAGAGATGAAATAGGGTGGATGGAAAACTTTTTTGGAGTGTGTTTGGTTAGGTGGAAAGGAAGGAAAATAAATGATAGGACCCAGGTATTTTCTCCTAGGCGCACCAAAATGTTTTCTCCCCAAAATGGAGAAAACTAAGTGGAGATGCATTTTTTCTAAATTGACAAAAATGCCTATGTGCAAGTGCACATCATGGGCTTCGTCTAGTTATAGTTTTTTTTTTTTTTTTTTTTGATTTTCTAGGGCTGGGCATGATAGTTGTTTGTTGTTATTTATTTATTTATTTATTTTTATAGCTAGACGTGATTTTTTTTTTTTGGGACATGATTTTTTTAAAAATAAATTTGGGTGATTGCTCTTTTTTTTTTTTTTTTTGGTATGGTTATTTGTCACTTTTTTATTTTAATTGGACATCATTCTTTATATGAGTAAATTTATTCAAAAAAATTTTTTTTCCATCCCTTCAGTTTTTCACTCCCAACAAAATAAAAATGAGATAAATTAAAATCTTTTCTATCTTTTCACTTTTTTATCCTCCTACCATTTTTTACATTCTTACTTTTTCACCTCTCTTACCAAGCAGACTTTTAAATGTAGAGTGCCTATTTTAAATTTAAATTTATTAAAAAATATAGTTCTCAGACATATGTTTATATAATTGCAAAAGCCATAAAGTATGCCTGGCCCACTTGTATACGTTTTTTGGGGTTCAATGTGCTGCTTTGCACCATGGGTTTGAAAATGGGTTCAAACGAAAGAAGAACATAAGATGGGGCTCAAACTCAAATGTTCTTACTTTTCAACTACAAGAGTTGGCCTAAGAAAACCCTCACAAAAAGAAAGAACATTTTTTTTTTTTTGCTAGAATTCAGTTTTCTAAATTTCTTACGTTACTCCATCAATAGATTTTTTTTTAATCTTAATCACTTCTTTATGGTAAGAGTCTAGATTTTGTCATGTCATTATTTCACTAATAATATTCTTAAAATAATAAAATAATATTACAAATAAAACAATTAAAATTATTGTTAGTAGAATACTAACATAGCAAAATATAAATCATTAAATTGTAAAAGAATAATAAAGATTTAGAGAAATCTATTTGAGTATCCTAAAAAATTTAGAAAAATTGAATCTTTTTTTTTTTTGTTTGTTGGCACACAAAAAGAAAGGGCATAGAAAAGCCACCCCAAAAAGGTCACGTGTCAATCAACCGCGTTGCGTGGACGTATAGCATTTACCAACCTAAAGACAAAATGAACAAGTAAAACATTTAACCTTAAATTAGCATCAGAGAAAAGCATATTATATATCAAAACAACCTTGGTACTCTTGACCTTTTATTGTTGTTACGTTTAAAGTTTCAACCTTGTTCAAAGATTCCTTATCCCTCAAATACCCAGAAACACACAGCTCCTAGATCTGCTTTAAAACCAATCAAACCATGGCGACCCCACAAGTTCTTCAGCAACAAGATGACCTTTTGCACTTTGATCCTCGTAAAGGTGCTTCTTTTTTCTCTCTTGTTTTTCGTAAATGCAATTGAAATTTAGCTGACTGTACAGAAAATTATGTTTAAAGATGTGGAATTTGGCCTTTACTTGTGCTGTGAATGATCAAACAGTGTGAAGAGTATTGGGTTTTGTTGTATTTGTTCGATATGCTTAGTTTTGGTATATAAAAAAAAAAAAAAAAATTTGAGTACCCAGATAATTTTTATTTAATAATTAATTTGATCCCACTTTAGGAAAAAAGTTTAGTAATTGATTGGTTTTTGTACCAGCAGAGAGTGCTGCCAAGTCTCAAGGGATGTCACTTGAGAAGAAGATCGAGTTTCTTGAGAGCTTGACTGGACCGGTAATTTTCTATAATGGATCTTCTTCTTTTTTTCCAGATTTTAATTGGAAATGAATTGGATCGTGCTAGAACTTGTTCTAGTCCACTTTCTGTAATTATTGCCTGATACCATTGTGATTTGTGATCTGTAGACTCTTTTTCATCTTGGAAACTCAAATTTAGATGAAATTAGTATAGCTCTCTGGTTTATTAATTTGTTATTTGTGGGTGAAACAATTGTTGTTTCATTTTCATTAATATATGCACATCCCAATGGAGGCATTTGGTGTATTCCACAAGATTATGTCACAGTTATTTTATGTTACAGATTGACTCATATAGTTTTACTTTTCATGAATTTCTAACTAAAACCAAGTGATCAAAATGGCAACTTGAGTAATTTTGGAGGTTAAGAAGTTCCAATAATCCTTTACATGGAAACTTTTCTTGTTAGGATTTGTGCTGCTCATCATAGCTTCTCCAAATGTCCCACCTGCCTTCTTCTTTAAATCCTTATCATGATTGTATTTATTCTTCTAGAGTATCACGCTGTTGACCATTATTGGAAACTCATACTTTGATCCCATTAAAAGTTTGCATGTCATGTCAATGCTAATTCTTTTTACTTTGCAGGTTAGCAACCGACGGTCTCGCAGATGGTTAAATGATCGTCTTCTTATGGAACTTGTTCCTCGCTTAAATGCAGAAGAAATTAGAGGCTTGTTTGCACCACCACCTTTTGGTAATTATATATATGAATAAAATCAACCATATTATTTTCTTTTATTATTATGGGCAATAACTACTATTCTCTGAATTCATGAAAGATATATAATTAAGCCTCAACATGTTCTGAACTTGATGCTGTTACTTGTTTATATGTAACGTGCTCTGAAAAATGTGAGAAGCGAGCTACAGATAAGGGAAGTAATAGCTGGAACCTACTTTATCACTACATAGTAATTGAAGTATTGACTCTTGTACCTTTATTACTAAGCCCCTTGGGCTTTGGTACTTTTAAGTGAGTTTGAACTCACAAACTCCCACTTTACAGATGTGTCTTTATGGCCATTACTGTTTTATCATGTTTCATATTAATATTGATATGATATTCATTTTACAGGTGATGACGTACCGCTGTCACCATTTTGCATGACTAATGTTGGAGAGTGGGACAAATTTAGGAATATAGACATGGATAAAGAGGTCTTTTTGCTTCTCTAAAGCACATTTCAATGTTATTGAATTTGATGTTGAGAAAGATGTTTGTTCTTGAGTGTAAAAAATGCTTTTAATATACTTCTTATGGTATGTAATTTGATGTTGAGAAAGACGTTTGTTCTTGAGTGTATAAAATGCTTTTAATATACTTCATATGGTATGTAACTTATGTTATCGGTTGTGTAATTCTTACATGCAATGTAGCAACATGCTCCAACTCTATCTTTTATTTCTTTTTGGTAGGCGAATATTATTGATGCCTCAGAAAGATCGTCCACAAAAAGGAAAGGTCGTGTTGATGCTGATAAGACGGCTGTATTAAATGCATGGCGTAGAGTTAATTATAAAACAAGAGAGGCTCTTCGGCGTAGCTTTCTTTCAGAACTTGTTCAGGGCTATGAGGTATATCTGATTAATAAGACGCAAATTTCCTTTTGATAAAGGTATGATGACTTATGAGTATTTTTGCCTCTTGTGTTTTTAATGAAAAGATTAATGTAATTGGTGTCTACTCTTGACAATAATCTGGAAATAATAATAATAATAATAATAAACTATCAAATTATTAAAGATTATTTTGCTTGGTTTTTCCGGAAAAAAGTTTTTATCGCAGCCTGCCCCAATCTTGCTGGTCTCTTGATAAAGTTTCTGCTACAGTTCAGTTTTCTGTCCATAATTCACCACAAATTGCATCTTTTTTCTATTAATGGCCCACTTTCTTGTTTTCCTTTTTTGTCAGAGCTATTTTATTCTTAGCATACTTTCATCTCAATTAATTGTGGATTGGACTTTTGGTACCTACATCCTTTGCAATTTAACTAATATTGTTTGTTATCAATAACGAATTTCTTTTCTTTTCTTTTTTTAGGAATGCATTCGAGCATTCATCATGGACAGTGGAGATAGGGATGCTCTAGAGCTACGAGTTCAAGATCCTTTTCATAGATTATTGTTACATGGTGTCTGTGAGGTATGTTCTCCAAATATTACTATATCATTCTGGATTTGGAAGGATTTTATTCATGTTGAGGTTTGGAGCTATACTAGCTTCTGACCAAGTATGGCAACCATATCCTAAATGGGTATTTATAGGGTGCTGCTGAGCTCCTTATCTAGACATTGAGGAATAATTTGTTTTGGAAGACAACCATTAGCTGCCACTATATTTAAAACTTGGAAAAAGAAGAAAATCATCCATCAATTTAAGGTTCACCATGACCAAGAAGTTGCTTGGTTCAGTTAATGCATTGTTAAAAGATTTGTTGAAAGTATGACATCAAAGTGTTCTTGTTAGTATCTGTCTTTTTTTTTTTTTTTGAGGTTGTTCTTGGGATAATATACATGAATGCTGTCCTTGAAACAGTTCTACAACTTGGTCTCAGTGACGGTGACTGAGTCCAAGGATGCAGAATCACCAAAGATGACGAGGATAACGAAGAAGAAAAAGGGTGTTGCTGAGCTCCCAAATATCACCCTGATACATTTTCTGAGGATGTCCAAGGAAGGAATTTGGTGATTCCATCCGGTGGGGGCACAGATTCATGTCAATATAATAAAAGCATACTTTATTATAAAAGTACTCATATGTATCATATTCATCCCCAATTATCTGTAAAAGTAGTTGAATGACATGTAGCTTTGGAACAGCTGGTTTGTGAATTCTTCATTCCCATTAATCAGCAAAAGAAGTTGATTGTGGCTAGGGCCTAGGCTCAATAAAGGAAATTGTAAAAAAAATTTTAATGTAATTTGTTTTTAGAAGATATTGTTTATGATGGGTAGTGTAGTTTGAACTTTCAATTTATTGGTTACTTGTAATTATTTTCTGTACAATGACCAATATGTCAAATGTTGGTTGCTTCATAAAATAACATGGTCAGCAAGTGCTGTATTAATTTTATTTGGGTTGTTGGGTTGTTGACCGCAGAAAATGGAAGGGAGAAGCAACACAACTTGTAATAAATGTTGTTCTTTGCCCCCGATTTCTGACCAATATGCAGTTAAATATAGTTGTGCATTTTCCACACACACAGGAATGGATCCCTCAATATTATAACAGTTAGCTAAGTCATTTACTAGAACATTTGTACACCATATCCTCTGCAGTGACTCTCCCATGCACAACATATATTCACCAATAGCATTCTCCATTTTCCAAGCACTTGTGGTCTTCAATCAGCACAAGAAGTTGCCGAGGAACCTTCTTTCCCAAAAAGAGGTCCTCAACTCCTCTAGAACTTATTGAAACAAGTCTGCAAAAACCAAGCTCTATAGCCTTGATTAATGTTTTTCGAACAGCCAGGCATCTGTCTGCCATTCGGTTGCAAATGGCATAACTGCAACCTGCAGAAACTTTTCCTGCCAAAACATGATTTTGCTGCATGGGGAAAAACCAACCCTTTTGCGCCATCTCTACCGACTGTTAGGATTAGTGCTATTAAATCCTATTGTAAGATGCCATGTATGATATTTTGTATGACATTATTTATTAAATGATGTATGAGTTAATATTATAATTAATAAAGTTGTTTTATTATTATCTAAAATAATGGAAACATGAATATTTGGACATTATCATATAGTTCATGAGATGCATAATATGTGATTTAGTCACAGATGATATAGATCACAAGTTCTTTGTAAACTCAGAATTTTGGTTCGTAGTCGGTGATAAAATTGGGCATTTCATCTGCGAAGACTATAACATATTAACTAAGATGATTTGTCTTGATCATGGAAGTGGAGACTTCTAGTTGATATGTTGATATGTTTTAAGAGTTAAGATATATTGAACTGGACCGCAGTGAGATTTATTATTCTCCTAACGACTGTCAAATGAATAATAAATCTCACGACTTATATTTACATGAACTCTTAATCTTGAGAGAATAATGGACCTGATCATGAAGTGTAGATTGCTTTGATATATCAGGAGTAAGATCTAAAGTATCGGTCAAAACCTCAGTTTGTTGGGCAGCCACATTTAGTGTTGATGGAACATATATTCTTAAGATGGAATTCATAGTCTCTTAACGGAGATATAAAATATTCCCTTGAGATAAGTTTAATGGGTTCAGTTATTCAGAGAGTTAGGCCTAACCACCTTAGTAAGACTAAAGTATATATTTATGAAATTAGATTTCATAAATATATAATGAATAACTTTAAAATGATTAAACTGGGTACTCAAGGATTAAGGTGTAGTAATTTACAAAGTGACCGTCTACATTCATGACTTTGTATTACTACGAATATTTTATGAAAGGGTTGCATGTGCAATAAAGTCTTGGGAAATAATTATTGATAAGGCCTAGAGTGCAATTATATTTATATAGTGGTATTAAATATAATTAATGGTAACTTTGGACTTGTCAAGAGTTGACAGAAAAGTCCAAGGCTCATTTATATAGTGTCTTATTTGTTTCCTTTTGGTCCCACTCTAAACCACATACTAAAACTCAATTAGAAAAACCCAAAAGGCTAACCCAATTAGATAATCAGTTATCAAGGGAGAAACATACAGAATTTTGTGGGAGAGACTTCTTAATGAAATTTATGTAAGTGTTGGACACTTTTTCGTTCTTCCTAGAACAAACACATATAAATGATTGAGAGACTACACATCTTGGGCATCAAGTGGAATTGGAGTGAAGATTAAAAGTTTTCCCAAGTGCTTTTGATCTTCGGTTTTGAAATTCACTATACCAAAGTACACTCTCTTGATTCTATATTCTAAAACTTACATGGTGCATATTATCAATTGCGAATGAAGTAGATCCGTTAATTTTTCGCTGCATATGTTTTGTATGCGATATAAACATATATTTTTCCATCACCGGCGTCCCTCCACAACTAGACACTTGCGCTGGTACTCTCCAGCAGTTACTTTGATCCACCACTTGTACATCATAGGCATCTGCATCAAGGAAGTCAATACCGTACCGGAGGCTGTACCGGTTTGGTTAGCGGTACGATATATTTCGGGTACCGGTCAATACCGGTGTACCGTTTCGGATTTACCGTTATTTTATATATTTAATAATAATAATAATAATAATAATAATAATAATAATAATAATAATAATAATAATAGAGAAATATTATATCCACAACATTTTCACAACAAATCTTATGTGGCAGGTTGTTATTTGTTGTTACTAGTGGGTAAAAAAATAATTTCAGTATTGGATTTAAATTTAAAACTTATAACAACCTACCAATTAAGATTTATTATAAAAATATTGTAAAAATATTGTGAAAATATTGCAAATCTAACTGTTCTAATAATAATAATAATAATAATAATAATAATAATAATAATAATAATAATACACAAACTTTTTGGCACGCATGAGAGAACTAAAGTGGTGTAGTTGAAATTTCAAACTCAAAAGTTATTACCTGTTCAGTACAGTAACCTCACGTAAAATGTCAGTACCACACAAAACAATAGCCACACAAACTTAAAAAAGCCCACCCAAAATAAAAAGAACCTCACGTGAAATGTCAGTAGCACACAAAACAATAGCCACACAGACTTAAAAAAGCCCACCCAAAATAAAAAGAAATGAAAGGGTGGGGAAGGCAGATGGTTAAATCTCAGAGTTGAAGAACCGAAGAAGAAGAAGAAGAAGAAGCGGGGCAGATGATCGGCAACGTGGGAGTGACGACCGGAAATGCAGTGACAACGGCAGTGAGTTATTTGCCATTAACTTATTTTTATATTTTTTTTTCTTTCTTTTTTTTCAATCTTTTGTACCGGCCGGTTTTTAGTTTCCGGCCGATATGTCCGGTATTCACTGGTATATCCGGCATAGTCCGGTATACTCCGGTATTTTGAGCGGTACGAAACAAAGGTATTTCAGTACCGGTTGACCGGCCGGTACGATAAATTTCGGCCGTACCGGCCGGTACGGTACGAAATTCACTTCCCTGATCTGCATACCTGCAAAACAAAAGCTTTACTAACACTAGCGCTTCATAACTGTTTTACACTCTTAAACATAACTTCATTGCGGTGATACTCTGGTGACTAGTCACAATGCAGTTCATTTGAAGAATAGTGTTAACATATGATATAACACCAGAGAGAGATGTGTTGAATTCACCAAAACACCCAGGTGCTAGCATTAGACATTTATGAAATAGAAATCCATGATCACATATGCATTATTTTTTAATGAGCAATCATTCACTATAGCATTGGTGTAGAATCATTTGACAGCACCACTTTAACTAAAAGCGCTAGATCTAGAAAAGGCCCAAAAGATAAAACAGGAGTCTCCTTGTTACATAACCAGATCCACCCAAGCCCATGTTGTGATCCAATAACACATGAGGCGTGAGATCCACCAAAGGCCATGTAAACCTTATAAGAGCACTTGCAGCAGTAGAGCTAAATAGCTATATAGCTATTTTAGCTCCACCAATATGCCAAAAAGAGCACACAACAGTGGAGCTATTCTTAAATTTTTTTGCTTTAGTGCTACAGTGCACATCGATTTATAGATGTGCACTATAGCTAAAATCTAAAAAAAAAAAAAAAAAATTTATTCAGCCCCTATTAAAATACTCTTTTCTTTCTTGATTTTTTTCCGTTCTTTTATTCTCTCTCTCGGGGGCTTCTCTTCTTCTTCCTTCTCTCTCTCTCTCTCTCTTTTTTTTCCTCTCCCTCATCTACTCTCTGCTCTGGGTTCCGCGTCGCCGGCTAGTTCTAAGTTCCACGTTGCCTGCTAGTTCTGGGTTCCACGTCGCCATCCCACGCCACCGTATTTCGTCCGCCGTCCCATGTCGCCGATCTTCATCTTCATCGCCATCCCACCTCGCCGTCCCACGCCGCCGACCCATCGCCGCCCTCCATCTCACCGATCTTCATCGTGGGTTTCTCTGGTTTTTTTTTTTTTTTTTTTTTTTCTTTTCTACTGTGGACTGGTGGTGGTGGTGGTAGTTGTGGGTGTGATTGTGGCTGTGGCTGATGGTAGCCAACCCATCGCCGTCCTCCATCTCACCAATCTTCATCGTGGGTTTCTCTAGTTTTTTTTTTTTTTTTTTTTTTTTTTTTTTGTGGATTGGTGGTGGTGGTAGTGGTGGTGGTTGTGGCTGTGGCTGTGGCTGTGGCTGATGGTAGAGGTGGTTGTGGTTGGTGTTGTGGATGTGTTTTTTGATAGTGAGATATATTATTTTATTATAGGGGATATATTATTTTATTGTGATGTTTATATTATTTTATTGTATTGAAAGCTTAAATAGATCCACTGCTACATCATGTGTGTAGGTAAAATAGATAAAGTAACTGTACGGCCCGAAACTAGACCCTTTTTTGGGCCTTGAGCGTTGGAATCCAGTCTCGCTAAGCAGCCCATAAGCCCGGCCTTTCCGTTTTAACCTGGGTCGAGTCAGACAGGATTGAATGTCCGGGAATCATACTTTTGTTATGATCGGCAAAATGTCCATTGTGCAAACTCCAACCATTCGTACACGATTAGATTATGGACCGATCACTATTCGGTGGAAAACATCCCCTTGGAGGTTTGTTCACCCAGGAGCATTGTGGCCAATTTGCCCGACACCGTTCTAAGGGAGTCGCTACCGAACATCCCTCTAATAGTAAGGAGCTAGTTCCAATGCCACTCCTACCACCTCCCACTCCTAACTAAAACATTCATTTAGCAACGATGACATTGGACCCCCTATCCCACTACCCCTAAAAGTAATCATGACTCTTTTACTCGTTTGAGGCTATAAATAAGAGAAACCAAAGGGAAAAGGAGGGGGGGGGGGGGAGCAACTGGTAGCAGAGGATAGTGAAGTTACGAAAGTTAAGAAGGAACAGCAGAGAAAAGGAGGAAATACCGTTGGGCCTCAGTACGGTGAACGACCCAGTGTAGGAAATCCTAAACCCACCTTATAAGTAAATTGTGAGCCCAAGAAAGGCCCAGTTCAGAAGTCTCTTCCTTGGCACGCACAATTGGCGCCGTTTGTGGGAATCTCCTACAAAGCCGTGGTTCAGCTATGGCCCATACTCGGGGAGATGTCTGAAAGGCGTTCGGGTAGTTACGCTGAAAGTGGCTTGGTAGGATCCTCTCGGGGGTCCACCTGGCCAGAGCAAAGGTGCAAGAGGCGCGAGGACAGAGACCGTAAGTGAGATGAAAAGCAGTTCGGTTGAGACGAACCTATCAAATGGTGTCCGGTGCCATAGAGCACAGGCAGTTTGACGAGAGAGATAAAGAGCTTGAGTGATTGCGTAGGCTGGTGAGAGATCTGGAGTTGGAAGCAGAGGGAGGGCTCGGAGAGGGAATCAAGAACACTGGGAAAGGAGGCCTGGAGGTGCTAAGGACCACTATGGGGAAGGGTCCAATCAGTCCGACCCCTATCGACCACGGGATCGTTCACACTCACGGGAGTCTCGTCGATACAGAAACTGTTCCCGTTCACGGGATTATGCCGACCGTGGTTCAGATTCCCCGGAAGAGAGACAACCACAGAATGCAGCCATGGATGCTATGAGCCGAGCCTTGTGTAAAGCTGCCCGGTCCCCATTCTCGGATGACATTGAGCGGGCCCTAATGCCGAGCAGGTTTACGCGCCCGCTGTTTAATTCTTATGACGGGAAAACGGACCTGGTAAAGCACGTCAGTCATTACATTTACATGATGTCTTTGCATAAGCACGACGACGCGCTGATGTGCAAGGTTTTCCCTTCCAGCCTCGGACCCACCGCGTTGAGATGGTTCTGTTCGAAGCTTCCAGACTTAATCTAAGAGTTCGACGCTCGGTTTGTCACTTGTAGCCGAGTACCGCAACCAGTGGATGCATTACTCTCTATGAAGATGAGGGTTGGAGAGACCCTTCGCAGTTACGCAAGTCGGTATTGGGAACTTTACAACGAAATTGGTGGGGGTAACGAGAAGATCGCGGCGAGCACCTTTAGGATAGGACTGCCCGAGGACTCCGAGCTACGGGAGTCACTGACAAAAAAGCCTCCCGAAAGCATGAGGCAGCTCATGAGGCGCATTAAGGAGTATAAGCGCCTGGAGGATGATCAGCTGCAAAGTAAAGTTAAAGCCCTGCAAGCTAACCGTCCATGGCAAAACGGTTTTCTGCCAAAACCTCGCAAGGGCTCGATGGTCCAAGAACCGGGGTTACAGCTGAGGGAGGTGAACGTGACGTTTAAAGAGCCAGTGCACAGAATCGTAGACCGGATAAAAAACGAACCGTACTTTTGGGTGGCCAAATAAGATGGCGGGGGATCCGTCCCGGAGAAACCAAAATTTGTACTGTATATACCACAAAGACAAGGGGCACACAACCGAGCAATGCCGGGTGTTACAGGATCATCTGAGGCAGCTGTTAAAGGCGGGGCATTTGAAGGAGTTTGTGATAAATGCCGAAAATCGTGAAGCTAGGCCGAGAGTGCGGTAAGGTATGAATCTCATCCCGCCCCCCATTGGAGTGATCAAGGTGATCCATGCTACCCCAAGGGGTACCGTTGAGACTAGAAAAAGAGGGGTGTTGCTGGTAGCCCCGGTAGAAGACTGCTCGGACAAGTACCCATCCGAAAAGAAGGTGAAGCCCACTCGAGAGCCTATTGCTTTTAGTGATGACAATTTAGAGGGAACGGTCCAACCGCACGATGACGCACTGGTAATGACGGCACGAATAGGTGGTTTCATAGTGAAGAGGGTAATCGTGGACCAAGAAAGTGGTGCTGAGGTAATGTATCCAGACCTATTCAAAGGGCTCAGGCTGAAGGTTGAAGACCTTTCAAAATACAACACGCTCTGATCGGGTTTGATGGCCAAGTGGTAGTTCCCGAAGGGCAAATCTCCCTTTCCGTGGTTATGGAGGGGAAAGAAGTAACGGTATCATTTATAGTGGTTGCCTCATTTTCTCCCTACACCGCGATTCTTGGAAGACCATGGATCCATGCAATGGTGGCTACTGCCCCGTCCACTCTGCATGTAAAAATCAAGTTCCCGACCGAGCAAGGCGCAGCTGTGGTGAGGGGAAGCCAGCAGACGGCCAGGCGATGCCTCATTGCCACAGTGAACCAGGAAAATCAGAGCCCTGGACAAAAGGATCGTCTCGAAGAGGTCCCTTCATAGCAATTACCGCAGCCTCGAGGGGAAATGAGGGCTAGCTGCGTGGACGAACTAATCAAGGTGAAAGTATTACCGGAAGAGTGTAGGTATTTTCAGAGAGGGGCGAGTATGAAAGACGAGGATAAGGTGGGGACGTTGCTGTTTCTTATACGAAATATAGACGTGTTCGCATGGAGTCCATATGAGGTGCCCGGAGTGGACCCCGAGTTCGTAGTCCACAGACTCAACACAGATCCATTAATCCCTCCTAAAAAGCAAAAGACGAGAAGATCAGCCAAGGAACATGTTGAGGCCGTAAAGCTGGAGGTGAAGAAACTGAAGGAAGCTGGGGCCCTAAAGGAGATCTTTTTCCCGGATTGGTTAGCGAACACCGTAGTGGTAAAGAAAAAGAACGGCAAGTGGATGGTTTGTGTAGATTTCACGGATCTGAACCGAGCTTGCCCAAAGGATCCGTTCCCAATGCCAAAGATCGACCAGATAGTAGATGCCACATACGGACACCCGAGGATGAGTTTCCTGGATGCTTTCCAGGGTTATCATCAGATAGCCCTGGCGACTGAAGATCGAGAAAAGACGGCGTTGATCTCCCCGGATGCCAACTATTATTACACAGTAATGCCCTTTGGATTGAAAAATGCTGGGGCCACTTACCAGCGGATGATGACGAGGATGTTCCGCGATAGGATAGGACACACCGTGGAGGTGTACATCGACGACATGGTAGTCAAAAGTAAACAAGAAGCACGGCACATCGAGGACCTCCAAAGGTTGTTCGAGGTACTTCGGCAACATAAGTTACGCCTTAATGTAGAGAAGTGCGCCTTCGGGGTGAAAGCTGGCAAGTTCTTGTGGTATTTAATTACTAGCTGGGGGATAGAAGTCAACCCTGATCAGATCGAGGCCGTGAAGAGTTTAAAGCCGCCAAAAAGTCCAAAGGAGGTGCAGGTATTGACCGGAATGTTGGCTGCCCTCAATCGGTTCATCTCCAAATTTGCTGATCCCTGCCATCCATTTTACCAACTCTTGAAGAAATGGAAGGGATTTCAATGGGATGTAAAGTGTGATAAAGCTTTCCAGGACTTGAAAGGGTATTTGGCACGAGCCCCTATGTTAACAGCCCCGGTGTCCGGAGAAGACTTATTCATGTACCTCTCGGTGTCGGATCACGCTGTTAGTGCCGTGCTTCTGACAGACTAGGGAGTGCAATAGCCCGTGTATTACATCAGCAAGACCCTGGTCGACGTGAAGATCAGGTATTTGCCCCTAGAGAAGTTAGTGCTGGCCTTGGTGCACGCCACAAGGAGACTGCCTCATTATTTTCAAGCCCATACCGTGTACGTGTTGACCAAGTACCCCTTGCAGTCGTTGTTAAGAAGATCAGACTTCACAGGGCAGATAGCTAAATGGGGGACCCGACTCAGAGCCTTTGACATAAGGTATATGCCGAGAAATTCGATCAAGGGGCAGGTATTGGCTAACTTTGTGGCTGAATTTTCTCTTAAGAGATAAGGGGAGATTATCTGTCATGTGGACTCTCGCCCATGGAAGGTCTATGTGGACGGCGCGTCAAGCGCTATGGGGGCTGGTGCCGGGATTGTCTTAATCACTTCGGAGGGGATTTGGTTGGAACATTCTCTTAGGCTGGGGTTTAAGGCCTCCAACAACGAGGCGGAATACGAAGCCCTGCTTGCTGGTTTGAGGACCGTACTAGGATCAGGAGCACAGAATGTAGAGATATATTCAGACTCACGGTTAGTGGTTAACCAGGCGCAGGGAAGCTTTGAAGCTAAAGACCCTAGGATGAGAGAATACTTGCAGGTGGTAAGGAAAGTTACGGGCGAATTCCGCACGGCAAAGCTGACCCAAGTTCCCCGGGGGCAGAACAGGCATGCAGACTCTCTAGCCACGCTAGCCTCGGCATTGACGGAGGATGTACCTTGGATGATCAAGGTTGAACTCATCACGGAACCAAGCATTCTAGGTACGGTTGATGTTGATATCCCTAAAATTGGAGTTACCACGATTTCGACGACCAGCCCATGTTGGATAGACCTGATCATTGAGTTTCTAGCCAAGGACCGGATTCCGAACATTGAAAGGATGCCATCTAGATTCGCCGAGCCACCGCTAGGTATTAGTTATCGGCAGATTGGAGGTAGTACTAAAGATCCTTTGGGGGGCCGTACCTTTTGTGCTTACACCTTGAGAAGGTAAACAAACTCTTGGCCGAGCTACATGATGGGTGTGCGGCAGTCACGTGGGAGGACGCTCACTAGCACATCGGGCAATAACTTAGGGATTCTGGTGGCTGCAGAAGCAAAAGGACGCCACTGATTATGTGCGAAAGTGTGAAAAGTGCCAAAAACATGCCCCCTCGATCCATCAGCCGGCAGGACTCCTTAACCCGATCAGCAGTCCTTGGTCTTTCGCTTAATGGGGGCTAGACATTCTAGGCCTATTCCCCCGGGTAACGGGCAACTGAAGGTTTATTCTAGTAGCGATGGACTACTTTACCAAGTGGATATAGGCGGAAGCGTTGGCAAATATTCGGGACGAGGACGTCAAGAAGTTCGTGTGGAAGAACATAGTCATGAGGTTCGGGGTACCGTACTGCCTGGTATCCGACAACGGATTGCAATTTGATAGCCGGGCCTTCCGCGAGTTTTGCAGTAATCTTGGCATCAAGAATAGGTACTCAACACCCGCATATCCTCAGATTAACAGCCAAGCTGAAGCCATCAACAAAACGATCGCAAATAGGTTGGACAGCGCGAAGGGCAGGTGGGCTGAAGAGCTACCCAGTGTTTTATGGGCATATTGGACAACACCTAGAAGATCTACCGGGGAAAATCCTTTCTCCTTGGCATATGGGGCAGAGGCCGTGATACCGGCCGAGGTCAACCTATGCAGTGCACGGGTCAAAAGGTTTGACCCTGACCAGAACAGAAAAATGATGACACAACGCTTAGATCTCCTCGATGAACACCGAGAAACAGCGATGATACGGCTAGCCGAAAACCAACAGAAGCTGGCTCTTCGCTATAATCGAGGTATAAAGACAAGGGAATTCAGCGCGGGCGATTTAGTGCTTCGAAAAGCTGTAGGAAGCATGCGGGATGCGAACGCCGGGAAACTGGCCCCTGCCTGGGATGGATCGTACAGAGTTACTGCAATCGCTGGGCCGGGAGCTTATTACTTGGAAAGCCTAGACGAAAAACCTCTTCCTCGGCCGTGGAACGTTCATAATTTAAAGAAGTTTTACTGCTAAGCACTTGTAGACGAGGGTATAAATTGACTGTAACTCTGTATGCACGTTTTGTCAGCTATGGTTAAGATGATGTTTGTTTATGCAGGTGTGATTAATCTTGTTCTTGTTAAATCCGCCCTCCCGATCAAGAAAATAGGAAAAGTTTAGAAGACCGATACAGACTATTGTAACCTATCCTCGGTTCGATCATCATCACCGAGCAGGTTAAAACCGTAATCTAACTAAGGATAGAAGCCTGTCCCCGGTTCGATTTTAATCACCGGCCAGGTGGAAACCTAAAGTGTAGCTACTAAGGACAGAAGCTTGTCCCTGGTTTGATTTTAATCACCGGCTAGGCAGAAACCTAAAGTGTAGCTTCTAAGGACAAAAGCCTGTCCCCGATTCGATTTTAATCACCGGCCAGGCGGAAACCTAAAGTGTAGCTTCTAAGAACAGAAGCTTGTCCCCGGTTCGATTTTAATCACCGGCCAGGCGGAAACCTAAAGTGTAGCTCCTAAGGACAGAAGCCTATCCTTGGTTCGATTCTCATCACCGGCTAGAAAGAAACCTTAAATTGAACTAAGAAAGACACCTGTCCCCGATCTAATTTTCATCGCCAGGCAGGTGGAAACACTAATTAGGACTCTAAGAATGGGAACATATTCCCTGTGGAAACTTTAATTAAGGGTGCAAAGGTTAGGAGCCCATTTGTTACAATAATTCAGTCGTGATTTTTCTTAGATCGGGCAAAGCATGAGGACCGCGAGTGTTTTCTTATTACACGAAGTTTCGATTGGTTGACACCGACCATATTGTCAAAATAAATAAATATACTTGCCCGGCATTCAAACGGACATTTTATTGCCATCATTAAGCAATAAAGCGTTTCTTTTAAGCAATGAAATCAAATCAAAGTGCTAAAGAGTAAATCAAATAAAGAAGCATAAATTAAAGGAGTATTTTGTCACTACATCCCAATGACTAAGCAAACCAAACAACGAAAGTATTCAGAACATAAACTTAAAATAAAAT
Organism: Lithocarpus polystachyus; assembly: GCA_033629205.1. Classification (NCBI taxonomy): domain Eukaryota; kingdom Viridiplantae; phylum Streptophyta; class Magnoliopsida; order Fagales; family Fagaceae; genus Lithocarpus; species Lithocarpus polystachyus. Next base: position 24,124,575 of record CM066173.1, on the reverse strand, counting down.
AATTGTTTGGTCACCACAACCCGGTGATTGGGCAAACTGAACAAACAAGAAATAAAAATAAAAGTGTTGAAGAGTAAAGGGAAACAAAAGCTAGTAACAACATCAGACAGCTGGGCCGGCTTGAAAGGGCGGGGCTACATCATCAGCGGCTTGTCCCGGGGTTTCCTCGCCGTGTGGCTGCTGAGTCTCTTCGTGGCCGGGAGTGTTGAGGTTGCTGGTGACCTCCAAATCAAGATCTTCAACATGAGTATCAATGGCTCTCACCAGCTCCCTCATGTTGGGGGTGTCCTCGTCTTCAGCAGCGCCGGCTTGGCTTTGAACTGGGTTAGGGAGGGTTGGGTGGGGGATGTTCTCCAGATTCCACAGTGGGGAATCCCCGGGCACGCCCGCTGCCTAGAGGGCGACCTGCCAACCCTCGTCGAAACCGTGGGCTCGGGCTTGGAAAACGACAGGCTCCACAAAATTCTCGGCATCCGCGAAACCTTCATTGTACCACTTCTCCTCACATGCTTCCAAAGTTGCCCTAAGGTCAGCAACTTCGTCAGCATAGGCCAAGTTCAGGCTTTCAGCCTGCGCCAGCTTTAACTCAGTTTCCCTTAGTTTCGCCTCTATCTCAACCGCCCTTTTCTCTGCAAGTTGCCTGGCCTTCTCCAAGGACTACGCCTTCTTCTCCGCGAGCTCGACAGCCGTGGTCTTATCCCGAGCTGTGGCATCAGCAACCTCCCTAAGCGCTTTCTCCCGCTCGACTTCCTCGGCAAGCTCATTCATCCTCTTGTCGAGCATGTGTGTGATTTATGCTGCCTGCGACGCAATAATATCAAACTCAGAAGGATTTAAAGAAGGGGGGTTGCGCGTATATTAAGTAGGTAAAAGGCAAAGGGAAAGGAGCTCACTACGATAGTGTGCCACTGCAGTCGCCGCGCTATAGAGTCCTCGGTGCCGTCGGAGAAGAAGTGGACGTCTTCGTGCAACATCAAGCCGCTGGCTAAGCTCTCGGCCACTCTCCCCCCTTCACCTTGAGCCCACAGCCTTACGCTTGCTGTGGCCAGCAAGGGCTAGCCGCCTAACATGAACGTTGGTTGCCAGCCGGCCACTAGCTGAGAAGAGGAAGTAGCTTCGGTACCTCTTCGAGTAGCTAGTTGGGAACCACTCACCAGCTCCTAGATCACGATCCCACTCGAAAGGCGGGGGGGAGTCCTAGAAGGTGCGTCGCCCGGCCTTCCGAGTGGAAGGTCCCTAACACGTTGCTTCTTCTTCTGCTGGCCGGGCCGGGGAGGAGAAGTGCGCTCCCTAGCCCGGGTTTGCTGGGGCTGGGGCGGGGGTCGTGAGCAGGACAGAAAGTGGTCGGCGGTTAGCTTCCTCCTTGTCACCATGTCTACTCCTTGTATGCTCACTAAGCCCTGCTCAGCTGCTTGGGCTCGAGCTATTTGGGGCTCGGCTTAGTCCCTTTCAACGGGAACATGTCCTTGCTCTCTTAACACCCGAGACACACGCTCGGAGGATTCCTCCCGGACTAGGGCAAGGTCGTCTGCGGTTGTGTAACGTGGACCGAGGTCCTGGGCTTCGCCAATGGTTAATGAGGGGGGAAGAAAATTGGCGTGCCGAACGTCGATATAAGACAACAACGGACTGTCCACCAAAAGGGCTTGGCTGAAGGGTGCCAAGTCCTATATATGGGGGTGCAGCCGAGTATGAGGTGTGAAGCTCGCAACTGCCAGTCGGTATGGACGAATATTTTAGACCTGAGCACAAAATTCAGGTCTCTTATGTGCACTACCCTGAGGTCCAGGGTGAACACTCTACCGTCTGCAACAAAAGAATACGTTGAGTTAGCTTTTGGACAAATAAAGTGACCATGAACAAAGGAAGAAGCAAGTTAATGATCGGTACAAACCAACTTCACGCCACGAGAGGGGGCAGCGAATATCATCGGCAAACCAGTTGCTGCTCACCCGGACGAATTCCCCTGCGGAATTCCTATTAGAATCGGGTAGGCAAGAGATTAGTCGTACTCGCATATCTCTGATTTTCAAATAATAGTTCGTTTTCTTATTCCCACACAAACGGTACATGTGATTTATGTTGTGATGGTCCAATTGCAGACCGTATATTTGATTTAACCTAGTGAGACAACTAACTACCCGGTAAAAGTTGGGAGGAAGTTGATCCAGGCACAACCCGTAAAACCTAAGGGTATTGAGTAAGAGGGGATCCACTAGAAATCTAACCCCACCTTCCAAGATTGCCATCAAGGGAAAGAAAGCAATGTTGGGCCCTCTGTGGAGAGCGATTTCGCTCTCATGGCAGTATGCGACATTCACATCCTCTGAGATGTTGAATGTCTGCCTAAAAGAGACTAAGGACGCCCCAATATTTAGAAGGTGGGCAAAACCCATCCTAAACTCTAGAAATTGAAGGAGGAAGCTTAAACGAAGAAATTAAAATGAGAAAAAGGGGTAGAAAACTTACTTTGGACTCTAGGAAAAGGGTGTTCTGGGCAAGGATAACCACACAGATGAATGCACGGCAGAGAGGGGATTCAGAAATTGAAGAGTGTAAAAGTATAGGAATGATTTGAAGTGGACTATTTATAGGTGCCAGAGGAGAGATAAGTGTTATTTAATGAAAGAGGAGCGGGAAAACCCTACGATTCCTCACTTCAATTGCCATACTTGCGCCGCCTCGGTTTGCGAACTGTTAGGCAATGATGGCGACTGGAACAGCGGTTTGGCGTGGCGTGCCTTTTCAGGGCGCATTAAAGTTTCCCTTAAACCTTTCGGTATCGAATCCCTTAGCTTCCTAGGGTAGCTTCTGTCCTCGGGCTTCCTTGATTCGTCCCCAGCAAGCGGGTACTAATCAAGGGGGGGCTATTGTACGGCCCAAGACTAGACCCTTTTTGGGCCTTGAGCATTGAAATCCAGTCTCGCTAAGTGGCCCATAAGCCCGGCCTTTCCGTCTTAACCTGGGCCGAGTCAGACAAGATTGAATGTCTGGGAAACATACTATTGTTATGATCGGCAAAATGTCCATTGTGCAAACCCCAACCATTCATACACGATTAGATTATGGACCGATCACTGTTCGGTGGAAAGCGTCTCCGTGGAGGTTTGTTCACCCAAGAGCATTGTGGCCAATTTGTCCGGCACTGCTCTAAGGGAGTCGCTACCGAACATCCCTCCAGTAGTAAGGAGCTAGTTCCAATGCCACTCCTACCACCTCCCACTCCTAACTAAAACATCCACTTAGCAATGATGACATTGGACCCCCCATCTTAGTACCCCTAAAAGTAATCATGACTCTTCTACTCGTTTGAAGCTATAAATAAGAGAAACCAAAGAGAAAAAGGGAGGGGGGGGGGGGGAGCAATTGGTAGCAGAGGATAGTGAAGTTACGAAAGTTAAAAAGGAAGGAGAAGAGCGTAACAGCAGAGAAAAGGAAGAAATACCGTTGGGCCTCAGTACGATGAACGACCCAGTGTAGGAAATCCTAAACCCACCTTATAAGTAAATTGTGAGCCCAAAAAAGGCCCAGTTCAGAAGCCTCTTCCTTGGCATGCACAGTAACTTTTAGTGGAGCTAAAAAACTAAATTTTTAAATTCACTGCTATGAATGTTCTAATACCTAATTTTTTTTTTTTTTTTGGTTATATTCGTGATATCATAAAATACATTACGTATCCTACTTCCCCTCCCATGTGGACCCAACGTGTGGGGTACGAGGGAGGATCCCTCCTCACCAACCACAACCAGCTGATATGCGTTGACCAATGCTACATCTAAATCTACGAAAATGTTTTGACAACAAACTCAGTTTTCGCTGCTTCTAAAACTCTCTCACAGCAACATGGCAAAGCTACCTGTGAAGTACTATGTGGTACCTCTCTCTATCTCTCTCTGTTATGTATGTGATATTTATGAATGGGATTCTGAGTTGGGTGTATTGGGTACAGGTGGACGCGTTCACTGACTCAGCTTTCAAGGGAAACCCAGCAGCGGTGTGTTTGTTAGAGGAAGAGAGAGATGGGAAATGGTTGCAAACTGTGGCAGCTGAGTTCAACATCTCCGAGACTTGCTACTTGACTCGGCTACCTGGGTCCGACTCTCTTGACTCGTCCAATCCTAGGTTCCGTCTCAGATGGTTCACTCCTGTTGCTGAGGTCTCACTTCTTAATTTCACTTCCACTTAATTTTTTTTTATATTTAAATTAGAAAAAGTTTCAAAGTGCTACCTGTTGAAATTTAATAATTTGCCTTTGTGGGTGTTCTTAGTTCATCTTATTATATTTTAAGATCATTAGAATAATAGTTAAAAAATTTAAATTGGGTGCTTCCTATTAGCTTTTAGATCATGTAGTAGTTGATCATGTTTTACAATTGGAAAATGGTAATGCTATTGACGTGGGGATGAATGAGATTGTTGCCACTTCAAAGATATGATAAATTTATATCCGTTACTTTTTTGTGATTACTAACACATCGGTCTGTAAGATTTATGCAGAAAAAAAAAATTTGTATAGTTATCATTATTCTTTGGTCTTTAGAATTTCAAGTGATGGGCCCTACATATTAAGGTGGAGTATGAGCCACATATGAGAGAAAGTGTCAGAAGAATATTTTGTATTGGACAATTCTATGTGTTTGGCCTCACTTCTTAGAGGGTGTCTAGATCACACAAGTGAGGTAGAATGCTAGAATAAGGGTTAAATGATGACAAATTTATACTTTTTTTTTTGCCTTTAAATTTTGTGACAAGGAGTATGATTTTACTAGAATGTGATTTAACTTTTAAGTGCATTATCAAAGTTAGATTCAATTCCCGTAAAAAAAAAATTTATATTCAATTATAGGATTAGATAGACCTTGTTGTGTTTATGATTGTTTACTTACTTATAAAAATGAACATCATTGATCATACCATAATCTAATTGCATGCAAGTGTTTTGCTTCAGTTTATAGTGATATGACATGATTAGTGCTGTACTTTGGGTTCTAATTGGTGTGTGTCTTAATCTTTTGGCTAATTGAGATGTTTATGATATACTAAGTGATAGTGAATTCTTGATCAGAAGTAGTTAATAATATATACGTTGGATTTCCTTTTTGGCAGGTTGAGCTTTGTGGCCATGCTACATTGGCAGCTGCACATGCATTGTTTTCATCTGGTTCAGTGAATTCCAACATTATTGAGTTTGTCACACTGTCCGGAATTTTAACTGCTAAAAAGTTCCAGGAAACCACGGCCTTTAATGGTTCGGATATTCAGAATGGTGAATCACAAGAGTGCTTTCTGATTGAATTGGATTTTCCAACTATTCCAACAATTGATTTCAATTCTGAAGAAGTTTTGTCAATTTCCAATGCCTTGAATGGTGCTTCTGTGATTGATATAAAGAAAACTACTACTTCAGATGCCCTCTTTGTAATGTTCTAATCCAGTTAGTATCTTAATTATCTTTAGTGAAATATTCATTGTGAAAATTTCAAAAGCTTAATGTTTGCTTAAAATGAATGACATGAACAATATAGTGTCTCATTCATGACTTTCTTGCTCAGAACTTTGGACACAGATGTGTGGTTAGTTAGAATATTTGTACCATTCCTTGTGTTTTTAGATGATTCCTTATGAAGCAATGCCATATTTTCTACTGATTTATGACTACTTCATAAGTACTCAGGAGTCAAGCTTATCAATTTTGCAGGTTGTACTCCCATCAGGAGAAAGTGTGGTTGAAATACAGCCAGATTTTGATGCTATACGTAAATGTCCTGGACTGGGGATAATTGCAACAGGGGCTGCTCCCTCAGGGTCTGGGTTTGATTTTTACAGTCGGGTCTTTTGGCCAAAACTTGGGATCAATGAGGTAAAATTTGTCAGTTTGGTCTCAACCAATTGCAATGTTTGTGAAGTGCATGATGCTATAGCTAAATATCTATTGCATCTCTTTACTGTGTTAATAATATTTTATAACTTTGTTAGCAGGATCTCTTGAGATAATGTTCAATAATGTTTAATGTAATAATCATTTCCTGCAGAATGGAATTATGATGCTAATGCTATTGCCATAAACAAGCAAGTGATGTTATTTAACCTCATTCTGTTTACTAACAGCATTTAAAGAATAAATGCTTCATACATTGGATAGCTTACTAGTTCTTATATTTATTGTTTGATAATTTAATGACATTTCCCTTAGTTGGAATTCAAAACATCTGCATAATAAAGTTATGTAACTTGCCTTTCAGGATCCTGTTTGTGGGAGTGCACATTGTACACTAGCACCATACTGGAGCAAAAAACTGGGGAAGTGTGATCTTCTTGCGTATCAGGTAATTTCACCATGTGTATCGCAAATTCATGTATTTTTTTCTGTCATATTAATTGACAATGTTTACGCTGTTCAGGCATCACCTAGAAGTGGAGTACTAAGCATTCATCTAGACGAACAAAACCAAAGAGTGCTAATGCGGGGAAAAGCTGTTACTATCATGGAAGGGTCTCTTCTAGTTTAGAAATTTGAAGTTAGAACTCCATATTGCATGCACTTTACAATTGAAATAAATTACTATTACGGGGTGGAAGAATCCCCTGGAGCTAGAGTTGGAATTTCAAATTTTATAGCTGTAAGGTGATATCTTTTCCCCCTTGAAGAGAAACTTTCAATAACTGTTCCACATAACAATGCTTGTCAAGGCAAGTTTTCAAATAAAGCTTCATTTTTCTCTATAATGTCGTCCTAAAATTTTTAAACTCGTTACTTTGAAAAGGGTGTAACTTTGCACTCCATTGTTTGAGATATAGGAGACAAATTGATTGCATTTGCTTTTTAAAAACTTTAGTTTTCATTGATTTTCTATCAAGAATTTAGAACAAACTAGTAACCTGGCAAAATATTAAAACATCATGTGCATCAACCTTAAAAATGATCTTACTTTTGATAAATACTTAGCAAATACATATAAGTTGTAGGGACATGGGATCGGTGACCAGTATTGGCCCATTGTTGTTAGGATGGGTCCAGCCTAGTAGCAATAGTATAAAGACATAGGATTAGTGCTCAGAGGTGGCCTACTGTTATTGGACTAGGCTCGGCCCAATATCAACGAGTAGGCCAGGTATGACTGAAGGGGTAGTAGTCAATATTCGGGTCGGTCCCTGAACGCTGTTAGTGCCTTGGGGGAATCCATTGTTGAGCACTATTTGGTGTCAGGTACAAGTTTCAAGAGAATCCTCAGAATAGACCAATTTACTAGGGATTCTAGGCAAAAGTGGGGGGCCATGTGGGAAAAGATGGAAAGGTAATCATATGAGTCCCCACTAAGAGGAGACTATAAAAGGTGAGGGATGATGGACGAGAAAGGTTGGTTGGTAAAAACTGGGGTGTGAGAAACAGGAGTGGAAGGGAGAGGAAAAATACCAAGGAAGAGAGGGAATTAAGCACGAGAAGTACAAGGGTTACACGGTTGAGTTGTCAAGGCAGCATTTGAAGCTTACCCTAATAGGAGTTCAAGAATACCGATTAACAAATAAATTGGGAGCCCAATCCTTGCACAAGAGGTACCACTGGGTTTGGGCACCACACAAGCGTTGCAGTTATTTTATTTTATCTTATTGGGTAAGTAAAATTATTTAAAAATCAACTATAACATGTTATTAAGCATTTCGCCTTATCATAATTTTTTAGTGATAAACTTTATCACCATTTCTTTATGTCTCCCTCAGTCTTTTGGTATAAAATGTTCTTCTAGATTATTAATATTATTAGATAGTTTAAATATCATGCGAATGAACACAATGGACTTAAATGGATTGAATGGACCAAAATAATATGTTGATATAGCTCAAAAAGAGCGAAGTAACAATAAATGTTACGTTTTAGATATATATATATATATATATATATATATATTTTTTTTTTCTTTGAAAGTATAATCAACCTCATGCTATTCATTTAAAAGTAATGATGTTAAAACAAATGAGTAACTACCCTAAAGATTATTGTAAGGACACAGTTTGGTTCCTAAATCCAAAAGGTAAAAAGATCTAAGCCCAAAGAGCCCAATATAATAAATTTGTAGAAAGTGGGTTAGAAAATTAGGCTCTAATGAGTTGGATAACAATTATAGTGGGTCCAGATGACAAGAAAACAAAAATAAACTAGTTCTACCCAAAGAGATTCGTCCTCAGCACAATCTGAGGAGATTAGTTTTTGTATATATTTCTTTTAAATTTAATTACAAGTCCAATTCTTGATGCTACAGTATTTTTCTATTAATTCTCTGATCCCTCTCCCTTTGGGGCATCTTTCTCTTTTATACTATTCTATTTCTTTCGTCTTCACCCTCCACGTGTAGGCCAAATTGCTGGCTTTGATCCTTGTCTCATTAGCACCTTCTTAAAGTCTCTGGGAGTAGCTGTAAGGCTGAAAGTCACTATTCATGTATCATTTCCACATTAATGCGATCAGAGAGTTAGTTGCAGAGCATTCAATGTGGTGATAGCAGTTTTCTCTTAAGTTTCCTTTGTACTATGCTTTCATGATGTTTATCCTTATCAATGAAATCCTTTGGAGTGTTGCTCTTGATGGTAGACTACATCTTCTGACCTTTGCTTTGCTTAGCCTAGAAGGCGATCCTCTGACTATCTTCTTGAACCCTCATAACCAGACCTCCTTCTTTATTCACTAATGTGGACTTCTGTGATGACGTTTACCCGTTCTCGGACTACTAGGTGTCCTCGGATAGAGCCCACGACCCAATATGTATTACTGGGCCTATCATTCCTACAATTACATTTGTATATTCATTTCCTTTGTATTTAAAAGACTTTCACTTAAATTTAGTCAACAAAAGTGGATCAAAAGGCTATTAATGTGGCTTAACAAGAGCGTAGGAATAATAAATATTATGCGCTTTAAAAATATATATATATATATTTATTTATTTATTTTTCTTGAAAGTATAAGCAACCTCATGCTATTCATTTAATAGTAATGATGTTAAAACGAATGAGTAACTGCCCTAAAGATTATATTTGTATATTCATTTCCTTTGTGTTTAAAAAGGCTTTCACTTAAATTTAGCCAGACAAAAGTGGATCAAAATGCTATTAATGTGGCTTAACAAGAGTGTAGGAACAATATATATTATACTTAAAATTTTAGATATTATGAGTTTGAGATCTCTATATATATTTTTAATAAATTTGGATTTAGAATAGGTGCTATTAATCCAAAACTGTCTTTTCTCATTATGTAAGTGCACAAAAATGGCCGAAATGAACAAAAGTGGACAGAATGGATCGAAGTGGTCCAAATGGATTGAAGTGGACCAAAATGGATCTATTTGGACCAATTGGACCAAAGTAGACAAAATAGGGCCAAAGTAGATAAAACAGACCGAATAGGACCGAAGTAGACTGAATAGGACTAAAGTAAACAAATTGGACCGAAGTTGACTAGATAGCATAAAAGTGGACCGAATAGGACGGAAGTGGACTAAATAAGACTAAAGTGGACCAAAAAGGATTGAATTGGACCGAAGTGGAGAAAATGGACCAAATAGGACGAAAGTAGATTGAATAGGACCGAATGGACCAAATAAGACAAAATAGGACTGAATATGACCACAGTGGACCTAATAGAACCAAAGTGAACAGAATATGACCAAATGGACCAAATTGGACTGAATAGGACCACAATGGACCTAAGAGAACCAAAGTGGGCCGAATAAGACCAAATTCAACCGAATAAGACTGAATTGGACCAAATAGCATCAAAGAGGACAAAATGGACTAAATAGGCAAATAGGACCGAATAGAACCAAAGTAGACTGAATAGGACCGTTATGGGCGGAAGAGGACCGAATAAGACCAAATGGACCGAAATGAAACAGAGGTTGAATAGTAAAATTGGATATAACTTTATTTCTTTTCTTGAAAAAATAAAATATTCAAAATAATTCTCTCAAATTAATTTAAATTTGAATTAAAAAAATATTAAATTTTCAAATAAAATAAAAGGTAAATTAGGAGATTTATTAACATATCTCTATTGGCCTAGGAATATATATTGCTTATATGTTAAACTGGAATAAAAGACCAGTAAGATGCGATTGAAAAAGTATATTTTTCATATTTTGTTTTTAAAAAAATACACTTTACTCCCTTGTACTTAGAGATATATCAGTTTTCTCGCTGATTTCTTCAATATTACACTTTACCCCCTTGTGCATTTGGAGTGAAGTATATATGCATATGATAAAAGAAGAGTAGAAGGTGGTTGTGCATTTGGAGTGAAGTAAATGGAGCCTTTTCGTCATTACTCTTTACTCATGTATGTTGCACGTGTGATACGATTTGAGAATACATTCAAACCAACCAGCTCACAGTCACAGCCACAGGTAGTCAATTAGTCATAGATTCTATCTAGTTTATGGGGTTTCTAAAATGTCTTATGTGGACACGAAGTGCAATAGTTTATATATTTATATACACACACACACACACCCAAACCACCAAGTTGGCAAGTTCGTTTTTTTCTTATAAATCCAATTCTTTCCTCAATTTGCTTCTGATGTCCGTTGACCATTTTATATTTACAGAAACAACTTCATTTTCAGTGCATCAGGAATTCTCTCACAGGAACATGGCAATGAAACTTGTCAAGTACCATGTGGTACTCTGTGTGTGTGTGTGTTATAATCTTATATGTATGTGTTATCTATTTATGAACGGAAGTCTGGGTTGGTATTGGCAGGCGGACGCATTCACTGACTCAGTTTTCAAGGGGAACCCAGCAGTGGTGTGTTTCTTAGAGGAAGATCAGAGAACCCAGGAGTGGCTACAAGTGGTGGCAGCCGAGTTCAACATCCCCACCACGTGTTACTTGACTCACCTCACTCAGTCCAACTGTCCTAATCTTCGGTTCCGTCTTAGATGGTTCACTCTTGTTGCTGAGGTATGTACTTTCATTTCCATACATGACTAAGAAAGCAATAATATATAGAAAAGGAGATATATTTATTTGGCACAAAAGGAGATGATGATGATCAAAATATCGCTAGTAAGTTATAAGGTTCTTTCACGCGCTTGAATCAACTTGCACAACACAAAACGAGAAACACCTCAAGAGGATACCGGTGTAGTACCAGTCAAAGACTCTCCGAAAGTTAAGTTAGAGAATGCTCGCAACCCTAAAGTGCCAGAGTTGGGAAAATTATGTGTACCTTAACTTGTGAGAGCCTTTGGGTTTTTATAGTAGTATAGAATCAACCTTTTTTTCTTATGTGAGAAGTCTTTTCCTTATAGGATTGTCATTAATTAGGCGAATATTGTGAAATCCTGCTTAGATTTGGATTTTATTTCCATTGAGATTCTACAAATCAAAGTGATGCATGAGACGCAAGTTATTTCCATTTATAGAGTGACGACGTGTACTTGGAACCGTCCACCTTATACCCGTGAACCTTTGATCCGTCCATATTAGATCTCCTTGCATCAATCCGTCACCTCCACTAAGATATTCTCGTCACATCAAACTTTACCTTCTTTAGCTGCCCTCTTACTCCATGAGTTCGTGACCTCTTAGGGGACGAACTTCTGGAGTGACGGTTCGATTTGCCCCCTAAGAAATAGACCTAGCCTGACATGCTGGCATAGGGTAATTAATGTTGAGTTATTAATGTTGTAGGGCACGTGTCATCTACTTAGTGGCTGTTTTCTGGGAACAAAGCGTCCCTTCATCTTCCGTGCCGTTCCTCCTATATAAGCTTTCCTTTTCATCCTTCATTTCCTACTTTCCATTGAAATTATATGCTCAGAGCGCTACCGTCGATCTTGTCCAAACATTGACTCCGTCTAGTCGGATCACCCGTTGTTTGCGCCATTTGACTGTGTACCTACACCTGGTAAGTATCCTTGCCCCCTTATTTACTGTCATTTAATTTTATATCACCGTCATCTATTTTAGATTCGTTAGTCTTAGGGTTTATTATCACGTGTAGGTGACATGTCTAGTGCGTCAAGCAACCAGTCCATTGTAGGGGCGGAATACAATGAAGTGTACTCGTCAGGTCAAAAAGACCCTGCCACTTCAGGCGAAGAAAGAAATTCGTCCGCCACCTCTCCTTCTTCAAGGAACGAGGACTTGGAGACGGATAGGCCAGATAGTGGCCTTAGCGATGGCCTAGATGGAGTTGAGCCCCCCGATCCAATCTGTCATTGGTCTTGACGGACTGAGGGAGTTTATAATGCTTCCATTGTGGATGGTTAACGATTTCAGGTCTACAATTAAAGAAATGCACTTCAAAACACTTAGATCTAAGTACCAAATTCCCGATAGCATCCCTATCTGTCTGCCCTATAAGTCAGAGAAGTGTTATTATGAGGGAGTGGAAAGAGTTGGGGTTTATGAACAAATGTTGAAGGCGGGGCTCAGATTTTCTTTAAGTTCACTTTACCATCACCTTCTTCATTACCTTGGGTTGTCCGTCACCCAAATCTCCCTCAATGCCTAGAGAGTTTTTATAGGAGTGGAGGTCTTATATGGGGCCATGTCAGGTGGAGCCCGACGATTGATAGTAGAGGAGTTCTTTCATTATTACCGTCCAACAGAGATCATTCAATCAAGGGGGATGTATAGTTTTGTGGCTAGGAGCCCATTGTTGAGGTTTGTATGCGACACCCCCGATTCCAATAGAAATTAGAAGAGTCGATATTTTTTTATGGACGGTGACACATGGATGGGTCGTCCTGGGGAAACCGAATATATGCCCGTCGATACAACATGAGGCATAATGCCCCCTTCTGGTATGCATCTGTCTTTAAAATTTGTTAGTTTTTAGTTTTCCCATTCTTCTAACCGTCTACTCTAGTTTTTAGTTTTCCCATTCTTCTAACCGTCTACTCTTTATCAACATTTCAGGATCGTCCACAAGTTTCACTCGAGCAGTGGAGCTTTTTGGAGAAGATCTTCAAGAAAACAAAGTTAGAGGAGAGGACGTGGGCAAAACTCGTCAACCTCAACACCCTCTACTGGTATTGTGACGGGCCTGAGCCAACTCTAGCTGCTTGTCGCTACGAACTCCAAGTTCACCAACGTAAGTTCATTACCATAAGCTTAATCGGCAGTTATTTCTGTCTACTATTCTAACTTGTATACCCATCCTCTTTTGCAGAAAGGAATGACGCTAAGAGGAGAGCCTTCATTAAGCAGCAAGTTGCTGCAAGAAAGAAACAGAAGGGTCAGGCTTCTAAGGGGACGGGGACCCTTCTGTCAATAAAGAGGAAGCAACCTGAGAAGTCTGACCATCTCCCCAAAAAGCCCAAAACTACTACTACGGAACCCGTCATGGGTCTCAAGGCGGAGACCAAAAATATTCCTCCCTAAGGGCCTAGAGTAGGCAAAGGTCTAATGAAGGCTCTCTCCATCACCGAGAAACCTCCCATCCTCCTTCGCGAGGACTCAAAGTATGCATTGGAAAAGCTCTCATCCATTTTCACTCCTGACGACTCTGAGGATCTGGGCAACCATGCTACGGAGGCCATAGGGGAGACGGGGCTTTTTAGCATCACTCAGGTAAATATTACTCCCGTCGCCCTTCTTTTTTTTCCTTTCCCATCATCTTTTTATGTCTAACTTTCTCTCTTTTCCAGGCCATGGTGATGATGAAAGGGTTGATGGGCCGTTGCCTTAACCATGAAACCGCTTTGGATTGTATAAGGGAAAAAGCAATGGCGACGGAGGATGAGTTGGTTAAGCTCAAGGCCTGGAAGGTGGTCCAAGAAAAGAAGTTAGCCTTGTCAGAGCATGTCCGGGGTGAACTTGGGAAGCAGATGGAGGTACTGCAAAAGGTCCTTGAAGATAAAGAAACAGAGATCAAAGCCGTCAAGGATCAACTCCGTCAAGCTAAGGAAGATGCGGTTCGAGAATATCGCAACTTTGAGGCGTATCTGACGGAGTTAGGTGGCACCTTCGCTGACGGATTTGAGGACTGCTTCCATCAGGTAAAGGCTTCCTATCCGAACTTGGACATGTCGGGCATTTCTATAGATGCTCAAGCCCAGATCTCTGTCCTACCCGTTCAGTCCAAGAGCACAAAAGATCTTTTTGCTGAAGATGCCCTAGTGGACGATCTCCATGCTGGCGGTGAATCTGTTCCCAAGGGTGCACCTTAACCGGTTGAAGGTGATGTTGATCAGCCTAATGCCCCTGCCTCAGAAGATCCCGTTGTCCAGCAATAGTATTTTTTTTTTTTTTTGAAATTTGTAAAGTTTTAAGAACTTATATATTGTTGTGAACTACCCTTCACGGGTTCTCCTTAAGTTTTTCTTTTATCCGTCTACTTTTATGTTTAGACATCTCTTAATCATAATGAATGATTTTATTCAAGTGGGTGTTGATATCGTCCAAATGGGTGTTGTATGCAATGGACTCGTCCGTCCACTGTCAAGTACTTGGATTTGTCCATCTTGTAGATCTTGTGGGCGTCATAGTCAATTTCGTCCGTCTTGTGAACATGATCGACTTCGTCCTCTTTAAGGACTTTAAATGAATTGTCCATACTTTGTGAACATAATTGACTGCGTCCTCTTTAAGGACTTTAAATGAATTGTCCATACTTTGTGAACATAATTTATTCCATCCCCTTTGTGGGTTTTGTTTATTCACCCTGTTAGGATGCATTCGTCCACTTGCGGACTGATTAATTTACACACCCTCGTAGGATATATCCGTCCACTTGTATGGACTTGATATTTTTACACCCTCATAGGATGTATCCGTCCACTTGTATGGACATGATAATTTTACACCCTTATAGGATGTATCCGTCCACTTATGGGATAATTTTTACATCCTTTTAGGATGCATCCGTCCATTTATGGACTTGGTAATGTTTATATCCTTTTAGGACGTATCCGTCCATTCCACATTCAATTGTGGTCTTTGTAGATAGGTAGTAGCTTAGCAAAAGTAGAAAAAGTACAGAAGCATCTGAATAAACTCTTATCATAAAAAGACTGAAAATTGCCTTTAAAAAACATTGTAGCAAAAATTTAATAAACCTTAAATGAATGTTGAATTTAAAAAACTGGGGGAAAAAGTAAGAGAAAGATTATTGCTCTATATCTGCTACCATCTACTGGTAGTACTTTTTAAGATGCTCAGTGTTTTATGGGTGGTGCAACCTCCGTCCGTCCAGGGTCTCCAGGTGGTAGGTGTCATTTCTTACCCATGAGGTGATTCTGTAGGGGCCTTCCCAGTTGGGTCCGAGCTTCCCTTGGGCGGGATCTCTAGTACTGCCCATCACTTTTCTTAAAACGAGGTCCTCGACCTTGAAGTCTCTGTGTTTGACCCTGGAGTTGTAATGCTTGGCCATGAGATCTTGATACCGTGCAAGTCTTTGCTCAGTTGTTGCCCTGACTTCGTCTATTAGGTCGAGTTGTAGATGCATGGCCTCGTCGTTTCTCTTTCCATTGTAGTTGTCCACCCTGAAACTAGTAAGTCCGACTTCAGCTGGGATAACTGCTTCGCTTCCATATGCAAGTCGGAACGGTGTCTCTCCTATGGGTGTTCTGGCTATTGTTTTGTACGCCCATAGCACACTTGGTAGTTCTTCTGGCCATATATCCTTTGCCCCCTCGAGTCGAGTCTTGATAATATTTAGCAAGGATCAGTTCGTGACTTCAACTTGTTCGTTGGCTTGAGGATGTGCGAGGATGAGTAGTGGTTCTTGATCCTAAGTTTTGAACAGAAGTTCCTAAAGGAGTCGTTGTCGAATTGCTTCCCGTTGTCTGCGACTAAAACCATTGTTATACCGTACTGGCAAATAATGTTCTTCCACACAAAGTTGCGCACATTCTTTTCTGTGATAGTAGCCAGTGCCTCTACCTCCACCCATTTGGTGAAGTAGTCAATGCTGACTACTAGGAACTTCAACTGTTTGACTGTTGTTAGGAAGGGGCCCATAATATCCAAACCCCACTAAGTGAATGGCCATGGAACCGTCATCGGTGTGAGTTCCTCTGTTGGTTGTCTTATGAAGTTGCCAAATCTCTGGCACTTGTCGCAAGCTCTGATGTATACCTTGGCGTTCTTTTGCATAGTATGCCAGTAGTACCCAACTCGGATCAGCTTGTGGATTAACGATCGCGATCCCGAATGATTCCCACAAACCCCTTCAGGTACTTCTCTCATGACATAGTCTGCTTCCTTAGGACCTAGACACCTTAAGTATGGGCACGAGAAGCCTTTCTTGTATAGGACGTCCTTTATCAGGACGAACCGTGCTACTTAGACCTTCAGCTTCCTTACGGCTTCTCTGGTGTCTGGTATTGTGCCATCCTTCAAGTAGGCGACTATTGGTGTGGTCTAGGTACTTTCGGAACCTATCTCCTACATGTTGATGGCATCAATTGAGGATGAAAGTGGAACAAAGGAAAGTACCTTATTGGGGATGGTTATGTGATCTGCTGATGCAGCCTTTACAAGGCAATCGGCTTGCTCATTTTCTCCTCTCGGGATCTGTATGATTTTCGCTTTCAAGTCGTCCATCTTTCTTTTTGCCTGCTCTAGGTACTTCCTCATCCTCACGCTTCTACATTCTTATTCACTGTTCACTTGATTGGTGACGATCTGAGAGTCATAGTGAACAATTGCTTTTGTGGCTCCTGCTGCTTTAGCGAGATCCAAACCCGCCACCAAAGCTTCATATTCTTCCTCATTATTGGTCGTAGGGAAATCGAGACAAACCATGCATTCCACCTCGTCGCCTTCCGGAGATCGCAGTACGATGCCTGCTCTGCCTGCTTGTTTGTTAGATGAACTGATCGTGTAGACATTCATGGAGGACATTTGTCTGCCCCCTGGTCTTCTAAACTAGAAAACTCTGCAATGAAATTAGCAACTACCTATCCCTTCATGGCCGTACGCGGGCAGTACTGTATGTTAAATTTGCTTAACTCTATTGCCCACAACGCCATTCGTTCGACAGCTTCAGGATTGCTCAATGCTCGCCTTAGGGGCTTGTCTGTCAAGACGACTATTGTGTGGGCTTGGAAATAAGGCTTGAGTTTGTGAGCTGCTGTGATCAAGGCGAAGGCGAGCTTTTCCATCGGTGGGTATCTTTCCACTGCGCCACGAAACGCCTGGCTGGTATAGTACACAGAATTTTGCACCTTGTCTTCTTCTCGAATCAAGGCCGCGCTAACAGCAGCTGGTGACACGGCCAAGTAAAGAAATAGTTCTTCCCCTTCTTTCGAGGGACTCAGCAGCGGTGGGGAAGAAAGATAGGCCTTTAAGTCATCGAATGCCTGCTGACATTCAGCCGTCCACTCAAAGGATTTCTTCAATGTGCGAAAGAAAGGTAGACACTTATCCGTCGCTCTTGCTACGAACCTATTTAGTGCAGCAACCTTGCCGTTGAGACTTTGCACTTCTTTCACATTCTTAGGGGGCGTCATCTCCAATATAGCATGAATTTTATTTGGGTTGGCTTCGATACCCCTTTGGGATACCATGAATCCCAGAAATTTTCCTGCCGTTACCCCAAATGCATATTTGCCCGCATTGAGCTTCATGTTGTACGAGCGAAGGGTGTCGAAAGTTTCCTTGAGATCGTCTAAATGGTCGTCCTCCCTCCAACTTTTCACCAGCATATCATCTACGTACACTTGGACGTTTCTTCCGATTTGTTTCGTGAACATCTTGTTTATGAGCCTTTGATATGTCGCGCCCGCATTCTTGAGGCCAAATGGCATTACCTTGTAACAGAAGAGGCCTTGACTTGTAACGAATGAGTTCTTCTCCTAATCTACTTCGTCCATCTTGATATGGTTATAACCTGAAAAGGCATCTATGAAGCTTAGTAATTGGTGTTGAGCTGTAGAGTCTACTAGGACGTCAATCCTCGGGAGGGGGGTAGCTATCCTTGGGACATGCTTTATTTAGGTCTGTGAAGTCTACACACATCCTCCACTTCCCGTTGGCTTTCCTGACCATTACTACATTTGCCAGCCAATCAGGGTAGTAGACTTCCCTAATGAAGTTTGCTTCTTGTAACTTGCGAACTTCCTCCATTATAGCTTGATCTCTTTCATGCGCGAATACTCGCTTCTTCTAGTGGACTGGTGGAAAGGTGGCAGATACATTCAACCTGTGAACCATGACCAAAGGGTCAATTCCGGGCATGTCTTCATAGCTCTATACAAAGACATCCTGGTTCGCTCTAAGAAATGTCACGAGGTCCTGCAGGGTCGTCGAGCTGGCGAGGGTGCCAATCTGTGTTGTTCGTTTCGGCATGGAGTCATCTAAGAGTATCTCTCTAAGCTTTTCAACTGGTTCTGCCACCGTTCGCTGTTCTTTGATGCTCATTGTCTGCATCTGGTCCTCCATCTCCATCATTGCTATGTAACACTCTTGCGCGGCTACCTGGTCTCTGCATACTTCCCCTATTCCGTGTTTAGTAGGAAACTTGATCATTAAATGGTAGGTCAAAGTTACGGCCTTCCACGAATTAAGAGTTGGTCATCTGACTATGGCATTATATGCAGATGAGCAATCGACCACAAGGAACGTAACGTCTTTAGTAATTTACTGAGGATAATCACCAATCGTGACGGGCAAAGTAATTGCGTCGATGGGGTATACCTTGGTTCCTGCTAACCTAATGAGGGGGGCGTTGGTTGGGATTAGCCGCTCTCGGTTAACCCTCATCTGCTGGAATGCCGGGTAGTAAAGGATATCAGCGAAGCTTCCGTTGTCGACCAGGATCCGGTGTATGTTGTAATCTCCCACCTGTATGCTAACGACGAGTGCATCGTCATGTGGGTAGTGGAGGCGTCGAGCGTCGTCCTCCAAGAACTCGATAATGGGGGTTTCGACCTGTGCCGTCTTCGGAACGAAGCCCGTTAGCTGGATGTTTTGAACCATTCTGAGGTAAGTTTTTCGAGCCTTTTTGGATGAACAGGAGGTCACTGTGCCTCCTACAATCATCCTTATATCACCTATTGGCGGCCTTGGCGGCTCGTTCTCTCGTCGGGAAATTTGCTCCTGTGGTGGGTCTGTTCTTTCTTTGTTGACAAACCTTTGCAGCTTCCCTTGCCTAATGAGAGCTTCTATCTACTGCTTTAAGTCGTAGCAGTCGGCCGTGTCGTGATCGTGGTCTCCGTGAAAATGGCAGTACTTGTCCCGAGACCTTTTATTGGGGTCTCCTTTCAGCTTGCCTGAAAAAGTAAGAGCTCCCTCATCTTTGATTTGCATTAAGACTTGGTCTATTGAGGCCGTAAGCCTGGTGAAGTTCATGAACCTCCTAACAGGGGGCTTAGATCGTCTATCCTCTCTCTTATCTCTGTCCTAGCGGTTTTTTGCCCCCTGTCTTGATGCACATCTTCCTGTCTTTCCCTCTTTTTGGAGGGCTTTTCTTCTCAGGTTAATAGTGCTCCTCCGCGTTCATGTACTTGGTCTCCCTATAAAGCACATCGGACATGGTTTTCGGGTCTTTCTTATATAAGGAAAATAGAAACTTACCCTTCCGCATCCCGTTCGTGAATGCGGCTACAAGTATTTTATCGTCTGCTTCATCGATTGAAAGTGCCTCCTTGTTAAAACGGGCGATGTATGACCTCAGCGTTTCGTCCTCCCGTTGTTTAATGTTCATCAGGCACACAGTGGATTTCTTATACCTATGCCCTCCGATGAAATGCGAAGCAAATTGAGCACTCAACTCCTTAAAGGTACTGATGGAACCTGGTGTTAACTTGCTAAACCAGAACCTTGCGGAACCCCTCAGTGTTGTAGGGAAGGCCCTACACATTATTTCGTCCGCTACTCCTTGTAGGTGCATCAGCGTCTTGAAGGTCTCCAGATGATCCAACAGGTCCTTAGATCTATCGTAGCTTTCAATCTATGGCATACAAATTTTCGGAGGAAGGGGGTACAAATTGATGGACACTGTGAATGGTGAGTCCGTTTGATGAACTAGGTCATCAAGGTCGTTGGACACTCATCCTTTGAAAGCGTTCATCATAAAGTCCATGCGCTCCTTCATCATCTACATCTCCACAACTACATAAGACGGGATTTGGTCTGCAGTTGATGGTCGGTTCGTGTCCTACCGATCAGGCCTGCTTTGGGCATTGCTCCCTTCCGGCCCCTCCTGGTTTCTCTTCTCGGCGCTGCTGGCCTCCTACTTTTCTTCCTGGGTATGGAGCATTACATCCTTCTGGCGCAATTGCTCCTTTAGGTCGTGGTTACGCTTCGTGAGGCACTCTACCGCTGCTGCGAGGGTTTGAACCTGCCTCTCGAGAGCCGTGGTGTGTGGTTCGCCCAAATCATTCGTTGTGGTTGCCATCGAGTGTGTGAGTATCATGCAACTTTTTGTCTGAAAAGCTCAAAGAACGGCTTTTCCTTGCGTGTTCCCACAGGCGACACCAACTGATGATGATCAAAATATCGCTAGTAAGCTACAAGGTTCTTTCACGCACTCGAATCAACCTACACAACACAAAACGAGAAACACCTCAAGAGGATACCGGTGTGGTACCAGCCAAAGAACCTCCGAAGGTTAAGTCAGAGAATGCTCGCAACCCTAGAGTGCCAGAGTTGGGAAAATTATGCGTACCTTAACTTGTGAGAGCCTTTGGGTTTTTATAGTAGTATAGAACCGGCCTTCTTTTCTTGTGTGAGAAGTTTTTTCCTTATAAGATTGTCATTAATTAGGCGAATATCGTGGAATCTTTCTCAGGATTGGATTCTATTTCCATTGGGATTCTACAAATCAAAGTGATGCGTGAGACGCAAGTTACTTCCATTTATAGAATGATGACGTGTACTTGGAACCGTCCACCTTATACCCATGAACCTTTGGTCCATCCACATCAGATCTCCGGCATCAATCCGTCACCTCTACTAAGATATTCTCGTCACATCAAACTTTTCCTTCTTCAGGAGATATATTTAGTTTAAGCATATTTGGCTGTTCTTGATAAAAATTTGGTGTCCCAAGTAATATAATTTTAAATTATAAATTCTATGAATTTTAAATTTCTTTATATTGTGATACAATTATTAAAGAAAATTTGAGAGGAATGAGTGATTTCTCTTACCAATTTCATTCCTCCTAATTTCGAGGAATGAAAATTTGAGGTTTTAAGAGAATAGAGAAGAATGAGTGTTCCCTCCCTCCCACTTAGGCCTCACTTGGAAGAAGGGAATGAAATGGAATAGAAAGGAATAAAAAGAATAATTTTAGAATATTCTTCCATTCCCTTGTTTGGGAGTTTTAATAGAGGGAATGGAAAATTCATTCCCTAGTTTGGGAGTTTAAGTAGGAGGGAACACTCATTCCTCTCTATTCCCTTAAAACCTCAAATTTTCATTCTCTCCAAAATTGGGAGGAATGAGAGGGAATGGAATTAGATTTAATGATTTTTTTACTAAAACTCCCAAAATACCCCAATATATTCAACATTTTATTTTAAAATAGGGATCTAATAGTAATATTGTCATAAAATGATTCCATTCCATTCGCTCCATGTTACTCCTAAACAAGATTACTTACATTCCATTCATTTTTATTCCTTTCCATTCCTTCATTTTAAAACATCCAATCAAGGTTACTTAATTCCATTCCATTCCATTCCATTTTTTTTCCCTTACTTAAATACATTCCATTCCATTCCCTTTTGATCATTCCATTCCATTCCATTCCATTCTCTTATGAACTCCCAAGCGGAGCCTAAACTCCCAAATAAGGGAATAAGCTTTCCATTCCCTCCATTAAAACTCCCAAATAAGGGAAGGGAAGAATATTTTAAAATTATTATTTTCATCCCTTTCCATTCCATTCATTTCTCTCCTCTCAAACGAGACCTTAGTGATATTAAGGCCCCAAGTTGTACTATTCTTGTCAAGTTCATTGTATTAGAAATCTTAATCCTAACCATAGTACTATAACCTTAAGGTTAGTTCAAGGTTAACCTGTAATAGTCCAATGCTTATTCTGTTCATTTGTAACACACAAAGCTAAATAGTAAAAAGGTACACGTTTAGAGGTTTTTTTGCTATGAGCTTACACCTCCAAGTTGAACCACTGGAATTCTTTATGATCTTTCTTAATTTTTTTCTTATTCCAACATTGTATTTAGAGCTATGTCTTGCCATTTCTAACAATGAGTTTGAGTTAAGATTGCTTATCACTTAAATTTCATACAAGTATTAATTACTTTTAAATGTACTTAAGATTGCTTATTTTCTTTCAAAATTGAACATCTTGCCATTATTTATTTACTTGTAAGTCTTTTAGTATTGAATTGTTGATCAAATGAGTAATTGATACCTGGCCTTTTGCAGGTTAAGATATGTGGTCATGCAACACTGGCTGTTGCACATACACTCTTCACTTCTAGTTTGTTAAATTGTGATGTCATTGAGTTTGTCACAAAATCTGGAACATTAACTGCTAGAAAGGTTGCAAATATACAAACAATTGATGGTTCGAATATTCAGATCATGAGTCACAAGAGAGTTTTCTTATTGAATTGGATTTTCCTTCCATCCCAATGATTGATTTCAACTCTGTTGAGTTTTCACCCATTTCCAAAGCCCTGAATGGTGCCTCTGTGATTGATATAAAGAGAACAGCAACTGAAGATGATCTCATTGTAACGTGTCCTAACATTTTCTCTTTGATTTAATTTTTCTTTCATACTTAACTTACAAAGTTCATAACTATAGTAGTTATATATGCATTGAAAAATCTTATATAAAATATACTTAAAATGAATGATATGAACTAACTTGTGTATGATTTGTTGACCTATTGGAATCATGGCTCGTTCTTATTTGCAGCCATAATTGTTGGGTTAGATGTATAATAGGTTGTAGTATGTCTATTAAATGTTGTGTGTCTAAGTGAACTTAATGGAAAAAATGGCATCTTTTTGTCTGGTTTTAGAATATTTATTAAACATCTTAAAGTAATGCTTATCATGTTTCTCCTAGGATTTTGTGGGAGGAAAAGCATTGGAATGGGAAAACTATAAGAGCAGAGATATGTAAATTAGCCTTGGCAGCTGCTGTCCATCACATTTGGCAACAAAGTGCTATCCTTCATGGTGGGGTTTAAAGACAGAATAAAGAATTATTCAATCCATTAAGAGAGAAGTAAAAGCAAGAATTGAGGCTAGAGAGGGGGTATATGAATTCCATTCTGAATAGAGCTTTATGTAGTAAATGGGGAATTTCTCTATTTGTTCTAGTGTCGCCAAGGTCTAAGTGATAGTTAAAGTGAATGGCTGAAGATCTGTAATGTGTTGTCTAGCTGTTTTTTCTCCTTTTATGTTTGGAGTTGATGTGTAAGCATTTGTATTTTGTAAGCTTATTCTGCTCCTATGGTAGCAGCCTTTCAGCTGCAAGTTTCAGTTGTATTGAAAATTTCTATTTATTTCAATAATGTATCTAATTCATCAAACCCTGACTAGTCTATTGTAGATTCATAACCGATCCCATAATTTTGGAACTAGCACTTGGTTGTTTCTTTCATTGAAAAGCTTATCATGTTTTGTAGGTAATACTCTCATCTGGAGAAACTGTTGTAGAACTTCAACCACAGTTTGATTTGATATGTAAATGTCCTGGAAGGGGGGTAATTATTTTAGGGCCTGCTCCCCCAGATTCTGGATTTGACTATTACTATCAATTCTTTTGCCCAAATTTTCGGGTAAATGACAAATATGTTTGGCATTTGGTCTCAAACAATGTAATGTTATTCAAGAACTTGATATATTATCAATCTCTATTCGGTATCTTTATTGCATTAATAACATGTTTCTGATTATGTTAGAATGAACATTAAACATCTTTGGATACATGATTCAACAAGTCATAAGGGACTTTTAAGGTTGACACAATTTAATGCACTTATTAGAGCCCGTATAATGAATTGATTAATATTATTTGATTGCAAAAAACAAACAAATGAGAGATGTTATCAAACCTAAGTAATTCCCTTTAGTCAAACAAATGTCGCCATGTTAAAGGATGCTTCTTCATGTGTTGAATAACTAAGTAATTCTTGTATCTAATTTTTTTATAAAGTAATGACTTTGTACCTTGGATGATACTAGAATGCAGAAATAAAATGAGAAAAAAGAACCTCCCCTTCTTGTAATTGTCCAGCACTAAAATGAAACTAGTGAAATTTCCTCTTACCTGTTTCACTTCTTTTCAGGATCATGTTTGTGGGAGTGCAAATTGTGCCTTAGCATTGTACTGGAACAAAAGGCTAGGGAAGTGTGATCTTGTTGCATGTGCGGTATTCTTGCCTATCTTTAGTGCATGAAAACTCATCATTGTAGTTGTTGTATTCATCATACTAATTGACATTGTTGATTCTGTTCAGGCTTCAGCTAGGAGTGGAGTAGTAAACATTCATCTCGATGAACAAAACTAAAGAGTGCTACTGCGAGGAAAAGTTGTTACTGTTATGGAAGGGTATCTTATCAGTTTAGACATTTGGAGTTAAAACTCCATATTGCATGTATTTTGCAATGAAATAATTCCCCTATGACTGGGATTGAAATTTTCAATCCATAGTTGATTTAAGGTAAAAACAGTTTATTTTCATCATTAAAAAAAAAGAAGTAAAAATAGTTTATAAGGCAATCTTTGGCCTTGAGTATATTTCGGACTATAGGTAAAAATAGTTTAGCAAACTTTTTTTGGCAGACTTCTTAGCGGGACAAAAATCAAAATTGATCCAAACTTAGATTGTATAATTTTCGTTTTAGTCTTAAAAAATTTTATTTTATGTAACACCTTGAGATAAAGGGAAAACAAATTAATGATCCAAAGAAGTCTAGGATTTAAAAAAAAAATATAAGTGAATAATATAAAGCAAGGCTTTTAAAGATCATAGCTTCGAATTTGTTTGTTTATTTAATGTAACTAGTTGATGTCTTGTGCAATGCACAGACACAATATAAATTTATTTTAAAATATTATATAAGAAATTATCTTTATGACCATGCAACATAAGCTCCTCCTTTATTGATTATTTCCTTACATGGTTAAGATAAATAAAAAGCTAATATGAAACGTTGCAACAGATTTTCAAAAGTAAAATAAATCCAATCAGTGCTCTTATGTCTATCAAATATTGATATACATGTCGAAAAAAAAGTCATATAGTTGATAGGGCTTCAAAATTGTGAATCCTAGTCATTTTGTTGAGTTTGCAAAAACCATAAGTGTTAATGTAACTTTGACAAAACACCAAAAAGAAAGACACATATGGGTAATTTTAAGAATTTATTTTGATCAAACCTCTGTCAAAGAAAATATTTCTTTTTAATCACTATCACTATCATGTTTTATGAGTACCTTAAGGGAGACTATACTTTAGCCTAAGCGAAGATTCAATACATTTTTAGGCATGTCACAACCATACAGATACTCTAACCAATCTAATTGCTAAATTAGTACAATCATGAACAATTATTAAATTAGTACCTGTAAGCTCTATTGTATGCTCATCCAAGGCACTGATATTTTTAGGGAAGATGTCTCCCAAATTCTTGCATAGTAGTTATAGTAGCAACACCACCATTAGTTTAGCAAAAAGAAAAAAACATCACCATTAAGCCCAACAACCAAGTGAGAAAAAAACATTTATAAGTGAAGGGATTGATCATCGTAAACATTTATCATTTGAACTACTATCCTAAGTACGGTTAAGGTTTAGCACCATTCGCCTATTAAGTCTTGCTCTATTACAACTATCAGTATCATGGATCATTGCTATGTCATTAGGCTTTTTACTCCTATGACTTCCACCTCCAAATTTCTTTGACAACTCCATGTTTGTGTAATACATCTATGCAATCTTTTTCTTGTACATGATCATACGCCTTCTTTGGAAAATGTATTTGAAAAATACTTCCTTTGTTTTGTTTTGTTATGTTATGTTTTGTTTGTTTTTTTTTTTTTAAATTTTTTCTTATTGAATTATAAACTAAATACTTCAAATGAACATAATATTTTGGGATTCAACAAACAAATCAAAATATTTTTTTTTTCTGTGTTAACAATTATTATTTTTTAATTTCCTTTCTTATTGAATTACAAACAATTTTTAGAGATAGCTAAACTAAATACTTCAAACGAACATAATATTTTGGGATTCAACAATAAGTAAATAAATAAACTATTTAAGAGGAACATGAAATTTTGAAAATAATCATACCTTTCTAAAATGAAATGTAAATATTGGGAGAGAAATTATAGAAGCATGACTTTTTGAGGCCTAAGGAGACAAGGAAATATAAAATAATAGATTTTACAACATGCAAAGCCTTTCACGTACATGTGGGGAGGGTCAAGCCTAGGTCATAATATGTAAGGTAATAAATAGGATTAGGCTTTTTATAAGGTTTGGTCTATTTTAAAAGGTAGTCCATTCTTTAGATTAATTGTCAATAACAACCCATATTTTATATAGCAGTAAAAATAAGTTACTATGATCTATTGGGTAACAATTAAAAAAACTTAATGAAAAAGGTTAAAAGAGCTAAATGCAAAATTAGAGCGTCGCATGGCAGGCGCTCGTGCACTTTCGCACGAGGTCTTTGCTTTTATATATATATATTGATGATTTTTCAGCATCTAAATCAGTTAAGAAGAAACATCATCTTATACTTCCAAGTATAAGTTATCAATACTATCCTTTCCTAAAGTTTAAATTACTAATTTGGTCCTTTAATAATTAAAAAATGAATTTATTCTCTGAACTATTTATTGTATTCTCTGAACTATTTAAATTACTAATTTGGTCCTTTAATAATCAAATCAATTTCATAATTGGGTTTTCTTTTGATTTATACTAGTTGTAGTCCCACACGATGCGGGGGAATATATAACTATTTTGAGATGTGGTATAATGTATAATTTATTATCTAAATTTTATTGTAGATAATTTTTTCTTCCTAAAAATTAAACAATTACTAAAAGTAATTTCTAACTCTCTATATTTACAAATATATAATTTTATCATTTTTAGTGTTTTTTTATTGATGTTATTCTTTTTTGAAGTGGTCCATATTCTTCTAACTATTTTTATTATGCATTGTAGTTTCCTAATTTCTTTTGATACAATTAATTTTTTTTTAATTTTAAAATTATTATTCAACTCATTCTCTTAAGGAGATTATCAAGATAATCAAAACTTATCATGTAATTACAATTGATATGACTCAAAAGATTTGATAGAACTCTCAACCCAAACCTCTCTAATTTCCCATTCTTAAGTAGATACACCGAAGTGGACCAAATGGACCAAAGTAGACCAAATAGATCAAAATTGACTGAATTGGACCAAATGGATCGAAATGGACCAAAGTAGACCAAATTGAATTGAGTGTACTGAAGTGGACCTAATAAACCAAAGTAGATTGACTGAATTGGACCGAAATAGTCCGAAGTGGACCGAATTGAACTGAGTGTCCTGAAATTGATCAAAGTGGACTGAATTGGACCTAATAAACCGAAGTGGACTGAATTAGACTGAATTGGACTGAAATGGTTCGAAGTAGATTGAATTGGACTGAATTGGACCAAATGAACCAAAATCAATCAAAGTGGACTGAATTGGGCTGAGTGTACCGAAAATAAATGGATTGAAATAGACCAAAGTGAACCAAATAAACCAAATTGGACCGAAATAGTTGAAATTGACTAGATTTTTAAAATATTTACACTTTCTAAAATAGATTTTAACTTGTGCTCCTATATTTGTTACAATAACTAATTTCGATTGAATCCAAGTGAAGAAGAGATAAAAAGATAAAATATACTTGTTTGTAAGTTGAGGAATTAAATCGACATAATTGAAAGTTTAAGGACTAATATTGACAATAGAGTAATCAAATTGAACTTTTCTCAATAATTACGAATTGTGAATTGTGCTTCGACTATACCTACCTAAATTGTCCCTTATTGGGTAGTCTTTTGTGAATTGTTTATGTATGTTGACCAATATACTATGTTTTAGACTTGGAGAGAAAAAAAGACAGATTCCATTTTCACTTCTTCTGAAAATCTATGAGAGCTTTCCTATTGAATTGGATTTCCCTACCACCCCAATGACTGATTTAAATTCTGCTGAGGTTTTGACAATTTCCAATGCCCTGAATGATGCTTCTGTGATTGATATAAAGAGGACAACTACTAAAGATGATATCGTTGTAATGCATCCATACTTTTTCTCTTTGATTTAATATTTCTTTTACTCATAAGTTTTGAGTATCATAACTATAAAAGTAATATATGCATTTTCCCTTAGAGAATATAATGTTGGCTTAACATGAATGATATGAACTATTTTGTGTATTGTTTTTGAACCAATTGAGAATCATGAATGGTCTTATGTGTTGCCATGATCATTAGATTAGATGCATAATTGGTTTTAATATGTCTATCAGCCTTTGTGTGCCTAAGCGATTCTCAAAGCAAAAGGCGTCTTTTTGACTGACAGATGATAAGTACTAGAAACTAAGATTATAGTGTTTTGCAGGTCATTCTCTCATCAGGACAAGCTGTTGAAGAGCTACAGCCACAGTTTGATGCAATACGCAAACGTACAGGAAGGGGTATAATTATTTCAGGGGTTGCTCCCCTAGGGCCTGGATTTGACTATTACCATCGATATTTAGGCCCAAAATTCGGGATCAATGAGGTAAAATATTTGGTCTCAAACAATGTAATGCTTTTCAAAAACTTGATGTTATAAATCAATTTCTAGATAACCTTAGAAATCCCTAGTTTCTGGGTGCTACTAGAATTCAGAACTAAAATGATACTATTCAACAAATTTTTCCCAAAAAAGGCAAAATTTGCTGAATAGTATATTTTTAGAAAATTTTTAAATAAATAGCATGCGTTTGAAATTATTTAATTATATAAACTGTTTTTGGAAACTCAAAATCAAACTCGAGTTCCAATTAATATAATCTAACTTGGATTCAAAAAAAAAAAACTTGAAACTCGAGTTTAGCAAACTTGAGTTTCTGCGCAAACCATCATTATCATGCCCCATGTTTGCATCATTCAAAATTTGCATCATTCAAAATTCTACAATATTTTCCCACGTCAGTCCAATAAAGAAGAGAACTAAAACAGGTCAAATTCTTTATCATGCCCCATTTTTGCATCATTCAAAATTTGCATCATTCAAAATTCTACAATATTTTCCCACGTCAGTCCAATAAAGAAGAGAACTAAAACAAGTCAAATTCTTTATCATGCCCCATGTTTGCATCATTCAAAATTTGCATCATTCAAAATTCTACAATATTTTCCCACGTCAGTCCAATAAAGAAGAGAACTAAAACAAGTCAAATTCTTATTCATGATAACAAGTATTGATGAAAACCTGTTGTGTTCTTTATTGGACTGACACGTGGGAATATATTGCAGAATTTTGAATGATGCAAACATGGGGCATGATTATGTTACATTGGATTTTACGGTACTCGCCGCTACTATTTATTGGGCCGGAACTTGAGTTTACAAAACTCGCGTTCCACGTAGTATTTTTTTTTTCAAATTCAGGTCAGACGACTATTAATTGAAACTTGAGTTTGCTAAACTCAATTTTGGGTTAGAATTCAAGTTAACTCGAGTTTTAAAACAAATCTATATAACTGAATGACTTCAAACATATGCTATTCACCTAAAATTTTTCTAAAAAGATAATATTTAACAAATTTTGCCAAAAAAGGAAAAGGGAATAAAGTAAGAATTTTTTTTTTGGGTTTAGTCTTAATTTTATAAAAATTTCGTTAGTTGTCACGTTTCTAAAACTATTTGGAAAAATAGCATCTCGAGTCTTTATGACTCAAGTTTGGTGACAAAATTCGAGCATTTAAGACTCAAATTCCAGTGCTGGCACACAACTAAATATTCTACGTGGAACTCGACTCTCTTAGGCTCGAGTTCCATAAAGAAAATTTGGGTTTTGGGTTTGTGCGTGCTGTGTATGGGTTTTTTTTTCTTCTTCTTAAGACTTGAATTCCGCGTGGATTATTAATCCATATTAGCTTGAAACTTGAGTCTCTAAGGCCCTGTTTGGTTTTTTTTTTTTTCATTACTCATCACTCAAAATACTCCAATTTCTTATACGCACCCGTTTGGCACACATCACTCAACTTGTCATCACTCAAATTTTTCAACTTTTTGTGGGCCCCATACCTATAACTTGGTCAGAGCAAAGCTGTTAGCCTACCCATCACAAACCCACAGCTAGTTTAAACCCCTGAACAACCACCGAATCAACCCAACGCACCAAACCCCAAACCCACGGCCAAACCAAAACTTACAAACACCACCATAATCACACCCACTTCTAAAATCTCAAAACCAAATACCAAACCCACACCAGTGACCACCACAATCATACCCACGGCCAAACCAAAACTTACAGACACCACCATAATCACACCCACTTCTAAAATCTCAAAACCAAATACCAAACCCACACTAGTGACCACCACAATCATACCCACTTCTCAAATCTCAAACCAGATACCACCACAATCAAACCAATGACCCATGCCCATCGGAAACCCACAACTTGAAACTCGATCTGAAACCCACATCCACGACCCAAACCCATAGACGAGACCCACCACTAAAACGCCGGCCACTGATTCAACTCCAGCCACAATTCAACTCCAACATTGAAATCCACCACACATCAATACCCACTCCACAATTGAAACGCCACCACAGACGAGAAGAGATAGATTAGAGAAAAACAATGAGAATAGAGAGAAGAGTAAAGGAAACGGAAAAGAGAGAAATAGAGAGTAAAGGCAAAAAGACCAGTTAGAGCTGCATAGGGATGGGACGGGACACTGGCAGTGGGACCCTTTGTGCTGAAGGATTACGAAATTGCTATTGATATCTCATAACTCATAACTTGAAAATAAGCTTCCCTTGTTTCTGAAATTGGTAACTCAACTCTCAAAAAGCTCAATTTTGTTAACTTAGTGAGCACACGACAAATCATCCAAACAATGTTTATTAGTGTGGGCCCTACGGATTTTGGGTTATGAGTTAACAAAACTCAACTTTGTTAAATCCGTTTTGCAAAATCCAAACAAGACCTAAAACTCGAGTTTTTTCATTGAACTTGTTCCTCGTAGGCTTGAAATGCTAGATTCTTAAATAGTTTTAAAGAATCACTTACTAACAAAATAGTTTTTCAAATCATGCTAAATGGCAAATATCCCCCAAAAAAAAGAGTAACTCCTCTTTCAATTCAGGAAAAAAAAAAAAAACTCTTCTTTCTGTTATTGTCTAAAAATAGGGTTATCAATGGGCTGGGTCGGGCCGGCCCGGCCCATGTTTACTTGGCTCATGGGCACAATGGGCTGGGCATAATGGGCTATTAACTAGTTAATGGGCTGGGTTGAGCTGGGTCGAAAGAGAAAACCTCAGCCCATAACCCTGCCCATGGGCAATGCCCATTTTGTCTTTAGTGAATTGGGCTATCGGGTTGGGCTTAATGGGCTACCCATGTGCTTGTATTAATATATTATTTTATTATTTTTATAAGGAAAGAATCAATTTTTTATAAGGGAATAATCAATCTATTTAAAGGAAAGAATTAAAGAATTTAATACTTAATTACAAATTTTTTTACAGTTAAATCTATTTAATTTTTTGTTTCGTTGATGGAAACCTATTTAATTTTTTTTATTAAGGCTTTAAATAGTTTTTTATTTTTATCTTTTATAAAAAAAAATGTCAAATGGTTAATTCAAAATTGCTAGACTACTAGAAAAATATATATTTAATAAACTAAGTTTAGCACAATTATTTTGAGTATCTTAATGGTTGAGAGAGTTTTCTTAAGAAATTCCTCTATAATATCTCAAGATTAATCCTTCATACACTTTCTATATATTTTTGTTATGAATTATGAGTTATTAGATTGGGCCAACGGGTTAGGCCAACGGGCTGGGCAACGGGTTGGGCTACTGGGCTAACCCACTGGGTACCCATGGACATAAAAACTAGTCCACGGCCTGACCCACTGGGCTAGTGGGCTACCCATGGGCCTCAATAACAACGGGCTGGGCCGCCTATTAGCCCGGTAGGCCATTGAATTTCTAGGTCCGGTTATGAGCCGTGAGCTATTTGATGACCCTTAGTCTAAAATTGAAATGAACTAATGGGGTTTTCTCTTACTTATCACTTCTCTTTTAGGATCCCGTTACGGGGAGTGCAAATTGTGCCTTCACTCCATACTGGAGCAAAAAACTCGGGAGGTGTGATTTTGTTGCTTATGCGGTATTCTTGCCTATCTCTTGTGCGTTGAAACTGTCTTGTCCTTCATGTGACCCTATACATAAGTCTATAACACATAAGTTGTGGACCCCATAAGGCGTGAGATCCACCGAAGGCCATGTGACCTTATAACACCAGATTCCTTCTCAACCTGCTGATGTGCGTTGATGACCAATGTTACATATACATCTAAAAAAACAAGTGACAACAACTCCATTTTTTTATTTTGGGTAGAAACAACAACTCCATTTTCACTGCTTCTAAAAACTCTCTCACAGCAACATGGCAAAGCTACCTGTCAAGTACTATGTGGTATCTCTCTCTCTCTCTCTCTCTGTTATGTTATGTATGTTATATATATATATATATATTATGAATGGCGTTCTGAGTTGGGTACAGGTGGACGCGTTCACTGACTCAGCTTTCAAGGGAAACCCAGCAGCGGTGTGTTTGTTAGAGGAAGAGAGAGATGATAAATGGTTGCAAGCTGTGGCAACTGAGTTCAACATCTCCGATACTTGTTACTTGACTCGGCTAACTGGATCTGACTCTCTCGACTCGTCCAATCCTAGGTTCCGCCTCAGATGGTTCACTCCTGTTGCTGAGGTCTCACTTCTTAATTTCACTTCCACTTAAAAAAAAAAAAAAATTCGAAAAAGTTTCAAAGTGCTACCTTTTGAATTTTAATAATTTGCCTTTGTGGGTGTTCTTTGTTCATCTTATTTTATTTTAATTTTAGATCATTAGAATAATAGTTAAAAATTTTAAATTGGGTGCTTCCTATTACCTTTTAAGCTTTAATATCGTGTAGTAGTTGATCATGTTTTACAATTGGAAAATAGTAATGCTATCGACGTGGGGATGAATGAGATTGTTGCCACTTCAAAGATATGATAAATAATATATTGATTACTTTTTTGTGATTTCTAACACATCGGTCTGTAAGATTTATGTAGAAAAATTAATTGTATATTTATCATTACTCTTTGGTCTTTAGAATTTCAAGTAATGGGCCCTACATATTAAGGTGGAGTATGAGCCACATGAGTGTTAGAATAATAGTGTATTGCGCAATTCTATGTGTTTGACCTCACTTATTAGAGGGTGTCTAGATCACACAAGTGAGGTAGAATGCTAGAATAAGGATTAAATGATGATAAATGGTTTATTATACTTTTTTTTTCCTTTATATTTTGTGACAAGGAGTATGATTTTACTAGAATGTGATTTAACTTTTAAGTGCATTATCAAAGTTAGATTCAATTATAGGATTAATAGGCCTTGTTGTATTTATGATTGTTTGTTTACTTATAAAAATGAACATCATTGATCATACCATAATCTAACTGCATGCAAGCGTTTTGTTTTGGTTTATAGTCATATGACACAATTAGTTCTGTGCTTTGGGTTCTAATTGGTGTGTATCTTAATCTTTAGCTAATTGAGGTGTTTATGATATACTAAGTGGTAGTGAATACTTGATCAGAAGTAATAAATAATAAATACATTGGTTTTTTTTTTTTTTTTTTTTTTTGCCAGGTTGAGCTTTGTGGCCATGCTACATTGGCTGCTGCACATGCACTGTTTTCATCTGGTTTGGTGAATTCCAACATTATTGAGTTTGTCACACTATCCGGAATTTTAACTGCTAAAAAGTTTCAGGAAACCAAGGCATCTAATAGTTCAGATATTCAGAATGGTGAATCACAAGGCTGCTTTCTGATTGAATTGGATTTTCCAACTATTCCAACAATCGATTTCAATTCTGAAGAAGTTTCGTCAATTTCTAGTGCCTTGAATGGTGCTTCTGTGATTGATATAAAGAAAACTTCTAGTTTAGATGCCCTCTTTGTAATGTTCTAATCCAGTTTATATTTATTTTCTTTTTCTTCAATACCTTAGTATCTTAATTATCTTTAGTGAAATATTCATTGTGAAACTTTCAAAAGCTTAATGTTTGCCTAAAATGAATGACATGAACAATTTGGTGTCTCATTCATGATTTTCTTGCTCAAATCTTTGGACACAGATGCATGGTGGGTTGGAATATTTGTACCATTCCTTGTGTTTTTAAATGATTCCTTATGGAGCAACGCCATATTTTCTACTGATTTATGACTACTTCATAAGTACTCAAGAGTCAAGCTTATCACTTTTGCAGGTTGTGCTCCCATCAGGAGAAAGTGTGCTTGAAATACGGCCAGAGTTTGATGCTATATGTAAATGTCCCGGAAAGGGAATCATTGTTTCAGGGGCTGCTCCCTCAGGGTCTGGGTTTGATTTTTACAGTCGATTCTTTGCTCCAAAATTGGGTGTCAATGAGGTAAAATATTTCAGCCCTTGGTCTCAAACATTTGCAATGTTTGTGAAGCGCATGATGTTATACTACGTTAATAATATATTTTTATGTATGATTCAAGAAGTTGTGGAGGGGTCTTTTTACTACAAGGTCAATAATGTTTTATGAATTATCATCGTCTGTATGATGCTCTTGCTGAAAATAAACAAGAGATGTTATTTAAACTTATTATCTTTACTTACAGTTCTTTGCCTCCCTCTAATTTCACCACGTTAAAGAATACATGCTTCATACATTGGATAGCTTACTAGTTCTTATATCTATCTTTTGATAATTCAATGACATTTTTTACTTATTTGGAACCCAAAAGATCTGCATAACATCCACTAGAATTTTTCCAGTAAGGTCCCAAGTTCTTTGATCATTACTACTTTGGATGATGCTAGATATGCAGTATCAAAGTGGAGACAAAAGCTCTCTTCCAATAATTTATCTACAACTGAAGTGAAAACTAGTGGGATTTAAGCAATAAATATGTATCACTTGTCTTTCAGGATCCGGTTTGTGGGAGTGCACATTGTGCCCTAGCACCATACTGGAGCAAAAAACTCGGGAAGTGTGAATTTGTTGCATTAGCGGTATTCTCAAAATCCCTAGTGCATGCAAACTCATCATTGTAATTGTTGTCTTCATCATATTAATTTACAGTATTTACTTTGTTCAGGCATCACCTAGAACTGGAGTATTAAATATTCATCTAGATGATCAAAACCAGAGAGTGCTGCTGCAAGGAAAAGCTGTTACTGTCATGGAAGGGTCTCTTTTAGTTTAGACATTTGGGGTGAAATTCTGTATTGCATGTCTTTTACAATTGAAATAAATGACTATTTCTGGGAAGAAGTATTCCCTGGAGCTGGAGTTGAAATTTCAGTTTCAATTGCTGATTTAAGGTTTTTCTTTTTGATGTATAAATAAGTAGTATTCCACAACATGGGGAATGTGACTCATCTCCATCAGATACACCTGGAAAAAAAAATGAGGGATAAAGGAGATGGAGGGTGTTCCATAAAAATTACTAGAAAAGCCCAACTAGCTAGAGAGTTTGCAGTAAGATTTGAATTTCTAGAACAACGTCATTTTTTCCCAACTGTTAAGAGAACTAGGTGGCTACCATCTATATTCCCGCAGACTGAAGACGATAATTCTTCATTTGTCTGCTTCAGGGGCAAAATGGATTAGGAAAACATTTTCTCCCATTGT
Organism: Lithocarpus polystachyus; assembly: GCA_033629205.1. Taxonomy (NCBI): domain Eukaryota; kingdom Viridiplantae; phylum Streptophyta; class Magnoliopsida; order Fagales; family Fagaceae; genus Lithocarpus; species Lithocarpus polystachyus. Next base: position 24,088,675 of record CM066173.1, on the reverse strand, counting down.
GGTTATAGTCTTGCCTTTGTTAGCAACTGTATCACTGATGATATTGCCCATCAATTTTTGATTATTAACCTTTTTGATGTCTTCTGGCTTTGAGTGCAGCACTATGTGTGCCTCACTGCAGCTGAGGCTTCCAGTTTGTCGTAGCAGTGACTCCATCTCTTCAACTTGTTCTGCCATTGTGAAATTTTGGTTTTTTTGGTCAGTGTCTGAAAAATTGATGGATGAGGTCTCTATTTTAGGAGCTTGGGATGTGTATATGTAGTGGGACGTTTATGGTATGTTGTTTTTTTGCTGAGTTTTTGTGGGCTAAGGTTTATTATGATAAGAAGATGGTGATTATGAGTTGGAATAGAGTGGCTTTGTAAGTTTGGGATATGTGTTGGGGTGTTATGCCCTGGGGAAAGATTGAGACTCTGGTGATGGTTACTATGGGAGGTAAAGATTTTGAAGAACCTGGATTATGAGTTTGAAGTAGCAAATGAAGAGGATGGAGGGTGTCTCAGTATGTGTATGGGAAGAACAGTAATGGGGAGATATGGGGATTGAGAAATGGTAGGATAGCAGATTTGTGGAATTGCAAGGATGGTAGTAGTGGAACCAATGAATTGCTGTCAAAAGCAGCTTTGGAACTAAGAATCTGTAGAGTCTGTGACTGTTTTATTTGTTTAAGAGTTGCAATCTGTGATTCTTAGTGAAAAGGACGTGGGGTATTTGCTGGTGGATGGATAGGGTTGGTTTATAATTGGCCTTGCTAGTAAAATTATTTTATGAGACTGTTTCATAAGATATCTTCTCGTTCCGTTTTAAACATACTTCTTTCTTTTCTTTAATCCTTTTAATCTTTTTGTTAATTTGACCATATTTTTGTACATTTCAAAATGAAATAGAGAAAGCATATATATATATACCCCTACATATAAAAACTTATAATGAATAACATGTTATTAACATATAATTGTTGTTAATGATAGTCATATAAATATGATATTATACTAATAATAAATTGTGAAAAGAATTATAGAAAATTACATAAAAGACCCCAGGTTTATGCACAACTTCAAAATATGTCTTAGGTTCTTAATTTTGTCAAATGAGTTTTCAAATTTATAAAAAAAATTTCAATTTGAAACTTTTTTTGTTATTTTGGATGGTAATGGAACAGAGAAAAATGAAAAATCAGTGAAAATCAAACATTGAACTTTGAGTGTCACCTTAGACTTTTCATCTCTCTCAAAAAAAAAAAAAAAAAAAAACCCTTAAGACTTTTCATAAATCAATTTGGCTTGATAGAAAGGGTAGAGAGAGAAAGATCCATTTGAAAAAAAAAAGAAGTTTCACTTCAAGTGAGAAATTAATTGTCAAATAAACTGATTATGTGACATGAAAAGTTTTATCAATAATTTCTCATTTTTCAATGCACTATAAATACTACTATTAATGAATAACAAATACGAACGTGAGTTTCAAATGGACACAGTTTCATACTTCTAGGATTTTAATTGACAAAATTAAATGCTTGGGACCTCATCCAAATTAGGGAATAAATCTTGACATCTTTACAAAATTTCCCCAATAAATTATGTTTATAGAATAATATATATATATATATATATATTTTGAATAATGTTAGAGATATAAATTATTTTATAAAATATTTTACAAACTACTGATGTGATAAGTAATTATTAGTAAATAAAAAAATTATATTAATAGTATGTTTAAATAAAAATTAATAAAAAATTTGTTAAATTAATATTTTATAAAAATATTGTAAAATAGTTTATGGTTGTAGCATTACTCGTATATGATTTGATTTGGTCGAGGATGATTAAATCTGACATTACCATGTGTTTCAATTTAGTAAAATATTGCAGCTGTCAATTGAGACCAGCTGAGTGTGTTGACTAATCTCTGTTCTGGACTTCTGAAAAGACAAGAAAGACAAAACCAACAACTCAACACCATTTTCACTTCCTCTGAAATTCTCTCACATCACTGCAACATGGCAAAGAAACCAGTCAAGTACTATGTGGTACTTCTCAGTGCTCTCTATCTGTGTAATATGTATGCATGTCTTATATATTTATGAATAAGATTCTGAGTTTGTAGTGGGACTTGGCAGGTGGACGCGTTTACTGACTCACCTTTCAAGGGGAACCCAGCAGCAGTGTGTTTATTAGAGGAAGAGAGAGATGAGCAATGGCTGCAAGCTGTGGCAGCTGAGTTCAACATCTCCATGACTTGTTACTTGACTCGCCTCCCTGACACAGGATCCGACTCTCTTAAGTCACCCAATCCTAGGTTCCATATCAGATGGTTCACTCCTGTAGCTGAGGTGTCACTTCTTAATTTCTCTTCCACTCTTAAAATCAGTATTTGTTTCAAAGTGCTACCCTTTGAATTTTAATATTTGCCTTAGTGGGGTGTTCTTAGTTAATCTAAATTGTTTTAATTTTAGATCTTTAGAATAATACTTCCTTTTAAAAAAAGTAGTAATTTATCTTGTTTTATAATTTTTTTATGGTGAATCATTAAGGTGGAGTCTAAGTCATTTGTGAGCAGAAGTGTTAGAATTATAATAACAATTATAATAGTGTATTGGACAATTCTACATATTTCGCCTCACTTATTACTTATTTAGAGAATGTCTAGATCAAACGAGGTAAAATTCTAGAATAAGGGCTAAAAAATGATAAATGGTTTATTATACTTTTTTTTTTCTTTAAAAATTGTGATAGAGAGTATGATTTTACTTGAATGTGATTTAAGTGCATTATCACAGTTAGATTCAATTATTATAGGATTAGATATACCTTGTTGTATTTATGGTTGTGTACTTATAAAATTGAGCATCACACCAAGATCTAATTGCATGTAAGTGTTTTGCTATACGATTTCTTGTGATATAATACGATTATTGCCATAGTTTGGAATCTAATTGGTGTGTGTCTTGATCTTTTAGGTAAGTAAGTGTTAGCAAATTCTTGATCAAAAGTGATTATTACTAGTTATATTGGATGCCTTTTTGGCAGGTTGAGCTTTGTGGCCATGCTACATTGGCAGCTGCACATACATTGTTTTCATCTGGTTTGGTGAATTCCAACATTATTGAGTTTGTCACACTATCCGGAATTCTAACTGCTAAGGAGTTCCTTGAAATCAAGGCATCTGATAGTTCAGATATTCAGAATGGTGAAGCGCAAGAGTGCTTTCTTATTGAATTGAATTTTCCTACTGTTCCAGCAATTGATGCCGATTCTGCAGAAGTTTCATCAATTTCCAGTGCCTTGAATGGTGCTTCTGTGATTGATATAAAGAAAATTACTACTTCAGATGCCCTCTTTGTAATGCTCTATTCCAATTTATAATTGTTTTCTTTTTCTTCTATACATTTGTTAGTATCTTAATTATCTTTAGTCAATTATCTTTTGGGAGGCTTTGTTGTGGTTGTAAATACGCATTGCAAAACTTTCAAAAGATTAATCTTTGCTTAAAATAAATGACATGCATGAACGAGTTGGTGTCTCATCGGTAAGTGAGAATCATGACTTTCTTGCTCGAATCATTGGACTTAGATGTGTGGTTGGTTGGAATATTTGTTCTAATCCTCGTGTTTTAAAATGATTCTTAATGGAGCAACATCGTATTTTTTCCTGATTCATGGCTACTTTGTAAGTACTTAAGAGTCAAGCTTATCAATTTTGCAGGTTGTACTCCCATCAGGAGAAAGTGTAATTGAAATACAGCCAGAGTTTGATGCTATATGTAAATGTCCTGGACTGGGGATAATTGTTTCAGGGGCTGCTCCCTCAGGATCTGGGTTTGATTTTTACAGTCGGATCTTTTGGCCAAAACTTGGGATCAATGAGGTAAAATTTGTCAGTCTTTGGTCTCAACCAATTGCAATGTTTGTGAAGTGCATGCTAAATATCTATTGCATCTCTTTACTCTGTTAATAGTGTATTTATAATTTTGGTAGCATTTTTTTTTTTTTGATAAGTAAGAAAGATGTATATTCAAAAAGCTATATAAGGCAGAATAAAGAGTACAGAAAAAGGAAAAGACTTTCAGAAAAAACTAATTACAAAGGAGAGAACAAAGGAACAAAAGGAGAGAATCGCTAGAGGTGAGCCCCCAAGTCCTAGACCAATCAAAAAGAGAACTACTAAAAGAAGTAAGCAAATGGTCATCGGATTTGTCCATGTCCTCAAAAGTTCACCAATTTTGTTCCCTCTAAATACACCACATTAGGCACAACGGAGCTAAATTCTAAATGCTAGAAGAGTGTTTTCCCAACTAATTCCACCAACCAAAAAGAGTATATCTTGGCAAGACCTATGAAATCCCAAAAGATCTAAAAACCAAACTCCACAGCTGATAAGCTTTTACACAATGAAGAAGCAAATGATCCACTTCTCCCCATTACAACAACACATAATGCACCAATCGACTGGCCTCTACCCTGCAAATTGTCGCCTGTAAGAATCTTTTTCTAAGCTGCAGTCCAAACAAAGAAACAAATTCACCGAAGAGTCTTGACCTTCCAAATACCTTTCCAAGGAAAGATTATAGGCAATGGACCTCGTAGGTAATGTAAGTTCTGTTGGAAAATCTAGTTTTATATCTCATACAAAACACATAGCGGAAGCAACAAATATGGATCTATTTCATTCATGATTGATAATATACATTATGTAAATTTCAGAATTTAAGAACAAGATAGCGTACCTTGGTGTGGTGAAATTCAAAAAAAAAAGATTAGAAGTACTTGGAACATTTTTAATCTTCATTCTAATTTCACTTTTCGCCCAAGAAGTGTGGTCTCTCAATCAGTTTTCAAGGGAGAATAATTGAGTGGCTTTACTCACACATACACACCATTAAATAATGATGTCTCTTTTTCTTAAAATAAAATTCTGTATGTTTCTCTTTTTATAACTAACTGATTATCTAATTGGGCTGGCCTATTGGGCCTTTCCAATTGAGCTATAGTATGTGGCTTGGAGTGGGACTAAAAGGGAGCAAACAAGACTTTAGTTCCAATGGGCCTTGGATTTTTCTGTCAACTCTTGACAAGTCTAAAATTACCATTACTTATATTCAATACTACTATAAAAATATAATTGCACTCTAGGCCTTATTAATAAATTATATCCTAAGACTTTATTATGCATGCAACCCTTTTATTAAAATATTCGTAGTAATACAAAGTCATGAAAGTTGACTACCACTTTGAAAATTACTACATCTTAATTCTTGAGTACCTGGTTTAATCCTTTATGTTATTCATCATATATTTATGAAATCTAATTTCATAAATATATACTTTAATAATTCCTTATTATTGTAGTTGGGTCCAACACTCTGAATAATCAAATCTATTAAACTTATCTTAAGGGAATATTTTATATATCCGTTAAGAGATTATGAATTCCATCTTGAGAATATATGTTTTATCAGCACTAAATGCGGCTGCCCAACATACTGAGGTTTTGATCGTGACTTATTGATCTCACTCTTGATATATTAAAGCAAACTACACCTCATGATCAGATTCATTATTCTCTCAAGATTTAGAGTTGATGTAAATAGAAGTTGTGAGATTTATTATTCATTTGACAGTCGTTAGGAGAATAATAAATTTTACAGTGGTCCAGTTTAATATGTCTTAACTCTTAAAACATATCAACATATCAACTAGAAGTCTCCACTTCCATGATCAAGACAAATCATCTTAGTTGATATGTTATAGTCTTTACAGATGAAATGCCCAATTTCATCACCGACAATGAACTAAAATTTTGAGTTTACAAAGAACTTGTGATTTATATCTTCTGTGACTAAATCACATAAATCACATACTATGCATCTCATAGACTAAGATAATGTCCTGTTTGTTCATTAATAAATAGTTTCATATAATTAAACAATTTAATTATTTATGACATGTCAATAAATTGGATTTTAGGGCATAAACCCCAACAATTTCCTACTTGCTCTCAAAGACAATTTACCATATATCCGATACTTATCTCCTTTTAAAGTAATTCATAGTCACTTTAAGGTAAGGTTTGGAAACAAGTTTCAGCTAAATTTATTGCATAAATTATCTTTTTCTACTAATACATCTCACGTACTTATATCTCTCTAATGAGATAATACTTACGCTTCATGTGTATTTTCACCACTTAGGATGAACACATATCTTGAAGTCCAACTTCATGAGTTAGAATCAAACTACAAGTCAGTATTTGTACAACTAGTAACCATCAAAGTCTCACTTTGGTGGACAAGTATATAATCCCTCATTCTCTTAAGATATTTGAGTATATGCTTTACTCCCATTAAATTAAGTGATATTTGATTCAATTGATATTTGCTTATCATGCCTACTGCAAAATAGATATTTAGCCTAGTATATAGCATAACATAGAGGCTTCCTATTAATATAATATAAGGAACCATCTTGATATGCTCTTCTTTTTATATGTCTTAGGACTCTAGTTTTTTATAAAGGAACTTCAAACTTAAAAGGAAAGAATCCTTTCTTGAAGTATTACATGCTATACTTGGCTAGACTCTAATCTATTTAAGCAGTTTGAGATAGACTCAACATCCTAATATCTGAATTTTAACCAAAGTTTAATTTTTTGGATGTAACTAGTCTTTTCCAATTATTTTATATCAAATTGGACTAGACAATCAAAACGTCATTGATGACAATAACTCTACATCATTCTAAATGATTAGAATGTTATCAACATACATTAAGAAATTTATTATTCTATATAACTTTTACACACTTAAGGATTTCAAATACTTGATCAAAATCAAACAATTTGATTGTTTGATCAAATATGATATTTTATGATTTAGATGTTTGCTTTAGTCTATAAACGGACTTTAAGCAGCTTGCATATTAAATATTACTGGTTCTTTGCTATGAACAAGTCTAGTTACATCATAAAGATGTCTTCTTCAAGATTGTTACTAAAAGAAGCTTTCTTGATATTCATTGTCATATTTCATCCAAATGAAATATAATGAATAAGAAAATCTAGATAGAGTTAAACTTGACTATTGGTGAAAAAATCTTTTCATAGTCGAACAATTTCTTTCTGAATAAATCTTTTCGCCACTAGTCTTAACTTTGAAGGTTTGTACCTTCAAATCTATCAATCTAATTTTCTTGTAGACCTATTTGAAAACAATAGGCTTAATGCCATTAGGCGCCTCCACAAGTTCTAAACTTTAAATAGAATCTAATTCTATTCACATAACCTTGATCTAGTAATCCATATTCATGTCATCTATTGCCTTTATGTAGGACTGAGAATCAAATTCATATCCTCGTGGAATGACTCAAAAGTTTATTCCAAAATTATGAATTTATTTGATAATCCTCCTACTACGATATTGTATCGGTGTAATAGTTATCTACAGAATAATGTCATGTGGTGTTTCTAATACAACCATCTTATTTCTAAATGTATTTTGTAGTTGTCTTTTAACAAATTCTGACATTCTTCTTCTAGAACAATCTACCTTTAAAAGAGTCCTATTCCTTCTTTATGTATGCACTAATTTAGAAAAGTCATTAGAACTTCATCCTTTACAAAAAAGAGCCCTAGATCATATTATAATCTAAATAAAATTCATAGACTGGAAATATAATAAAATAATGGTTATAAAAGCCCATTTTTCACCAATCTTGAATATCATTTAGATTAATAAGATCTAGACATAAGTGTCAAAACATATAATTACAAAAGTTGGAAGCTTTCTTTTTACAAAGTAAAATATGTAAATTTTCATCTAGAAGACAATCATGGACAATGCTTAGCTTTACCAAAACAGAAACACTTTCCTCTTGGTTATACTTTTGAGTCTAATTTCCTTTTGGCAACTACTAAGGCATCTAGCCTGTCCAAATGTTTGATATTATAATTCCTCTTCTTACCACTCTTACCTTTCAGTTTAAGCTAAGAATTTGAATTAAATCATATTGATCTTAGCCTTAGCTTTTAGGATGTCTTCCGTTACGTAGAACTCACTCATCAATTCAGATAATATAAAAATAATTTATTTTCAAAAACAAATTAAATTGATCAAATGATTTTAACAATGACTTATGGATCATATCCATATGAGATTAACATTTAATCTCTACATCCAAGAATTCCATTTCATTTTAAAATAAAAACATTTTCATAAAATGATATAGAATTTGAACTCCTTTAAGCCTTTCTTAGCACTCAATATAATTCATACCAAACATCTCATTTAGGCTTAATATAAAGTTTAAGTCTAGTACTAACTCTTGCATCTCATGCAATAGCACAATTGAGATAAAAGTCAATGTAACATTTTAGCATTTCAATGGAATCTATGATCACATCATAAGTTATCTTCCATAAATGCATCATGTATAGGAAATTATGACAATGCTGAAACGAAACATATTTATGTACTTCAGCTTCTTTAAGCACTATGTCCAAAATTATTTCTTAGTTAATGTGATTCAATTAAAATAGTAGCTAGAGAACAAAATTTATGATAACTTTATTTTAAGACTATGAAAATAATTACAGGTACATTATATTTTGCATCCATAACCATATAGTATGGAACCCGAAAAACATACTATACTAGGTGCAACGACAATTCAATTCATGTCTATAATTCCTTGGTAGCAAGTTTATTATAAACACATTAATTGATTGAGAACTATTCTCATTATTACTGCTATCATAATAACTCTTATCATACACTAATAATATGCAGTATTACCTTCAACCTCTAAGTAATAATGACATAGTTTCTTTGGGAGGCTAACATTACACTTAGTCTAGTGTACACCATTATCTAGAATCATGTATAGCCACATTTCATCTCCTTTTATAATGTTTAAACTTGTAGTACCATGAAACAAAATACCCTCCTTTGGGATCGCAAGGCATATACGCCAAGACGAGGTGCTTGTCCATACTACTTTAAACGGGTAAATTCAATCTTGTAGTACTATGAAATAAACACCCTCTTTTGGAATCGCGAGGCATATATGCCAAGACATGGTGCTTACCCACATTACTTTGAACTGATAATGGAGGCCGTGAGATCCAACTCTTGTATCTCTCTCTCACTAGAAATTTTAAAACAAGTGGATTGTCATGAAATCATTGTGATCTAATCACAATTGTAACCCTACACATCAGATGTGTTTAATTGTTAAAGTCAATGTGATGTTATTAAGTCACGTTACAATAGCGTAACAAACATTCGCGCAACCACAAAGAAGTTTAACCTTATAATATGTGAAGTAAATACCCTCTGCATGGAATGCAAGACTCGAAGTTAAGACAAGGTATCTATTCACATTACAATAAACTTAACAAAAGGGTTATTTCAGCACCCCCACTCATTATTTGGATTTTTTCTTTAAATAATTGTGATCTTATCACAACTAATAACCTTGCACTTTATAAAGACTCTAATCTCATTAGAGTCAATAACTAAAATGGAAGTCCTAAACTATTTAAGATTCCTTAAATACTAATGAATCAAAAATTAGTTATATAGAACTTTATCCTTAATTTACTAGATAAAGTATTCTAATCTGATTAGAAACTATATAACTTTAATTAGAATTTTAATCTCATTAAAAACCTCTAATTAAAATAAATTAAGGACTTTTAATCATAAAACAATTTAGGACTAAGAGTTCTATTCAACTAACATCTTTGATCTCATTAGGTCTTTTAGTTAGATAGCGATTAATAAATGTCCTTAACTTTTAAGGACTATAAAATTAATCACATAGCTTTGTTTTTTATCAAAGTTTTAACACTTAGTCAAAAATAAGTGAATATTCAAAATTCAGTGCCTTTGATCGATCTAATTCGCAAAACTGAATTTTTCTAGAATTTTCAGGTAACCGTATTTGACATCTTCATTGTTCTTCCATCAAAAACACATTTTGATTTTATCAACGAAGATTTACATATCAAACATTACGGTTTTCAAGATCATTATCAAGAACCCTAATAATACTAAAAACCTTGAAAACATAATCCTAATCTCATTAGGAATAAATTTCATTATCCTAGCATTAATATACTGTTTGTTCATAAATATATATATCACTAGACTAACATCTACATGTTCATCATTCAAGAATGAAAGCTATTCATTCATACATGTACGTCTAGCAAAAATCAAAAGCAATTGGCAAGAGTTTATTATAAAGCTTTTGTTTTTGCATGATTTCGTGGATCCCATGTGGCAAATTCCAGCTGCCATTAACATGCTTTCATTTATATATATGTTAAAGCTTTATAATTAATATTGAATTAATATATATATATATATATATATAAATATATATAATGTAATATAAACCCATATTACATTATATATAATATAATATATGGATTATTACATGTAATATATGATTATTACATTATATATAATATACGGATTGTTAGAATCCTTTTTAAACAATTTGCATGCCATCAAGGATTTGCAGTCCAAGCCAATCCAGGAAGTTAGGCTTTGAATCCTAATATCACTTCCCTAAAGATAACTAACACATGCAAAGCAATTGAATGCTTGAATAGCCAAGCGGTGCAAAAAGAAATCCAAGTGGTGCAATTACTTGGTTCACGCACATGACAGTTATTGCCTTGGAAGTGATATAAGGCCATGAAAGTGTTTTCCCGTAACAGTGCCTTGGTCCATAATGTTAAGTTTTAAACTTCTATCTTGACGGTTATATAACAACATCATCTAGAAGTCTATAGCCAAGAGAAATTCTTTTGAAGATGGAATTCCATATTAATAGAAATTCTTTTCACATCAACGCAAAGTCAATCACCTTCTCTTAAAACAAATTATGAAATCAAAAATCCTAAACGTGATTATATAGAACAATCACCACAGATTCAAGAATCCCATAACACCAAGAAAATGATTTTTTTTTTTTTTTTTTTTAAAACTCAATCACATGTTATACAAGCATGAGATGAAAACTTGGCTTTGGTACCAATTGTTGGGAAATTTGGTTTTGTATCTCATACAAAACACACAACAGAAGCAATAAACATGGATCTATTTCATTTATGATTGATAACATGTACTATGTAAATTTCAGAATTGAAGAACAAGACAGCGTACCTTAGTGTGGTGAAATTCAAAACAAAAGATTAGAAGTACTTGGGAACACTTTTAATTTTCACTCAAATTCCACTTTACGCCCAAGAAGTGTGGTCTCTCAATCAGTTTCCAAGGGAAAATAATTGAGTGACTTCACTCACACATACACACCATTTCATAATGATGTTTCATTTTCTTAAAATAAAATTTTGTATGTTTCTTCCTTTATAGCTAACTGATTATCTAATTGGGTTGGTTTGTTGGGCCTTTTCAATTGGGTTTTAGTGTGTGGCTTGGAGTGGCACCAAAAGGGAACAAATAAGACTCTAGCTCCAATGGGCCTTGGACTTTTCTGTCAACTCTTGACAAGTCCAAAGTTACCATTAATTATATTCAATATCATTATAAGAATATAATTGCACTCTAGGCCTTATTAATAAATTATATCCCAAGACTTTATTATACATGCAACCCTTTCGTTAAAATATTCGTAGTAATACAAAGTCATGAAAGTTGACTGCCACTTTGAAAATTACTACATCTTAATCCTTGAGTATCCGGTTTAATCCTTTATGCTATTCATCATATATTTATGAAATCTAATTTCATAAATATATACTTTAATAATTCCTTACTAAAGTGGTTGGACCCAATACTCTGAATAACCAAACTCATTAAACTTATCTCAAGGGAATATTTTATATCTCCGTTAAGAGATTATGAATTCCATCTTGAGAATATATGTTTCATCAACACTAAATGCGGCTGCCCAATATACTGAGGTTTTGATCATGACTTATAGATCTCAGTCCTAATATATCAAAGCAATCTACACCTCATGATCAGGTCCATTATTCTCTCAGGATTTAGAGTTGATGTAAATAGAAGTCGTGAGATTTATTATTCATTTGATAGACGTTAGGAGAACAATAAATTTTATAGCGGTCTAGTTCAATATGTCTTAACTCTTAAAACATATCAATATGCCAACTAGAAGTCTCCACTTCCATGATCAAAACAAATCATCTTAGTTGATATGTTATAGTCTTTGCAGATGAAATGCCTAATTTCATTACCGACTACGAACTAAAATTCTGAGTTTACAAAGAACTTGTGATTTATATCTTCTGTGGCTAAATCACATACTATGCATCTCATGGACTAAGATAATGTCTCATTAGTTCATTAATAAATAGTTTCATATAATTAAACAATTTAATCATTTATGACATGTCAATAAATTGGATTTTAGGGCATAAATCTCAACAAGTTCAATAAATTTTAATGTAATAATCATTGCCTACAGAATGGAATTATGATGCTAATGCTATTGCCATAAACAAGCAAGATTTTTTATTTAACTTCATTATCTTTACCGCTAGCATTTAAAGAATATATGCTTCATACATTGGATAGCTTACTAGTTCTTATATGAGTTATATTTAGTGTGTGTTTGAGAATCGCGTTTTGCACTTTCCACATCTGCGTTTACCTTTTTTTTTTAAAAAAAAAACTGTTCATGGGACATGAACCGCCAAGGCATATGAACAGTAAAAAAAGAGTGAATAGTAAATTTATTATTATTATTATTATTATTATTATTATTATTATTATTATTTTATTGTTTTCAGTAAGTTGTATCCAATAACATTACACTTATTTGGAACCCAAAATCTACTTGACATTTTCTAGTAAGGTCCCAAGTTCTTTGATCGTTAGCACTTTAATGATACTGAATATGCAGTACCAAATAGGTGAGTTTGTGATATCAATAAAGGTATATTACTTGTGTTTCAGGATCCTGTTTGTGGGAGTGCACATTGTACACTAGCACCATACTGGAGCAAAAAACTGGGGAAGTGTGATCTTGTTGCGTATCAGGTATTTTTCAGTATTTCACCATGTCTATCGCAAACTCATAATTGTATTTTTGTGTTTGTCATATTAATTTACAATGTTTCCAGGCATCAGCTAGAAGCGGAGTACTAAACATTCATCTAGACGAACAAAACCAGAGAGTACTATTGCGAGGAAAAGCTGTTACCATCATGGAAGGGTCTCTTTTAGTTTAGACATTTGAAGTTAAAACTCCATACTGCATATATTTTTCAATTGAAATAATGACTATTACTAGGTGGAAGAATCCCTTGGAGCTAGGGTAGGAATTTCAAATTCTGTAGCTGATTCAAGGTCTTGTTTTAATCCTACTCTATGAAATTGTATTTGCAAGGGTGTGTATAGGTTGTAAGGTGATATTTTTTTTATCCATTAAGAGAAACTTTCAATAACTATTCCACATAACAATGTTTGTCAAGGCAAGTTTTCTCTTTTCAATACAACTTCATGTTTCTCTATAATGCCTTCTTAAAATTGTCAAATTCTTACTTTGAAAAGGGTGAAACTTTGCACTCCATTGTTTGAGATCTTGGAAACAAAAAACTACCTAAAGGGATCCAAGATGAAAAAAGACATATTGTAAGGACACAAACTCTACGAGTGGGCCTATGAACAGAATAAGTTGAATCCCAGGCTGTATACAGTATCCTTCGAATAAATTTGTAAAGAGAGTGGGCCGAAGAATACTTGATTGAGAACTTATGGGTTGATAGCCCAAATGTGTTAATGATCAGATTAACATCAATCGAATATTAAGATGATACAGGGTTCTTCTCGGCACAGTCCGAGGAATGAATTTAGACTACTACTATGAGTACCTCTCCTTCTTTCTCTTGATGGCTCTTCTTTTTAATGACTTCCCTTTCGCTTCTGATTATTCGATGTCCCTTCTCTTTGTTTCCAGCTCTATTTATATGCCAATTTACCTCACGTGCCAGTTAGGTGAGTCTTCTTTGATACTTGTCCCATCAACCTTCACCTGAAGTCTTCACTTGGCAGCGGTAAAGGATGAAGGTCACTGTTCAGATGTCTTTTCCCCATTAATGCGGCTAGGAGGTTAGCTGCAGGGTCATAAATGCAGTAGCAGCAGCCTTTCATATAATATCTCTTTGTTACCACCTGTCCTCTTTGCCCACATGAACCTGGAGGTCTTCTAGAAATTACGGGATCAATGCTGGGACATCCACGGGGATTGTCCCTCTGATCATTCGACTAGGCAATTTTCCTCAGACAACTCTGTTCTCCCTTCAAATAGGTTTTATTACAGAGAGGAATTAAGCCGGGTTCAGTCTTCGTGACTTACTGTCCTCGGATGGCAAGTCAGCTCGAACGGGCTTGCAGCCCACTGTCCGGAATTGGGCCTTTTACCCCTACAATAGCCCCTCAAAATTCCAATTTTCTTCTCTTATCTGAGGAGAAAGGCGGGATTTTGACTTCTCTCAAGGTTAACCTTTTTAAGTTTTTGAATTTATCCACATGGAAGCGCTCCTCCACGTGTTTCGCCAACTTTACCGACGCTTCGAAAATTGTAGCGCACCATTTATTGCTCTAGGTGGCGCTTTGTCTCTTTTATTGACGGTGAGATGTAGATCGTGTGACTGAGGTTTCTTCATGAGATTTCGAGCGGGATAACTCCCACTCATTTTTTTCTACTATATAAAAGGCTCTTAAGGGTAATTTTGCTCATTTCGCGTACATTCAAGCATTCCAGTGTTCTTAAGCATCTCAGCCAACATACATTTTCTCAATCTAAGCATTCTGAGGACATTTTTACAAGGAATCCTAGGTGTTTAAGAAATTTTTGAACCAGACACATCAACCACCTCTGTGAGTACTTGGTCTCCAAGTTCTTTTCTCCTCGGCCGAGCGCCTCAGCTTACTCGTCTTTACATTTTCTTGCTTTAGGAAACTTTCTTAGCATTCCTTTACATATCTACATGGGTAGGTTTAAGAATCTAGTGGATACGCCCGTGGCCATAGAGCTCTTTAAGGAAAAATACCATATACCTGAGGGGGTTAGTCTTCGCTATTGCGCATCGGAAGATATTATGACCCATAGGAAAACGGGCGAAGTGGTCATTCCCGTAATAGCCTTCTTGGAGGGAGGAATGACCATTCCAATGGGTACAGTGACCCGGGAATATCTTAGGAACCATAGGCTGTGTCCGCACCAATGTGCCCCCAACCTGTTTAGGGTCTTAGGTTGCGTTGATGCCTTCAATCAATTGATGGGTCTGCAGCTCACCTGGCACGACGTCGTACATATGTACGAATGTCACTCTCAAGCTGACGGGGGGTATTATTTGAAATCTCGATCTCCTGTCGTCAAGATGGTGTCGTACCTTCCGAAGTCGAACAAGGGCATGAAGGACGACTACGTCATCGTCTCTGGGGCATGGCATGACGGTCACCATTGTCCGACCATGGAGGGGAAGCCAGGTGGGATGCTTTAGGATTAGATTGAGTTAACCTAGAATTTAGGTTCTAGGCCTCACATTACTTTGTTGTTTTATCATCTGATTTTGAAATAGTATGATTAATTTTATGTTCCTCCGCCGTGGTTGCAGATAAAAAGTTTGTTGCTCCCAAGCTTAGCCTCGTGAACATGTCAGGGTTAAACAAGCTTCTGAGGTCCGAGGTGTTCGTGCACTCGGACGGCCAGTTACGTGCTGTCCATTTAATATTGGACTTCGTTCCTCTATCAAATAGCTTCCTGGACGTCGACAACTCTATCCGAGCAGGAGATAAGCGAATCCGTTGGGTCGACGTCTCTCAACCAGGCTTTTTGGCTAAGAGAGACCTTCCTCCCGTTGAGTGGCTGATCCAACAAGCTATCCCTTAACCAGCTGCCCAAAGGGAAGAGTCTACTTCCCCTCTGTTATCTTTGGAGGCCGAGATAGACGAATTCCGCTTCGAGGGCGAAGAGGAGTTGCGAGTCGAGCCTCGGAATATCCAGAGTCCGAAAGTATCGAGGAAGAAGAGGACGATATGCCTTTGAAGCCAAGGGCGGGATTAAAGGACCTTATTGCCGGGAGGAATAAGGGTGCGCCCTCCAAGGAGGCGCCCAAAGAGAGAGAAACTACTCAACTCCCCCCACCTTCTCCTCCCCCTGCGACTGGGCTCAGCCTTCTTCCCATACCCGATCTCAAGAGAAAGAGGAAGGTCGTGGACCTGGATGCTGAGGAGGGTGAACTGTCCCCTCCACAACAAAAAGGGGCAAAGCACCAGAAAGGGAGGGAGAGATGATAGGTGGTCATCTTCATCCGAGCATAGGGGTGATACACATGCCATGGACACTCAGCAACCACCAGCCTGGGCCCCGAGGCTAGATCTGGACAGCGCCCCAATTCCTTCCACAGCCTCCATAAGGGATTTCCAGAGGGGGCACTCTGGCTACATTGTCGAGGCTTTGGAGCGTCATTTGCTCTTGCCTCGTGACATGGAGGTAGTGCGGTCCTGGAGGCAAACGAACTTGTTCATGTCCATGAAAAGAGATTTGGCTATGGTAGGTCTCTGACCATTTTTTTTATCAATTAGATTAACCTATTTTGAAATACGTACTTTATTTTTGTCTGTTGTGAAATCATTTTATCCTCCTTACTGTGCAGCTTGCCCAACAAGTCTATGTAGCTGAAGATTGGGTCAAGGACGCCCGAAACTAGGCTAGGGTCGAGACCGAATTGCGTAAGGACGTAGAGAAGAGTTTGGGGCCAGCGAAGCACGAAAAATAGGAGCTAGCCAAAAAGCGAACTGCTGAAGAGAGAGAGAGGAGGAGCGCCAAGGCCGGCTTAAAGAATGCCCAAGACCAAACTGAGGACTAGCGGAAGAAATTGTATATGACAGAGATAGAGCTGGCCACTCAGAGGCAATTGCTCTTGGAGCTCAAATATAGCCTCGAGAAGGCTGAGAAGGCCGAAAGGGAAGTTCGGGAGGCATTGGAAATAGCCGAGACCGAGAAGAACGCCGAATACATCCGCGGCATAGAAGAAACAGAGAAGAGGCTCGCGGAAGAAGTGTCCGAGGTATGCAGGGACTACTACCAGTTCACCTGGGACGAGGCCTTGAACTTAGCAAGAGTCCCAGCTGACTCGGACCTGAGGCAGCTGGGGAGGGTGTATTTTCATCCAGACATCAGTTTAACCCTGGCTGACCTTGCGTCCTCGTCATCTCAAGCTCTGGAGCAGGGAAGTCAGGCGCTTGTTCCTTTTGAAGCCGATCAGGTGATTCAGGAGAGACAAGTGGCTCTGCAGGAAGGCGCGGATGTGGATGTTCCTTCTAAGGTCAAGGATGCTTCCAAGGCTAAAGAGACTGCCCCCTTGGAGACTACAGCTGGATCTTCTCAGGCCGAGCCGTGCGGTCCGGACAGCCTTCCTCTCCTTGCTCCCCAGACTTAGTATTAGGGTTTTGTTTTTCGTAGTTGTTATTGCTTGTTGCCTTTTGTTTTTATTAATGTAACAACCATTTTGTATACCGGGATAATGTACTTCAATTTTTGATTTAATGAAAATGTTTCATTTGTCTTCAGCTGTTTCCAATCCTATTTATTTGCTTGTCCTGCCTTGAAGTTCTTAAACCTGTGAAAAGTCTAAGTCCACAGACTAAAATAACAACAGAAAGCTTTAATATTTACATTAAAGACATTCAATTAACTCAATTTTGTCTCAACAAATGGGTATGAATTCAAGCAAGTACAATCGACTATTTTGTTGCCAGAAACGTTAAAATTGAATGAGAATACTAACTCAAAGTACGCAGTCTGAGTGAATGCGAAAGACCAAACTTCTGCATAGTACTTAGTGGTACATATGTTATGGGGACATGGCTTTGAATGTACGATCTGAGGGGTTAGGCGTGCCTGAGGTTCTATATAGCACTTAGTAAAATGAAGAAAAGTGTTGATTTACCCAAGGCATGTGGTCCGAGGGACCAGGCATGACCAAGGTTCTGTTCAGTACTTAGAAGTATTAATTTACCCAAGGTATGTAGTCCGAGGGACCAGGCATGACCAAGGTTTTGTTTAATACTTAGGAGTATTAATTTACCTAGGGTATGTTGTCTGAGGGACCAGGCATGACCAAGGTTCTGTTTAATACTTAGGAGTATTAATTTACCCAGGGTATGCGGTCCGAGGGACCAGGCATGACCAAGATTCTGTTTAATACTTAGGAAGTAAGCAATATAATAGACTTCAATGAGAGAAAGAAAACTTTTATTAATAATAATACCATTTTATTTTATTTGCATTCCAGGGGTGGGGTACAGCTCTTTCATCCAAATCCTCCAAGTAAAAGGCCCCTATTCCAGCCACTGATAGGATGCGATACGGCCCTTCCCAATTGGGTCCCAATTTTTCCCAGGCTGGGTTCTTTGCAGTGTCCACGACTTTTCGTAAAACAAAATCTCCTAGTGTAAGGGGTCTTAGCTTAACATTGGCATCATAATTTTGCTTGAGTTTATGTTGATAGTAAGCTAGTTGAACCGCAGCATTTTCTCTTCGCTCGCCGACCAGATCCAAATTACTCGTTAATTGTCTGTCATTGTCAACAGACGTAAAAGAACTTGTTCTGAGTGTGGGGAACCCAGTTTCTATGGGAAAAATGGCTTCGACGCCATACGTCATTGCAAATGGGGTCTCTCTTGTAGATCTCCGAAGAGTTGTCCTGTAGGTCCAAAGGACATGCGGTAATTCTTCCACCCATTTTCCTTTGGCATCATCCAACCTCTTCTTAAGACCGCTTACTATGACTTTGTTAACTGCTTCAGTCTGACCATTTCCTTGAGGATACGTAGGGGTGGAGTACCTGTTCGTAATGCCTAGTCCACAGCAAAATCTTCTGAACGCTTTACTGTTAAATTGAAGACCATTGTCCGAGATGAAAGTATGTGGTACTCCAAACTGGATTATGATATTCTTCCATACAAACTTCTGGACATCTACATCCCTGATATTTGCTAATGGCTCGGCTTCGACCCACTTGGTGAAATAGTCTGTTGCGACGACCAATTACTTCTTACTCCCGGCTGCTTTAGGAAAAGGGCCTACAATGTCTAAGCCCCACTGAGCGAAAGGCCACGGACTGGACAAAGGATTCAGAACTCCTCCTGGTTGATGTATGTTTGGTGCAAACTTCTGGCATTGGTCACACTTCTTTGCATATTCCTGTGATTCTTTTTGCATATTTGGCCACCAGTATCCTTGAGTTAAGGCTCTGTGCGCTAGGGATCTACCTCCTGTGTGGTTGCCACAAATCCCTTCATGTAGCTCTTTAAGGAGTAGCTTTGTGGCCTCAGGATGCACGCACAATAAGTAGGGTCCAGAGAAGAAGCGTTTGTATAGCTTACTGTCTCCTGATAGCTAGAACCGAGGATCTTTTCTCCACACCTTGTCAGCTTCGGCCTTGTCTGTTGGTAAGACATCGTCCCTGAGGTAGGTCACCATATGGTCCATCCAGCTTGGACCTACTCTAACTTGATAGATGTTGGGCCCTTCTTTCTCCTCAGCATGCCTTTGTACATCTTCCACCAGGATAAGTCGGGGTAACCCCTGAGCCGAGGAGGTTGCAAGAGTGGCCAAGGAGTCCGCGTGTGTGTTCCCCCTCCGAGGAATATGTTGCAGATTAAATGACTTGAACCGTGATTGCAGTTGCTTGACCTGCTTTAGATACTTCTGCATTCTTTCATCACGTGCTTCCAATTCTCCCCCGACCTGGCCGATGACTAGTGCTAAGTTCGAGAATACCTCAACGGTGCTCCCACCCATTCTTTTGACCATAGCCATTCCGATCAACAACGCTTCATATTCAGCCTCATTATTAGTGGCCGAGAAGTTTAGTCTGAGGGATTTTTCGATGACAACATTCTCAAGAGATATCAAAACTAGCCCCACCCCTGAGCCCCTCTGATTGGCCGCCCCGTCGGCATACAACTTCCAGGGTGGGGACCCTTGCACGGATACAAGGCCAACTGAACTTCCATCCATGTGGATTGTTTTGGTGATATCCTCTAACGCAGGTTCAGTGAACTCGGCTACCAGATCGGCCAGTATTTGCCCCTTGACCGAGGTACGAGGCATGTACTTTATATCGAAAGCCCCCAAGACCGTGCCCCACTTTGCAATCTTTCCCATATAATTAGCACTCTGTAGCAATGACTTGAGCGGGAATTGGGTAAGGACCACAACTGTATGTGATTGGAAGTAGTGAGGAAGCTTGCGAGTAGCATGGACAACCGCGAAGATGGCTTTCTCCAATGGCAAGTAATGGATTTCGGCCTCATGCAGAGATTTACTCACGTAGTAAACAGGTTTCTGAACACCGTTGTCGACTCGAATCAGTACTAGACTTACTGCATGGGTGGCTGTAGCGATATAGGCGAACATAACCTTATCCGTCACGGGGCTAGACATGATAGGGGGTCGAGATAAGTACTCTTTTAGCCGTTGGAAAGCCAGAGCGCACTCTTCGTTCCATTCAAACCCTTTCCATTTGTTCAACAGCTGGAAGAAAGGCCGACACCTCTCTGCCGACTTGGAGATGAATCGGTTGAGAGCAGCTGTCATCCCTGTCAACCTCTGAACCTCTTTAGGATTCCGAGGAGGCTGTAGGTTGTTAATGGCCCTTATCTGGTCGGGATTGACCTCAATTCCGCGATGGGTGACCATATAACCAAGAAACCTCCCTGATCCAACACCAAAGGAGCATTTTGAGATCCCAAAGATGCTCCCGAGGTCGCTGACATGCTCGGATTCCTGCTTGCTTTTGACCACCATGTCATCGATGTAGATCTCAATGCATTTCCCTAGCTACGGTTCGAACATTTTGGTCATCATTCTCTGGTAAGTGGAGCCGGCGTTCTTCAAAACGAATGGCATTACCTTGTAATGGTAGTTTCCAACAGGAGTGATGAAGGCTGTCTTTTCTTGGTCATCTAAAGCCAAGGGAATCTGGTGGTATCCTTGATATGCGTCCAAGAAGCTCATTTGCGGATGCCCCACAGTGGCATCCACTGGCTGATCAATCCGAGGCATGGGGAAGGGATCCTTCGGACAGGCTTTGTTCAAGTCTGTGAAATCCACGCATACATGTCATTTCCCATTCTTCTTCTTCACCACCACCCCATTGACCAGCTATTCAGGATAAAACACCTCTTTAATAGCCCCCACCTGTTTGAGCTTGTTCACCACTTCCTTTACGGCGGCGAAATGCTCTTTGGATGAGTGCCGAAGTGGCTGTTTCTTGGGTAGGGTAGCCGGGCTCACATTCAGGTGATGGCAGATAAACTCCGGATCTACCCCTGGGGCCTCATAAGAGTTCCAAACGAACACATCGATGTTTCTTCCAAGGAATGCCACTAGCTCTTCCTTATCCCGTGGTGGCAGCTGAGCCCCGACCTGGAAGAACCTTTCAGGGTCCCCGTCGATGATAACTTTCTCTAACCTTTCACACTTCTCCTCATCCAATTCCACGACGTTAAGCGGAATCAGAACCTCTGATTGCTACAGATCCCCGCCTAAGGTGGCTGCCGGCTCAGCATCAGGCTGACGCGTAATGACAGCTATAAGGCATTATCTTGCGATGGACTGGCTTCCTATAATCTCCTCCACCCGTCCCTCAGACGAGAATTTAACCTTTAAGTGTAAGGTAGATGAAACAGCTCCCAAGGCGTGGAGCCACGGTCTGGCTACAATGGCCATGTAGGGAGAATATGCGTCCACTACAATGAAGTCCACCTCGACCACCTCGGACCTCATTTGTACAAGTAGCTTGATCTAACCTTTGGGAATGACGGTCTTTCCATCAAAGCTGACCAGAGGCGAGTCATACGCTGTCAGATCTTCAGGTTGTAAACCCAATCCCTTGTATAGGTTTAGGTACATGATCTCAGCCCCGCTCCCCTGATCGACCATCACTCTCCTCACGTCGTACCCCCCTATTCGAAGAGTGATGACTAGAGCGTCATCATGGGGTTGTATAGTACCCTGCTTATCTTCGTCCAAGAAGCTCAATGCTGGTCGGATCTCTACTCTGGCTTGTTTTACCTGTTAACGAATGTATTCGGCAGATGTCTTGGAGACTGACATCACTCTAGAGGGGTAGGATCCCATTCTCCCAGGTGCTGCAAAGATGACGTTGTTCGTGCCCAACGGGGGCCTTGATGAGGCGGTCCCAGAAGCTCCTGACATGCCGAGGTCTCCCTGACCACTAGGGCGATGTATAAACAGCTGTAGTTTTCCTTCTCTTGCAAGTTGCTCTAAATGACTTCTCAAAGTCCTACAATCCTCTGTGGTATGACCCCGTTCTTGATGGTATTGGCAGTGGAGACTCTGATTGCGCTTCATGGGGTCTCCCCCTATCTTGTTCGGCCATCTGAAGTATGGCTCGCTTTGAACTTTCTCCAGAATCTAGTGGATTGGCTCTCGGAACACAGCATGGACGACTTGTGATGCAACAAACCTAAATTGCACACTGTAGTCCCTACGTGGCTTGCTGTTGCTGTATCGGTCTGACCTGAAATCCCTCCTCTTCTGAGGGATAACCTTGGCTTTACCCTTTCCGAGCAGTTGATCCTCCTCCACCCGCTTATACTCATCGATGCGGTCCATTAACCAGCGCACGTTTCTCACGGGCTTTTTGGTTAGTGATTTCCTTAAATCATGCTCGGCCGGCAAGCCAACCTTGAAGGTTCTCACCGCCATGTCGTCGAAACTCCCCTCGATCTCATTAAACATTTCTCAATATCTATTCGAGTATGTTTTCAACGTCTCCCCTTCTCGCATGGACATGGACAGCAAGGAATCTAATGGCTGAGGGACCTTAGTATTTGTAACGAATTGAGAGCAAAAGGCCTTCGTGAGCGCTCGGAAGGATCCAATAGAATTGGTAGCAAGGTCGTCGAACCATCTCATGGCTACGGGTTCTAAGCTGGAGGGGAACACTTTGCACATAAAAGTCTCGTTCCGAGAGTGGACAGCCATCTTCTGGTTGAAATGGCTCACGTGCTCCACGGGGTCGGTCCGTCCGTTATACACAATGAAAGTGGGCTAAGTAAAACGCCGAGGAAGGCTTCCTCCCTCGATTCTGCGTGTGAAGGACAACTTAGAAATCTGGTTGAGCGCCCTGTTCATTGCATCATTTCCTACACCTCTTGAGGACGTGTTTCTACCCCTGTGGCCTCGGTAATGCTCTTCCTCATGAGAGTAGGATTCACTAGGGGGCGTGCATGACCGAGGTCCATAATCATCATCTTCATCATACCCGGAAGAATTATCGGTGATGGACAGACTACTGGATGGACTACACGCCTCCTTTTCGCACGGTGTAACTTCTCTTTCAAATGGTCAATTTTACGTTGCATCTTCCTAGTGGCATCTTTGTAGGACCCGCCTTCTTCATTTTGATGTCCGCTCCTTCTCGTGTGCACAGTATGCACGCTCCCTTCATGGTCCCTTTCACACTCAAGATGCACAAAGTGATCATTATGCTGAGAGCCATTTGACTCCGCTCTGTTAGAACCTGACCCAACCATGGTTCAAGCCTCAACTTACAGATACAACAGTAATCTTCCTACAGAAGGCGCCAATTGTAAGGACACAAACTCTACAAGTGGGCCTACGAACAGAATAAGTTGAAGCCCAGGTTGTATACAGTATCCTTGGAATAAATTTGTAAAGAGAGTGGGCCGAAGAATACTTGATTGAGAACATATAGGTTGATGGCCCAAGTGTGTTAATGATCAGATTAACATTAATCGAATATTAAGATGATACAGGGTTCTTTTCAGCACAGTCCAAGGAATGAATTTAGACTACTACTATGAGTACCTCTCCTTCTTTCTCTTGATGGCTCTTCTTTTTAATGACTTCCCTTTCTCTTCTGATTGTTCAATGTCCTTTCTCTTTGTTTCCAGCTCTATTTATATGCCAATTTTACCTCACGTGCCAGTTAGGTGAGTCTTCTTTGATACTTGTCCCATCAGCCTTCACCTGAAGTCTTCACTTGGTAGCTGTAAAGAATGAAGGTCACTGTTCAGATGTCTTTTCCCCATTAATGCGGCCAGGTGGTTAGCTGCAGGGTCATAAATGCGGTGGCAGCAGCCTTTCATATAATATCTCTTTGTTGCCACCTGTCCTCTTTGCCCACATGAACTTGGAGGTCCTCCAGAAATGACAAGATCAATGCTGGGACATCCACAGGGATTGTCCCTCTGATCATCCAACTAGGCAATTCTCCTCGGACAATTCCGTTCTCCCTTCAAATAGGTTTTATTACAGGGAGGAATTAAGCCGGGTTCAGTCTTCGTGACTTACTGTCCTCGGATGGCAAGTCAGCTCGGACGGGCCTACGGCCCACTGTCTAGAATTGAGCCTTTTACCCCTACACATATAGTTGAATATGTTAAACTTTTAATGATTGTGGTTTTGCATATGTTTGGTTATTTGAGGAATTTAAAATTACGTGTATTAAAATATGATGATCTTATCATAATTTCCTTTGTGACATTTGAAGGATTATGATGATAAGAATTTTGTTTTTGTTTTTTGTTTTTTTTTTTTTTTAAAGCTACTAAGAATGTAGAAAATCAATTTTTACTCTTGAAAGGTTTCATATATTTTACACAACCTCATTTTTTAAGTCTTTTGTGTTAAAATTGGTAATAACTTTAATATTTTCCTAAAAAAATATAGGTTTTCAAAATTATTATCTTTAATTTAAAGTTAAATTAAAAGGGTATTGACTTGCTTCCTTTTCACTTTGCTGGTTTCTGTGTTATTTTTTGTCATAGAGAGCCACTACTTGAGGATTTAAGGCCTTATAGGATTCCTAAATTATGTCACAAGTGCAATACATGTATAATTCCATGAATAATAATGGGAAGACTAACTCTTTCACTTTACTATAGTGCACAAGGGGATTCAGTGTAAGGTTTGTGCATTCAACCTATCAACTAGACACCATGGGTTGATTTTTCCAGGATTGATAGGTTGGTTCTAAATTTTTTTGAACTTAGGTTGAGTCAAATTCAAGTAGATAAAATTTTAACCAGAATAACTTGACTCAACCCACACTAGTAATAATAGTTTAAAAAATGTGTAATTTAAATATATTATTTTGGATTTTAAAGCTTAGTTTATATTTGTTAGTTTGGTTTATTTTGATATTTTTGAGACTTATTTTTTATTTATGAAATTTGAATATATATATATTAAGTTTAATTGTATTACTTGTCATCATTTATTGAATAACTAGCCAATGTTCGGTGTGCGGTGCATTTTAAAATATTTTGCAATAAGTTATAGAAAATCAACTTCAACTATTTTACAAGTCATTAAAAAGAGGAAACACAAATTTTTAAAGTTAAAATAATAGTAATAAAATATGAACATGTTGCTTGAGTAGTTGGACAAATAAATAATTGTTTTCCTCTAATTTAAGTGTAGAGTTTTTTTTTTTTTTTTTGAAAGAAAACCGATAACATTAACAAAGCAAAGGCTGAAAATTAGCTAATACAAAGGATGAAATATCCGTTGGATAGGAATCCAACCAAATTGAGATAGGAAAACAGTGTCTTGCTCTCTGAGCTAGAGCATGTGCTACTGCGTTACCCTGTCTACAAACATGAGAGAAAGAGGTACTCACAAAGGAGTTTACAATGCAAAAAATGTCATGGATAAAATGAACACCAGAAGCGAAATCCCAACCACCCCATTGGAGGGCCTTCATAACTTGTTCCGAATCCCTTTCAAGGATCACCCTATCCAGACCAAGTTCTTGGGAGAAAAGAGCAGCACGTCTAGCAGCCAGCAGCTCCAGAACCTCCACAGAGGGAGGTTTCTTAATCTTTTCTGCCAAGGCGGCCCTCACCTTGCCCCTTGAATTCCGAACAACCACCCTAACACCAGCATCTACAGACTCGCCAAACATAGCCCCATCGAAGTTGATCTTCCATTCCTCATGTGCAGGTGGTCTCCACCTTTTAGAAATAGCTTCTTGGATAGAAGTAGAACTATGCTTCAGAGACTTAAAATCACGGATATAGTCACGCGCAAAGCCAGCAAGCTGACTCAATGGTCTGATATTTTCATTCAACCTGGTCTTATTTCTGTGAAACCACACCGACTAAGCTGTCGTGGCAAATAGAGCAACTGTAAGACCCGCTCTACCAACTCCTTAAAGGAAGTAAAAACCATCCCAGACCTGAGATTCCAGCCAAAATCCATTTCCCATACCTCCTTAAGGCTGCTGCAACTCCACAGAGAATGAAGGGTACCTTCAGAAGCTTCCAAACAGTGAGAACAAGTAGCATCAGTCAAGATTTTTCGTTTCACCAAGTTCTCTTTTGTTGCTAGGGAATTTGTGCAGGCCCGCCAAAGAAAGTGTTTAATTTTTCCGAGGACCTGAATTTTCCAAAGCTTCTTCCAGAAACCCCGTTCTTCAGTACTAGCTTGGAGCAAACTATCAGCGACATCCTGAACCTCACACAGCAATCTATACCTCGTTTTGACTAAGTACTTTCCTGATTTTTCAAGTGGCCAGATCAAGACATCAGACTGGGGAGTTAAACAAAGTGGGAGTGCTTTAATCTGAGCTGCATCAAGTGGGTGGAAGCAACAGTCAATCAGCTGTACATTCCACCACCCAGAGGTTTGATTAATAAGCTCAGAAACTGTGGCCTCCGGATGGAGTTCACCTGAGGAAGAAGATAAAACCCCATCATTTGGCAGCCACTTATCAATGAAAATTTTTACAAGCTGACCGTCACCTACCGTCCATCTTGCCCTCGCTTCAATTAAATGCCTAGATTTCAAAATGCTTTGCCAAGCATAAGACCTCGAAGATGCGGTAGCTTCAAAAATGGAACCATGAGAGAAATATTTAGCTTTAAACACCTTATAAAACAGAGAATGTTTATCGTGAACCAACCTCTACACTTGTTTTGCGAGCAAAGCCTCATTGAACTTGCTAAGACCTTTAAGACCCATACCGCCCTCTTCTTTGGGTTTACATAACACTTCCCATTTCTTTCAACGTAATTTTCGATGCTCCCCCCTTTGACCTCACCAAAACCTTCGAGCAAGCATCTCAATATCTTGGCAAAGACCAACCGGGAGGCGAAAACAACTCATAGCAAAAGTCGGAATAGCTTGGACCACGGCTTTAAGCAAAACCTCCTTTCCGGCTTGGGATAAAAGTTTTTCCTTCCAACCTTGTAATTTTCCCCAAACACGATCTTTTATATAGTTGAAACTCAATTTTTTATGTCTACCCATAACCGCCAGCAAGCCCAAATATTTCTCATACTCCTTTATTTCTGAAACACCCAAGAGACTTTGCACTTGCAACTTTGCTGACTCCGACAGATTACCACCAAAGAAGATTGTGGTTTTGTTTGCATTTATTTTCTGCCCTGAAGCTCTCTCGTACTTCCCAAGGATTTCAAGAATTTTTGACACATCTGCCACTCTAGCACGACAAAAGAGGAGACTATCATCGGCAAACAAAAGGTGGGAAATTTTTGGCCCATGCTTGCAAAGAGAGAAACCTTCAAGGAACTTTGCTACCACTGCCTGTTCAATTAAACCATTTGAACCTTCCGAGCAAAGGAGGAAAAGGTAGGGGGAGAGGGGATCCCCTTGGCGAATGCCTCTAGTTGGGGAAAAGGGTTCCGTAGGCTCGTCATTTACCAAAACCGAATAGGTCACTGATGTAATGCACTTCATAATCCAACCGACCCACGTCTTATGAAAACCCATTTTCTCCATCACCTGTTTGAGAAAAACCCACTCCAATCGGTTGTATGCTTTACTCATGTCTAATTTCAGAGCTAAGTGTCCCACTTTACCCCCTTTGATTCGCTTCATATGGTGGAGAGACTCGAAAGCCACTAAGATATTGTCAGAAATAGCCTTATCAAATTGAAAGGCACTCTGAGATTCTGAGATAATGTGAGGTAAGACTTTTTTCAACCTGTTAGCCAACACTTTTAATACAAGCTTATATAAAATATTACAGAGAGCAATGGGCTGAAATTCAGTGACATATTTAGGGTTTTTAACTTTAGGAATAAGAGAAATAAAAGTACGATTCAGACCTGAGAGGAGGCTGCCTGAATTAAGACAAAATAGCACTGCTCGAACTACATCGTCGCCAATATCACTCCAAAATTTCTGGAAAAAAATGGGAGGCATTCCGTTAGGGCCAAGGGCTTTAAGGGAGCCATTTGATTCAGGGCAAACTCGATTTCCACCCGAGAAAAAGGGCTGATCAGACTATTATTCATATCTTCGGTAACAACAGATTTTATGGACCGAACAACTTCATCCACCTCTGACAGCCTTGAGGAAAGGAACAAACTTTTATAGTAGTCCCGAACCATGATTGATATATTTCCCTCACCAGAAACCAGCATGCCCTCTGAATTTCGGAGCTCCACAATTCTATTACGACGAAAACGCTGCGAGGCTCTTGTATGGAAGAACTTCGAATTACGATCACCGGAAATCATCCAATGATCCTTACTTCACTGCTGCCACATTTTTTCGTCTAATCGGAGGAGATCCACAATATCCGATTTAAGTTTTTGGAACTGATCAACTTGTCTCCCTTGAGCTGCTTCACCTTCAGCCACTTTCAGCAACTTCTTTTTTCAACAGTCTCCCGTCTCACATGATAGAAAGAGTTTTTACTCCATTGCAAGAGACTCTTTTGACAAGCCCCCAATTTTGAAACTACAATTTCCATTGGGGAGCCCGAAACTGATCTATCCCATGTCTGCACTACTGTATCCCTGCACCTCGAATCCTCGAGCCACATCTGCTCAAAACGCCATGGTCTCAGGCTCTTAACTTCAAACCCCCCAAGTCTAATGCAAATTGGACTATGGTCCGAAGACACACAAGTCAGGGTTTGAACGCATGTTGCCAGAAATAAATCGTACCATTCCGCTATGCACACTGCCCGGTCTAACCTTTCCCACGCCATACCCCCATTCGGATAAGACCTAGACCAAGTGAACTTATTTCCGGAGAAACCAAGGTCCAATAAATTACACTCGTCTAACACTCCACGAAACTGTTCAATCTGACCATATGGTCTAAGTCTGCCCCCACTCTTTTCATAAGATTTCAAAATTTCATTAAAATCACCTCCATACAGCCAAGGCAAAGATCCATGTCTCTGCAACCCACGAATCAGCTCCCATGTTTCAAATCGTAACTGTGTTTCTGGTGCACCATAAATTCCTGTGAAATGCCAAGCATTGTCCTTTCCTTTTTTATCACCACATCAATATGATTCTGAGATAAGGATTCCACATCTATACTGTAACCCTTCTTCCAAAATATCGCTAAGCCACCCCCACGAGTAATCCTTGAAACTCCATGGTAATGACCGAATTAAAGAGAATCACGAATGTTACTTAGCCGTGTTTCTTCCAACCATGTCTTAGCTAAAAACACAATTGTGGGATCTTGTGCCCGGACTAATTCTCTAAGCTCTTGAACTGTCTGCCAGTTCCCAAGCCCCCGACAGTTCCAACAAATGAGATTCATTGATCTTGGCGGGGTTGGGAACCAGCCTCCACCAATATGACTGCATTTTCTTTATCAGTCTGAGAAACCAATTTTATTTTTTTTTGATCCACCTTGCTGACTTTTCTTAGGCTATGAAGCCCTCTTTTTTCCTATGAAAACCTTCAAAGTTTCCTTGGATTCAGAAGAGGAGCGGTTAATGCGAGTCTAGGAAGGCTTCTGTGAAAGTGGGGTACACATGGGAGAGTCTACTGTATTAGAAAGGTTTACAAAAAAAGGTCTATCTAGCCTACTAATGGGTAATGGAGACTTACGCGTGACTAAGGGCTGAGTTGGACATACAAGTACACCTCCTTTTTGGTCACTAGGCTTTGTTAAAGTGGCAGACTCCTTATTTATAAATAATTCCAATGTCCTATTGATAGGTAATGAAGACTTACCCGTTTCTAAGAGCTGAGTTGGGCTTTCAAATACACCTCTTTCTTTGTCCCTAGGCTTAGCTGCAAAGACAGACTCCTCCTTTTTTAATAACTCCAAATTTCCATCCACAGCTTCCATCACATCACCTTTTTCCCGTTCTGAATCAATTTCGTACAATGTATGCACAAAGTTGCTTTTTGTATTGAACTGTTCCCCAAAACCCGACGGAGGATCTTCCAACTCCTTGACACTAGGATATGCATCAGGCCTTAAGATATTAGGATACAGAGTATCCGAGGTTACCTTTTCCAATGGTTTGATTGGGACTCCGTTCTCCGACGAAGAAGCTTGGTGAGGCGTTGCAGAAGGTTCGCCGCCGGCATCCATTGAAATCTTTGAATCTTTCTTCTGTTGATAAAATCCCGGAACTACAATGGTGGATTTTCGAATTTGATTTGATAAAGGAGCTCGAAGCCATGCCCCATAATTCCGGTCCTCTATAGTGAGTGTGCCTTCATTGGTGATCCACCGCTCACAATCTTTGTCACCATGGTTTAAACAACCACACTAGAAACAGACGCTGGGCAACCTTTTGTACTTGAAGGAGACCCATCCTGTGGTACCACCCTCAAGAGTAATTTTACGTTCGCGACTCAGAGGCTTTGAAATATCTAGAATAACACGGACACGAACATGATCACCCCCTTCCATGACTGAGAAATCAGAAGGACATACTTCCCCAATACCTGAACATAATCCTTTAGCCACCGTTTTGTTCATAAAACTGAACGGGATATCGTAAACTTGCACCCAAAAAGGGACTCTCTCATAGTTGAGATTTCGGACATGGGTGCTAT
This sequence comes from Lithocarpus polystachyus, assembly GCA_033629205.1. Classification (NCBI taxonomy): domain Eukaryota; kingdom Viridiplantae; phylum Streptophyta; class Magnoliopsida; order Fagales; family Fagaceae; genus Lithocarpus; species Lithocarpus polystachyus. The sequence continues at coordinate 24,057,826 of CM066173.1, read as the reverse complement.
TATCGTACCTCTGAAAAACCACTAAAAATTTATTGAAACTCTAGGGCTGAGAGGAAAAAATTCTGTCACTATCAAACTTATTTTCGAAGATGAAGAGAACAATATGATTACCTTGATCCTTTATCTTGAAACCATTCCGGGTACGCCATAGTTGAGAGAAATTACGAGCGATGGCATCAACGTTAAGGACCCTTTTTGTGTAAAACTTTGCAGCCAGGATAAATTCCCTTGACCCCATATCAGATCGGAGGTCAAACTTCTCCTCTTCCGGTCCCTGTAAGGACATCTTATTCCACCCCATTGTAATCTCCTCCACGAGGCAAAGAATAGAAATGTTTCCCAAACCCCCACAAGAAAAACCCACTAGCCTGTAGCAACCGAATGGAGGCTAAACAGGGACTGACTAGCCTTCAAAAGAAGGGACCGACTCTTTCTCAGCCTAGGAGAAGTTTGGAACCCAAACTTTCACTAGCGACAGAGAAAACTTTATCCAACTTAAGTGTAGAGTTATTATTATGTTTTATATTCTTTTTTTTTTTTTTTTGGAGGAATATATGTTTTATATTCTTGAGTCCGTGTTTTTAAATTTTTACTTTTGTCTCTTTCATAAAAAAAAAAAAAAAAAAAATGCTTTCGTCTTTTGCTAGACCTTGTTTCAAAGATATCAATTATTTCCAATGCAACTTAATTTGAATAAGAACATCATACTTCAAGTTCAACCACTATCTAGACACTCAAAACTTACAAATCAAGTACATGAAAGAGTTTTAAATTAGCCAACATTAATATGATCTCTGATCTGACCCTAACAAACTCAAATACTAAAGCTGTTCCCCATCCATCACTTTCTTTTTTCTTACATTAAAGTTTCATTCTCTAGTTACAAACATAAAATGCTACATGTGGCTCTAGCTGATAATTTTACTTTAACCTCAAGTCTCATCCACTACACAGTAATGCTCCATGTTACAGCAATCACAATGATGGGGATGGGCCGGATGGCAGAAAATCATCTTGAACCCCAAATTGCAAATTTTGGAACCCCAATTACCTTGATGGAGTTTGGTATTTGTGGACAAATGGGGTAACAATTGGACCAGAAAGGAAATTGTTTGATAAGTAGATGGAGTTAGGTAACAATTCAGATAGGCTTTCCGGGATGCTTCCAGTCAAGAGGTTGTTGGAGAGATCAAGAACATTGAGAGATTTTAGCATAGAAAGTGAACTTGGGATAGAAGAATTGAGCTTGTTGCCTCGTAACAGCAGTAAATTTAGCTTTTCCAAATAGCCAATTTCAGAAGGTATTGGACCGGACAGGAGATTATTACTAAGATCTAGTTTTATTAGGTTGGATGCTCGAGAGATACTAGGAGGTATAACACCTGAAATCCAGTTTCCTTGTACATACAGTCGTGACAAGTTTCCGGGATATTCAATTGTAATAGGAAGAGGAGCTGTGAAATTATTGTAAGCCAAGTCAATGAGTGAAGTATGGAGAAGACTTAAAAAGTCCTTGAGGCATAGACCTCTCTAAAAGGTTATAACTAACTCCAAACCGTAAAACAGACTCACATTTTGTGTAACTATCGGGCAAATTTCCAGAGAACATATTTTGAAGGACAAGAAGGTAAAGCAATTGACTTCCCTTGCAAACCTCTGCTGGCAAAGGTCCTCTAAGATAATTGTTTTCTGACAGGTCAAGAACAACCATAGATGATGATTGTACCAGATTTTGTGGAACTTCACCTGTCAGAAAATTGTCATAAAGTGACAAAGAAGTTAATTAAGGTTGTTGTGTTTGCAATCACATCTGGGATTTCTCCTCCAAGGCTGTTGTTGTAATGCTGCAAGACTTGGAGCTTTGGAAGGCGACAAATGGATTCGGGATCTTGTCCGTTAACCAATTCACTGACATGTCCAAGTCTATGAGCTCTGTCAGATTTCCAATCTCCTCTGGTATGTTTCCACTAAATTCAAGATCAACAAGGGATGTCATGTCTCCTATTGTTGCAGGGATTGGACCTTGCAACGTGGATGCTGACAAGATCATACGTTTGAGCTTTTTCAGCCTTGAAATATTCTCGGGAAGTTGCCAGAAGTTGAAGCAGTCGTTTTCGTTGAAGTTTAAGACTTAAGCACTTCAAGATTGGTAAGGTTAGTTACCGAGATGGGGGAAGTTACCCCCAAAACGGTTCTCTGACAAATCGAGTGTTTAAAAAATTTCAAGGGTGAAAATCAGGGAGTGGTCCAGCTTGATTCACGTTTTTCACGCTAATAGCTCTTCTAAGACCAAGCAGTTGACGAGGCTGTTAGGAAAGTTGCCAAGGAATCTGTTGTTGCTGAAACGGAGAACACGCAACTTTGGCAAGTAAGAGCATACATCTGCTGGGAAGTGACCAAAAAGTGCCCAATCAGTGACATCAATGATCTTGACAACATAGCCTTAATCATCACAGCTAACTCCACTGAAGTTGCAGTGTGGCTTTCCTTCAGCTGAGACATTCCACTCAGCCAAGGATTTCCCTGATACAGACTCTTTCATGAGGGTGAAAAACTGAGACTGCTGGTTATTATTGATTGCTTGAGAGAGATAGGAGAGTGATAATAGTAATACCAACTCAAAAATAAGGAAGATAATAGACGAAGGAGCCATTTGAGAGAGTAAGAGAGGGAGAGAACTAGGGAGGTTGAGAGGCTGTTATGGTGGTTGTTGCAAGGAAGGAGGTGAGGAAGAGAAGTATATGAGTGGAAGGGAAAATGTTGTTAAACATACCCTAATCCACAAATCATGACTTAAAATCACGATTTTGGTTTATTTCTGGTATGTGTACGTAAGAGCGTGTGGATTAGTACGTGTAATAAACATTACTCATAATAAGTGGAATGAATGTAAGGATTATTGTGTGCAACAATAATAAGAGCATACACGATGAAAAAAGCAATTCCGTGCAATAGTGCTGAGAGCAATATAGAGCAGGAAAGAAAGAAAAAGAGGGCCTATGAAGCTACTCCACTAAAGGATTCGGATAAGGGACAATAGCCCTTAGTTATTAAATCATTTATAAAAGAAAAGAGTGAAGAAGATAAAGGTTAAGCGATAAATATATTAAAAATTAAAATTTTTTATCCAATTGGTTGATATTAAAAAAAAACTTTTTGAAGTTTTAATTGTTTTCCATCAAAAGTGGTCAAAAGTGGTTTTGCATGGTGCAATATCTACCAAATCTCAATCCACTAATTAACTTAGGCGTAAATGTATTTTTAGGCTCTACATTTTGCACTTTTTTTTTATTTTAGTTTCTATATTTTATTTTTATCATTTTTAGTCCCTAAACTAATTAACTTCTGACATTTTAGTCCTTTTCGTCACCCAATTAACAGCAAAAGCTAACGTGATTGACGGTGAAATAAAAAAAAAAAATATAATCACACATTAATTAATTAATTAAATTAAAAACAAATATTAAAATAAATTAAAAATTAAAAAAGGGAAGAACATGAAGAAATCAAGAACTCGAACCCAGATCAAAGAACTCAAGAACACAAACCTAAACACATAATTTTCTTTCCAGTCGAACCCAAACCTAGAGATTTTCTCTCTACCCAAACAAAGAAAAATCCAGCCACCACCTCCACCGATCAAACCCAGCCAACAAACATAGACAAAAACCCAACCAACAAACTTAAACACAAACCCAAACCCAGAAATTTTCTTTCCACCCAAACAGAAAAATCCAACCACCATCATAGCCTCCACTACCCACCATCCCAATCGCCATCCCAATCGCCACAACCAAACCCAACTCGGTCTCAACCCCAGCCACTCCGATCTCTACCCAACCCAGCCGGCTCATAACCCACCCACCCCAATCCAACCTCAACCCCAGCCACCGCAGTTGATCTCAACCTACCCACCCCAGCCTGACCTAAACCCAACTCGACCTCTACCCACCCCAGCCGGCTTACAACCCAGCTACCCCAACCCAACCTCAAACCTAGCCACCCCGACTCAAGCCACCCCAGTCGGTCTCAACCCACCCACCCCAGACCAACCTCAACCCATCCACCCCAACCACCACCCACCATAGCCACCACGAGCCACTGCACCACCAGTTACCAATAGAGAGAGAGAGAGAGAGAGAGAGAGAGAGAGAATAAAAATTAATCTAATAAAGTGAGCAGGAGAGACAAAAATTTGAACCCAAGATACTTATTAAATCTTAATTTTAATGTTTTTTAGTTTTAATTTTGTTTTTTTATTTAGTTAGAATTAATAAATTAATTTTTTAAATTTATATGCTGACGTGGCATTATATTTTTGTGATTATATTATTTTTTTATTCCACCATCAGTCACGTCAGCTTTTGCCGTTAATTGGGTGACGGAAAGGACTAAAATGTCAGGCGTTAATTGGTTTAAGAATTAAAAGTGGTAAAATTAAAATGTAGGAACTAAAATGAAAAAAGTGCAAAATATATAGACTAAAAATGCATTTACACCATTAACTTATATAGAAAATTTAACTTCAGTGCAAGTACTGTATACTTATGAGACCTTTATATAAAATGCATCTGATTCTAATCACCGCTTGTAGTCTTGAACGGCACTTCAACTCGATGCGATCAATCTCTTTACGCCATTAACTTATATAAAAAAATGCAAAATATAGTAACTAAAAGTGCATTTACGCCATTAACTTATATATAAAATATAACTTCAGTGCAAGTACTGTATACTAATGAGACCTTTATATAAAATGCATCTGATTCTAATCACCGCTTGTAGTCTTGAACGGCACCTCAACTCGATGTGATCAATCTCTTTATGTTGGATGGTCGCAGCTAAAAACTCAACTCGATCGATAGGACTTGTGTCCTAAAAGAGTAGTTTTTTTAGTTTATTTGTTGGCTAAAAACTAGTTCACACAATACTATTATACACGCTGTGTCTCACTCTCAAATATAATTATTTATGAATGGGATTCTGAGTTGGTGTGGGCAGGTGGACGCTTTCACTGCAGTGGTGTGTTTATTAGAGGAAGATCAGAGAACCGAGGAGTGGCTACACAATGCTAAATAGTGAAAGTGTAGCCGTTTAGAGGTTTTGTTTTGCGATAAACTTATAGATCCAAGCTAGACCACGTTAATTCTTTATAATCTTTCTTAGTTTTTTCTTACTCTAACGTGGCATTAGAGCTATTCCTTTGCCTTTCTCTTATTCTCACTGTTACAGGTGCCCCGTCTTGAAACGTAAAGGTTGGCTTATTTTGACGTGTGTCAAACTCAGGCGCCTGTGTATGACCAACGTACTAACTTTCCTATGCTGGCATGCATGGTGGGAAAGGGTAGTTCTCATTTATCAATTGATAAGTGATTTTTTTTTTTTTTGAAAAACAATTGATAAGTGAAATGGCTGACGAGTTTTAGCCAGAATTAGATTTTTATGTGTTAAATATTAAATTATTATAGAATTTTACAATTTAGAAAACAATAGATTATGTAAGAATTGTTGTTGAGAGATTGAATGTAATGGGCAGAGAGAGACGATAGAAAAACTAAGATGAAAATCAACCAAATATGACCTGACATGAAGACCTATTTCTACAACGAGAATACCCTTATGTGGCTAAATTTTTTTTTTACAACAAAATTTATCAAAAAAAGAAAAAAAAAAAAGAAAAAAGAATCCATGGTAAATACGATATATATATATATATATATATATATATAAAATAGTCAAACCTATAACTGTAGTACATACACTATAATTAAGATTATACCAAATTTTGTTTGTTGATGATAATGATACTGATGTACCATATGGTTCAAAAAGCTTTTTGTGAAGATGGATCAAGATCTCTCAATAAGTTATTCTCAGCAGAAGGAAAAGATCTAGCCATTCCCAAAAGGAAAAGTTCCAACCTGAATCTGATGTTTTATTGTGAGTGGGACAAGGAAGATAACAAAGAAAACAAAAAACAAAAAACAAAGGGGCTCTTAACATCGTTTGTTGAAGTGTTTAATTAGACAAGTGGCTGAAAATTAAAAAGGAAAACCTAAAGATATCATTTAAGGTATTAATTATATCTAAATTTTGCCCTATATATTAGTTATACTTAAATTATTATCTTTATACTTAAATTATTATCTTCTTTATAGTAATCTCTCTCTTCTTCTTCTTTTATTATTTTTTTTTTTATACAAGATAGAAATTTTACTCTAGCCTAATCTAAGTGTATATGTGTGTGAACCTCCTTATTGGAGACTTGAACCCCAGCTCTTATTCTCCACATCACACAAGCACTTATATTTGTAGAGTGACCATCGCACTAAAGGTGTGCGGTGGTAGTAATATCTCTTCTTTCAATTGTAGTCAATTAGCTCTAAAACCTCCTGTGATGAGTGTCTCATTTGTTGTTGAATTATGTTTTTGTTTGGAATGTATTTGTCTCTAACCAATCTCATAATGCATGAATGGGCATGGTAAGTTATATTAAAATATTGAAGATTCAAGGTCGGCGTTACGTGCTAGCTAGGGGTTCATACCCTGACCTGGAATTTTTTATTATAATTTTTATAATTATATATATATATATATATAAATTCTTTTACAAAAATTGTTTTGACTCCCCTAAAATAAATATTTGAACACACCCTGACCATAAATTTTGATTAAATCTAACTAAAATAAACTTGAATATGATTATTTTAATGCTATTTTCACAATAATTTCACAATAGGGAATAAGTGACAAATTGTAATTGGTTTTTATTTTGACTCCACAATTGACATCACTTTTTTACCTTTCTTTTTTGCTAATATATCACTTTTTTTTACCTATCTCTAGCAACTTGCTACTTATATTTTGTTGTGAAATTTTTGTGCAAGTGTTCTATCCACAGCACTACTCTTAAAATATTTAATTTTCTAATAAAAAAAAATGTTTCAAATTTTTGCGTATTCATTAAAAATAAATAATTCTTCTATTTGGGACTCTAACTTACTTTTCCATTGACAACAAAATGAAGTTGTTTTTCGTTACACTTTTCTTCTTCATCAGCAAAAAATTACACTACCGTTCCAACCAACTGATCTATATTTATATCTGTGATTTCTTTCTCCATTCTCTTTTTTCTCTTTCTCCAATCTATGTTTTCTTAGTACAATAATTGTTTGATTAAGTAGTTTTCTTAGCTTTTATCTCTATTTGCTCCAATTCTAAGAGAGTGACCATATGTATGGTTAAAAAACCATACACTTCAAAAGCAAAAATTTATATCAATTTTTTTTTTCTTAGTTCACATTTACTCCTAGTTCCACTCCTAAGTTTGTTATTATTATTCTTTATCATATATTTTTATTTAATTAATATTACCTATAAATACAATAAGTTATTATACATTCAATGTTTGTTGTCTTACTGATCTTTAAACTATTAATAAATTTTTTAGACTATTACAAGATATAGTTGTATTGTGTACTAAATTGTCTTTATTTTAGATTATTGTATATAATATGGAAGTTGTATATACAAAAAAAAAAAAAAATTAATCATTTTATTTTTTAATCGCTCCCATGAGAAATTCCTAATTCCGCCATGGCTACTACTGATGTCCCTAAAAAAATCCTGGAGCCATTGTGAAGATTTGGATAAGTCGCAATTCTACAATATTAATAATATATATAATTTTTTTTAAGAATGTAAACTATAATCAACGTTGAGTTTAATTTTTAAAACGAAACTATTAAGCAATCTGCTACTATTGAATAATTATGTCCGTAAGGATCACCTTTTCAAACTAGGGTATCTTGATCCATCTTTGTCGAGAAATCCTACATAGAATTCAAAATGTTAAGGGTCATATTGGTAAGAGTATTTTTTTTTTTTGTTTTTGTTTTCAAAATAGTATAAAAACAATTTTTAAAAAATTGAACTTGAAACTAGTTTTCAGATAATAATTTTTATATTTTACGTGTTTGGCTCCCATTTTTAAGAACAATTTTCAAAATACTAAAAACAAAAAATAATTATTTGGGAGATTATTTTTATTTTTGAGATTTAAAAAAAATTTACAAAAAGTAACGTTTAGAATCTGTAGATTACCTTTTTTTTTTTTGTGGATAATGATAAATGAATAGAGCTCATCATTTTTTTTAATGATAAGTTTCCACTTTGAAGTGTGGAAATTCTTTTTGAGATAAAGATAAGCTCCTTAATTTAAGAGATAAAAGAGTTTGGACAAATATGTGGGGTCTACTGTTATCAATTTATTTATAACTACGTCATTAACAACATTTTTCGTATTCTGAAAACACCTCCTTAGCTGTTTTCAAAATCTTGTTTTAAATCAGAAAAATAGGATACAATTTTTTAAAAATTGTATTTAGAAAAAATTAGCTAAACAATAAATTCAAGTATGAGACTTACCATTTTATGGATTACAAAACAAAAAACTCCATTTAAATACTCTTACCAGGCCCTTAGTATTTTGTTAGACTTGTAGGATTAGACTTGGATGATGGACTTTGTGAGGCGTGTGGTGATTGTGTTGAGGATTGCGTCCATGCTCTGTGGTTCTGTGACGCTGTGAAGCCCATTTGGATGTTTGATGCTCGTTTCTCCTTTCTTCGTGCCCACAAATTCTCTAATTTGGGAGATTTGTTCCAATTTTTATGTTTGCATGCTTCGTCTAATCTGGTTGCTTTGTTTGCCATGGTTGCGTGGGGTATCTGGGAGAGAAGAAACAGGACGAGGGAGGGGCAGAAGACTTGGGGTATTGAGGATGTCTTTCTTCGGGCTTCAGAGTAGTTGTAGGAGTTCTAGGATGTGCAAAAGAAGCCTCTTCGGGCAGTTTTTCATAATGAGGACCTGCTTTGGAAGCTGCCTGATTTTGGTCTCTATAAAATCAATTTTGATGGTGCCTTATTTTATGATCAAGGGTGTGCAAGTTTAGGGGTGGTCATTAGGGACTCGGATGGGCTTATAATTGCGGCCTTAAATCAGAAAGTGAGGCTCCCAGGTTCGGTTGATATGGTGGAGGCCTTAGCTACTAGTAGGGCCATCAGCTTTGCCAAGGAGCTTAGTATTCATTGTATGTTGGTTGAAGGGAATTCGTTGCGAGTTATTCAGGCCATTACTGATATTAGGCTAGTTAAGACTTTGTATGGACATGTTATTGAAGAGATTAGATTTTTGTCTTCCACAGTTAGTTGTAGTTTTTTGCATGTTAATAGGAGGGGTAATAATTAAATTAGCTCATGTCCTTGCTAGAAGAGCAATTTTATCTGCAGATACTGATTTTTGGTTAGAAAACCTTCCACAAGATTTAGATGAAGTATTCCAGTTTGATTTACAGTAATAAAGTTCATTTACCTTTTCCTCAAAAAAAAAAAAAAAAAATTACCATATTTAAATAATTTAAACTTTTGAAACAATTAGTAGTTTAATAGTAAACTTAACTTAATAACAGTACACATTCAATGATACTTACTTTCCCCATATATATTTTTATACTTTCAGTCATACTTGGACTTAAGTCTTTTTTTTTTTTTTTTTGCTGAATATACTTGGACTTAATCACGCATACTTTCAGTGATACAGATATATGCTTAATTATTCTGTTGCAACACTAAAAAGTTTCTATATGATAATAATATATATTCTGCTTGCAATCCTCATGTGCACCTAGCCAAATTATTTTATAGAATTTTCTTCTGCCTCCTGTGATTCTCCATGTAATTTTAGGCACCAGTATAAAGCTCTTCTAGAAAAGTTATGTGAGAAAACGTCAATGCTTAGCGATCAATGGGGGTAATAACATGATAATGTAACCAGCTCTTTTAATGTTTTTCCAGTGTTACATGTGGTCAAGAGTCATGATAAAAGGTCGTATATAAACTTTGAGGAATTAAATCGAAGGATAAAATAGAAGAGATCTAAGGATAAAATAGACTTGATTTTAAGTAGAGGAATTAAATCAACATAATTGAAAGTTCAAGGACTAATAATAATATTGACACTATTAACAGTAGAGTTGGAACCAAATTGAACTTTTCCTAATACTTTAATAATTGTGAATTGAGCTTGAAGTATACCTACCTAAATTGTCCCATACTGGCTAGTCTCTTTTGTGAATTGTTTATGTATGTTGACCAATATGCTATATTTAGACTTAGAGAGAAAAAAAAAAAGAGAGACAGGCTCCATTTTTTCACTTCTCCGATCTGAAAAACGTAACTCTCATTGAAACATGGCAAAGAAACCTGTCAAGTACTATGTGGTACTTTCAGTTCTCTCTTATCTGTGTTAAAAATTTATGAATGGGATTCTGAGTTTGTAGTGGGACTTAATTGGCAGGTGGACGCGTTCACTGAGTCAGCGTTCAAGGGGAACCCGGCTGCTGTATGTTTGTTAGAGGAAGAAGATCAAAGGGACGAGAAGTGGTTTCAAGCGGTGGCAGCCGAGTTCAACATCTCCACTACGTGTTACGTGACTCAGCTCGCTCACTCTGACTCACCCACTCCTCAGTTCCGTATCAGATGGTTCAGCCCTGTAGCTGAGGTATGTACTTTGGCTTGTAGTAACTCAATGACAAAATAATAATAACATAATAATAAAATAAAGAAATAGCAAATCAGATAAAAAAAAAAAAAAAAATTTTGTTGTGTATGTACACATGCTACTTGTAGTTAATTTACTACTTTCTTGGGGAGCTTATATTGATTTGCCGCCCAAAAAAAAGAAAAAGATATATTAGAATTTTGAAATTTGAAAGAAAAAAGGAATTAGTTATAAAAAAAAAAAAACAATTAAATGCGCTCTTGAATAGCTTTTTTATGAGGGCGACAAAAGTTCAGTTTATTTATTATTATTATTATTATTATTATTATTATATAAAAAAACAATAATATATTTGTATCTAGAAAATCTGGGACTTAAAAAAAAATGTACATAAGTATATAAAAGCTAAAGTTGAAAGCTAAAAGCTAATCCAAATGGTTATCATGCTAGATAAAAATTTCGCTTGCCAAGTAATATAATTCTAGATAAAAATTTGAACTTTTTTATATTGTGACAACATTATTTGCCCGTTTGACATATTGTAGGAATTAGAAAAATTGTAGAACTTTTAGTAATAGAGCTATTGTGATATACAACTTTAATGTTTTGTGTTTTTGTCAAATTACAGTGAATAATATTTTAGGATTTGTTTGGTTGGAGAGATAGAAAAGTAAAAGAATTATAAAATAGTAATAGTGAATTATAGAGTTTTTCTTCCCTAAAAGTTCCAATTTTCAACTATAGAGTTTTGAGGACCTCTTGAAAGAACTCTTTTAGGATTCCCAGACACTCCAATTTTTGGCTTAAAGTGCTTTTTAGCACAAAAAACACCCGATAGATCATATGATTTCGATTGGCATGCCATTTATGTTCCTTATCAGTTAGATTTCACTTAAGGCTTAATCATAACTTGATGTATTTAAGATTGTTTATTTTTTTTTTGGAATTCAATGTCTTACAATGATTTATTTGCATGTGAATCTTATAGCAGCCAAATGTTGATTAACGAGTAATTGACACTACAAATGTTTGATACCCTTTTACAGCTTCAGCTCTGTGGTCATGCCACATTGGCTGCTGCACACACAATCTTTACTTCTAGTTTTATGAATTCTAGCATTGTGGAATTTGGCACTGTATCCGGAATTGTGACTGCTAGAAGGGTTCCCCAAATCAAAACAACCGATGGCTTGAATTCTAAGAATGGCGAATCACATGAGAGCTGTCTTATTGAATTGAATTTTCCTACCACCCCAATGACTGGTTTAAATTCTGCTGAGGTTTCAACAATTTCCAATGCCCTGAATGTTGCTTCTGTGATTGATATAAAGAGGACAACTGCTAAAGATGATATCGTTGTAATGCCTCCATACTTTTCTCTTTGATTTAATATTTCTTTTACTCATGAGTTTTGAGTATCATATAGTAATATATGCATTTGAAAATTCCCTGAGAGAATATAATGTTGGCTTAACATGAATGATATGAACTATTGTGTGTATTGTTTTTGACCCAATTGAGAATCATGACTACTCTTTATCTGTTGACATGATCATTAGATTCGATGTGTGCCTAATTGGTTGGAATATTTCTAACAACCTTTGTGTGCCTAAGTGATCTCAAAGCAAAAGTGGCATCTTTTTGACTGACAGATGAAATTTTTGTTAAGTACTAGGAACTAATATAATAGTCTTTTGCAGGTCATTCTTCCAACAGGACAAGCTGTTGAAGAACTACAGCCACAGTTTGATGCAATACGCAAATGCCCAGGAAGGGGGATAATTATTTCAGGGGTTGCTCCCCTAGGGTCTGGATTTGACTATTACTATCGATACTTCGGCCCAAAATTTGGGATCAATGAGGTAAAATATTTGGTCTCAAACAATGTAATGCTTTTCAAAAACTTGATATTATAAATCAATTTCTAGGTAACATTAGAAATCCTTTAGTTTCTGGGGTGCTACTAGAATTCAGAACTAAAAAAGGAAGGGGAAAAAAGTAACTCCTCTTTCGGTTATTGTCTAAAATTGAAATTGAACTAGTGGGGAGTCCTATTACTTATCACTTCTCTTTTAGGATCCTGTAACTGGGAGTGCAAATTGTGCCTTAACACCATACTGGAGCAAAAAATTGGGGAAGTGTGATTTGATTGCTTATGCGGTATTCTTGCTGTCTCTAGTGCATTGAAACTTAAATGTAATCTTTGTCTTCATTGTATAATTTACATTGTTTACTTTGTTCAGGCATCACCCAGAGGTGGAGTACTAAATATTCATTTAGACGAACAAAACCAAACAGTGCTTCTGCGAGGAAAAGCCATTACTGTCATGGAAGGGTCTCTTCTAGTTTAGAGATTTGGGGTTGAAACTCCATGTTTTGTTTTTTATACAATTGAAATAAGGCAAGACTTAAGTACAATACTTAGGTGTTGTTTTTTAAGTCCCCTCTTAAGATTCTGTCATGAGGATTTTTTCCTCATAGAATGAAAGTGTATTTTTTAGTTAAGTAGCCATATGACTAAATCTTAAGAGAGGAACCTAAGGAACAATACTTAAAGTACCGTACCTAAGTTTTGTCCATTAAAATAAATGGTTACTGGGTGTAAGAATCCCTTGGAATTGGAATTTAATTTTCAACTTATTAGATCATTCTAATTCTGGGGTTCACATTAAAAAAAAAAAAAAAAAGTATTTATCAAACTTATCTAATCTTAATCGTTAATAGTAACATACCAAAAAAAAATGTATGCATTAGTCCATTAGAATTCTCCTTATAGACATACTCTTATGTAAATGTTGATTTGGAACCATACAAGTAAATTTATAATAATAATAATAATAATAAAGGTCAGTATTAGACCATGGCCCTTTAGTTTAAGGCTCTCCCACTCCCCCCAACAAATTGATACAAGATCTCTAATGAACAAGTGAATTGGTCTTAACAATGAGCCCAAATGGACTAAAAAAAAGGGCCCAAATCCATTGGTTCACGATTTTGGGTTAAAGTAGTTTCCCAACTATATATATATATATATATATATATATATATATATATCAATGGGCCCTTGGTCGACTCTCTAGGCCTCTTTCCCCAATTACATATACAGTACTATCCTCCTATTTAGTCTATGCTCAGCATAGTAGTTACTGAAAAATTAATCGATTTTCAGAAGATTTTACATCAATGATAGTTAATGGGATTAAACAAGTGAACACAGCTGATTCCTTTCTTTTGCAAATTTTATTGTCTTTAGAAAGTCTAAGAAGCATGGACACTTCATTTGAGATATTGCACCTGTGTCGTGTCTGTTTTAGAAGTGTTAATTGTGATTGTCTTTCGTGTAACAAATCCTGATATTCTTCCTCCATTAGGACTTCTTTGTGCAAAACTTACACAACCATTTCCCCATAGGAATTGCAAATGCTCTTCTCCATCCAATAATTTAATCCAAAGATTTGCTTCAGGGGATCGTACAGAGGATACTATCTTAAACCTCATGCCCTCAGGATTTATAGCTACAAATTTTGATGATATATTATATTACAAAAAAATTCAGGTTGTAGTTCAGGTGAAGTCCTTATAGTCACCAAATCTTTACTCATTAAACATAAGATTTCATCTTATATCAATTAATGCTTTCCTAATAGGCGCCTAAAATTTCAAAAGCAAAATAGAATCAGACACCATATTGACATTTAATTTGGAAATAAATAAGATTCATGAAGATTTGATCATCATTTTAATGACATTAGATCAATAATTAATTTCTAAATTAAGACAGGTATCATTTTTCTCCTTCATAAATATTGGCCTTTTTATTTCCTTCAAATTGCAAGGAATTTCTGCTGCCTTTTTGTTAAAATTCTTCATCACTTGCAAGAATTCCAGAGTATATCCTGACCCAACAGCATAAGTAATTTGAAGGCAACAGAAGATCTCTGTACTTGTATTTGGCTGTGAAGTTTTTGAAGCTACTTTTAATGGAGTAATGGAGTACTACCACCCACATGTAATGGACTCCCATATTGCTCCTCAGGTAGCTTGCTGAATGCTACTGGATTTAGATAATTGCATGGAATTTAGAAGTCTGGATCATGAATTTTTCTCTTTAGTTCCTCTAGCATTAGTGTAAGGTTTTATTACATATTTTATGATTGTCATGTTGGTCCTCTAAGCAAGTCACAAGCTGCAAGACTACATTTTGTCCTTTTGTTTGGATTCATTGGTTTTCAAGTTTAACAGCAATCGATTGCTATTTTGATCACATAAGTTTTATACTTGCCAATTATTTTTTTTATTTTTTTTTTTTGTTTCTTCTTAGCATACGATTTATAGTATAATATGTCTTTTTTTTTTTAATCTTGTGTTAATTTTCTCCAATATATTTCACTATACAAAGTTTAGGATTAAGGAATTAAGGATCCTTTTTAGTATATATATTAGTAAACGTTCATGTAATTATACATCCAAGAGTGTATCTTTAGTACTATATAGTACCTATAGCTTTTATTTTCTTTTTTCCTTATAAGAAGTGGGGATGGAGTAATCCAATTTATCTCGGTTGAGAAAATCGAGCAACATCATTGAGCTAGAAGGCTCTTCACTAATGCCTTAACTTTTACTTCAAAGAAATTATATGATATAGGTTTTATTTGGTTTTTAAACTCTTATAAAATCTCCTTGAATGATTTTGTTACAGACTTACGTTTTCAGACTACCTTGTCTGAAATGTCAAAGGAGGGTGAGGCAATTGTTGTCAAAACTACATGGTAACTTCAAGTTTTGGTTTTATTTAATGATTAAATTTTGTCAAAATTGTAAAACTGTAACATTTTATATTATTTTGCTAGGAGTGTATTCTATTGAGGTTGATGGAGAATCCGGGAGAGTAAAAGTTACAACTGAAATAGATCCTCACACACTTGCTGAACGTCTTGAAGGAATATATAACAAAAGAGAGCTACCATGTGCAACAATGCATATTCCATCACCACACCCTGTGCCTAACCATAACACACATGCTGCAGCTACTAATAACCAAAATGGACAAGAGCAATTCAGAGATTTCCAAATAGCGGAACTTCAAGAATTGGCTAAACTTGAGAGGTTGAAAAACGTGGAGCTTGTTCAATCTAGGACATTGAAAATGACATTTAATGATTACAAAGGGGGTCATGCAAATGCATCTATTGGTGATGTTCAAAGTGAAAAGAAGGATTGGCCTAACCTTAAGCCTGCAAAAGCTGCTGGCTCAAGTCATTGTGAGGCTTCTTCTAGCTATGGTGGTGGTGGTGGTGGCTGTGAAAATCTTAACTGTAATGCAATGAAAAACTTGCCCCATCATCATACTTTTAACATTGAATTCATTAAACCACCACCATCACCACCAAGCAATCATGTTCCACTGCCACAGGGTAATCCACCATATGGATATCCACCACAAGGACAACCCCAAGGTCCTCCCACATCACAACCATTCAATGCTCACAATTCTGATGTGTCATGTGGTGACATGCAAAAATGCATAGTGATGTGAGTTGAGCTGAAAATAATTCACTTAATTTGAAATAGATATATTCTATGATTCACATTAAATATTACAAATTTAGAAATATATTAAATGCGACATCATTTCAAATTTTAAATGATGTGGGATTATGTTGCATTTTCATTTCAAATTTTTACGCTTTGCTTGCTCATGTAGATAAATTTCATGATATTTAAGAAATAAGTATTTCCTTTCCTCTAAATTTGTTAGTTAATCATAAAACTAATGAGACGGGTTTACTTATGAGCCAGAATAAGGAATATGTGTATAAAAAAGTATTCGCTTCTTGATGTGAATCAAAAACTACTGCTAGTATTCTGTTTTAAGTATATATATTGGGATAGAATACTCGTATTAGTTTTGAATGATTATATATATCTAATTTTAGATGATGTGACATTATATATGGTTATATACTAACAAAAACAAATGGATTATTTTCATTTGAAAACCAAATAATTAAAAATGACCACCTAAAACTCTTAATGCCCATGAAAACTATATATCAAAAAATTGTCACTATAGTCGACTTGTCAAAGATTCGAAGTAGTCACAAAAAAGAACACAGTCTTTATTCCAAAGGTCAGCAGTAACCTTTTACACTTGTAAAATAAAACGATGCTTAGAAAAATGAGGTAAAAAAAACAGGGAAACTATCAAACCATAGCTGAAGTAGTCTTTAACATTCTTAAAGTCACTAGATATAGGGTAAATTACACTTTTTCACTCTAAGTTTTACCCTAAGTACACTTAATCCCTGGAACAAAGAAAATGCATGATTGACCCCTAAAGTTGTAACTTTGTTTCAAAATCACCCCTACCATCTCTTTTGTTGTTATGATAGATTGAAACACCAATTTATACCTCTCTAAAACAGACAGCAAAGAGATAAATTGGTAAACTGTCGATAGTCTTTTTTAAATTAAAGGGTCGATCGTGCGTTACAATAGCTCAGTAATTGAAATCGAGGTCAAAGATTAGGGTAAAGAAAAGTGTAATTTTGCTTTAAAATGAAATGGTGCTTAGAGAAAAATGAGAAAAAACAAAAAATGAAACAGTATAGACACAAAAGGGTGCTTAGGCTTATTTGAATGTGGTTGTGTACTTGTAACTGAAGTAAAAGTGAAGTCAGCACAAGTGGTTCCCTGGAGCAAAAGAGAGGAGCTGAATCCGAGTCTGGTTGATTCAAGATCAAACTGTAAAAGATTATCCTCCATTTGATACCCTCCAATCACAATCGATGTCTTCATAGAAAGACCACCATTCATAATCCCCAAGCACCACAAGTCAGCATCATCCCTTGTAGTCCTAACCATTGAATTCGACCCAGTAATCCTACAAACAGCATCGGGTCTATGCATCACGAGAACAATGGTTGGGACGCTCGGTCCCTTAGGTGTAGTTGTGACATCCTTTGCTTCATAGCACAAATCGAATGACAGAGTATGGTCTGTTACAGCGGTTAGGTTAAAAGCTGAGGAGGAGGCTTCACTAATAAACACCTTTCTGAATTCAACGTATATATAATTACTTAGGGATGTGTTAACCGGCAACGTTAACAACTTTTTTGCAGCTTTTTGTTCTTTTTGACAATTTTTTAGCTGTTTTTTTTAAATCATTTTTTACAACCCTTTTAATAATTTTTTGTCATTTTTATTAAGTGGGACTCATATAAGAAAATCTTAACAAGCACCGCATAGGGCTATTTATAGCCCTAGGTCTGAGGAGTGCTTGGAGTTATTTATAGCCCCGGCACAAACTTCGAGGCAGCGGCCCTTGTAAGGTCGTCGGCGGCCTTTCAAGGGCCGCCAGCCTCCAACCTCCTTTGATTGGCTTGATCTTGACACACTTGGAAAGGTTTTGATTTTTTGTTTCTAAAAATGTATGGAACTTGAAAATTCAACGGTCAGATCAAAAGTTATGGCTCTCAAAAGTTAGCGGTGCATAAATCGGTGCGTCATTCCAGTTTTTGTGATATCTCGGCCGTTCTAACTCTGATTTTGATCCAAGAATAGTCGTTGGGATGAGAATTTGATAATCTTCACAATGGCATTATTTTTAACCCGTTTTGACAGTCAGATCAAAATTAAGGTTTTTGGGCTCACCCAAGATCGACTTCGGGTCAAACTTGGTCAAAATTGTTAAAAATCTCCGAGAAGCTCGGGTTTGATATAAATCCATGAGAAGTGTTATCTTGTGTGGATTTTGACCTTGTTTGACCTTCGATCAACCCTAGGATGACTAGGGGCATTTTGGTCATTTTTGCTGAAAGAGGCACTTCGGGTGCTCCGGTGCCCGAACGGGTTCTGCCACGTCATTGTGTGGATTTTGACCTTGTTTGACCTTCGATCAACCCTAGGGTGACTAGGGGCATTTTGGTCATTTTTGCTGAAAAAGGCACTTCGGGTGCTCCAGTGCCCGAACGGGTTTTGCCACGTCATTCTGGATGTTCTCGCGGCCCCATGGGGAGAAAATAATATTTTTGGATTTTTCGAGGTCCAGCATGCAAATTGAGGGCATACAAAATACGGTATCAACAACTGCCCCTTCTTTATCTGACATCTCAAGTGCAATGAGAGGTGTCGGATAAAGAATGTGATTTCGGATTTTGTTGCCTTCAGATTTGCGTGCGAAGACTATTCATGGATCGAGACAAGATTTTACCTGATTGGACCAATCTGCTGCAGCTGCTATTGAAATATTTTCTGGGCATGCCTTTGAACTCTAAGAGAGGAGAAAGGAGATTTCTTTTTTTTTTTTTTTTTTTTTTTGGGATTGACTGGCAGCCTTAGAAGGTGCGTCGGGCAGCCTAGGGCTTATAAATTCCCTATTTTGGCTCATTTCTCACTTTTCATTCATTTCTCACTTCTAAAAAATTCTCTGGAGCAATCTCGAGCTTAGTGGGTCCATTTTTTCAGCTTCAGTTCGTTGTTTCAGTCTTTTCTGCACTTGAGGTCAGTGTCTATTTTTTCTTCTTCTCTTATTTTTTCTGCAAAATGTTAGTAGCAACATTACTAGGGATGCATGCAAATGTTTATTTTATTTTATTTTTTGAATTTTCGTAAGCATATATATATATATATATATTTGCCATGATTTATGCCATGCTATCTTAGGAAAATGCACATATTTTTTTTTTTTTTTTGTTATATGAATGCGTAAATATGTGGGAATTTAAATGCTGAAAATAAAATGCGGGATACGGGTAGGAGACTTACCAGGTAGTCGGGAATAGTGGAAATGTGAGTCTAGGGCGCAGCTGCTAGTTTACTCACTGTAAATCAGAAATCTTTAAAACTCTTAAGTGAATGTGAGTCTGGGGTGCAGCCACCAGTTTACCCACTGTAGAATGTGAGTATAGGAAGCAATTGCTAGTTTACCCACTATAGATCAAGAACTTGAAAATTTTGAGTGAACGTGAGTCCTGGACGCAGTCGCTGGTTTACTTGTTATAAATCAGGAACTTGGAAACTTTGAGGGAATGTGAGCCCGAGGTGTGGCCGCAGGTTTACTTATTGTAGATCAAGAATTTGGAAATTCTAAGTGAACGTGAGTCCAGGATGCGGTCGCTGGTTTACTTGCTGTAGATTAGGAACAGGGAAACTTTGAGTGAACGTGAGTCCAGGGTGTTGCCACCAGTTTACCCACTTTGGACTAGGAACTTGGAAACTCTTGAGTGAATTGAGCCCAAGGCATTGCCATTGGTTTGCTCGCTACGGAATGTGAGCCTAGGATGCGGTCGCTAGTTTACCCACTGTAGAATGTGAGCCCGAGGCATGGCCGCCGGTTTACCCACTGCAGAATGTGAGCCCAGAGCGCAGCTGCTAGTTTACTTGCTGTAGAATGTGAGCATAGGACATGGTCGCTAGTTTACCCACTGTAGAATGTGAGCCCGAGGCGTGGCCGCTGGTTTACCCACTGCAGGATGTGAGCCTAGAGCGCAGCTGCTGGTTTACTCGCTGTAGAATTAAGCCTAGGACGCAGTCGCTAGTTTACCTACTGTAGAATGTGAGTCTGAGGCATGGCCGCCGGTTTACCCACTACAGAATTTGAGCCCAGAGTGCAGCTGTTGTTTTACTCGATGTAGAATGTGACCCTAGGGCGCAATCACTAGTTTACCCACTGTAGAATGTGAGACCAAAGCGCAGCTGCTGGTTTACTCGCTGTATAATATTTTGTAAGAATCTGCTTTCTGGTGATTTCATATGCTTGACATAGACCTACATAACATGTTTAGGAAAAAGGAAAAAGTGTTAATTCATCTGCATTGCCATTTAACTTATGCGCTTACCACTTATGCTTGGATTTCTTACAGTTTTGTAGATTATGTCTCAGAAGGCTAGTTCCAAGGGAAACCAGGGGAAGGCCTCTGTTTACGCTATGTCCCACGGGGACGATTCTTCTGACGATGAGACCATTTCTGTTGGGGAGCAGGTAGCTCGAGTACTGCAGAGCTGCTTTGACTACGAAGGAGATGACCCCAAGCCCACCGATGGTATACCTATGGAGACTTGATCTAGGAGGCGGCATTCAGTTGAGATGGCCAGCATCTCCTCTGAGTCCCGTACTGTTTTTAGTGGGGCTTCCTCACGATGCAAGCTGGCTGCAGGGAGAGGGGCCTCTGGAGGAGTGACGTGAGCCGAAGATATCCTTATTGACGTAGAGGCCAACTTTTTTGAGGATGAGGTCCATCCGGACTTGGGCGCTCGAAGGCGCAGTTTGAGGCCTAGGTTCCCGCCACATCAAGCCGGGGCCGATGCTTGTACTGGAGCCATAGACAGAGGCATCAAAGACACTCACCTTCAGCACGGGCTGAGGGATCATCCTTTCGCTCAGGCGCGGAAGGGAGAGGTACATTCTATTTCTTTCTCGGTCATTTAGATTCATGTTATATGCATGTGCTAATGAATAGCTTTCGATTATGAATGCAGGGGCACGACAAGATACGGGGTCAAGGTGCTTGGTCCACTTTTCTTCGGCTGTTGTTTGCTTCAGGGACCCACCAGCGGTATGCCGAGTTTTTGAGAAAGCATGGATTTGAGGATTTCCTACGGATCCCTTTGTACACCGAGGCACGGTATCGGGGAGGCTTTGGTGTGGTGGTTTCATGTCGAGATAAGCACCTTTCACTTGAGCTGTGGGGAGTACGCGATCCTCCCTCCTAATTGGACTACCATCCTGGGTATCAGATTTTGTGGCTTCTAAATTTTGATCGATTATATGAGCTTTGAGATGACCAGTGAGCTCTTGGGCATCTCTCTTCCATTGACTGCAGACATTAGAGGATATTTCGGGCCCACTGCGTCGCCACAGATTCACACTAAGTGGTTACAGAGTAGCATTCCTTGGGGTGTGGCACCTACCGACATTCATCTTTGGCGGTTCTTCATGTGGTTTCTCGGTAGTTGTTTCTTTAGCAACAACTGGTTAGTGCTGACTTGTTAGCTGTTGTGGGCCATAAGAGCAGTCTCCAACATTGGGAGACACGACTAGGGCTCTGTTACTTACTACTTTTTCATCGCTTTTTTTAGGCGAGCTTCCCAGCGGGATTTCAGGATTCTGGAGGGATGCTGGCAGATTTTGACGTAGTGGCATACGCTTAGGCTCTCTGTGCGATCACCAGGGTTGTTGTAGTGTAACTGGTCACTATCTCTACAGCCTTAGACTACATCATCTAGGATGAGATGATAGTTCGCCCTTATTATGGCTCGTTGCTAGGAAGGCTGGAGCTCACTATTGCTCTGGGCCAGTCGAGGATATAATATTGGTTTTGGGCCTTGTCAAGTTGGGAGTTCTTTTTGGCAGAGAAGACCTTCCATTAGGTCAAGCCAGTTTCTGAAGTACCTAAAGATCTGCCTCCCTTTGGATTGTCATTCAAGTCCATTGTCCTGGATGACCCAGCTTATGCGATGGGTTCTTTTGATGCCTACATAGATACCAGTAGAGATTATGCTACTTGGTCTATTGAGTCCTCCACGAGGCCTATTATTGGAGATGTCACTGTGAGTGGAGGTAGGGTGCTGGAAGGCATTATTCGTGCTTAAGTGGCCTCCAAGGCAGAGTGGAAAGCTCTTGCAGAGGCTCTGTAGGCTAGGGTGGCAGAGCTTGAGGCCATCCTGGCCACTAGGGAGGTATACATGTAGGAAGAGACTGCTCGGGCATTAGCTCGAGAGAGGGAGCTCTGGCAGAGAGATAGGTAGGTTCGAGCTACCATGGCAGAGAGAGAGATAGGAGCTAGCTTCAAAGCGAGTTAGCCATGGTTTATGGCTACCATGGTCTTGACAAGAGAGTTACGAGCGACTCATATTCCTGTTCCGTCTCCTCCTCAGATTCCAGGTTGGGGACCCATCATTCCTGTGTACGAGCCAGGGTATATACTAGTTCCTCCTAGCCTGCTGGGCAATTGGGGTTCTTTTGCTTAGGCTCCGGGGCCTTCCTAAGATCTAGGGTATGCTCCCCGCACTTCAAGCGGTGCGGGTCATTCCACCGGCCCTTGTTCAAGCGACGATGATGATGATGATACCGATCGGTATATTCGGGGTGATGATTCTCCTTAGGGTTAGCCATTTGTTGTAGCATGATGTAGCCCCTATGTGGGCATGTACTTTTCCATGTATCCTATAAACATTGCCCCATGATGGGCCAGTTATGTATGTATATTGTTCATTGCCTCTTGATAGGCCTGGACATGTGTGTATTGTATTGCCCAACAGTGGGCCCTGATGTATGATATTATCTCCTTTTAGCATGATGTAAGTATAGAGCAATGCCTCTTGCTAGTACTTGCATGTATCATTCTGTAAATTGCCTTTAAAAGGGCTGCCAATGTATGTGAAACAATGCCTTTGATTATGACTTATATGTGTAACTCTGGAAATCGCCTTTGAGAGGGCTACTGATGTGTGTGAAAAGCAATACTCTTTGATTAGGACTGATATGTATAACTCTAGAAATTGCCTTTGAGATGGCTGCATGATGCATGAAAAACAATGCCTCTAGATAGGACTTATATGTATAATTCTAGAATAATCACCTTTGAGAGGGCTGCCGATGTGTGGGAAAAGCAATGCCTCTGGGTAGGACTTACATGCATAACTCTGTAAATCTCCTTTGAGAGGGCTGCTGATGTGTGTGAAAAACAATACCTCTAATTAGGACTTACATGTGTATCTTGAGATAAATCGCCTTTGAGAGGGCTGCCGACATGTTCATGAAACAACGCCTTTTGGTTAGGACTTACATGTGTAAATTTGGGAAAAAATGACTTTGAGAGGGCTGTTGATGTGTGTGGAAAACAATGCCTCTGATTAGGACTTACATGTGTATCTCTAGATAAATTGCCTTTGAGAGGGTTGCCAATATGTACATGAAACAACGCCTTTTGGTTAGGACTTACATGTATAAATCTGGGGAAAAATGCCTTTAAGAGGGCAGATGTATAACTCTAGAAAAAATTCCTTTGAGAGGGCTGCTGATGTGCACATGCACTATTGCATTTTCATCGCGAATGGTGGTTTTGAACCAGCTTGTGTCACATCCATTTGTTCTGCACAGCAGTTTCACGGGTTTATTGGTGGCTTTTAACAATGATCGTCCCGCTGGTGGGAGAGAAAATGGAGAGATCGTGTGAAATAAATTGCCCTAATTTAGGGTTTTATGTGATTCTCAACATGAGAGACACATCCTCAGCGAGATGGACCCATTCTTGTATATTGGACAAAAGGGAGGGAACTGCACAAAATAAACTACCCTAGTTTAGGGTTTTACAGGGTTTTAAACCTACAAATTGGCTAAAAGTAGCCTCGACTTCGTAGACCATACCAAAATGCTGGTAATGAACGCAGACATTTTGAACGAGATCTCCTTAGACACGCCATGAGGCGGTATGCACTAGTCACTCTTGTTATTGCCCTGAATGGTTAAAAATTCATGGACAGGCTTCTTGAGGCAACATCATGAGAAATGACTCCCTCTGTCCTCCAAATAAGCTAAAAAATCTGTCGGATGGTTAAGGACGGGTTCTGGCGTCTTTCTTTTGTGAATTCTGTTTATTAGGGCTGAACAGGCCCCTGAACCGGGTGAACCAGGTTTTGGAAAATGAGGTTCAAGACATCCTAGAGGTGTTGAACAAGATGCACAAAGATAAATTGCCCCAGTGTAGGATTTGTGCGATCTCGAATGCACGAGAGAGAGTTTCTGATAATCTGATTCACTATTAGGCCGACCATGCATTATAGCAGGTGCTAAAGCGAGGGAATCTTTGCCCCAAGGTGGTCCAAATCATGCAAATTGGAGGATAGTGCTTAGACATATGTAGGTTTGTGCCTGGGGGGCTGTTAGGGATAGAGACTGCTGCAGGGAGCTCGCTAATACCCTTACGGAGGATATTGAGGAGATGAGCAGTGTGCAAGAAAGTGAGCTCACTCCTCTCCGGGCAGAGCTCGAGTGGCCAACCCTTCCAGGCATAGTGGCAGAGTGTGTTCAGCAGAGGTCTCAAGTTGCGGGTTTGGAGAATGAGCTTGTCGCTTTTACTCAGAGGTTTACCACTCTGGATCACACTTAGGATGAGGAGAGGGCCGCACTAGAGGCTTGTGGGGCCGAGGCTAGCAACAGGGCTAATGGCTTAGCACTAGAGCTAGTATAGGCAAGATCCTACCTTTACTCCACTTTGAGCATGGAGTACGGGCGAGCGGACGATTAGCCTAGCGAGCCGCAGTTGGCTTTCTGTTTCCTTCAGACTGAGCTGACTAAGAGAGAGGAGGTTTTGAGAGTTACTAAAGCAGAGGTAGGCACCTTGCAGGCTTTGCTAGAGACTGAAAGACAGGGCTCTACTTCTGATTCCACGATGGAGAGGGAGTTGGTCCATCTTCGACAATCACATGACAGACTTTGAGAGATTGTTAAAGACCTGGGCTTTGATGCAGCCGGGCTACTTTGCATTCATGCTCATGATGACCCAATTCTCCGTAGTGGTTTCGAGAGATTGTGCTAGGCCGTGTCTGATCGTTTGGGCCATGTTTGACTTACTGGTGTTCTTTTCTATTTATTTTGTTTCTGCACATGAGCTATGTAGTTAGTATCCCACCATGTATGGGAAGGTCCTTCATAAATTGCTAGGCAATTGCGTAAGGCCTTCCGCTTTTGTTTGAGTTCTTAAAGCATAGTCTAGTTTGTTAGGCATGCTTAGCAATTGAGAAATGGTGGAGAGAGATGTTTATGATGATATTCAAAAGATATATTTATGAGATAAGATTTCATGTTTTAACACCAGAATGTATGAAAGAAATAGAATGGCACAATACAGGCATGTTAATGAATATGCATGCAAAAGCTTTGAAAATGCCAGATTATAAAAATAAGTGATAAATGTAAAAATCCATGCATATCAATATCTTATTTTTCCAAGGATACATCTTGTTCTAGACGGACCTTTTCCTTTTTTCATTGGGGTACATTTCCTATTGGCATAAGCTAGAACATCTTGAGAAGACCATCAGGTCGTGGAAGTATTGTAGACAAAGAGTGATCTCAGAGGTGTCTTCATATCTTGTCTTGGATGCTGGATCCATCTAATTTTCTGATCTTAATCATATATTCGAGGGGATTCCAATGACTGATTCTTCTTTGAAGATGTGACCGAACCAAGATGGCTGCCTACATACCTCCACGAGGAAGGATCAGGTCATCACGTAGTACAACTAACTTTTAATTGCTTTAATTTTTTCCTAAACCGCCATTTCAGGTTTTCAATCTAGTAGGCTCTCTCACACTCTTTCTTTTGCTCTCCTTTTGTGTAGACTGCCTTTTTGAGTTTTCAATCTATCTTTTCGTATTTTTTCATGCTCTCTTTCTTTTGGCTCTCCTTTTGTGTAGACTGCCCTTTCGAGTTTTCGATCTACCTTTTTACATTTTTTTTTGTTCTTTTATTATTATTTTTTTGACATAAAAATGTAGAAATGAGGTGCACTAAGAGGCTCCTTCATGCAAAGTACCATATGATAGCGTCAGAATTGGTGGGCATATTGAAGTCATGCTCATTCATGTCAGCTAGAATCAAGGCTCCTCCGGAAAAGGCCTTCCTTACCACATATGGGCCCTCATAAGTTGGGGCAAACTTTCCTCTTGATCAGGCATGGCCTGGTTGCGTTTTTTCAAGACTAGATCGCCTTCTTCAAAGACCCTGGGTCTAACTTTCTTATTAAATGCTTACTTGATTGCGGCGTTGGTACAATTGTCCATGGCACATTGCGGTCATGCACTTTTCATCTATCATGTTCAGTTGTTCATATCGAGAATGGGCCCATTCAGCTTCTAACAGCTTTGTCTAAGACAAAAATCCTGAAAGACGGGATCTCTACCTCTGCGGGGAGGATGGCCTCTATGCCATATACTAATGAACGCAGGGTCACATCCGTAGAATTACGAATAGAAGTGCGATATGCGCACAAAGCAAATGGCAAGTACTTGTGCCAGCCCTTGTATGTTTCTGTCACCTTTACCAAGATTTTCTTTATGTTCTTGTTAGCAGCTTCCACTGTACCATTCACTTGAAGGCGATAGGGATCTGAATTTCTGTGCTCGATCTTCAACTATTGGCAGAGTTGCTGGATCATTCTCCCAATTAGGTTCATTTCATTATCTATAATTAGCTCTCCTAGCACGCTGTAATGGCAAATAATGTTATGTTTCAGGAATCGAGCTACCACTACTTGAGTGACACTTTTGTACAAAACGGCTTCCACCCACTTTGTGAAATAATCAATGGCCACTAAGATATACTCATGACCATTTGAAGCTTTCAGAATTATGGGTTCGATGACATCCATACCCCGGCTAAGCCATAGTGCTGCTAAAGAGTGCAAGGGCTGAGAAGGAGCATTCTTCCTGTCTTGATAGGCTTGGCAACGGTGACATGTCCTTACATGTTTAATGCAATCATTTTCCATGGTGAGCTAGTAGTAACTGGCTCTCATACTCTTGCGGGCCAACAAGGGTCCATTGGCATGAGCTCCAAGTAAGCCTTCATGCATTTCCTCCATTTGATGATTAGCCTTTAGAGGCATCTACACATCAAAGCAAGGTAGAATTGTGGTTCCTTTTGTACAGGACTTCTCCACTCAAGAAAAATTGGCAGGCCATGTGCCGGATGAACTTCTTTTCACTGTCTATTGCACTAGGCGAGTATTCACTGTTCTTGGTATCAGCGTTGATATCATGGTACCATGGCTTTCCGTCAGCTTCGACTTCGACACTCATGCATTCTTTGATGTTTATGCAACAAGCTGGAACGCCACGAACTTCTATGTGCAATTGCCGCATATCATCTCCTTCTAATAACTTGACCATGCTAGCTAGTGTAGCCAAGGCATCTGCAAACTGATTATGTGCCTAGGGCAAATAGGCGAATGTGATGTTTCAGAATTAAGGAATCAAGCGACTCACACATTTCTGATACGGAATCAACTTGGCATCTTGGGCTTGCCATTTTCCTTCGATTTGGGAGATACTCAACAAGGAATCTCTAAAGAAGCTCAAGTCATAGGCGCCAAACTCTAGGGCCACTTGCTGGCCGACTATGCACTCTTCGTATTCTGTGACGGTGTTGGTGCAATCAAAATTCAGCTTGACTAAAACAGGGATTTGCTGGCCCTTGGGGGAAACTAAGACTGCTCCCATTCCATTTCCGGAAGAATTGGTGGCTCCATCGAAATAAAGTTTCCAACGCCACGGTTCCATACTGTCTGGTTCTGGCTCTAGCACCATGACATCCTCATCAGGGAAGAGGGATTCTGAAAGTTCTGGATCATTCAGCGGCAGGTCCACTAGGTAATCGGCTATGGCCTGGCCCTTGATGGCCTTTCTTGTCACAAACACAATGTCGAAATCGAAGAGCAACATTTTCCAACGAGAGATCTTCCCTGCAAAAGCTAGCTTTTCAAACATGTACTTAATGGGATCCATGCGGGAAATGAGACGCGTATTGTAATAGAGCATATACTGCCACAACTTGCGTGATGCCCATGCTAGGGTGCAACACGTCTCTTCAATGGCGATGTAGTTGATCTCACAACTGGTGAACTTCTTGCTTAAGTAGTAAATTGCACTTACTCTCTAGTCAGGCTCAGCCACTTGGCCTAACATGCAGCCCATGGAGGTTTCTTGTACTGTTAGGTAGAGGATCAACAGATATCCCGACATCAAGGGAACCAAAAATAGAAGGGTTCAACAAATACTGCTTAATCTTGTCAAAGGCCATTTGGCACTCATCTGTCCATTCTATCTCTGTGTCTTTCTTCAAGAGCTTGAACAGTGGATAACGTGTGGCGGTCAACTACGCTATGAAGCAAGCTATGTAATTGACTTTGTCGAAGAAGCTGTGAATCTGTTTCTCAGTTTATGGTGTCAGCATGTCTCAGATGGCTTGGACTTTTACTGGGTCCCCTTTGATTCCTCTTTAACTAACTTTGAAGCCAAGAAATTTACCTGACTAGCTCCAAAAACGCACTTGTTAGGGTTTAGCCTCAACCTGTACTTAACGAGGCGCTTGAACAGCTTTCTCAAATCTACCAAATGATCCCTAACAATGCGAGATTTGGTAATCATGTCGTCCACGTAGACTTCGATCTCTTTGTGCATCACAACATGGAACAAGGTTACCATTGCTCGCTGATAAGTAGCACCTGCATTTTTTAAGCCGAATGGCATGACATCATATGCATAGGTTCCCCAACGAGTGGTGAATGATGTCTTTGCTTTGTCTTCTTCGGCCATCTTGGTCTGATTGTAGCCTGAGAACCCGTCCATAAAGGAGAAGAACCTGTTTGTAGCGCTATTATCTACCAGGGTATCGATATGTGGTAACGGGCAGTTATCCTTGGGACTGACCCGGTTCAAATCCTTGTCATTGATGCACATGCGTACTTTTCCATCTTTCTTAGGCATGGGAGCAATGTTGGCGACCAATCTGAGTAGGCTATCACGGTAAAGAAACTGGCTTTCAACTATTTTTCTACTTCTTCTTTAATCTTCAAAATGATCTCAAATTTCATCCTTCGAAGGGCTTGCTGCACGGGAGGGTATTCAAACTTAACTGGAATTCTATGCACGACAATTTTAGTATCTAACCCTAGCATATCTTGGTAGGACCAAGAAAAAATCTCTCTGAATTCCTTAAGTAGCGCTATAAGCTCATGTTTCTTGTCTTTAGGAAAGTTTACCCCAATCTTGGCAGGTTTTTCATTCACGCCTTCGTCAGCAAGGTTAACCACTTCTGTCTCTTCTATGTTGGGCTTGGACCTTTTCGCTCCCTCTGTTTAAAGCTTCCAAAATATCATAAGGCAAACTCAGAATTTCCTCAAATCCTTCAATATCATGTTCCAACTCTATCATCTCATTCATGTCATCAATATCCTCGT
Organism: Lithocarpus polystachyus; assembly: GCA_033629205.1. Lineage (NCBI taxonomy): Eukaryota > Viridiplantae > Streptophyta > Magnoliopsida > Fagales > Fagaceae > Lithocarpus > Lithocarpus polystachyus. The sequence continues at coordinate 24,028,303 of CM066173.1, read as the reverse complement.
TATGGCAACAGGACGATGTATCCACTTGGGAACCAGAATAGATCCTATAGAACGGAATATATACAGAGAAACATAAGACAATTTGCACATACATATTCATAGGAAACCAAGTAAAGAGATAAATGCAATGATTTCCTGAATAATACGCTGGATAATTTCATTAATGGGTTATAGATAGGGGGATAACAAAGTTCATGCCTGATAATGATAAAATGGAAACACACATTTTTTAGAAAAATAAATTGGAGCAATGCAAACAAGAAAAATGCTTGAAATAGGAAATAAATATGCAAAATAAACTAGAAATGCTATTCCAACTCTTTTAGGCAATTGCAGAACCCAACCACAGGATAATGGAATACTCCTTACTTAGCCGATGCAACCACAAAGTAGGGCTTGACATTACAATAGCCTACTGTCTACCTTAGCACACAGGGCCTAATAGTAGAAGTCAGATCATCCCCTGAGAATATGATGGCATTCAACAAGAACTCCTCTGGACAAAGACGGATGAGACAAGCCAAATCTGATTCCTCCTTGCATGATTTTTGCGCTACATCTGATTTGATGACCTCGGCCAGAGTCGGAAAAGTGACCCTGATGTGGGGAATAGACATCACTTGGCCAATGCACTTCCTTTTCTTTCCTCTGGAAGCCTGGAAAAGCTCTTTGTTAGAGGGTTCGTAGCCTAGACCGAATCCTCCTTTGTTATCTAGGAGTTCAATCAAAGAAGCCTTCCTATGTCCTACAACATCGAGGCCTTAGCCTAATTGATAGCCAAATTTGAGCATCTCTTTAGAAGCCATTAAAGTAGTGGAGAGCCATGTTGACTCGAGTTTTAAAGCTCTAGAAATCATGGAGACTAGCTCGAAACTGTGAAAAGTTGCATCTGAAATGGCATTAGCACCAATGTAGGGGACAGAAGTTTCCTTGAAGAAAGTTAGGGGTTCCTCAACCATAATAGTGATCAACAGATCCTCGGATGGGAACTTGAGCCTCCGGTGAAGAGTAGAAGCGACTGCACCCACCGCATGTAGCCAAGGCCTCCTTAGGAGCATATTATATGGGGAATTCACCTAGATGACTTGGAAACATAGGGCCAATTCCAATTGCTAATTTGTTCTCGCCATGCACCTCCTAGAGAGTGCCATCAAAGGCTCTAATGATCATAGTGGTAGGGCAGATAAGAGAGGTATCCATATTCAAACGCTCTAAAGTGGACATTGGGCAAACATTTAGGGCTGACCCGTTGTCAATCAGTACTCTGGCAATGATCATATCTTCACACTTTACTATAATGTGCATGGGCAAAATATGCTTACTACGTTTTGGTGGTAGAGAGCATACTTTCAAGAGAGCCTTAAAGGCAGATTCTGGTTGGTGGCCAACATCATTGAGACCATACCATCAAAGGCGGATTCTGTAGCACTTGTAGGAACACATGTCTCTTTCAACACTTTCAAGAGAGCCTTGCGGTGGACATCAGAGGATAGCAATAGCGCCAAGATGGAGATCTGAGCTAGTAACTTGTTTAGCTGTTGAATCACACTGTACTATGAGTTTCTGATAATTTTCAAGAATTCCTCAACTTCTTCGGTTGTAACCCTGTTCCTGACGGGTTCGGCTGTACCCTTGCCAATCTTTTTCCTTCTCTTTTCTAGCTCCTCGAGAGTATAGCAACGGCCACTCCTAGTAAGCCTAGACAGACCTGTAGAGATATTGGAGAAGATCTTCTCTTTTCCAGTTTGAGTGGAAATTAAGGACACATCTTATTTCCAGGGGGCACGATGGCTATCTTCGTAAGGGAATGGCTTCGGCATACGAATGATAACACCCTCCTGAGTTTGCAAATTGGACGCTATAGAGAACATCTTTGGATTAATGACAACCAAACTTGGCAGAATGGCTTTAAGGGCCTTTAAACCGGATGCGCCAGAGATTCCTACGGCAGGTTTCAGCAGAATAAGAGGATCAAAACCTTGGATAGCAGGAACAATGGCGGTTCCTTCCTGTACTAATGATGAAGCTGGCTCTGCAACTACAGGCAATGCAAGAACTAGAGTGAATCCTTTGATGGCTGGTGGGGCTTGCCCTTTTCCTAGATTTGATGACCTCTGATCCACAAGTGATTCTATGATCTCCTCAATGACTACTGAAGAGGGAGGTGCTGAATTTGCCTTACCAAGGAATTTCTGTAGATATTCCTCCCAATCCTTCCTCGACCCAACTAATATAGCATTGCAGCTGGCTCCTGAATGGGTAGCTAGAGGACATAGATTGGCTGCCATGCAATCACCTCTTCGCATAATTTCCCTTTCAATCTAGATGACACCATGTTCGGCTAGACTCTGAACCTGTGCTCGAAGCACTTTACAATCAAACAGGGCATGACTGCCTTCACTGTCACAAAATGACCAGGCTCCCCAGTAAAATCCTGGGGTTCTTATACCCTTAAGATCAAGGTGGCTCTCTTGGACTAAGGCTCAGAGCATAGCCTCCCATGGGAACGACGGTGAGGAGAAATCCGGAATCCTTTCTTTCACTGTGATGATGGCGTTCACATTCCCTTCCTGATAAGGAGGCAAAGGGTTGGTGATGATGTTCGGAGTGACTGCATTATCAAACTGTATTAACTTGTTGTTTATGAGATCTTGGACACAGTCCCTCAAATGGTAACATTCTTCCATAGTATGCCTCTCGGCCCTAAATTGGTGTTCACACTTCTTGGACAGATCAAAACCAAGCGATGGAGGGCTTTCCAGCAGGTAAGCATAGAGATCTGCTATGGGCATGGGTAACGGAGTGTACTTCCGGTTTTCCCTCCTAAAAGGATGAGGTAGGTTTGTCTTCCCTTTTTGATTAAAGACTCGGTTAGGTGCTTGAGCAGACTGAGCTTGTTACTGATAAGGTCTAGTAGTTGGGGTTGCATAAGCAGAAGTAATACCCCTAGGCCTTTCTAATGCACTATCGGCCATAAGAACATCGGCTTCCTTAGTCATGCGACCGGTCATTTTCTTGACTTGTTGTACAACCATGGAACTTAGAGACTCGGCATCCATGATCTTTTTGCTCCTAATACCCTCGTTAATGCACTCCCCAATAGGGGTAAGGCTAGCAAAATGAGTGACTTGAGTGCTAATCATCTTCTCATAGTAAAGAGGCTTGAGGTTGTCAATGAACCACTTGATCATCTCATTTTCCATCATAGGGGGTTGCACTTGTGTGGCTAGCTCACGCCACCTTTGGGCATACTCTCGGAAAGATTCCCTACTCTTCTTCTTTGTTCTCATAAAGACCATGCAGTCGGGAGCTATCTCGGTGTTGAACCTGTAGTATTCCAAAAAAGAGTTGGCCACTTCCCTCCAGCTAGAGGTCTTTTCCAATCTTGCATACCATGTGGCGACAAGGTTGGTCAAACTATCAGGAAAAATCTGGCAAGGCAGAGGGTGATTATCCCCATAGGGAGCCATCTTCCTATAGAACATGCGCAAAGGTGCGTAAGGGTCTTTAGTACCATCATACTTGACAAACTCTGGTGCCTTGAACTTGGGAGGCATAATGACCTAAAGGAAGTTGGTCAAACTGTCCAGATTAACACTTCCATGGGCATTGGAGCCCTCTATGATACGAAGCTTCTCAAATAGAGTTTCCACTTGGCTTTTGACTTGGCCGATCCTAGATTCGAGGTTCTTGTCCTTAGAAGGATCTGTTTCCTGGTCATTGCCCTGGGGCAGTACATTGTGGCCCTGATCCTGCCCTGGTGGGGGCTGATTTTCATTCTCGGTTTGGAGACCTCCTTGACTACGATCGGAAGAGTTTTGTCCTCCTCCTACAACTAGCTATTGTATTATACGCATCAATTCTGACACTTGCTCTTTTAGAAGAATAATCTCCTGAGCATTTTCCTCATAGGGAGAAGTACCACTAGTAGATATCTCTCTTGGGCGATACCTAGTGACGATGGGATCATGATGTGGAGGTAGCTTAGACTGTTTCTTTTTAGCAATCTTTTGATCCTTGGGAAAGAATGGGAGGTGAAAGAAGCGGGGTGTGTTTGACAATGTGGAAACACAACACCGAAAACAAGTTAGTTTATACTGTTGCTATTTAACATGCACCTATCATTTTTAGAAAAACTTGGCTTTGCACCCTTGATTAGGTATCTATCATGGTGAGTTTCTATTATGATGCAAGATTAATGCACAAGATTGGCAAGTAACCGAAACTTTCATGACAGGCTCAACGATGTGGGAAGGACCCTTCTTTTGATTATAGCTTGTACAAGATTTGCTTTTACAACGCTAGGTTCATCGGCTCCAATGATGGGCCTTTTACAATACATGGAAATGCAATCGCGAGAAAAAGCTCGGCTTCTAATACTGTGGACTTCTTGGGGAAGCTTTTGGACACTAGGATCTCTTCGTAACTTGGACAGTATGGATCTTTTGGACCTTTGGATCTTTTAAAAGAGCCCTTGGATTCCGGACATCTAGGACCTTTCGACAAGTTTCACATCTTGGTAATCTAGGCAGCGTAGATCTCTTGGCAATTCGGATCTCTTTGCAATTTAGATCTTGGACCCTCTTGGCCACTTTGTCATCTTGTGATCTCTTTGACGATTTAAGCTTCTAGGCAATCTTTTCAGATCTTTTCTTGGAAAACTCTTGAACTCTTGATGTTTTGGAATCCTTGAAGGTTTTTTGGCAGCATTTCCACCTGAACAGAGTTTCAACTACTTACCACAGATTTTATCTTTGCAGAATTAGGTGATGAGACCATTTTGTGTATGCATGAGTGCCCTTGTGGGGTTGTAAACCCTTAGGGATAGGGTATGATCTAGCATTACAAGCAACAAGGTTGCTTTCCCTAGGGGTTTAATCATGGATGTTGTGCAAACAAGATAGAAAGAACCTGAAGTAGAGCATAATTTCTTTGGTGCATGCAAAAAAGGCACACCTGTTACAAGACAGTTTCCCCTAACCTCTAGCCCTATTAGGGTATCCTTTCCTAGGCTCAGATGTTCACTCTTTAGGCTTCACCTAGTCTTGATGGGCTCTGGCCTTGATCTAGTCCTCACGGGTTTGACATAACTAGGCCAACTGTATGCAAAGGCTTAACTCGTAGGTTGTTCCTATCCTAGGGTACTCAATCGCCATACCCCTTCCTTCATGAAAGTTGTGGGGCAGGAAGGATCGAAGGGGCATTTTCAACTACTCCTGTCCACCCATGGACCCCAAAGTGCCTACAGCATCAATCCCGAATCTAACTTAGGTAACATTGCCGATGTTTTCGTTTGGGCATCTACAAATGGGGTGATGAAATTCCCAAAGAGATGTGACTGCGCCAGTAGTGCGGAACCCGAGTTTGGCTAAAAAATGGTGTATATGTCATGCAATCCTTAATGAAAGGGAAAGATTTTTCCAAACACAGCAGATATAAATATATATAAAAGCGGATAAAGGTGTAGCAGAAATTAAATTTTGCTACCCTATGTTTGCATGTGAAGGAAAGCTGTAAAGCATGTGAGGAAAACGGTAAAGCATGTGAGAAAAGCTGTAAAGTATGTGAGGAAAGAGGTAAAGCATGTGAGAAAAGCGGTAAAGCCCCATGTGAAAATACCTCAAAGCCACCCTTTTAGAAAAGGATTTTTTTTGGAAAATTTTTTTTGCTCTTTTGAAAATAGTCTACTAGGATATATTAGAAGCCTTTTTCAAAAGGAAAGCCCCTAAGGCCAATGCCAATTTCTTTGTTTTTTGAAAGCCAATGTCCTAAGATTATGGTTTTATCAAAAACTCTAAACGCTAAACTCTCATTGATCCCAAATGGAGTCGCCAATCTGTCGACACCCGACCCAGAACGAAGAACCATAGGGCCTTCGTCCGACCACCCGCTGTGGTGACACTCCCACTCACGCGGGGCCCTTTGGAGGCCCCTCTCGATGACTATGTGGTGGTTTGCACGTGTTGGGACATATGTGATTCATGTTAGGAACATATGTCAATATTTATGTAATTGGCTAATCCTTTAACAAAACGTACTTTACTTGTAATTGGGTAGATTTAGGATGTGTTTGATACTTCAAGAAACCTTGTTTCAAGATCAAGTGTTAAAATCATGCAAGTCTGTCCAAGATTCAAGTCAAGAAAGTGCTTGTCATTAAAGCTCGACAGCTAGCATCTATCGAGCTCAAGAAGCTTTTCCAGCCCCGTGGCTCGACAGCTGCTCGACAGCTTCTCGACAGAAGTTATCTGTCGAGGTTTAAGAAAAATAGATTTCTGTTTTTGTTTTCTTGGGATCCATGACTGTGTCTTTGGGCTTGCTTTTCTCCTAACCCTAGAGATATAAAAGGATTGTTTTAAGGGCCGTCAAAGTGTTCGCAAGTTGCATAAGCATTGAGCAAATTCTGTTCAAGCAAATTGTGAGCGGAGACAAAGTTTTGCCCTAGTTCATCTCTTGTGAAGAAGTTGCTGTGTATGTGCACCGTAGGGTTTTGTGACCAAGCATCTTCTTGATCTTCATTGTGTAATGAATTGAAGAACTTTGCAGCCAACAGACTTCTCTAGTTGGTGATTGAAGTCGCGTACTGGGATCTGCGCAATTGGTTAGTCACGTACTTGGGAGCCATGCATCAAATGGAGAAATTGTCACTACAGAACAAGTCCAATTGTGTATTGGGGTAAGGATTCAACTGTAGGTTGATATATAAGGTACTGGGATTCCTTTACTTGTAACTGCTTGTTGTGATAATAGTGGAATTTCGGGAGTGGTGACCTTAAAATCACCCGGTGGGGTTTTTGCCCTGTAGGTTTTCCCCATTCGTAAACAAATCACTGTGTCAATTTATTTTCCACTGCATACTTTAGTTATTTGGTGTTTTTTTGTGCTACCACGCGCTTTGCATGTTAATTAACTTAATTAATTCACTTGACTAAATTAATTGGTTAATTTATCATAAGGAGTCAATACATTTTTGGCCTATCAGCACGGAACTTTGGGTGCTCTCTCTCTCTCTCTCCCGGTGGAGGAAGGTAGGTCTACCTTTAGAGGTGTAGCAGGAATCTTGGCCAAATTTTAAGGGAATTACCAAAGGTAAGTGAAGTTGCCACCAATCATTGGGCTTTTCTAAGGTGTGATTGGTCACCTGTTTTTAGTTGATTTTATTACAAATCCTAAGTTAAGAAAAAGGACATTTTTCATAATCTAAAGTGGATGGCAAAAAATCTTGATTCTTAAATTCAGAAGTTTGGTTACGTGTGGGGAAGGTGTTAGGCACCCTATAACGCCTGTCCAAGGACATTCCTTTGTTTTGATAAAACCTTAATTTTTAGAAATTGGCAGTAAAAACATGATTTCGGCATTGGCTTTCGGGGCTTTAAATGCATGGGGGCTTTGAGGTTTGGATTTTGAATGGGTGTGGTCCCAATCTATGCTTTTACTAAGGCATTCGAGCAAAGTGCCAAATTTCCACGGCAAAAACCCAGCGACATGTCGCCTTGCTTTCGTAGCAGGAATTAGGCATCGCTCACCTTAGGTGACACGGACTTTAATGATCACACCAAAAAAGAGCGAGCAGGTATATATATATATATATATATATATATACACATATAGCATGCACAATGCAAGCATATAGAGTAGAAAAGTAAATGCCTACAAATCTAGAGCATGGCCCAAAATATAAGTGCAGGAAAATAAACAGGGGTCGCCATACTCTAGAGATGAGGACAAATGGTACATGGCATGATATACCTAATACAAACCATCTCAGGGAGAAAGGGAAACGAAGGGGTTTAAAAGAGTACATAACAAAAGGAAAGGCTAAACTCCTAAATCTACTAAACATTGCCACTTGGCTTAACCATATGCTTGCATCCGTGCCCTTTTTGCCTGCACCTGGGAGATTATGCCCTCGCTCCAAACGTGTTTGCTCCATGTGTGTACATGCAAAGGTAAAGACAAGAAACTAGCAGACAAGAAATGGAAAGAAGAGATGCAAAGAGCCTATGAAAAGGCATAAAGCAGATAAGCATGATAGGCATGGCAAGCAAAGAAGTAAGGATACGAGCAAATAGGCGAAAAGGCAAACAACAAAGTGAGCAAACAAAAAATGGTGTCCGCGAGGGACAAATGTAAGTTTGGATCGGGTGTCCATAGCTTCATTGTGTTAAGTATGGACGACACACTAGCAAGCAAGACTCATGTATGGACATGTAAGTAAATGTGTAAAAATGCATATAAAGCCAACGGGTGGCACAAACAAGCATGGTAAGCATATTATCGCACGGAGCGGAAAAGGGGAAAGGTATGCACGAAACAACTGGCATCATGGTGATGCATCCTGTTAGGACATATGTGATTTGATGTTAGGAACATATGTCAATATTTTATGAAATTGGCTAATCCTTTGACAAAACGCACTTTACTTGTAATTGGTTAGATCTAGGATGTGTTTAATACTTCAAGGAATAAGGTTTCAAGTTCAAGTATTAAAGCCATGCAAGTCTGTCCAAGAAACAGGTGAGAAAGTACTGGATTTTAAAGCTCGACAGCTAGCATCTATCGAGGTTTAAAAGCTATTTTAGCCCGTGGCTCGACAGCTAGCTCGATAGATGGCTATCTATCAAGGTTTATGAAATTCAGTTTTTCAAAGCTGAATTCACTCCAATCCGTGAGTAGGTGTTTAGGCTTTCTTTTCTCAAAACCCTAAACATATATAAGGATTATTTTAAGAGCCGTCATAGGTTACACAATTGCCCAAGTTTATGCAAATTGTGACTGGAGATAGAATTTGCCCTAGTTCATCTTTTTCTTGAAGAAGTTGTTATGTTTGTAAACCGTAGGGTTTTGTGACCAAGAAAATTCTTGAGCTTCATCGTCTGGATGAACTGAAGAGCTTTACAGGCGATATCTTTCTCTAGTTGGTGATCAAATCGTGTACTGGGATCCGTGGAATTGGTTAGTCACATACTAGGAGCCATGCATTACAAGGAGAGATTGTCACTACAGAACAAGTCCAATTGTGTATTGGGGTAAGGGTTCAACTGTAGGTTGGTAGAAGGTACTGGGATTCCTTTACTTGTAACTGCTTGTTTTGATAATAGTGAATTGTCGGGAATGGTGACCTTAAAATCACCCGGTGGGGTTTTTGCTGTGTTGGTTTTCCCCATTCGTAAAAAAATCACTGTGTCATTTACTTTCTGCTGCATACTTAGTTATTTGGTGATTTTTTTATGCTACCACGCGCTTTGCATATTAATTTGATTAATTAATTAACTTTACTAATTAATCAATTAATCTATCAGACGGGGTCAATACATTTTGGCCTATCACATCCCAAATAGTTACATCCAAACATGGCCTCATAAGCGTTAGATGTAACCACACAACCACAAACCCACTAAAAGCGTCAAGCGTGGCAAAGCCTTGAACTAGAAAGGCTAGCACGACCATAAAGCATAAAAGCGAGCAAGCATAGACATGCAAATAGGGGTGATCCAAACCCTTTGATGTAGGCCAAGGTGTATAGACGATGAAAAAGACCAAAAGGTCTAGATCGATTCCCAATCATTAGGCCAAAACACAATAAAGAAAGACAAAGCGACAAAATGGCTACAATAGCACATGGCATGATAAACATAGCCTAGGTCTAGGCATACAAACATGGTATGGAGCGCACAAGAACATGGAATATAGCATAAAGCATGTAGAGAACATAGATCCAAGCACATAGACATGTGAGACCATAGATCTAGACATATAGGCATAGAAACATACATTTAAACATGTAGAAACTTAGCACATAAACATGGAAAAACATGAATCTAAGCATATAAGCATGTGAAGACAAGGATCTAACCATATAGCATGGAAATAAATACATAAAACACATAGATCCAAGCAAGTACAAGCATGTGAGCATGTAACCCTAACGTCTACCTAGGACTAAAAGAGGCATAAAACATAGGAAAACATGGCATAAAGTCAAAAACATGTAGATCTAAACATATAAGCATGTAAGGATGTAGATCTAAGCATGAAATATGGCAAAAAGCATGAAAAGCATGGAGATTTAAACTAGAAACACAAATAAAGCAAGAAACATGCTAAGGAGAAAGATAAATCATGTTATTAAGGCATAAAAGCAAAACAAACGCTAGAAAAAGATTTAGGAGGCTAGGGGTGTGGATGGTAGCCAAAAATCTTCACCCACACCCCTAAACCCCAAATCCCTAGTGTAGAACCAAGGAAAAAAAGATTAGGTATAAGGACAATACCTTGTGTCTTTTGGAGTAGAGAGAAGAATCAAGAAGTTTTGATGTGTTTTTTGTGTTTGGAAAAGGGAAAAACGTGTGGAAAAATACTAGGCAGAAAGCAAAACTTAGAAAAATGTGTCTCCTCTAGGTTTGTATGTACCTAATGTTCGTAGGAATTTAATTTCTGCAACTTATATGGGTAAAAATGGATATTGTGTTATCCTTAAAGACAATGTTGTAATAAAGAAGGGTAAAGCATTTATCTGTTCTGGCAATATTGTGGGTAGTCTTTATATTTTAACTCCCGATAAGCATGAATTATATAATTCTGAATTAGATAATAACTCTCATGTAAAATCATTAAAGAGAAAGTTTCTTTCTATTAATGATGCATATCTTTGGCACTTACGTATGGGTTATATTAATCCAAACAGAATTCAAAGACTTATCAAAGATGGTCTCTTAGAGCCATTGGACTTTGATGAATTTTCAGTTTGTGAATCTTGTTTGGAAGGCAAAATGACCAAGCGACCTTTTAATGCAAAAGGTAGAAGAGCCCAAGAGTTGCTTGAATTAGTTCATTCGAATGTTTGTGGTCCTATATTAACCCAAGCAAAAGGAGGTTATGAGTACTTCATCACTTTCACCGATGATTACTCTAGATTTGGTTATGTGTACCTAATGAGACGGAAGTCCGAAGCCTTTGAAAAGTTCAAAAAGTTTAGGGCTGAAGTTGAGAATCAATTAGGTAAATGCATAAAGGCCATTCGATCTGATCGTGGTGGCGAATACCTTTCTTGGAGATTTCAAGGATTACTTAACTCAAAATGAGATTGTATCCCAATTGAATGCACCTGAAACTCCCCAACAAAATGGTGTAGCGGAAAGAAGGAATATGACTCTTTTAGAAATGGTTAGGTCCATGATGAGTTACTCGACTTTACCAGTTTCTTTTTGGGGATATGCACTAAAAACTGCAATGCATATTTTGAATTTAGTTCCATCAAAATCTGTTCCTAACACACCTACGGAATTGTGGAGTGGGCGCAAGCCTAGTATGAAATATCTCCACATTTGGGGATGTCCAGCACATATGTTGAAAGGGAAGTCTGATAAGTTGGAAGCTAAAACGGAAGTATGCATGTTTTTAGGGTATTCAAAGGAAACTAAAGGTTATTTATTCTATAATCATAAGGATAACAAAGTGTTTGTTAGCACCTATGCCAAATTTTTGGAAGATGATTACGTGAATAATTTTAATCCTAGAAGTAAAGTTGTCTTGACTGAAATGAATGAACCTGTAATTGAACAACCAATGGTTGAAACATGAGATGTCTAGTACACAGGTGCCTCGTCGTAGTGGGAGGAATATTAGGCCACTTATAAGATTCATAGGTCTTGGAGAGACTTATGAGGCTATCTCATAGGAGACCGAAACTGATCCTTACACTTATGAAGAAGCAATGAATGATATAGATGCACATCATTAGGTTCAAGCTATGAAATCTGAATTAGATTCCATGTATTCTAATCAAGTTTGGGATCTTGTAAAGGCGCCTAACGGCATTAAACCTGTTGGTTACAAATGGGTTTACAAGAGGAAGAGAGGGATAGATGGAAAGGTTGAAACCTTTAAAGCAAGGCTAGTGGTGAAGGGGTATACTCAAAAAGAAGGTATTGATTATGAGGAAACCTTTTCACCAGTAGCAATGCTAAAATCTATTAGAATTCTCTTATCCATTGCTGCTTATTATGATTATGAGATTTGGCAAATGGATGTCAAGACTGCATTTCTTAATGGCAATCTTGAAGAGGAAATCTATATGAAGCAACCAGAAGGTTTCATAACAAAAAACCATGAGCATATGGTATGCAAGTTGAATAGGTCCATTTATGGACTTAAGCAAGCATCTAGGTTATGGAACATCAGATTTGATCAAGCAATCAAATCATTTGGTTTTGAACAAAATCTTAATGAACCATGTGTATACGAAAGACATCAAGACAAAGTAGTAATGTTCCTAGTGCTTTATGTTGATGATATTCTACTCATTGGAAATGATGTAGGTGTAATGTCATCAGTAAAGGTTTGGTTGTCAAGCCAATTTGATATGAAGGACTTGGGTGAGGCTAACTTTATTCTAGGGATCAAGCTTTGGCGAGATCGCAAGAATAAAATGTTAGGCTTATCACAAGCTAGATATATAGATAAGGTTCTAGAACGGTTTAGCATGCAAAACTCCAAGAAAGGATTACTTCGTTTCAGCCATGGAGTTCCTCTGTCTGATGACCAAAGGCCTAAGACTCAAGAGGAAGAATATATGATGAGACAAGTTCTTTATGCTTCTGCAGTAGAAAGTCTCATGTATGCCATGCTTTGTACTAGACCAGATATCTGTTTTTCAGTTGGCATGGTCAGCCGATATCAATCAAATCCAGGACCACAACATTGGCAAGCTGTAAAGCATATTCTCAAGTATCTATAGAGAACGAGAGATTATATGCTTGTTTACCGTTGTGAGGATTTGATTCCCATTGGCTATACAAATTCAGACTTTCAATCGGATCTAGATTTCAGAAAGTCCACGTCAGGATGTGTATTCACCTTGGGAGGTGGAGCCATAAGTTGGAGGAGTGTTAAGCAATCTTGTATTGCGGACTCCACCATGGAAGCTGAATATATTGCTGCTTGTGAGGCGGCAAAGGAAGCTATTTGGCTCAAGAAATTCCTTTCTGATCTTGGTGTAGTGAGAATAGAGCAAGTTCCTATCACATTGTTTTGCGACAATAGTGGAGCGGTTGCACAATTCAAAGATCCAAGGAATCACAAGAAAGGAAAGCACATTGAGAGAAAGTACCACATCATTCGAGATATTGTTGCTCGTGGAGATGTGGTGGTAGCAAAGATTGAAAGTGCAAATAATCTAGCAGATCCCTTTACCAAAGCCTTGCCTCAAAGGACCTTCGAGTCACATTTGGAGGGAATGGGAGTTAGATTAGTGCACAATAGTCTTTAGGGCAAGTGGGAGATTGTTAGGATAAGTGCCCTTAAATCCTATTGTAATATGTCATGTATGATACTATGTATGACATTATGATAAATGATGTATGACTTAATATTATGATTAATAAAGTTGTTTTGTTATTATCTAAAATAATGGTAACATGAATATTCGGACATTATCAGATAGTCCATGAGATGCATAGTATGTGATTTATGTGATTTAGTCACAGAAGATATAGATCACAAGTTCTTTGTAAACTCAGAATTTTGGTTCGTAGTCGGTGATGAAATTGGGCATTTCATCTGTGAAGACTATAACATATTAATTACGATGATTTGTCTTGATCATGGAAGTGGTGACTTCTAGTTGATATCTTGATATGTTTTAAGAGTTAAGACATATTGAACTGGACCGCTGTGAGATTTATTATTCTCCTAACGACTGTCAATTGAATAATAAATCTCATGATTTGTATTCACATAAACTCTTAATCCTAAGAGAATAATGGACCTGATCATGAAATGTAGGTTGCTTTGATATATCAGGAGTGAGATATAAAGTAACGGTCAAAACCTCAGTATGTTGGGCAACCACATTTAGTGTTGATGGAACATATATTCTCAAGATGGAATTCATAGTCTCTTAACGGAAATATAAAATATTCCCTTGAGATAAGTTTAATGGGTTCAGTTATTCAGAGAGTTAGGCCTAACCACTTTAGTAAGACTAAAGTATATATTAATGAAATTAAATTTCATAAATATATGATGAATAAATTAAAAGGATTAAACCGGGTACTCAAGGATTAAGATGTAGTAATTTACAAAGTGACAGTCTATATTCATGACTTTGTATTACTATGAATATTTTATGAAGGAGTTGCATGTATAATAAAGTCTTGGAATATAATTTATTGATAAGGCCTAGAGTGCAATTATATTTATATAGTGGTATTAAATATAATTAATGGTAACTTTGGACTTGCCAAGAGTTGACAGAAAAGCCCAAGGCCCATTGGAGCTAGTGTCTTATTTGTTCCTTTTTGGTCCCACTCCAAGCCACACACTAAAGCCCAATTAGGAAGGCCCAAAAGGCTTACCCAATTAGATAATCAGTTATGTGGAGAGAAACATACAGAATTTTATATAAGAATGAAGTGGTTTGTATGTTCACATAAGAGGAGAAAAAGAAACTTCTTCATATTCTCTCTAGAACAACACATAGAACTGATTGAGAGACCACACATCTTAGGCATCAAGTGGAATTGGAGTGAAGATTAAAAGTGTTCCCGAGTACTCCTAATCTTTGTTTTGAAATTCACCATACCAAGGTACACTCTCTTGATCTTATGTTCTGAAATTTACATTGCACATGTTATCTATTGTGAATGAAGTAGATCCGTTAATTTTTTTGCTGTATATCTTTTGTATGCGATACAAACATATCATTTTCCATTATTGGTATCAGAGCGGTCTTCATTTCGAATATGTATAACATGTTTTGTGAGTTTTGGAATTAGAGATAATAGTTTCATCATGTTAGAAGATTTTATATGCATTCAATTTTCTGCATGGTTGTTGAAACTATGATTTGATAAAAACTGATGTTGATGTTATGTTGTTGTTTAAATTTGAATTTAAGTATGTTAAATTGATCTTTAAGGCTATAGCATCAATAGTTTTCAGTTTTGATATCAAATTCTGCATATCATGTTCATATGGTAATTGTTTGTTCATGAAAAGTCATAGAAAACTGTTTGCAATTGTTCTGGAAAAAATGAAAACACGGGTTTTTCGCGGGTAAGCTTTACTCGCGAAACAATCACGAGACAGTAGCGAAAGTCTCTGTTTGATTTTGTGTTTTTAATTTTTTCCTTAACTTGTTTTCGCGGGAAGCGCTTAGTCGCGGGATACCCGCGAAACAGTCACGAAAGGCTGTGTATAAAGTGCTTAGTATAAAGTGCAAGGCTGTGTATAATTAGTTTATGCATGTTTAAAAGATAAAAACCTTTAATTTAAAATATCTAGTGGGAGAGAGATTCAAGGGTTGGATCTCACGGCCTCCATTATCGGTTCATAGTAGTGTGGGGTAAGCACCTCGTCTTGGCATATATGCCTCGCGATCCCAAAGGAGGGTGTTTACTTCATAGTACTACAAGGTTGAACTTATCTGTTTAAAGTAGTGTGGACAAGCACCTCGTCTTGGCGCATATGCCTCGCGATCCCAAATGAGGGTGTTTTGTTCTATGGTACTACAAGTTTAAAACCTTTTATTTTTATAGGAACCTCAAACAAAAATTTTTGACTATAATCATGATCTTTGAACCTCCACACCATTATGGGAATTTATTTTATATAGCTAGCGGCTCCCTCGCAATATATAAAGCCAAGACATATTGGATCTCATTTGCTATAAGGGAATCGTTGCATCCAACGGTTATGTTAGATAGTATTATACTATTATTATTATTATGCCAATTCAATTCAAAAACTAAAATTTTATCCCTTCTCACCTTCCAACAAACGTGTATGATTTTTTAAGGTATGATTGAAATTTGAAAATAAAGTTCTAAAGAATGAAAATAGAAAATTTTCAATTTATTCTTAGAAAAATAGATTAAAGTAATTTAAAGCCTTTCTTCTCAAAAAAAAAAAAAGTAATTTAAAGCTTACTATATTTATATTTGCCTTTCCAAAAAAAAAAAAAACTATATTTATATTTGTGACTAGCAAATGTATTTGGGAAACAAAATAACTTTTATTGTGGGTTAAAGTTAGCTCAACTGGTAAAGTCTATGATGGTTAAATAAGAAATCTATAGTTCAATTCCCGCCTATATTGGTGTCTTGATCTGATGATAAAGAAAATCATCAGGAGCGGATGCCATAGGTTAAAACTCTTTAAAAAAAACTTTTATTTTATAGTAAGTTTAAGTTTTTAATTTTTAATTTTCACTAACTTTTCTTGGATATAAGATATGTAACGCATGTTTAACCTATTTTATTGTTTGAAATTTAAATTACAATAGAAATTCATCATTAGACATAAACAATATGTAGACCCATCAACTTTGGTGAGGTACTATCCAACATAATCTCTCTCATATAGAAAATTTCAAAATTAGGTTAGACAATGAGATAGTCTTTCCATGTTTGATAACATTTTATCGACTAACATAGCTTGTATCTTAAAACTAATTTATTTCAGAATGCTTACTAATTTTCACCCCAAACAAAAATAAACTAAAATGCTTTTTCTTTCATCTTTTTTATGTATGAGAAATGAGAATGTTATTGTGTTAGTAATGCGTGTTACATGTCTTTATTTTCTCATAATTAGATAGTTACAATCAGTGTCGACTGAACCTATAGGCCATTTAGGCCACCGCCTAAGGCCCCCACTTGTAACAGGGCCCCTAAATAGTAATAATATATTATATAGTATTGATTTCTCATTTGAGAAAAAAAAGCCTCGTTTCTCACAAAACAAAAAACTGAAGTGACATGAAGGCTAATCCCACCACTAAATCTTTAGCTTGCAAAAGAAAAGATTACAAAAGGCAGAAATCTTTAGCTTGCAAAAGAAAAGATTACAAAAGGCAGAAAGAAGAGACAAATAAGAAAAGGCTGGAAAAAAAAAAAAAACACTCACTCTCTAACTCTCTCCATCTTGATTCTAAAAAAAAAAAAAAAAAACACTCTTTTTAGTTGGCTTACTCATCAATTGGTGTTGGCAATAAACTTGGTGTGTTCATAGATCTTCATTTCAAGTTCGTTTTTTGTTTTCTCTTCCTTTGCCTCTTTCGTCTTCTTCATGGTTTGCTGTTGGGTGTTTGGTGTTTTTTTTTTTTTTTTTTTTTTTTTTTTTTTTTTTTTTTTTTTTGAAGAGGAGTTTGCTCATTGCTAGCACTGCTAGGTTTTTATTCTTCTTTTTGGCTGAACTTTAGTTTAGTTGTACACTTGTACTCTTTTTTGTTTGTTCTCTTAAATTTTGATTGCATTAGATTTCTCTAGAAGGCTATGGAATGGTACGAATGAACCCACTTAAAGAGTTATAGTATTGATTCTAGACTTCTAGTCTTACACGTTTTGTTTTGTTTTTATTTTTATTTTTTTTTAAAGAAATCAGATTTAGTGGTATGGAAGTTAAAGTATTGATCCAGTGATCTTAGTCCTACACTTTCTTTCTTTCTTTTTTAAAGAAATTAGATTTAGTTGGATGGAGCCATGGAGGGATAGTGGGCTGGTCTTAGTCTTAGTGGATCAAGTTGTGTCCTACACATTTTGCTAGTGGGCTAGTCTTAGTGGATCCAATCAAGTTGAGTCCTACACATTTCGCAAAAAAAAAAAAAAAAGGTTTACTGCTACACAAAAAAAAAAAAAAAAAAAAAGAGTATTGATAACAAAATTATAAATTTAGAATAATTTACTTTGTATTAATATTAATTTTAATTTTTTTGTGCAGGTTTAAAGTGTAAAGTGATCATATTAAGTAAAGCTGCAATTGTGCTTTTGATAAACCAGGTTCTATTGTTTTATACATTAAATTTATATTATTCTAGTTAAATTGTAATATTCTACTAAAAAATATCCATCTGGATATAAAAAAAAAAAAACAAAGAGAAGAACTAATTGAATCTCAAAAGGGAGCTATAGACAAATTTATTACTAGTAAAAAACAAAATCTTGCAGAAAATTTGAGTAAAGGTTTAATAAATGAACAAGAAATTCATTAAAAAGAGTTAGAAGATAATGAAAATATACAACAAAATGATAATAGCAAAGGTGGTCATGATAATGTTCAAACATGTAATGTCACCATTCTTGATAATGAAGCTCAAAATAATTTAGAGGAGAGTGAAAATATTAATGATCAACCTAATTATATTCCTACAAATATTTTTGATCCAAGTCAATGGAAAACTATTGATATATAATTAAGAGATTTGTTAGTAGAAAATGGTCCAATAAGAGTTGATGATCTAAACTTTCCTATAGATAAGAACTCTAGACATTTTTCTACTTCGCATTATATTCGAAAATTACCAAATGGGGAGAAACATGATAGAAAATGGTTAGTGTATTCGAAAGACCTAGATAAAGTATTTGGTTTTTGTTGCAAGTTGTTTAATTCAAAACCTAATACAAATCAACTAGCTAATGGAGGAACTAAGGATTGGAAAAATATTTGTTCTATTCTTAAAAATCACAAAACAACCAATGAGCATATTACTAATATGAATACTTGGATTGATTTAGAACTAAGATTATTGAAGAATAAAACAATTGATAAAAATGTCCAAGAACAAATT
The DNA here is from genome assembly GCA_033629205.1 of Lithocarpus polystachyus. Classification (NCBI taxonomy): domain Eukaryota; kingdom Viridiplantae; phylum Streptophyta; class Magnoliopsida; order Fagales; family Fagaceae; genus Lithocarpus; species Lithocarpus polystachyus. The sequence continues at coordinate 24,009,735 of CM066173.1, read as the reverse complement.
AAGAAAGAGAAAGATCATTGGAAAAAAGTGTTATTAAGAATAATAGCGGTGGTAAAAAATCTTGGTAAAAATAATTTGGCATTCCGAGGAAAAAACAAAAAGATCTTTCAAGAAAATAACGGAAATTTTTTAAGTATAATTGAAATGATTGCAGAATTTGATCCAGTAATGCAAGAACATGTTTGACGTATTCAACATGGTGCAATCCATAATCAGTATCTTGGACATAATATACAAAATGAAGTGATACAATTATTAGCAAATGAAACTAAAAGTAAAATAATAAAAAAGATTAAAGAAGCAAAATACTTTTCAATTATACTTGATTGTACCCCTGATGTAAGTCATCAAGAACAAATGACTCTCATACTAAGATGTGTGGATATTTCAACAAGTCCAATAAAAATAGATGAACATTTTGTGGAATTTTTAAATGTAGATAATACTTCTGGAAAAGGTCTTTTCAATGAAATTATAAATGCAATAAAAAATCTTGAACTTGATATTAATGATGTACGTGGACAAGGATATGATAATGGGTCTAATATGACAGGGAAAAAACAAGGGGTACAAAAAAGAATTCTTGATATAAATCATAAAGCATTTTACACGCCATGTGGTTGTCATAATCTCAACCTTGTCCTATGTGATATGGTTAATTCTTGTCCTAAAGCTATATCTTTTTTTGGAGTTGTACAACGTATATACACACTATTTTCTTCTTCCACAAAGCGATGAAAAATTTTACAAGATAATGTGACAGGTTTAACTCTTAAGCCATTGTCACAAACACCTTGGGAAAGTAGTGTGAAAGCAATAAAATTTCAAGTTCTAGAAATAAGAGATGCTTTGTTACAATTGGCAAAAACAAGTGAAGATCCCAAAACAAAAAGTGAAGCTGATTGTTTAGCAACATATGAGATTGAAAGTTTTGAGTTTTTGCTAGCTATGACTATTTGGTATGACATATTATTTTCTATTAACTCTGTTAGTAAAAATTTACAATCGAAAGACATGTATATTGATGTTGCTATAGATCAATTAAAAGGTCTCATGTCTTTTTTAAAAAAATACAGAGAAGATGGATTTACATTTGCTATGAATTCATCTAAAGAAATTGCAACCAAAATGGAAATAGAGCCTATATTTCATGAAAAACGTATAATTTGTAGGAAGAAACAGTTTGATGAGACAACACAATCCGCTGAAGAATATTTTAGAATTAATTATTTTTTATATATAGTAGATCAAGCTATTTCTTCAATTGAAAGTAGGTTTGAACAATTTCAAATATATGAAAATATTTTTGGTTTTTATTTAATTTTGAAAAACTAAAATCACTAGATGATGATAGTTTGAAAAAAAATTGTCTTAATCTTGAATGTTTTCTCACACATGAAACTTATTCCGATATTAATGGCATAGATTTATTTCAGAACTAAAAGTTTTAAAAGAAGTTTTGCAAATAAATGAAAAATCTCCAATTAATGTACTAAATTATATAAAGAGGCTAGAATCTTTTCCAAATGCATGTATTGCTTTCAGAATATTGCTAACTAGATTTGTTACAATTGCTTCTGCAGAAAGAAGTTTTTAAAAATTAAAATTAATAAAATCCTATTTAAGATCAACTATGTCACAAGAAAGATTAAGTGGTTTAGCCATATTATCAATTGAAAAGGAAATATTAGTGGAACTTGAATGCAAAAATTTAATTACTAATTTTGCCTCTCAAAAAGTAATAAAAATAAATTTTATTTGAAAAAAATATATAAATTTATAATTAAATATAATAAAAGGCCCCGTTTAAAGCTTTCGCCTAGGGCCCCCAAATTCGTTGAGCCGGCCCTGGTTACAATAGCCAGAAGAGCAATACATGCCACTAAATTTGACAGCACTTTGTGTCGTTGACCTGCCTCTTCCTGCAGTTGAAAGTTTATTTTGGCTATAATGATAGATATGACATATAGGGACTTACTAGTACCAAGTATGTTAGTAAAAAACATTTACTATGTGATTACTAGGCAATGGCAAGAGACATATGTCAAATACTTTTAGGTGGTGTTTGAGACGGAAAATCCACATTACTCCTAGTATTCAGATTATTGGGAATGTGATATCTTACAATCTAAATATTTAGGAATGTAACTATTTTCTATGTTTGGTTTAATTGGGAATCTAATAAGATTCTTAGAAATGTGAGATTATACTATTTGGTTTATTCTTAAGAATCTTAAATGAAATATTTATTTTTCCCATACTATCTCATATTTGTAAATTTAATATCAAGTTTTTTTTTTAAATCTTCCTCCAAATAAATAGTGACAAAAAAAAATGTAAACTATTAAATTATGACAAATACATTAAAACTATAGTCTAACATTTCAAAATGACAAGCAGTACAATACAAAAATAACTATTTAAATTCTTATTTCTTTATGAAAAATCTTGTTGATAAAAGTAAATAATTTATTTTACTTTAGCATCTAACCAATCCCAAATAGGAAATATAAAAAGGGGAAAAATTAATTCTTAACCATAATTTTAAAAAAGAGCTTAATCCATAACAAAACAACCTGACAAAGTTTAGGTCTATAAGATATTGATGATTTGTTTTATGTTTTATCTCCACTGCTTAAATGATAAGGAAAAATGGTTAAATTGTCAATTTATAAAAATACAATTTTCTTTAAACTTTGGAATCTAGATACCCACTTGTTTCAAAGAGAATCCACATTCCTACAAAAAGGGAGTTAAGAGAAAATCCAGATTTCCCTGGCAACTGATTCTTTGGTGTGATTTATAACCAAACCAAGGAAGTTAATATCGTATCGAAGGCTGTACCGGTTTGACCAGCGGTACGATATATTTCGGATACCGGTCAATATCGATGTACCCTTAAATTTATAATAACATATTTCTCTAAATTAATTACTTATTTTTAATATGATTATTTCTTGCTCAAATATCAACCCATTAATATAACCTGACATACTAGATTGTAATAATAATAAAAAGATAAAAAGGTGATTTTAATTATTAAAAAAAAATTCATTGGATTGGTAGCCAGCCTAAAAGTCAAGTATATTTGAAATTTGAACTCATTAGAGTTCAAGTGGGGTGTCAGAACTCACACAAACCAATTAAACAAGAGCCACGCACACACAACTAAAACTCACATAAAACAATTAAACAAGAGCCACACACACACACAACTAAAATAGAAGGCACAAGAAGAGAGGTCCATTCTGGCCAAAACTGAAGAAGAGAGCCACACACACTCACACAACTAAAACAGAAGGCACCAGAAGAGAGGTCCAGTCCAGCCAAAACTGAAGAAGAAGAAGAAGAAGAAGAAGAAGGCTGGGGGAATGGCTGACAACATGGGAAAACAATAGTGAGGACAGCACTGTGAGCTTTCTACTGCTAACTTTTTCCATTTTCTTCAAGTTTTTAGTACCGCCCGATTTCCATTTTTCGGTCAAGATGTCCGATATTCTGCGGTACGTTCGGTATAGTCTGGTAAGGATTGGTATTTTAAGCGGTACGAATTATAGGTGTTTCTATACTGGTTCACCTGCCGGTACAATAAATTCTGGCCGGTACGGTTCAGAATTGACTCCAATGAACCAAATATGAGAATCATTAAACATTCATGAGAATCTTAAAACATTACCCCATACTAAACGCCACATTAGTTCATATTCTTATAAGTTACTTTCCTTTTCTGTTCCTTTCTTAATAACCTTGGAGGGGTGAATGTTGTGGTTTATTTATTGCCCTTTAGGCTTCGGTATTGAAGCTTCAAGCTAGATAAAAGATTACTGACATAGCTTCTTTTGTTAATACCATTTGGTGCTCCTTCAAAGAAGATGGCTTTAATTCCTCTTTTATGTAGTTATCTAGTTTTTGTAGAGAGAGAGAGAGAGAGAGAGAGAGAGAGAGAGAGAGATGTAGATCCTACCATTAAAGTTTCATTCAATTTTTGCACTTTTAGGGTGTGTTTGTTCATTTACAGTGACTGGTGCTGTAGATGAATAGTAAACTGTCTGGTGGTACAACTGTCTGGTGGTACTGTTCAGAATAGTGACTGGTGCTATCTATAATAGTCATCTTGTATCTCTAATCTCTGTTTAATCTATAAGCATCATTTGGGTCCTAAGAGTCCTGGAACAGAGGATCATTAGGATCAAAATTAACTGATGCTTCAGAGGATGCAGGAGAACCTTTTTCCTGTGACTGTAGTTCTTCTGACTAGAGGAGTAATAGCTGAGCAAGATCCTTTAATTCTTTCCTAGATTTTCTGGCGATCTGGACGGAGTCTAGGCTGGATTGGGATCTTGTAATTGGAGCAATATTCCTCTTTACTGGAGGTGGATAATCCATATGAATCTGATTGATGATTGGATCAATGTTGAGGCTATCCCACCACTTAACTGAGAATTCTCTATTTAAAAAGTTGTCTTGGATTGCATAATTCCACATACTAATCCAATGGATCCTGTATCTAGAGGTCATGTGCAGGATGACTGGAAACTGGGAATTATGGTTTGTAAGCTGGAGTCTTGAGCTAAAATACCTGAGACAATCTTGAAGGGATTCAGGCCATATTTGGGGAACTGACCCAAACATTTACACCACTTGATGAACCATGAAGGGATTTGATCATGGAATTTCTTATCAAACATTATAAACCAAGAATGATCCAATTCCTTGTTCTGGAAGAAAAGGACCTTTTCAAAGGCATCCATATAGTCGTAGTAACTATAATGGAGATCTGAACCTGTGAAAGTCTTAAGGCCTTTGAGAGTTCTTAGCAGAGTAGGATGTTGTCCCCAATCTTTACTACTGACAAAACCTATGATTATGAACTTATGGTAAAGGACGACTGAGGGGTCCCCTTTGTTCATGATGTCTTCTATTTTGGCAGAACCTTCCTGGATAAGGATATGTCAGTAGTACTTGATGTTTTTCTCTGGGTGTTTTAGGAGGAAATGCCATTTATCTGGGAGGATTTCTATGGCAAAGGCTAGGGGATCTTTTATATGAACAATATGGGGTTCAATATAAGAGATATGTTGGACAAAGGGTTTCTTGAAATAAGGAGACCTATTTCTTCTAGCTAAAAGCTGGGATGATTTTTGGGACTATGTGGGGCCAAAGGGATCATCAACTGTATATGGGGTGATTTGTTTAGGAGCAGGGGAAGCTAAGGTTGAATTGTAACTGGGTTGAACTGGCCTTTCGTAGTTTGGTCTCGGGATGGTTGAGATCACAAAACGATTGGCAACTGATACTGGAGAAGCTGGTACTAGTTGGCCAGGGTTCTTTGCCTGACTGGTACTACCTGTGGTTTGCTGTTTAGGCAACTTTGGGATTTGGTTTTGTACGAGTTTCTTACCCGATATTTTGGTTAGACTCTGCAAAAAATCACGGGTAAGGAAATCAAGGATACTATTTTGAGTTCCTTTTATGAATTCTATATCAAAGTCAAAAACTGAAAGAATGGCTTGCCACCGTGCAAAAATTTATTTTGATGCAATGATTTAAACATCTTTTCCTAAAACATGTTTTGCAGATTTGCAATCAATCTTTATTAAAAACTTTTGATTCAAAAGATCACTTTGAAATTTTGAAACACATTGTACTATAGATAAAATTTCTTTTTTAATAGTACTATAAAAGCCCACAAGAAGAAAGGACATAACTTCTTGCATATAGGTTTAGTCCAAGTCGGAGTTAAAGCACTCATTAGACTAGGATTGAAAAATTCAATCCTTTTGGCCCTTAGAGATAACCGTCATATACAGTTCAAAGACAGCCTCTTAGGAACCATTGAAACCAGTTTAAGCAACGATCAAGTCCATTTCGACTGTTTCCCAAACTTCACCATCCACCTCCATGATCCATATGTCATGAAAGCACTCACTTTAAATATCAAGACCCATGGAACCCTTATGGTGCAGGGAACCAGCCAGATAGCTTTGATATACAGAGTTTACTACAAGTGCATCAAGAAAAACATGAATGTTGGAGCCTTGGATAAAAAGAAGATGGGAGAATAGTTAGAGCCAAGTTGGCATCTGACCCCTTCCGCTTGTAACTTACCCCCTTTTGGTATCAGAGCCAAGTTTGCCGATCAGTCGTTGTAAGTTACTTTTATCAATCATAAGTTGGCCGGTTATACCGCCATAGTTATCAAAATTATTATTTTCAGTATTTGTATACATTAATTTCAGTCAATTAATGTCATTATTTTCTCATTATATTCCAATTCTTTATTTCTGCTTTGTGGTTTCTTTCTACCAGCTTACCTGTTGATTTTGTTATTTCTTTTCATTCTAATCTTTATCCTGTGTTATCTGTTCATTTTAACCCAATTATTCTCCCAATTATTTGCTTCTTCTTATTTTTGTGTTCAAGCCCCAAAATCTGTTGCAGGCGACTGTTTGAGATGTATAAGACCTATATCAATGTTGTCCTATAGCCCAGTTAGTCCATGGTATCCAATCTGGTTTGGGTTTGGTCAACCCATTTTAGCCGGAGAGAGGCGTTTAGGATGGTCCCTCAGAGGAAAGGATAGTGGCAGTTGGAGGCCGTACTGTGCATTGAGAAGGCACTTTGTCTCAATGTGAATACCCTATTGTCAGATCTAAGGTTAGATCCAGTCATTTGGAGTTGTTGATAATTAGGTTTTAATTGTGTTAAATTCTTCAGACAGCCATGATGATAGGTAGATTGTTTAGAAGTAACTCTACCCCCAATTTAGCCAGTAGATCTACATCACTCCTAGAAATTCCACAAGAAGCTGGAATTATCAATATTGAAGATTATGAGTTATCTGACCTAGACCTAAAGTTAGGAGAACCTAAGATTTGTGAACCAAAAGTAGATCTAGAAAAAATCTATGATAGATTCTCCAAATCTAGAAAGGAAGTTATTGTTAATGATCTCCAGCATGAGATCAAAGAAACCAAATCCGAGGTTAGAACCCTTAAGCAAGAATTAACCATTCTTAGAGTTGACAATAGCCTCCTTGACCAAAGAGTCAAAAACTTAGAAGAAACTTCTCATCAAGAAAATGAGAAAGATCCCCCATCCCAAAGCTCTTCTGATAATGAAGATGAAACAGTTAACCCAACTGCAGACATGGTTCAAGATGAACAACCCAAGGGTGAAAAGTTTTTAGAAACCATGAGTTGGATTAATTTCCAAAAATGGCATTCTATAGTCAAAATAGTGATTAGAAAAAACTACGAGTTCGAAGCTGTAGCCTTAATTGACTCAGGTGCTGATCTTAATTGCATCCAAGAAGGAATTATCCCTTCCAAGTATTTTAAGAAAACCAGAGAAACATTAACATCAGCAAATGGAGGAAAAATGCAGATCAAGTATAAGATCCTAAAAGCACATGTTTACCAAGACAACACGTGCTTTAAAACCAAATTCGTCTTAGCAAAAAATATGACGGATAAGGTCATATTAGGAAATCCGTTTATGTGTCTTTTGTATCCCTTTGTAACGGATAGTGAAGGTATCAATACCCACCCTTTCGGCCACCCAGTCAAGTTTAAGTTTCTTAAGAGCCCTAAGCCGAGAGATATAAAAATTCTCCAAGATGCCTCTGTCTCTAAGACCCTTAACCTTATTAGTGCCAAAACCCAGCAGCTCAAATATTTGGAAGAAGGTCCAGGATATAAAAGAGTCGAAGAAAGACTTGCTTGCAAAGACATTCAGGAAGAAATCAGGGAGTTTGAAGAAAAACTCAAGCAGGAAATCTACTCTGATTTACCAACAGCCTTTTGGTATAGAAAGAGACACGAGGTAGCTCTCCCATATACCAAGGTTTTTAATGAAAAGGATATCCCAACCAAAGCTCGACCTATCCAAATGAACCAGGAACTTATGGATATTTGTAAAGATGACATAGAAGATCTCCTTAGAAAAGGAATTATCTGGAATTCTAGGTCACTATGGTCTTGTCTAGCCTTTTATGTCCAGAAAAATACTGAGATTGAGAGAGGTGTACCCAGATTAGTCATCAATTACAAGCCCCGTAACAAAGTCTTAGAATGGGTAAGATACCCAATTCCCAATAAGAAAGACTTAGTTAATAGGCTTAGTAAGGCAGTAGTCTTCAGTAAGTTTGATATGAAGAGTGGTTTTTGGCAAATACAAATCAGAGAGTCTGATAGGTACAAGACAGCCTTTACCACACTCTTTGGACATTACGAATGGAATGTAATGCCTTTTGGTCTTAAAAATGCACCTTCTGAGTTTCAAAATATCATGAATAAGATATTCAATCCATTCTCCAACCATTCTATTGTGTACATCGATGATGTACTTATTTTTTCAGAATCTCTGGATCAACATTGGAAGCACCTGCGAACATTTCTCCAAACAATCAAGTTCAATGGTCTTGTTGTTTCAGCCCCAAAAATCAAACTTTTCCAAACCAGTGTGAGATTTTTAGGTTTTGATATAAGACATGGTGTCATCAAACCTATAAATCGAGCAATGCAATTTGCAGATAAATTCCAAGATGAAATCCTAGATAAAACCCAACTCCAGAGATTTCTAGGGTCTCTCAATTACATCTCTGAATTCTATCAAAATCTCAGGCAGCAATGCAAACCTCTTTTTGATAGACTGCAAACCAATCCCCCTCCTTGGACTCATACTCATACCTTAATTGTCCAGAACATCAAAAAATATGTCAAGACACTTCCTTGTTTAGGAATCCCCTCAGTTCATTCCTTCAAGATTGTCCAAACTGATGCTTCTGACATAGGTTATGGTGGCATCCTCCTCCAGCGAGTTAGTCCTAATTCTCCGGAACAGATAGTCTATTTCCATTCAGGAATTTGGACTCCCACTCAGTTAAATTATAGTACTATTAAAAAAGAAATTTTATCTATAGTACTATGTGTTTCAAAATTTCAAAGTGATCTTTTGAATCAAAAGTTTTTAATAAAGATTGATTGCAAATCTGTAAAACATGTTTTAGGAAAAGGTGTTCAAAACATTGCATCAAAACAAATTTTTGCACGGTGGCAAGCCATCCTTTCAGTTTTTGACTTTGATATAGAATTCATAAAAGGAACTCAAAACAGTATCCCTGATTTCCTTACCCATGAATTTTTGCAGAGTCCAAACCAAAATGTTGGGAAAGAAACCCGTACAAAACCAAATCCCAAAGTTGCCTAAACAGCAAACCACAGGTAGTACCAGTCAGGCAAAGAACCCTGGCCAACTAGTACCAGCCTCTCCAGTATCAATTGCCAATCGTTTTGTGATCTCAACCATCCCAAGACCAAACTACGAAAGGCCAGTTCAACCTAGTTACAGTTTAGCCTTAGCTTCCCTTGCTCTTAAACAAATCACCCTATATACAGTTAATGATCCCTTTGGCCCCGTACAGTCCCAAAAATCATCCCAGCTTTTAGCTAGAAGAAATAGGTCTCCTTGTTTCAAGAAACCCTTTGTCGAACATATCTCTTATATTGAACCCCATATTGTTCATATAAAAGATCCCCTAGCCCTAGCCGTGGAAGTCCTCCCTGATGGATGGCATTTCCTCCTAAAGCACCCAAAAAAGAATATCAAGTATTACAGGTATATCCTAATCTAGGAAGGATTCGCCAAGGTAGAAGACAATATGAACAAAGAGAACCCCTCAGTAGTCCTCTATCATAAGTTCATAATCACAAGTTTTGTTAGCTGCAAAGATTGGGGACAGCATCCCTCTTTGCTAAAAACTCTCAAAGGTCTCAAGACTTCATAGGTTCAGATCTCCACTATAGTTATTATGACTACATGGATGCATTTGAAAAGGTTCTTTTCCATCAGAACAAGAAGTTTGATCACTCTTGGTTCTTGATGTTTGATAAGAAGTTCTCCAACACAATACCAACATGGTTCCTTAAGTGGTGGGAAATGTTTGGATCAGTACCCCAAATCTTTCCAGAACCCTTACAGGTTGCCTTCAGGTATTTCAGTTCAAGATGTCAGGTTAGTCATCATGGTGGCCAATTTCCAGCTATTCTTCATATGACAGTCATGTACAGAATCCACTGGATCAGCATGTGGAATTATGACATCAAAGGAAATCTGTTAAACAGAGAATTCTCAGTAAAATGGTGGGATAGCCTTAAGACTGATACAATCATTAGGCAAATTCATGAGGATCTTCCTTCTCCAGTCCAAAGAACTATTGCTCCAGTCACAAGATCTAAGTCTAGTCTAGACTCCGTCCAGTTCACCAAAAAATCTAGCAAGGAATTAAAAGATCTTGCACAGTAGTTACTCCTCTAGTCAGAAGAACTACAGTCACAGGAAAAAGGTTCACCTGCATCCTCTAAAGCATCAGCTAATTTTGATCCTAATGATCTCTGTTCTAGGACTCTTAGGACCCAAATGATGCTTACAGATTAAACAACGATTAGAGATACAAGATGATTATTCTGGATAACACCAGTCACTATTCAGAACAGTACCACCAGACAATTTACTATTCATCTACAGCACTAGTCACTGTTCATGAACAGTACCCACACCCAGCCGACAGATAAAGACAAGGGACAGAATACTATTCATGAACAGTAGCTAGTCACTGTTCATGAACGATACCTGGCACAATTATTCAGAAGTACTCTCCGGATTTTTAGCAATTATCAGGGAGTCCAAAGCTCTCCTCTAGCCTATATAAGGAAGCTCTAGATTCATTCCAAGGCAGGCTCCAAAAATTGTAGAAACCAATTTTAGGAAAAGAACCCTCCCTTCTCTTTACTTGTAAAGAGATGGCAATAAGTTTTACCATTGTAATCATATGGCCTCAGTCGGCCTCCAGTTTGTAATCATATGGCCTCATCTGACCCCTTCCGCTTGTAACTTACCCCTTTTTGGTATCAGAGCCAAGTTGGCCGATCAGTCGTTGTAAGTTACTTTTATCAATCATAAGTTGGCCGGTTATACCGCCATAGTTATCAAAATTATTATTTTCAGTATTTGAATACATTAATTTCAGTCAATTAATGTCATTATTTTCTCACTATATTTCAATTCTTTATTTCTGCTTTGTGGTTTCTTTCTACCAACTTACCTATTGATTCAGTTATTTCTTTTCATTCTAATCTTTATCCTGTGTTATCTATTCATTTTAACCCAGTTATTCTCCCAATTATTTGCTTCTTCTTTTTTATGTGTTCAAGCCCCAAAATCTGTTGCAGGTGACTGTTTGAGATGTGTAAGACCTATATCAATGTTGTCTTGCAGCCCAGTTAGTCCACAGTATCCAATCTAGTCCGGGTTTGGTCAGCCCGTTTTAGCTGGAGAGAGGCGTTTAGGGTGGTCCCTCAAAGGAAAGGATAGTGGTAGCTGGAGGCCGTACTGTGCATTGAGAAAGCACCTTGTCTCAGTGTGAATACCCTATTGTCAGATCTAAGGTTAGATTCAGTCATTTGGAGTTGTTGATAATTAGGTTTTAATTGTGTTAAATTCTTCAGCCATGATGATGGGTAGATTGTTTAGAAGTAACTCTACCTCCAATTTAGCCAGTAGATCTACATCACTCCCAGAAATTCCAGAAGAAGCTGGAATTATCAATAGTGAAGAATATGAATTATCAGACCTAGACCTAAAGTTAGGAGATTGCAACCTCCCCAAGGTACCCACAAAAGAATTCTATAAGTCTTCATGGGATTTGAAAACGGTTTTCAAATCAGATTACCATGTTAGAACCATAGAACAAGTTTATGAAATAAACAAGGAGTACGAGACTTGCTACTTGTTTAACCTAGCCACCATAAAAGCCCATAAGAAGAAAGGACATAACTTCTTGCATATAGGTTTAGTCCAAGTCGGAGTTAAAGCACTCATTAGACCAGGATTGAACAATTCAATCCTTTTGGCCCTTAGAGATACCCGTTATATACGGTTCAAAGACAGCCTCTTAGGAACCATTGAAACTAGTTTAAGCAATGGACCAGTCCATTCCGACTATTTCCCAAATTTCACCATCCACCTCCATGATCCACATGTCATGAAAGCACTTGCTTTAAATATCAAGACCCATGGAACCCTCATGGTGCAGGGAACCAGCCAGATAGCCTTGATATACAAAGGTTACCACAAGTGCATCAAGACAAACATAAATGTTGGAGCCTTGGATAAAAAGAAGATGGGAGAAACACTTCTTATCCAATCCAACGTCCAAGCCAAAATTCAAATCCCTAGAACTCGAAAATGGGATGAAGTTAATTTCCCTCCCAGTTGGACTCTTGAGAATGAAAACTTTCCTCTCCAGATCCAAAACCCAGATCAGAATCCAGACTTAGATTTTGTCCAGCAGCTAGCAGATGGTACTGTTAGACTTAGCTTTGACCAATCTAGGTTTAGGACACCCTTAGATGAATACAGGCCTAGATCCCCAATAGATCTCCACCGATCTCCCCTACCCAGTAAGCAGCCACCCCTTCTCCTCCGAGATAGTTCTGCTTCCCAAGCCAGCTCCTCTAGACCTCTTGCTTCGTTCCCAAAATCTAGACGAGATTTAAGTGCAGATTTCCAAGGAGTAAAAACCAGATCCCAAGTTAGCACACCTTGCTACACAGCCAAGCAAGACTCAGTTGTTGATCAAGATGACGACAACAGTCAAAAGGTAGAATCCCCTTCAAGAACTGATATGGAGGACCCATATCAAGATTTTGACCTTCAAGTTCTAAAGAAAAACTTTAAACCAAATATGGATTTCTTAGAAAAAGAATTTGACTTAGAAAAGAACCGAGTCAAAAAAGAAGCCTATAGAGCCAACCATACTTAGGAACAAAAGCTTGAAGTTTTCAATGCCTGGCAAGAAAGACTTGTAAGAAGGTTATCCAGCCTAGCAGCCCAGCCCAGCACACTCCAGCCACTTGTGTTCTCACTAAAACCAACTAGGTCAAAGAGGACATAAAGGAAGTTGTCAAATCTAGCCACCCACCTTTAGCAGCCATTATATTCAAGTTTAAAAACTAAGATGTTCTTGCTACACCTTTTAGGTTCCCTTCTGGCGAAGAGAAACTTGTGAAAAAGGTCATTGAGCAGAACAATTACACAAATCAGTGTTTAAATGTCATTGGAAAACAACTTGAAGATAGGATAGATAACAAAGTCATCCTCCAACCAGGTTGCCCTAGTAGACCTATCATAGTAAAGCCCCTAGTCAAACTCCCAACAGCTAGACAATCTAGTATCAAATCTAAGGATGCTACAGCTCTAGAAATAGTTAACCAAAAGCTTGAAGAACTACAGAAACTAGTAAAGAAGGAACCAATCACCCCTTCACCCAGTAAAAGTCTCCAGCTTACCACTTTAGATGCCCACACAGCTTTTAGTAGTTCTAGTAGAACCTCCTCAGATAATGAAAAGGAGATAAAACACATAGAAAACCAGTTTCAAAGTTTAGATGTAAAAAGGCTTCACCATCCACCCTCAACCAGTTTGACCAAAAATTAGTATCCCAGACCCACACTACCTGACCTCCAATATGAGGAAAGAAATTTTAGTAACCAGTTTTCTGTCTCTTCTGGTAAGCTTTATGAATGGAACATAGACGGTCTATCTAAAAAAGAAATTCTTAATAAGATCCAGCATATAGCAATGGTTGCCAACAATTACCTTAATGAGGGAAAGACCCACTCAGAAGTTATTGACCTCATGGTTTTAGGTTTCACAGGAAAATTGCTCCAATGGTGGAACAATTGCCTAACCGAAGAATCCAAGGATAACATCAGAAATGCCATCCAAAAGAATGAAGAAGGACTTCCCATCTTTGAAGAACATCCAGGAAGAGGAGTTCCTGATGGTGTTAATACCTTGATCCACACCATCATAAATCTTTTCGTAGGAAAACCTAGTAACATCACATCTAGGATTTATGATCAGTTGAGTAACCTTAGGTGTCGAACCCTAGGAGACCACAGATGGTACGAGGATGTCTTCACCACCAGAGTCATGCATAGGAGTGATTGCAACTCTCCATTTTGGAAGGAGAAGTTCATCAATGGATTACCTAGGTTATTTGGTGAGAAAGTGAAAGAAACACTTTGTAACTCACTAGGAGTGATTGATTATGATAATCTAACCTATGGAGATATCTCTAGCACCATCCGAAGTGAAGGAAATGAAGATGTGTAGAGATTTCAAGATACAGAGCCAAGCCAACAAAAGCAAGGCCAAGTACGAAGTAGGAACCTTCTGTACACAATACGGCTTACCTCCAATAGCCCCTTCTAAAAAGTCCAAATTTAGGAGGAAAGAATCCCCTGAGAAGCCATATAGGAAAAGGACTGCTGCCAAGTATTACAGAAAAAAGGAATACAACAATCCTAAAGACAATGAAATTTACAAAAAAGGAAAACCCTCCAGATCTAAGTCCATAGGCAGATATGAGAAACCCTCAAAAGCATCAGGAAAATGCTTTAATTGTGGGAAAAAAGGACATTTTAGACAGAACTTGGCACGTGTGGTTCTAGCCAGGCTTTCCTGAGGTATCTAATAACCTTGCTTCTGCTCGCCGCTGGCGCACCTCTCCTAACTATTGCCCATTTCTTTTGGAATAATCTTTTAGGAGGGACAATTTTACATATTTCTGTCAAATCCTTCTATTATTAAGTACATAAAGGCTATTAAATAGTCGCCTAAGCAGACAATGGACGAGACTCTAGAAGAGTGGCTTTCTACTGAGGTTGCTTTTGACGGGCTTGTGACCAATTCGATAAAAACCCCTAGTGAAAACTATGTCTGTATATATAGTATATGGGTTATGTGCTGGACATAACCCACAAACTCCAAATACCATAGAAATTAGGAACAAAGGGAAAGCTCCTATCCAGGACTATCCTCAGAACAAAAGGCTCACAGAACAGCCTTTTGCAAGGCATGAAGGCGAATCTTCTGTGGGAAACCATAGAGATTCAGTATCCCTTCAGGAGTTTGCTCCAGAAGCATATTCCAGTGGTAATGAAATGCATGAAGGCGCTTCTTCAAATCCAGAAGCAATATCCTTCAAGAATCTGCCATAGTGGCATATTCTAGTGGAAATATAGTTGTTGATGTTTTACAGTATACCTTGCAGGAGAACTTAGACAAGGAATTATATGGAGTACATTCAAATTTTCCATACTCCACAAAAACTATCCTTGACCTCCTCCATTCAACCTACATTCTGCACAGTATTGATCTTTTTCAAAGAACCCTCAAAACTCTAAAAAACCACTTAGAAAACCTTAAGGCGAGAAATGATCATATCACCAGTCTACTCTCTGGCAGAGAGGAAATCCGTTCAAAGGATAAGACTGTCCTAATGGGCACAAGTTTTGCCAAGCTAAGTCTTAAGTCAAGTCCGTATTTTAGGAAGTAAGTCAATGACTAAATCACTTGACCTATGGTTCAGGCATTTCAGAATTCTGGTTACCACCAGACACCCAGATCCAGATGACTCAGACCATATTAATGATGCTCTGTCAATGTCTCGATGGGAAGCATATTTTGGAAGCAGTCTCAGAGTTTATGAAAGGACAAGGCACCCCTTTCCTGGATTGCTAATCAATTTCAGTGATCTTCCAGAAGATGAGGAAGAGGATCACCAAATGAACCCCCACTGGCTCTCACAGATGTTCGAATATGGTTTTGTCAGGTTCATAAGATTAACCAGCCACAACCAATCAGCCAGTTCCCTTCATTATCAAAGATACTATCACTAGAACCAAGAGTCCTTTTGTCTCTATCAGATGTTGGAGCACACTCCCAGAGTGGGAAATGGATAATTGGGCAACAGTCCACCCCGCAAAGCATCTTGTTCTAAAAGGAGGATATTCCCATCAAGGTCCCTAGTTTGAAGGCAATACCTTCCTCTCCTATGGAAACCCCAAGGCCCTTTTTGAATATTGGAGACACTTCTTCAGTAATGAAATCATTAGAGTTACCAAAGAATTATGGAGGAATTACCATTTCATTGGCAACACAGGAAGAATTTCAGTTTTCTCCACCAGACCATATTACGAGTCTACTCCATAACTCCCATGGGTCCACAATTGCAACGCCAGAAGGTTCATGATTCCTGGAACAGATCCAATCTTTGAGCCCTTAATTTATTGCGGCCTTTGTGAATAGTTCACCACTTTTCATGAACACCCCTGCAACGACGATCCTCCATGGGCATTTCCAAATGATGACGAAAACGACTACAGTATTAAGTGGTAAATTCTGGATAGCACCAGTCACTATTCAGAACAGAACCACCAGACAGTTTACTATTCATCTACAGCACCAGTCACTGTTGATGAACAGTACCCGCACCCAACCGACAGATAAAGATAAGGAACATAACACTATTCATGAACAGTAACTAGTCACTATTCATGAACAGTACCCGGCACAATTATTTAGAAGTACTATTTGCTTTTAGTGGAAAAGATTTTCACCTTAGTAAAAGCAATTTACTCTCCAGATTTTCAGCAATTATCAGGGAATCCAAAGCTCTCCTCCAGCCTATATAAGAAAGCTCCAGATTCATTCCAAGGCAGGCTCCAAAAATTGTAGAAACTAATTTTAGGAAAAGAACCCTCCCTTCTCTTTAGTTGTAAACAGATGGCAATAAGTTTTACCATTGTAATCATATGGCCTCAGTCGGCCTCCAGTTTGTAATCAGATAGCCCCAGTCGGCATCTAACCCCTTCTGCTTGTAACTTACCCCCATATATATATATATATGAATATGAGATGCGTTCAGCTTTTTTTTTTTTTTTTTTTTTTGGTTGAGAAAGGAGATGTGTTCAGCTTATACTCAGGAATTTACCAATACCAAATATGTTAGTATAAAATTCTTCAAAAAAAAAAAATGTTAGTATAAAACATTTACTAGGTGGTCAATAAGAGGCATAAGTCAAGACTTTAGTTCATATCCTAACGAGCCGCTTTCCCTTTTTGTTTCTTTTGTTCATGGCCTTAGATGTCCATGTTGATGTTGTTGATCATTCTTTTGACCTTAGGGCTTCAGTTTATAAGCTTTAAGGATGATTTACATATATTCTTTGTTGGGTTATGTTATGTGCTACTTTAGCGAAGATGGCTTTAATTCCACTTATTTAGTTATCTAGTTTTTCGTACTGAGAGAAAGAGAGAGATGTCAAAACGTCTACAGATCTTATCATTAAGAATTCCATTCTATTATTTTTGTACTAATAAATTTGACAAGATTACTCATGTTCACCCATTGAAAATTTGACAAGATTTGTCTCAATAAAGAGATAAATTGGTCTTTCAATACTAAATTCCATTAAACCTTAATAGAGAAACTGATAAATGGTTTTGAACGAGGGTAAAAATAAAAAATAAAAAGTCATTTTTCTTTAAATTGAAAGGGTGCTTAGAAAAATTAGAAAAAACAATAAATAGACATAACAGTACTTAGCCTTAGAGGCCCTCCAATTATTTGAATGTGGCAGTATAGTCTCTGCATTTGTCGCTGTTGAATCTGAAGTAAAAGTGAAGTTTGCACAAGTGGTTCCTTGGAGCAAAAGTGAGGAGCTAAATCCGAGTCTGTTTGATTCAAGATCAAACTGTAAAAGATTATCCTCCAACTGATACCCTCCGATTATAATAGCAGGAAACTCACAAGTCCCAAGGGCCTCACCATCTCTAATCCCCAGGCACCACACGTCATCTTCTTTTGTAGTAATCCTGACCATTGAATTGGACCCACTAATCCTCCAAACCACATCATCATGGCCTTCCACCACTAGATCAACGGTTGGGACAGCCTGTCCCACATTCGTAATTTCAACATCCTTTGCTACATAGCACGTATAGAATGGCGAGAAATGAGTGTGCATTTAGCATAGATTATTTTTTACAATTTATTTTACTATTCAGCTTATTTTTGTTATTATTCATAAGTTTCATTGTACTTTTTGATACTATTCATAGGTCTCATGGTACTATTTCAGCTAATTTTTACCTTTATTTATATTACTTTCAGCAAAAAAATTTCAGTTTCAGCATAAGCGAATCCCAAACCAACATTGAATTTTTAACAGTAACAAGGGTAAGGTTGTTTAGAGCTGAGGCTTCTTTAACAAAAAACTTGATGAATTCAATGTATACAGAGTTTGTAAACACGGTGTACGGTTCTAGGGTGCTAATCACGGCCCCACCAAACCGGTAGTCACCAATGGTATAGTTCTATTCTTTAATCGGTACAATCTTGTCATTGACTTTTAAGCAAGGCAAATTTATGTAATACCCATGTGGATATATTTTTTTTTGTTTGGCTTTGAGATTAGGGGAGTGTAATTAAGCGATTTTGAGAGGTCGATTTTGGAATTAAAAATGTAGGGCCCAATGGTACCCAAAAAGAGCAAACTGAGTTTCAAGTAGGACCCGGGCAAGAACTAGGAGTGGAAAATGGACGGGTTGGGTCATAAATGGATTGGATGTGTAATTACCCATTTATCCATTTATGGCTCGTTTATATATAAATTAATTATCCATTATCAACCCAACCCATTTAATTAGTAACCCACCAATTTAACCCAATATAACTCAAATACCCCTAAAACTACTTGAATACCCTCTTGACCTCCAAAATTACCAAAATACCCTTAAATACCTAAAATGACCCAAATACATTTTCAAAATTATTCCCAAAATCTCTAATAAGATGAGCATAATATTGCCAAAATTTCAAAAATAAGCAAAATACCCATAAAACCTCTAAAATGACCAAAATACCCCCAATATCTCTAAAATTACCAAATATGCTCAAAAACCTCTAAAATAACCAAAATATCCCCAAAATCTCTAAAATGAGCAAAATACTCATAAAACCTTTAAAATTACCAAATACTCTCGATATCTCTAAAATCACCAAATATGCTCAAAAACCACTAAAATCACCGAAATGCCTCCAAAATCTCTAAAATGAGCAATATAGCCCTTAAAACCTCTAAAATGTCCAAAATATCTCTCAAACATGAAAATGACCAACATACCCCCCTAAACCTAAAAAATGACTAAAATACCCCCCGAAACATAAAAATTACCAAAATACCCCCAAAATCTAAAAGATGACCAAAATACCCCTAAAACCTAAAAAATTACCAAAATACCCCATAAACCTAAAAAATGACCAAAATACCCTGACACCTAAAAAATGACTGAAATATTTTCAAAACCTATAATCGACCAGAATACCCTTAAAACCTTTAAAATGACCAACATACCCCCCAACACCTTAAAAATGACCGAAATACCCCCAAAACCTAAAAATTATCAAAATACCCCTGAAATCTAAAAGATGACCAAAATACCCCCCCGAAACCTAAAAAATTACCAAATTATCTCATACCTTAAAAATGACCGAAATACCCCCTGAAACCTAAAAAATGACTAAAATACTCCCGAAACTTATAAAACGACCAAAATACCCTCAAAACCTTTAAAGTGACCAAAATACCCCCAAAACCTAAAAAAATTACTGAAATACCCCTGAAACCTAAAAATGACCAAATAACCCCTAAACCTAAAAAATGACCAAAATACCCCAGAAACTTAAAAATGACCAAAATATCCCATAAACCTAAAAATGACCGAAATACCTCTAAAACCTAAAAAAATGACCGAAAGACTCTCGAAACCTAAAATTGACCGAAATACCTTTGAAACCTAAAAAATGATTGAAATACCCTTGAAACATTAAAAATGATCAAAATATCTTAAAACCTAAGAGAAGATCAAAATACCCCCCGAAACATAAAAAATAATCAAAATACCTCCGTAACCCAAAAAATGACCGAAATACCCCTAAACATGTAATATGACCAAAATACACCTGAAACATCTAAAATTACCAAATTAGAGGTTTGAGGTATTTTGGATGTTTCAAGGATACAAATTAAAGGTTCTAAGAGTATTTCTATCATTTTATAGGCTTCAACGGAATATTAGGAATTTCTTATGTTTCAGGGTTATTTTGGTCATTTTTAGATTCTTAGGGTATTTCGGTCATTTTTAAATTTTTGGGATAATTTAGTAAATTTCTAGGTTTCAGAGGTATTTTGGTAATTTTTAAGTTTTGGGGGTATTTTGGTCATTTTTTAAGTTTTGGGGGTATTTTGGTCATTTTTTAGGTTTTTGGGGTATTTCGGTCATTTTTTAAGTTTTGGGGGTATTTTGGTCATTTTTAAAGTTTCAGGGGTATTTCGGTCATTTTTTAGGTTATGGGGTATTTTGGTAATTTTTAGGTTTCAAGGGTATTTTGGTCATTTTATAAGTTTCAGAGGTTTTTTGGTCATATTATAGGTTTAGGAGGTATTTTGGTAATTTTTGATTTTGGAGGTATTTTGGTCTTTTTTTAGGTTTTGGGCATATTTTGGTAATTTTTACATTTCGGGGGTATTTTGGTCATTTAATAGGTTTCGAAGGTATTCCGGTCATCTTTTAGGTTTAGGGGGTATTTTGGTAATTTTTAGGTTTTAGGGTGGTATTTTGGTCATTTTTTAGGTTTTTGGAGTATTTTGGTCATTTTTTAGGTTTTGGGAGGTATTTCAGTCATTTTTTAGGTTTAAGGGGTATTTTGGTTATTTTTAGATTTCAGACGTATTCTGGTCATCTTTTAGGTTTAGGATGATGTATTTTGGTCATTTTCTAGGTTTTTGGGGCATTTCGGTCATTTTTAAGGTTTTGGAGGGTATTTTGGTAATTTTTATATTTCAAGGGTATTTTGTTCATTTTTTAGGTTTTAGAGGTGCTTTGGTCATCTTTTAAGTTTATGGGTATTTTGGTAATTTTAGGTTTCGGGGGTATTTTGGTCATTTATTAGGTTTCAGGAATGTTTTGGCTATTTTTTAGGTTTAGGGGGTATTTTGGTAATTTTTAGGTTTTGGGGGTATTTTGGTCATTTTACTTTAAGGGGGATACTTCAGTCATTTTTAGGTTAAGGGGGTATTCTGGTAATTTCTAGGTTAGGTTGTATTTTGGTCATTTTTTAAGTTTCGAGAGTATTTTGGTAATTTTAATATTTTAGGGGTATTTTGGTCTTTTTAGGTTTCATTGGTTATTTTAGTTATTTTTTAAGTTTTAGGAGTATTTCAATCATATTCTAGAAATTTAGAATTTATGTTGTTTATTTAAATTTTAGATAAGTTTTAGTGGGTATTAGTGGGTTTATCTATTAAGACCCATATAATTAATTAACCTAATACCCATTTAACCCAAATATTCAAATGAGTTGGGTTAAGACTTATACAAATAAGGTGAGTAATTGATGAATTCATGGATATGGATAAAAATTGCCACCCCTAGTAAGCACAAAGCAAAATGGCGAGGAGAAGAGAGCGCAGTGCTGACTTAGGAGTGAATAGTTGGACCAACCTAGCCCAGCCAAATTATTGAGATCGTCTTCATCGGTAGTGTTATGATGATGATCTACATTATCATGACATGGGAAAATGAACTCAGGAATATGTTCCAATTGACCTAACTGAGTCGACCCATTTGTGGTGTGCAATGTGAATGAGTTAGTGAGAATGTTTCCTATCAAAGACAAAATCATAAGTTTAGCTTGTGTAGGCTAAATCATGAACCATTTTTTATCTTTTCTAATAGGACAAAATATATAACGAAAATAAAACTAATAATCAAATCAAGAACAAAGTATCGATTATTTTGATCATTATGAGGCAGATGAATGTGATCTCTTGAATATTGGATATAGCAAGTCTCATTTCATTGTATCGCAAGGATGTCATTGTAATTTACCAAAAAATGAAACAAAAACACAAAATAATTTATTATCAACACATTTCTTCTTCTTTTTTAAAAAAAAATTATAAATACAATAGAATTTTAACATGTGGCGTAGGTTCCATGATAATAAAAGCAATCATTATTAGGTCAAGGCACCAATAGATTTTGGTTTTGGCAAAGTTTGAACCTCATATCTCTTATTCTAGCTAGGACAAGTGATTTTACAAGTTAAACAAACTAGAACCCACATAATTAATACATTTCAAATCAATAATTTCCCAAAATGAAGATTTGTATTCTTTTAAATCCCAAAAATAATCTATGCTTGAACTTGTACTAAATTTCATAATAGTTTTTCTTTAAATCTACATATTCAGATATTCCTATTAAAAAACTTTTTTTTTTTTTTGAGAAACATAGTTTTGATAATATTTATAACTAAAAATAGTTGGAATAGAAACAAGATAAAAAAGTAGAAGTACAATTATTTTATAAACAAGTTGATAAGTTGTTGATGTTTTTATCTGTATATATTAAGAAAATTCAGAAAGTTAGTTGTTACTTTTTTTCCTATCAAAAATACCCCTAAATTAATTAACCAATGTTGAGGGGAAAATTTTGATGTTCCCAAATAGATTATGGGATAGCCAAGCCGAAACTCAACAATGGGCCCTTGAAATAAAGTCCAAAGGCTTTCGGTGTTGTGTAAGTCCGCCCAAGCAAGAGATAGAGGCTGCACCCTAACAATAAAATAACAATAAAGCACAATAAACACATTACTGTTGTTAGTTTGTTATATTATTAGTCCCTTTAAAGTATCATAGTTTAAATCAGTCTTCTAGCGGTACGGTATTATCTCCAGTGGTAGGGTAATTCCAGGTTAATAAGTGTATTTACATGGCAAAAATTATATGTTTTCCTTATTATTATTAAGTCAACATAAGGGAAAACTTCCATAGTATCCTAAACATTATTGCCTTCATCATAATAATAATAAAAAGGATTAAAGGCTCCATAGTTACAAATAAAAGAGGAAAAATAAGATGGAATGAAGGGAGAGAGAGAGAGATCCCAGCTCAATGCAGCAAGTATTAAACTAAGATTTTGGTGAGTATGTGTTTATAAGGCATGAGTGAAGTGAATGTAGGCTGTTTTGAGTGAGTGGGATAGGATTATTACTAAGATTGAAGCTTTTTGTGAGTGGTGGTCTGTTTATGACTAGTTGAGAGACATTTATGGGTTGTGATTGTGTGAAAGGGGGAAGAGAGTATCTGAGATTAGATGAGTGTGGGTTAAAGATGATGAGTGGTGAGCTTGAGGGAAGCTAAACCACGAGAAAAATAGCAAACAAACCCATAGTTTCAGAGAGGGTACCTAGGTTGTCTTTTTGGTTAGTTTGCTTTTGTTTTTATAATAGAGCTGTAGGGAGGCATTAATTGACAAGAATCCAAAAAATGGATGACGACTCAAAGGTGACAAAATCAAGGTCAAGCTTTCCTAGGATTTTTTATTAGAAATAGGAAAATCCATTTTAGGGGCTGCCTTGCTTCTTTGGGTAATGATGGGATTTTTGAGCATTTTGCATTAAATGCGAGGATTTTTGGGCTGATCTTAATTATTGTGTTTGAGGCGTGTATCAAAAGCGAATCCTAATGCTACAACTAAGATTCAGACCCCTGAGAAGTAAGATTTAACACCCCAAGCCAGGTGTCAAGCTCTAGTTTACTTCAGGGGGTTCCGTTGAAGATCCCTTTATGCCCTCCAAACAACATGTTCCCAATTTTTCTCCTTTATGATTCATAGGCTTGGCACATGATTCATGTCTTGAACGTTTTTAACATTTATAGAATCAATTTGTTGAGGTTTGGATAACTTGGTTTCCGCTCTCCTTCTGCTAGAGGTACAATCTTGAGGAAGATGATGGAGTTCCATCATCCTTCAAACTTCAGCTGATGTAACGGCTTTTGGGCACTGTTCACATCAGGTAGTGTGGCAGAAAATTGATGGGACAGCTCCTAGTTCATCCTCAAAGACTTGGTTCTCTTGTAGAGGTCTCTAGTTGTTCTTTAGTTAGGGATGAACAAGGGTTGGTTGTCCACTTTCAGGCCTCTTGCTGAGGACCTTTTTGGGCAAGAACTTTGCTCCATTTCAGCACTTTTAGTTAGGCCACATAGCTCTTTCTTTGCTTAGGCTTGTTCCCTACTTCATGAGATTCTTGGGCCTACAAAATAGGCATTAAAAACATGCTTTGCCATGGGTTTCTTACTCCTCATGGGTTTTAGTTGTTAGTAGAAATAAAATAAATCCATGAGCTTTAATAAATATTTATGATAGATTTTGGGTATTAATTCCCATGAGCTTTAAATAACAACTTGTATAGTTTCTCATAATTTTTACTATGGATTACTTTGTAAATGATATTTTCTTTGGGGCTTTTTTTAAATAATGACCTCCAATATTGTTCTTAAGAATAATATTTACCATGGGTTTTAAATAAATATGGTAACAACCACTATAATGGAATAATGTGATGTTCTCATGAGTTTCTCTATAGATAATCATAATGGACATGTAGGATAAATAATTACCATGAGTTTTGGTAATAAATATTATGAATGTTGTGATGTAAGATAGATAGTGAACTTGAGTTTAACATGAAACAAATAAATGTCATGGGTCTAATAATCATAACTTTCTATGAGTTTTTATAAGATGATTAACATGGGTTTTGAGAATAAATAATTCATAAATTCCATGAGCTTGTAATATTATAGTAATAGGTTTAAGAATCTAAAGTATTGTTCATTATTGGACTTTTAAGTAAAATAATTACAATATAGTATTTTGCCAAGTATTAATAACCTTGGCTTTTGATAGAATAGTGCCAAATAGTTGGGCTTGGGCTTTTAATAGTGCCAAAGTAAGTTGGACTTTTGATATTGCCAATGAGAATTGGGCTTTGATGTTGCCAATGAAAATTGGATTTTAAATATTTCCAACGAGAACTGGGTTGTGATATTGCCAATGAAAATTGAACTTTGATATTACCAATGAGAATTGGGCTTTAAATATTGCCAGCGAGAACTGGGCTTTAATATTGCCAATGAGAATTGGGTTTTGAAATTACCAATGAGAATTGGGTTTTAATATTGCCAGTGAGAACTGGGTTTTAATATTGCCAATGAGAATGAGAATTGGGTTTTAAATATTGTCAGCGAAAACTGGGCTTTGATATTGCCAATGAGAATTGGGCTTTAATATTGTTAATGTGAATTGGGTTTTGGATAAATAAATTGTCATGGATTTAAACCATGGGCTTTGATTATGAATTTGAATTCCATTGATAAAATTGTTTTGCCATGGATTTGAATCATGAGCTTTTCAAATATTGCCAAGCATAAGTATTCTTGGGCTTTAAATAGAATAGGATGTGTTTATTGGGTTCATAGGGCTAGTTTTGGGCTTAACTAAATAATGATAACAAAATTGGATAAAATATGAGTTTTTGGGCTTTTTGTGATAGTTTATATCATGACCCAATTTAGATAATGAGATATGAAATATTTATGATTAACGGAATAATAGAGCAAAAAATATTTGGAGAAATCCAATAACTTGTTAGTGGTATAAATAGGTGGTACTCAAATAAAATTAGGTGTAAAAAAAAAAGTACCCTAACAACCAACATCATAAAAATAGGGTTAAAATAGTAGATTGACAAAAGAAAGTTAGTTATTGTTTTTTTTTACTGTCAAAAATACTCCTACCTAAAACTTAAAAATAGGGTTAAAATAGTAAATTGACAAAAATAATAAACTCCTACTTCTACGTTGAAATGTCTTCCTACTTCTAATAAACTCCTACTTTTACGTTAATTTAAATTTCCATTTCTACTCTCTAACTTCTTACAAAATAGAATCACTCTTTTATTAGTTTTAAAACTCCTCCAATCTACAAAATCACCCCACGTATTCTTTTTTTTTTTTTTTTTATTGGAAAAAGTAGAAATTCTAAATTATAATAAATGTAAATTATTAATCTTTACCTAAAAAATAGACGAGCCTCTAAGCACGCGCAAAAGTGCGTGCGCAAGGGCTAATCTTTATAAACCATTTGGCACAATTCATAAGAAATTTATATATATAGGTTGGGTTTAAGTTACACCTGGTGTAACTCTAAGCAATGTTACACCACTCAATATTTTTTAATTGGATACGAATTTTGACAAATCCACCATTAGATTATATTATCTTCGCATATTCTCCATGCTTGCAAAATTTTAAGGTGATAAAAGATTAATAGTTATGTCATCAATTAATTGTTTAAATTCAAGTTTTTGTAGTTTAAAATAATGCATAAAGGTGGAGTTCATGGATTGAATGGTAAATAAAATCCAATTGACAATAAAATTGACATGAATGTTAAGAACATATAGAACATGTAATTCAACGGTGGAATTTTTAAAATATGAATTTTGTAACAACTTATTGAGTGATGTAACATTACTTAGGGCTACACCAGGTGTAATTTGAACCCAACCCTATATATATATATATATATATATGTGTGTGTGTGTGTGTGTGTGTGTGTGTGTTGATGTAAATACAATAATAATAGAAATAACATAAAGAGAAACTAAGTAATACTTCTGAATATTATTAATTTTAAGAGAAAAATTACACAATACTATTTGGACTGAGGCACTGCACTTGCTTTCTTTAAGGAGATTCAAGCCCTTAGTTGGCTAAACTTTGTAACCGGTGCAGATCTTCTCTGACTTGTCTCTCCCAGGATACAATAACCCAACAAGTGTCATTTGGCTAAAACAACCTCTGCACAAAATGATCAAGTCCAAAACTCCACCAAAAAGAACACCCTTCCTTATCAAAAACCTCTTTATTTTTTTTTATTGTATATTGCAGTAACTTGGATTGGGTTTGAATGAGTCTATTTATAGTATCAATGGACCTCATGAAATTACTACCCAAATTAATTTGATTAATTGGGTCCATTATTCTGATGTAGTGGGAGTTACAAGATTAATTGTTGGATATTAATCTGATGGGCTAGAATTACACAATTAATGGTGAGATAAGGAGTTTCTGAAGAATAAAAAGGCCCAAACGGATAGTCCATTAAGTGGATTAATGGCTCTTCATTTTTTGTAATAAAAATGGAGTATTAATTCGGGTCATTTACTCACCAACGGATATGGTAATTATTCTGAAGGGGCTATCAAGTATGACGATCCAAGAGGCTGATTCATTTCTATTTTTGATTCCTCTACCCTTCACCTACCCTTTACACACGTATCTAACCCAATATCTGAGTCAATTTATATCAGCCCATTAATCATCACAATTAAAAAGAATAAAATAATCTCTCTCCTTTTCAATGTGGGATTAAACATTTTCACCAACTCCTCATCTTCCATATTCACTCCCACATCTTTACATTTATATTGTAATATTTATTTATTTTAATTAATTAATATTAAAATACTCCAACAATCCCTCACTTATTTTAATATTAATTTTTTTTAGTATAAGAGAGATTACAAGGTAAAGACAAATCACTATGCATCATGAAGGTGTGCTCTGCATTGAACCTTCACTTAGTAAAATAGCGATCTCAACTCCAGAGTCTTAGTGGTCTCCGACTTGAACTAAAATTGCTTTAGGGAAATTAAGTTTCATTGTTTACACATAACAACCTCGGTGTTGACATGAGCTTTTACAGCTAGCACTTTGCCGTGTGCTAATCCCAGTTTCATAAGCGTGTTTGAGATTAAGTCCAGATCTCATAGGGAGCGGCCCCACCCCCACACTTACATAGGTGGAATTTTGTCAAGGGTGCTCCTGTAATTCTGACACCTCACTCATACGAGCTACAAAATCATTAAGAGTTTCTTACTCAACATCTCCACATTACAGGATAAATGCACTTACTGTTGGGGTTTATGCCCTAAAATTCAATTTATTGGCATATCATAAATAATTAAATTGTTTAATTATATGAAACTATCTATAAATGAACTAATGGAACATTATCTTAGTCTATGAGATGCATCGTATGCGATTTATGTGATTTAGTCATAGAAGATATAAATCGCAAGTTCTTTGTAAATTCAGAATTTAGTTCGTAGTCGATGATGAAATTGGGTATTTCATCTGCGAAGACTATAACATATCAACTATGATGATTTTTCTTGATCATGGAAATGGAGACTTCTAGTTGATATGTTGATATGTTTTAAGAGTTAAGACATATTGAATTAGACCGCTGTGAGATTTATTATTCTCCTAACAATTGTCAAATGAAAAATAAATCTCACGACTTCTATTTACATCAATTCTAAATCCTGAGAGAATAATAGACCTGATCATGAAGTGTAGGTTGTTTTGATATATCAGGAGTGAGATCTATAAGTCATGATCAAAATCTCAGTATGTTGGGCAGTCACATTTAGTGTTGATGGAACATATATTCTCAAGATGGAATTCATAATCTCTTAACAGAGATATAAAATATTCCCTTGAGATAAGTTTAATAGGTTTGGATATTCAGAGTGTTGGGCCCAATCACTTTAGTAAGGAATTACTAAAGTATATATTTATGGAATTGGATTTTATAAATATATGACGAATAACATAAAGGATACCGGGTACTCAATGATTAAAATGTAGTAATCTTAATCTTAAAAGTGGCAGTTTACATTCATGACTTTGTATTACTACGAATATTTTAATGAAGGGGTTGCATGTGTAATAAAGTCTTGGGATATAATTTATTATTAAGGCCTGCAATTATATTCATATAGTGGTATTGAATACAATTAATGGTAACTTTGAACTTATCAAGAGTTGATAGAAAAGCCCAGACCCATTGGAGCTATAGTCTTATTTATTCCCTTTTGGTCCCACTCTAAGCCACACACTAGAGCCCAATTGGAATGGCCCAAAAAACTAGCCCAATTAGATAATCAGTTATATTTAAGGAGAGAAATATATAAAATTTTATAAGTGCTTATTCAAATGAGAGTTTTCTAAGTGGTTTTTCACTATGATCACATGAAAACATGAAATAGTTTGTATGTGAGTGTTGGACACTCTCTTATTCTTTCCTTGGCAACTGATTGAGAGACCACACTTCTTGGGCATTAAATGGAATTGGAGTGAAGATTAAAAGTGTTCCCAAGTGCTTCTAATATTTTGTTTTGAATTTCACCGCACCAAGGTATACTGTCTTGTTCTTAAATTCTAAAACTTAGATAGTGCATGTTATCAATTGTGAATGAAGTAGATCCGTTAATTTTCCGCTGTATATATTTTGTATGTGATACAAATATGTATTTTTTCAACACTTACATCATAGGGATGAACAATTAAAAAATTATTTACAAAATAAATAATTGAACAAATAAATAGTGCATTTCTTATAACCATCGTATGATTCGTTTTTTCCATTGAACCCAATTCTCAGGATCTCTAGTCCTTAGTTTGGGTATCCTCATACATGGCTCATATCTTTTGCCAAGGCTTGGTAAATGGATCTGCAAGATTATCATTAGACTAAATATAATCCACAGTTATGATGCCACTACTTAAATAAGATCACACAGTACTGTACTTTCTTCTTATAAGTCTGGATTTACCGTTGTAGTAACAGTTTTTAACTCTACCAATTACGACAGTGCTATCACAGTGAATTAATATAGGTGGAATTGGCTTTTTCCAAAGTGAAATTTCATATAACAAATCTCTAAGCCAATTTGCCTCTTCACTAGCTGAAGCTGATGCTATTAATTCAGTTTTTATTGTTGAATTAGCAATTATTGTTTGCTTTTTAGATTTCCAACAAATAGCACCACTACTTAAGATAAAAATATAACCAGTGGTAGAGAAAGAATCACCTGACAATGTATTCCAATCGGCATCACTAAAAGCTTCAATCACAGCAGAGTACTTTTTATAAAATAAGTCATAGCTTTTGGTACCAATTAAATATCTCATGACTCGCTCAATAGCTAGCCAATGATCTCTACTAGGCTTGCTAGTAAATCTGCTAAGCACTCCTACTACATATGTAATACCAGGTTTAGTACAATCAGTAGCATAACACAAACTACCAATGATGCTAGCATAATCCTTTTGATTTAAAATCTCATTATCATTATTCACAGGAAATAAATGAACACTAGAATCAAAAGGAGCAGCTACACTTTTATGATCATTAAAATTATATTTTCTCAACATAATATGATTGATCAAAAAATATTCCATCACATGCTTTTGTAATTTCCATGCCCAAAATAAAATTAGTCTCACCAAGATCTTTTATATCAAAATAGTTTTTAAACATATTTTTTGTCTTATTTATAACATGCATATTAGAGCCAAAAATCAATATATCATCTACATAAAGACTAATAATAACATGTAAATTATTCTATGATTTAGAATAAATACATGTATCACATTCATTTATTTTATAATCATTCTCAATCATGCAGGAATCAAACTTTTCATGCCACTATTTTGGTGCTTGTTTTAAGCTATATAGGAATTTAATTAGCTTACATGCCTTGCTTTTTTGTCCAGACTCTACAAAACCTTCGGGTTGATCTATATAAATCTCTTCCTCTAGGTCCCCATTTAAAAAAGCAGTTTTTACATCCATTTAATGAATTTTCAAATCAAAAATTGTAGCAATAGCAATTAATAGTCTAATAGATGTAATTCTTGTTACCGAATAAAATGTATCAAAGAAATCAAGATCAGTTTTTTGTTTAAAACCTTTTGTAACAAGTCTAGCTTTAAACTTATCTATTGATCCATCTAGTTTCAACTTTTTATAAGGACCCATTTACAACCTATGGTCTTACAACTCGGTGGAAGATCTACCAATTTCCAAGTTCTATTAGAAATTAGTGATTCCATCTCATCATTTATAGCCTCTTTCCAAAATATAACATCAGGTGATGTTAAAGCCTTTTTTAAATTTTGGGGATTTTTCTTAATGTTAAAAACTTAGTAATCAAGGCCAAAATCCTTTTCAACTCTAGCTCTTTTACTCCTTCTAGGTTCCATTTCAAAATTTTCTTGATTTTGTAAATGTGAAGTTGAAGAACTAGGTTGTAACAAAATATTTTCTTCACTCCTACTATTTTTTATTTTAAAAGAAAATTTTTCTTCATAAAAAATTGCATCACTAGATTAAAAAATTATTTTGTTTTCAAGATCAAAAAATTTTATAGGCTGCACTATTAATCGCATAGCCAAGAAAAGCACAGGTAGTAACTCTTATACTTAATTTAAGTATTTTAGGGTCAGTAAGCCTTATATAAGCAAGACAACTCCATTCTCACATATCCCAAATTTGGCTTATGAACTTTTCACATCTCAAAAGGTGTGGCATGTGATTTTTTATGTGGCACCCTATTCAAAACATGACATCCAATTAAAATAGTTTCACCCCAAAAATGTAAAGGTGCACCAGATTCAATTAACATGGCATTTGTTAACTCAATTACACTTCTATTTTTTTTTTTTTTTTTTTTTTGTTCAGGCACACCATTAGAAGCAGGTGAATATGGTATAGTAGTTTTATAGATAATTCCCAAAGACTGAACAAATGAATTGAATGCACTTGATTCATCACTTCTTATTCTTTTTATTTTTCTACCGAATTGATTTTCAACTTCTTTTAAAAAAATATTGAAATTTTTCAAAAGCATCACTTTTATTTTTCAACAAATAAACATTTGTATATTTTGAGAAGTCATCAATAAAAGTGATAATATATCTATTTCCTCTACAAGTTGAAATTCCCTCAAATTCACATAAATCGGAGTGAATTAACTCAAGCAATACAATATTTCTTACAACACTTTTATGAAGTCTTTTTGTAATCTTAGCTTGACTACAAGTTCACATTTTTCAAAATCTTTTGACAATCTTGGAATTAGTTCTATACTCATTATTCCCACATATCTACTATTTATATGACACAAACGAGCATGCCAAAAATTAATAGAAGAAAGCATATAAAGTGAACTATTAGATGCTTTATTATTCTCAACATTCAATTTAAACATTCCATCACAAGCATAATCCTTGCCCACAAATAATCCCTTTTTAGTGATTACATAATTATCAGATTCCATAATTTTCTTGAAGTCAGTCTTGTTAAGCAAAAAACTTGACATCAAATTCTTTCTTATGGAAGAAGTGTAAAGTACATCTTTCAATATTAGCATACGTCCAAAAGTGAATTTCAAATCAACCTCACCACTCCCAAGAACCTTGGTTTTGCTAGATTCACCAAGCATAATAGTTTTTCCTTCTTCAAGAGGAGTACAATTTGAACCAATTTTTGTCATAGCAGACGTGCCTATTAGCACTAGAATCTGTCCACCACCCTTCAACATATTGCACTATATTGATATCTGTAATCATAGCCACTAAAGGCTCTGCAGTTACATAAGCCTGCGGAATAGATTCATGCTTCCGAAATTTGCAAAATCGAGCAATATGCCCACTCTTGCCACAGACAAATCAGGATCTATTAAATTGATCTTGTGAAAGGGGTCTTAGATTCTTATTGTAATTTTTATTTGGATTTCCTCTTCCTTGAGGTTTATTATTATTTTTAAAGGCTTTCTTTTTAGGCTTCAATTGACCATTTCTAGGAAAATGATTTTTGGACATATTATTATTGGCTAAAATAAGGTTTACCTTTGTGGTGGAATTACCATTGCTCTCTTGTGTCATGAGTGCATCTTGTCCTCTAGCCTCCTCCTCCACACGGATGCGCGTGATCAAAATCTCCAAGAATGTCTCATTTTGTTTGTGCCGCAAAGTCTTTTAGAACTCTCTCCAAGATTGTGGTAGTTTATCAACTATGCCAGCTACCACCAAATTGTCTCTAATCTTTATGCCTTTGGATCTCAATTCTGTCACAAATTTGGAAGTCTTATGCTTGATCCACCACCGATTTTTCATCCACCATTTGGTAACAGAAAAATCTACTAGCAATATACTTATTTGCACCAACCTTCTCGATATCATACTTGCTTTGTAAAGCTTTCCAAATTTTCTTAGCAGAATTATAAGTTGTATCATAATAATCATAGAAATGATCGGCAAGACAATTCAAAAGATAAGAGCGACAATTGAATTCATCTTTTGTAAACTTATTTATTTTTTCTTAATGAAGACTATATTCTTCCTCACTCATCTCATCAGTAGAAACCTTTGATGGATTCTTGTCAGTGAGGATGTCGACTTTGAGAAGACTCAAGTAGAAGAGGACCTTTTACTTTCCATCTCTTGAAGTGGGCTCCCTTAAAACAAAAGGGCTTGTTGAGATCTCTAACAGGCTCATTCGGTTTCTCTTGTGTAGGCTCCATGTATTGAATCTCCTTAAAATTGTTGGTGCAAATTCAATAATAATGGAAATAACACAAAGAGAAACTGAATAATACTTCTGAATATTATTAATTTAAAGAGAAAAATTATACAACACTATTTGGACTGAGGCACGGCACTCGCTTTCTTTAAGGAGATTCAAGCCCTTAGTTGGCTAAACTTTGTAACTAGTGCAAACCTTCTCTAACTTGTCTCCCCCAGGATACAACAGCCCAAATTAATCTGATTAATTAGGTCCATTATTCTAATGTAGTGGGTGTTACAAGATTAATTGCTAGATATTAATCTGATGGGCCGAAGTTACATAATTAATGGTGAGAGAAGGAGTACCTAAAGAATGAAAATCATTTCCATTTTTTACACCTCCGCCCTTCACCTCCCTCTTGCGTACGTATCTAGTCCAATATCTGAATAATTCATATTAGCCCATTAATCACCACAATTAAAAAGAATAAAATAATATATTTCCTTTTCAATGTGAGATTAAAAATTTTCACTAACTCCTCATCTTCCATATTCACTCTCATATCTTTACGTTTATGTTATAATATTTATTCATTTTAATTAATTAATATTAAAATGCTCCAACAATATATATATATAAAGAGTAAGAAACTATCTTAGAATTAGAGATGAAACCAAGGGTTTGCCTTCTGTTGTTTTTTTTTTTTTTTTTTAAGGTCAGGAGACAAAATACGAAACATTCAAGAATAAGAAACATACTAAAATTCAAAACTAAATT
Organism: Lithocarpus polystachyus; assembly: GCA_033629205.1. Classification (NCBI taxonomy): domain Eukaryota; kingdom Viridiplantae; phylum Streptophyta; class Magnoliopsida; order Fagales; family Fagaceae; genus Lithocarpus; species Lithocarpus polystachyus. The sequence goes on along the minus strand of CM066173.1, from coordinate 23,975,775 downwards.
AATATATAAAAATAAAATTAATAGCTAGAGAGTATTAACAAAATAAAAGACAAACAAGTATTTCTTAATACACTTAACTCATTCAATTATGATATATTAAAATAAAATTCGACATTCTTTTAAATTTTGAAAATAATTTATGATTAATTTTATACTAAATTTTGCAATAGTTTTTCTTTTAATGTAAACAATTAAACAATCCGCTAGAATATCATCTTCTATTTTTTTGTGAAATATATTTTTGATAATGTTCTATTTTTTCTTTTTTTGATAATGTTCTTGATTAAAAATACTCCATAGATGCAATAAAAATGGAAGAGTAATTATAAGTACGATCCCTCTATAAACATATATGTTGATAGGCTATTGATTTTTAGTCTTTATTAGCTATTGGCACAATTCATAAATATATAACAAATTTTAAAGTCTAGATGTCAAAATACATTATGCTCATAATGGTGAAGTTTCATTTTCAATATTAGGTTTTTATGATTTAGTAAATTTTTATTTATTAATATAAAAAGATTCATGTGTCTCTCAAAAAGATTCATGTGTCTCTCAAAAATCCATAATTAAGTTAAAATAAGAAATTCCATTATTCATTCACTAAACTGATGATTTAGTTCTCGGAATCGATAATTTACTGCAACCAAATATATATATATATATATATATATATATATCTGATCAATAATGGTGCTCAATTGTAAAGTCGCTTCTTGTGTGTCTGTTTGTGCGCGCATGTGTGTGAATTGTTTCTTTTGGTAGAGCTAGACAACAGTACAACACTATAGCATCCCAATCCTGAAGTCTCAAACTTTAATTATTGGTCCCAAATAAACCAACAACCAAAATATCATATGAAAGCATAATCATGATACATAGATCATTTTATGTTTTTTTTTTTTTTTTAAATGAGATTATAAAGTACTTGTTTACGTTTTGTTAATAAAAATGGATCTTTTATTTTTGTTTTGGAAGGGAACCACCATGGGCTAGGTGACCATTGATAACATGGAAATTGCAATAATTTTTATATTCAATATAAAGATGATCATAAGAGAGAAAGGAAAATGTAATAGATCATTTGTACAAAAAATCATTTCTTTACCAATAGTCACGAAAGCACAAACGTTGTTGGCACACGCAGTGCCAGGGTCGCCGTCGCAATGGGAGCATTTAGTTTGGGCAACATTCTCAAGAGAACGGCAGAGAGAGGCATCGCAAGGGATGTGTTGGTAAGTGGAGGAATTATATATAGTCAGCGTTACATTCCATATAAGAGAATGGGTGGCTAGGTCAAGGAGTCATTTGTTGGATTGGAGAGGGGTTTTAAGATAAACTTGGACGATGTATTGGAATAGGATTGGGTCAATAGAATTGTGTTTATACAAAGGTGCTACAAGAGCTGTCTCTGTTTGGAAAGAAAGATGTGGTAGAAAGGAAACAACAAATACTAAAATGCATTGAATGATTAATAGAGACATTGCTTGGTGTTCCTTCTTCTGCATTCCAAATGTGAGTTTCTAAAGACATGGAACAACTCTACTTCACTTATATATGTGCGTGTAGAGATTTTGATTTCGTCATGACAATCTCATATGAATTTTATTTATTTTTATAGGAATCTCAAACGAAAAATGTTGACTTCGCCAATGATCTTCGAAACCTCCACAACGTTAAGAGAAATTATTTGCCTAGCGGCTCCCTCATAGCATATAAAGCCAATATATTTGTGGATCTCATCTGCTGTAAGGGATTCGTTGCATACAATGGTTATGTTAAATGCCAGTTCGCTTCAGAAACTAAAGTTTTATTTCTTCTTACCTTTCAGCAAATGTGTAAGATTTTTTAAGGTATGATTGAAAATAAAGCTATAAAGAATGAGAATAGAAAATTTTGAAATTATACTTAAACTAATAAATTATAGTAATTTAAAGCTTAACTATATTTATATTTTCCTTTTCAAAAAAAAAAAAAAATACTATTATTAAATTTGTGACTAGCATTACCTATATGGGGAGCAAAATAAATTTTATTTTTTTTAGAAAGTTTAAGTTTTAAATCATTTTCACTAACTTTTCTTTTTTTTTCTTTTTTTTCTTTTTTTGAGTAAACACTAACTTATCTTTGATATAAGATATATACCATATGTTTAATCTATTTAAGTGTCTAAATTACAATAAAAATTAATCATTAGACAAAAAAATATATATATAGAACCATCAACGTTGGTGAGGCACCGTCCTACATAATCTCTCATATATAGAAAATTTCGAAATTAGGTTAGAAAATGATAGTCTTTCCATGTATGGTAACATTTTATCAATTAACATAGTCTGTATCTTAAAACTAATTTATTTTAGTATGCTTACAAATTTTCACCCCAAATAGAAATAAACCAAAATGCTTTGTCTTTCATCTTTTAATGTATGTGAACATTATTATGTTAGAAATGCATGTTACATGTTATCATTTTTTTTTTTTTTTTATAATTCGATATTTACAACAGTAAGGCAAGACAGATTCGAACCATGATTTTCCTACAAATGAGAGAAAATTATGCCACTGAGTTACAACTTACAAAACTCTTGGTGTTACATATTTTCCCTAACCTGCCTTTTCATGCTCGTAAAATTTTATTTTGGTTATGATGATAAATATGACATTCTTGGTGTTACATATTTTCCCTGACCTGCCTTTTCATGCTCGTAAAATGTTATTTTGATAATGATGATAAATATGACATATAGGAACTTACCAACACCAAGCATGTTCGTATGAAACATTTACTATGTGGTAACTAAGTGATGGCAAGAGACATATGTCAATACTTTAGTTCATATATTTGTCAATTACTTTCCTTTCTTGTTCTTTTGTTCCTAGCCTTAAAAGGGGTAAATGACCCAATGTTGCTTATAATTATGTTGCACTTTGGGCTTCCATTTGCAAGCTTCAAGCTTAAGGAATAATTGACAACTCTTATTTGTCAGGTTTTGTTCTATGCTCATCTTGTGGGGAGATAGTTTTGATTCCTCTTTTATGGTCATCTATTATGTTTTCCTTTGGGGAGATGAATTTAATTCCTCTTTTACAGTTATCCAGTTCTTCGTATTTAAGAGAGAGAGAGAGAGAGGGAGAACATGCTATCAAAATGTGTGATTTTCAATATATTAATCCAATAAAAAATTATTAGATTATATAACATTATTTAAAGTGTATCATAGGACATAGATGAGATTTTAAATGGCCGAAAGACTTTCTAATTTAAAATTTACATTTTCGATGAAGACTCCACAACTCTTAAAATCTTGAACTATGAACAAAAGAGCAGGACCTAAAACTAAAAGGCCTGCTGACATTATACGTCCATTATAATAGACAATTAGGAAATATATAGTGTAAAGACACAAACATCAAACAGCCCAAGCCCACTTAGAATAGTGAGGATGGTACAGCTTAACTAAGCTCAAATAAATAGATATTTGTAAGAGAGTAGGTTAAACAAAAAATGAGGGGACTTAACTCGAGGACAAAAATAGGGAGAGAATCACTACAAATCAAAGTTTATGTATATATAAGGCTTATCACAAGCTTGCTTGATGAGGCAATTCTTACACAAAATGATATACTGTTCATTTTCTTCTCTCAATACTCATGTTCTGGTTTCTCTCTTTACCTTGTTTTTTTCTTGCTCCCCTTCACCTGGAAGTTCCTTTTTCTTATATACTTCTCAGCCCTTTACATCTTAGCCCCCCATCTCTACCTACCCAGACTCTTATTATGACACTTGTCCCCTTAAACTTCTGTTGAAAGTGATAGAAGGAGTTGCTTAGCTGTGAATTCCACTGTTCAAGTCACTTCTTCATCAATACAGCTGATAAAGCTGTTGCCAGTCATTTAATGCGGAGGCAGTAGGATAACTCTCACTGGAGACTTCCCCTACCTTCCATGATTCTCTCTCTACACCTCATCCTCCTCATCTAGACTTCCCAAAAGTCTCTTGTCTCTTCCCCTCCCATCCTCAGGTGGATCCCCTCTTCGGGCTTATGATACCTTAATAATGATGATAACAGCTTATCGAACCTTTCCTTGGTCCTCAGGCTCCTACATATTGTGTTTGTATTTATTTTTAGTTGAATATTTGTGTCTATGATATATATTTTTCAAATATTTAATAGTCCATTTGCTATCAATTCAAGTAGCCAGCATGAAGGGTCGCTAGAATGCAATAGTAATATTTTTTAAAGTAGAATTTGTAGTTATGGTTCTCGTTTTATGATAAATTTTTTTTCATTAAGGTACTTTTTTTTAATAGGATTTAAAGTTATGGTGCTCATTTTATGATTGTTTTTCTTTTATTATTAGGTCAAGACATTAACTAGCTTTAACTATCTTTGGATGTAGACAAAATTTGAACTTAGTCAACCATAGACTTAACTAACTAATGGAATCCCACATCATTGCAAATGCATTGGTAATATGGTATCACAATTGGTGTCGGCAAATTGGCCCATTTTAGTTGCAAAAAACCTAGTTATTACTTATTAGTAGTTATCAATTCCTTAGCTCTGCCAATGATTTCTTTTTAATTGAATAAAGATTCTCTCCAAACTAGTTTGAAGAGAAAAGCTACAAACTCATTATATATTTTTATATTAAGTGTGAATTTTGAAAATCTAACCGTTAGATTGCATGTTTTTATTACATTCTTAATGCTTACAAAATTTCAAGAAGATCATAAATCAATTGCTATGTCATTAAATAAATGTTATAATTTCAAGTTTTTGTGATCTAAAGTTGTATATAAAAAAAAAAAAAAAAAAGTTAGTTGATCAAATAGTAAATAGCATCCAATTTAAATGAATTTGATACGTATGTTAAGAATATAAGGAACATAAAATTCAACGGTTAGATTTTCAAAATTCACAATATATATATATATATATATATATGAGAGAAGTTTGAAGAATTTCTTTCTAAATTAAGTTGTAGAGAAGCTTTGTTCTTTTTAATTTATCAAGAAGACCATGTTAAAAAATACCAAAGAAACAAAAGGGTAATTAAGGAAAAAAGATAAAAATTAAAAATACAAAAGATACAAAAAGTTGTAACTTAGCGTTGGAATATGATCACTTTACTAGAACTAGATGTAAAATTAAAGTTGGCACATGTGGTCCCTCTAACCAAAATGGATGAGCTAAATCCCAATCTCTTTGATTCAAGATCAAATTGTAGAAGATTATCCTCCAATTGATGCCCACCAATCACGACTGAGGTTCTTGCATGGGGTCCACCATCCACAAACCCCAAACACCACACGTCAGCATCGCTCCTCTCAATCCTAACCATCGAATTAGACCCAAAAACCCTCCAAAACACATCATCACTTTGCATCACGAGATCAACGGTTGGGACAGCCGGTCCCACGCGAGTACTCATGATATCTTTTCCAGCATAGCACACACCGAATGGCTTAACGGTATCCGCCCTTACCGTTAAGTTCAAACCCAGGGCTTCCTTTACAAACAGATCAATAAACGCCTTGTAAATGGACGTCTCTAACACCGTGTAGGGATCAACGGTGCTGATCTTGGTCCCACCAAAACCGTTCTCATCAACGGTCAGGAGCGAGGCATTGATGGGAACAGCTTTTCCATTGACATTGATCGAAGTCAAACCTATGAAATACTCATCCGACGGTTGTAAATAGTACGTGATCACAGTACTCCCAACAGGGTTGAGAATGAGAGGAGTGTAAATAAGCGACTTGGAGAGGTCAATTTGGGAATTGAAAAAGTAAGGCCCACGCGAACCGAAGAAGACCGGGCCGGGTTTAGACCTCGAAGCGGACAAGCACAGCGCAAAATAGCGAGGCAGAGAGAGGGATCTACTAACCTGCGCCGGGAGCGAGAAATTGGACCGGCCCAGCGCGGCCAAACCGGCGACCCCTTTGGCGAGGCCCTGGAGGAGGGAGGTTTGGGAACAGGAGAAGAGGAAGTCGGGGACGAGTCCGCCGAGTTGACTCAGCTGAGTGGACCCATCGGTGGTGGGCAGAGCGAGCGAGTCGAGGAGCGCGTTGGCGAGCGTGGCTTTGCGAGTGAGTGGGTTTTCGGGGAAGAGGGCGCAGGTATTGTTGGCGCAGGCGGGGCTGGGGGCGCTGTAGCAGTTGGAGCAGGCGAGGGAGAGGAGGGAAGAGCAGAGAGAGGAGTTGCAGGGGACGTGGGAGAAGGTGGAGGAAGTGTAGTTTTGGTAGCAGTCGAGCCAGGAGAAGGAGGCGCCGAGGTGGAGGAGTAGCTTGGTGGGCTGGAGCGGGGTTTTGAGGTGTGCTTGGATGGTGTATTGGTGGGTGGTGTGGTCTTTTGTAATGGGTGCTAGTAGAGCTGTTTGGTGAGAGAGGCGTAGAGTGGATACAAAAACAAGTGAGAAAGTGAGAACAAGGTAAGGAAGAAGAGACATTGTTGACAGGGAAGCGAGACCATAGGAAGGAGGAGGACTTTGCACGCGGTGAACTGGTGACTGTTGATACATACCAGCAGTGTTGGTGAATATGGATGCGTCAGATGAACCTTGGAATGCTGGAATTCAGGTGGGTTTGAGTAACGTTATTTGGGTGTTTTTGACCCACCGTATTTAAAATGCTCAAAAAAGTGCGTTTGAACCTACCAAACACCAATTGTGAGACTCGTTTAATATATCCGTTCAAAAACATATTTTTAGTTTTTAAATAAGATTGTACATATTTTTACATATACATTTAATTTTTAAATAATATTATACATATTTCCTTTTATCATATTTTCACGCGTTTTTTCAAACAAATTTTTACCCGGACCTCGAACACATGTTCCCCCGGAACTCTAGACATATAACGTTAGTGCTGGTACTGTTAACTGTTGGGCAATAAATTATTCGATCACTTACTTTTATTATTATTATTGTTATTATTATTATTATTATTATTATTTCTTTTGTCATGTAAACAAAATTAATTTTTTTTGAAAAAATTTCAACTTACTCGGTAGTTGGCTTGAAATTTAAGTTATTTATATATGGTTTAAAATTTGAAATTTTTTTTACTTTAGGTTAGTTCAATTAGATTTTTGTAACTCACTTTTGTTAAAAACATGACTAAATATATAATTTTACACCACTTTTATATCTCTCTTCTCTAAAAACACAAAAAACATTAAAAAAAAATAGAAGATCAAATAAAATAAAAAATAATCTAGCGGAACACTTGCATCGTGAGATTTTAAACTATAAATAGTTATTTTAAATTTCAGTCAAACCTCATGTGAGTAAAATGTCAAATTTTAAATCATGAGTAGGCAACTTAAATTTAGCCAAACTACAAATAGGTAAGTTGTAATTTACCCAATTTTTTTTTTCTCATTTCCCTTTTAAAAATAGCTTTTAAATTAATACCTTTAAAGCATTAAATAACATTTTTTTCCTTTCTTTTTTTAGTGTGAAAGATTAAAATATATAGGGTTATAAATGAACTAAGTTCTTTGTGAATAACTCAAGCTCTGTTCAGGAAAAAACTTATTTATTTTTGTTTGTTTAGAAAATAAGTTAAGTTTCTATCATCCTTTCAAAAAAAAAAAAAAAAGTCAAGTTCAAGTCTTAAGTTTATGCTCGATTATTAAATGAGCCAAACCTAAATATAGTAATGTTTTCATGAACAAGCTCATGAACATGAGAACTCAATTTAACTATATATAATATTATATTATATATGTATTCTTGTTTAAAAATATATTAATATATGCTTGAAATTTGATTCTATAAGTTTGTTAATAGATCCATATGATATTAAATTATTATTTGTAGTTTCTTAATGATACAAAAAATATTTTTGTAATAAAAATTCATAAAATTGTGATGAGGTTAATCATTTTAGTCATAGTTTCTCAATATATAGGAAAATAATAAGTTAATTAAGTAGTTTGTAGACAAGTTTGAGCTTGCTCGACAAGAACATGAGTAAAGTTTGAATATAAAATCTTATTTGGTGATGAGCTCAAGCTTAGCTTGTGTTCAAAGAAAAATTAAATAAACAAATTTAAACTTTAATGCTCAGTTCAACTCAGCTCGACTCATTTACTGCCCTAAAAATAGAGAGAAGTTTTACGTCCTCAACATTTTCACAACAAATCATAGGTAATTAGTTGTTATTGGTTCAAATTTGAATCTACCACTGAAATTACTTTTTTGTCCCAATAATAACAACCAATAACAACCTACCATTTAGAATTTGTTGTGAAAATATTGTAAAAATATTATGTATATAGCATTTCTCAAAAATATATATTTGATTGCTCTATGTTAAAAAGAAATATTACCTTTCCCTTGCTCATGTCTTTTCCCTTAATATTTGTTATATAATCCTAAAATTTAACATGTATCCACTTGTGGAATAAAAAATATGGAATGAGTATCAAAGTATACACTTCTTGATGATACATAAAATGGGAAAGGATTGAGTTCATTATTTGGCCAAAATTGGAAATTAACATAATTTTTCAAACAATATAATTAATAGATACCGTTTTCAACTATATTTTTTACTAGCATCTCGAGTCTAAAAGAGTTGATTTAAGGCCTATAAATCGAGTTTTTGAGACTCGATTTTCACGGTCTAATGAGTCTGACGTGGCATTTTTTTCCACGTGGTGAACACCTAGAAATCGAGTTTTTAAGACTCGATTTATAAACAAAACGACTATAATGTTTAAGCACACGCACGGCCTTTACGCGAGAAAGAGAGAAAACAAAAAAACCCAGAAACAGAACACACCATCAGAGAAGAATGAAAAAAATAAAATAAAAACCCAGAAACTACAAAGGCACACGCACGGCCTTTATGCGAGAAAGAGAGAAAACAAAAAAACCCAGAAACAGAACACACCATCAGAAAAAAAAAAAAAAAAAAAAAAAAAAAAAAAAAAAAAAAAAAAAACCTTGAAACTACGAAGACTGAGATCGGAGTGGCTTCAGACCAGCGTTGGTGGCTTCAGCTCGGATCGGGTTCAGATCGCCGTCGTAGAGATCGGAGTGGCTTCAGACCAGCGTCGGTGGTTTCAGCTCGGGTCGGGTTCAGATTGCCGTCGAAGATCGAGATCGGAGTGGGTGGCTTCAGATCGGCGTTGGCCGTGGGTGGCCGGCGATGGTCGTGGCTAGCCGTGGGTCACCGTGGGTTGAAAAAGCTGTGTAGAATGGGTTCCGTTTCTGTGGATTTTCTGGTGCTTCCTTGTTCTTCTTTGTTTTTGGGCTTTGTCCTCTTTGCTGGGTGCTGCTGTCCTTCTAGGTAAGTCTTCATCCTTTTTTTTTTTTTTTTCTCTGATGAGATGAGTGTTGCTGGGTGCTGTTCTTCTGGGTTAAGTTTCTTTTTTTTTTTTTTTTTTTTTATGTTTCCTCTCTCTTTTCTTTTGGTTTTGGATGTGGGGAAAGAGAAATGGTTAAAGTTATTTTGTGGATGTGTTATTTGATACAGTAGCGAGAGAGAAAGAGATAGAGAAGAAAATACAGAGGGTGGGTTTTTTATTTTATAAATCGAGTATTAGAGACTCGGTTTCCATGTAGACGCCACGTGAAAAAAACTCCATATCAAACATGATTAGGCCATGGAAATCGAGTCTCAAAAACTCGATTTATAGGCCCTAAATCGAGTCTTTTAGACTCGAGATGCTAGTAAAAAATATAGTTTAAAAACGGTGTCTATTAATTATATTGTTTGAAAAATAATGTTAATTTCCAATTTTGGCCTCATTATTTCTATGTATTAGATTTGTTAAGATGGGGACATGTGGCAAAAGTTTGACATATGTCAGCATTCCAATAGATTTAATGCACATGGCCCAAACTGACTCTCATATAAATCAATAAAAAATTTTTTTTTTTGTCACAAGTACAAAAACCTTATGAAAATATGGGAAGTGAGTTTCATTTTAAAATTTCAGCTTAAGCTTTGTCCTATCATATCTAATTTTAGATGAGGTGACTGTGACACTACTATATACAATGATATGTGCAATTTTCATTAAAAAAAAAAAAAAATAATAAAATGACAATAAACCTCTTAATACCCATAGGAAAAGGAAACGGTCTTTTTTTTTTGCTGAATAGGAAAAGGAAACTGTCAAACTATGGTCGAACCAGTGTTTAAATAACAAAATATCCATTCAAAAGGTCACTCACCTTTTAGTAAAATAAAACGGCACCAAGGAAAAGGTCACCTACCTTTAATTTAAATCTTAGAAACCCAAAATTGGGGGCTCAAGGACAGTTCCAGTTTAAGACTTTTTTTTTCCATCTTTTTCTTTTTCATCCCTCCTTATTTCGGTTTAAAACTTGAGAATCATATAGTATCATACAACTACATTTGAAGATGAATACTCATTTAGTAAAATAATAGGCTTAACAGTAGACATTTTAAGTGGGGAATTTGAATCCTAAATATGTTAGTTGGACTTGGAATCGCTAAAAAATACCATTGAACCCAAAGGCCATTAGCAATATAGTAGTGATTAATCACTCTACATCGATGACTGATGAGTTTGGTAGGATTTGATTGCATATGTTTCTGTTTAAAGAATAGATCTCAAGTGTTGACATGTTTTTCTTTTTGACAAGTGTGATACAAAGGCATTACTCTGGGTGGAGAAAACTCCCCCATGACCATGAGTTTCAAGTTCAACCATCCTCATTGAGGATCTATCCTTCACTTATATATCAATATACTGCCACTATCAATTTAAAAAAAAAAAAAAAATTACAATCGTTAATGTGACAACTTGTTAATAATAAATAATAAAATGAAGTTAATTATACTTATATAAAAATCAAAAATAACCTATTAAGTAGACATGAAATATGTAAAAAAATATTTTGTACATTGTTTGTGTGTTTGATATTGACTTAAATTTTTTTTTTTTACTATTTATAAATCTTATTGTAAATTTTTAGTACTATTTATAAGTCTTTCTATACAATTATTTTTTAATTTTACCTACTCTACTTTCAATAAAATTTTTTTAATTTTAACTTAATAAATTGTACCAAACCGATACGCATTATCTTCTTAGGGAGGTGTACCAAACCGATACGCATTATCTTATTAGGGAGGTGCTTGTTCTGGGATATGTGGTTCTGGGACAAGCAACACAAAGGCCGAAGTCAACTGAAGCTAGCTTTTTTTATGCCAATTCACTTCCCATGTTAAGGTTGAATTAAGGGTTTTGTGTTTAGTTGGTTTCGAGGTCAGCTGGGCCTCCAAGAATTGAGAAAAGGAAGAAACGGAGAAGGAAAAGAAACAGAGAAAGAAAAGAATTGGCTGAGATTGTATTTGCTTATTTTCTTCAATGTACAATAGCCTCCCTCTTATACCAACTTCCAGCTGTGAATGACCTCATCATCCTCTAACTGACCTCTAACCAATTTGGCTTAACTAACTAATTCATTTAGCCCATGACAGCACTATTTACACTTACTAATCTGGTTCTGGTATGACAGCACTACACACTACTAATATACCATATACAAGTACCTGATATAGGCCACTTACTGATACAGTACATTAGCTGATATGGGCCTTTTATACTTATACTACATATACTACTAATACTAATGTACCAGCAACACACAGAATGTACCAGCAACACACAAAACCACAAGCCACCCTTCAAGCCTAACAATACCCCCCCCCCCCCATTAAAGCACCTTGCCCACAAGGTGTGGGAATTGTTTCTGCAGCTGATATAATGATTCCCAAGTAGCATTTTCAGGACCCTCCCCTTGCCATTGAACTAAGACTTGAGTAATAATCCTTCTTCTCAAATAATGAGACCTCTCCTGCAACACAGCCACGGGTTCAGGATTAAAAATGCCTTCTGAATCCACAAATGGAAGAGTAGGAATGGATGCCACATGCTGACCCAATTTTGCTTTAAGGCAGGAAACATGGAATGTAGGATGTAACTTAGATTCTGGAGGCAAGTCCAACTTATAAGACACCTTACCAATCTTTTTCAAAACTTGAAAAGGGCCATAGTACCTAGGTGACAGTTTACCCAACTTATTCTGCCTCAAAGACTTCTGTTTGTAGGGTAGCAACCTTAAGTACACCCAATCACCTTCAGCAAACTCCCTCTCAAATCTATGCTTGTCAGCACTGAGCTTCATTCTCTCTTGAGCTGCTAATAGGTTCTGCTTCAACAGTGACAGAAGCTGTTGTCTATTTCTCAAGTGCACATCAACACTGTCAACCTTAGTTGTTCTTGGTATATAATCCAAAATCCTGGGAGGAGGGTAACCAAACAAGGCTTCAAAAGGTGTCAACTTAGTTGAGGTGTGGAAGTTAGTATTGAACCAAAATTCAGCCAAAGGTAACCAATCAACCCAAGAATGAGGTCTATCAGCAGCAAATGCCCTCAAGTAGTGCTCCAAACTCTTGTTAACCACTTCTGTTTGCCCATCAGATTGTGGGTGATAGGCCGAAGACATTGCTAACTGCACCCCTTGCAATTTCATCAACTCTTGCCAAAAATGTGAAGTAAACACAGGGTCCCTGTCACTCACAATTGAGGTTGGCATCCCATGCAGCTTGAACACATAATGCAGGTAGAGATGAGCTACTTTAGCAGCAGTATATGGGTGAGACAATGGAACAAAGTGGACAAATTTGGTCAATCTATCCACTACCACCAAAACCACATCCTTTGACTGTGATTTGGGAAGGCCCTCAACAAAATTCATGCTTACATCAAGCCAAGGTTTATTAGGAATGGGTAAAGGCTGCAATAATCCAGCAACATTACAGGTCTCAGTTTTCAGTCTTTGACAAGCATCACATTCCTTGACATACTTCTTTACATCTTCCCTCAAACCAGGCCAATAGAAATCTCTTTTGACCCTATGCCAAGTCTTAAGGAAGCCTGAGTGACCCCCCAAAGGACTATCATGAACCTGCTGTAACACAGTAGCCTTCAAAGCAACACAAGAGTAACCCATTTTGAATTGAAAATCCTTTAGGAACATCCTTTCCTAATTGAAAAGCTTGAAAAATACTCTGCACTTCTTTGTCAGTGGTATAGCTAGCTTTAAGATCAGCCAACCAAGATGGAGTAGGAAAGGAAACCATACATAAAACCCCTTCAGAAACATCATCACCAGGACTTAAATCTTCAACTTCAACCTTTCTGGACAGTGCATCAGCCACTAGATTATCCTTACCTTTCTTATACTCAACCACAAAGTTATACCCCAGCAACTTTGCAAACCACTTCTGCTGAGCTAGAGTCCCAATTTTCTGCTCCAGCAAATACTTTAGACTCTGCTGATCAGTCTTGATAGTGAATGGTCTTCCTACCAAATAAGCCCTCCATCTCTTGACTGCAATAACTAAGGCTAGAAGTTCCTTCTCATAAGTTGACAAAACCAAATTTTTTCCTTTAAGAGCCTGGCTGTGATAAGCAATAGGCTTGTCTTGCTGCATTAAAACAGCACCTATTCCTCTCCCAGAAGCATCACACTCCACCACAAATGGCTTGTCAAAGTCAGGCAAAGTCAATACAGGTGGTTGGACCATAGCTTCCTTAAGCTAATGAAAAGCAAGTTCAGCTTCCTTGGACCAACAAAATGAGTCCTTCTTTAATAATGCAGTCAAGGGAGCTGCAATAGTGCCATACCCCTTAACAAATTTTCTGTAATATCCAGTAAGCCCCAAAAAACCTCTTAATGACTTGATATTCTTAGGAAGAGGCCACTGCTGCATGGCAGCTACTTTTCTTGGATCAGTATGCACCCCTTCAGCAGTGATCACATGCCCCAAGTACTCTACTTTGGTACAAGCAAACATACACTTAGATTTTTTTGCATACAAATGGTTAGAAGCTAAAGTCTCCAAGACTTTTCTGAGGTGCATGACATGATCAGCCACAGATTTGCTGTAAATCAAGATATCATCAAAGAAAACTAACACAAACTTCCTAAGGAAGGGCTTGAAAACTTGGTTCATCAAAGATTGGAAGGTGGAAGGAGCATTGGTTAAGCCAAAAGGCATCACCAAGAACTCATAGTGACCCTCATGTGTCCTAAAGGCAGTCTTGGGTATATCCTCTTCCTTCATTCTGATCTGGTGATACCCAGACCTCAAGTCAAGCTTGGAGAAAATAGTAGCCCCATGTAACTCATCCAACAATTCATTAGTGATAGGAATTAGTAACTTGTCCTTGACAGTGATGTTGTTTAATGCTCTATAATCAATACACATCCTCCATGAGCCATCAGCTTTCCTAACCAACAAAACAGGGGAAGCAAATGGGCTGCTACTGTTCCTGATTGACCCCACTGATAGCAACTCCTTCACAATCTTCTCTATTTCATTTTTTTGATAAAAGGGGTACCTATAAGGTCTTTGGCATACAGGTTGAGCACCCTCCTTAAGCATAATTGAATGCTCATGACCCCTGAGTGGAGGCAGATCAGTAGGAGTCTCAAAGACTTGGCTAAACTCTTGCAACAAGGAATCAACTTCAGTAGGGACTCTAACTTCTGTTGTACCTACTTCCTCACCAACAATCAGTAGCAACAAACCTTTCTTTATTGAAGTCTTAAAGAATGTCTCACAATCCGCAAAAGAGGAACTTGAAGCTGTAGTCAAACCCTGTAACAAGACTTGCTGATTCCTATATTCAAAACTCATAGTTAAGAGCTTAAAATTCCATTGGATTTCACCCAAATTACTTAACCACTGAGTGCCTAAGACTGCATCACACCCTCCTAGTGCTAAAACATGAAAATGGATGCAAAACTCCACCCCTTGGAGAATCATTGGCACATCACTACACAATCCTTGAGTCCTGATAATAGAACCATTAGCTACCTTAACTTCCAGCACCTTTGAGATATCTATTCCTAACTGTAAACTTTTGACCAATGATGCATCAACAAAATTATGGGTGCTACCCGAATCAATCAAGATTACTAACCTACTACCATTAACTCTTTCCTTAACTCTCATTGTTCCAGGTGTAGGGGTACCTGTGAGAGCATACAAAATAATCTCAACATTTTCATTGTGATTGGACTGAACACTTCCATCATTTTTATGCACTATCTCACCTCCCAACTCCTCTTCTAATTCAGTTATCCTTACCCCAGAATTTTCACCATGAATTAGTTCAATCCCTTCTAGGAGAAAAAATTTTGCATTCCTACATTTATGTCCTGGCCCCCACTTCTCATCACAATTGTAACAAAGCCCCTTTTTTTTCCTTTCATCCATCTGTGCAGGTGTTATTCTCTTAACAGGTATACTGGACTTGTTTGCTACTATACCATTACTACCATTATTACCATTATTTTTAGGTAAACCAAGGATAGAGTTCTTACCCGAATCTGGTGGATACTTCACACTCCTTTTGCAACTCATCACATATTCTTCTTGAATCTTGGCCAAACCAAAAGCTGCATTCAAGGATTGGGGGTTGAGCATCCTCACAGGTAAACGTATTTCATCCTTCAAACCACTCAAAAAACAGTTGAGCTTGTGCAATGGAGAAAGCCCTTTGATTCTATTGGAGACTGCTTCAAACTCAGCTTTATACACAGCCACTGTAGTAGTTTGTCTCAGCCGTGTCAATACTTCCATGGGATCATCATAGGCAGTTGATCCAAACCTCACGTGTAAGGCTTGCACCAAAGAGTCCCAATCAGAAAATACCCCAGCCTCTTCTGCCTCCTGGTACCATATTAATGCCTCCAATTCCATGTGAAAGGATGCTATCAATAGCTTTTCTGCAATTGGGGTTTGGTAATACCCAAAATACTGGTTAGCTTTGTAAACCCAGCTAGCAAGATCAGCACCCGAGAATCGAGGAAAATCCAACTTCACAGACTTTGCAAGCGTCAAGGTAGAAGAACTTGGAATTGAATTTGATTGAACATTTCTCTGAGGTGATTGCTGATTTCCATCTAAAGAATTTAACTTCTGTAAGATCACATTGATGTTTTGATTCATTTCATTCAAGGTTCTGGTATGAATCCCCTGAATTTTTTATATTTCTTGGATTTCTTTGTTATAATGATCAGAGGTAGTGCGAAGGGATGCAATGGCTTCATTAACCATATTTATGGCCGCTGCTCGAGTCTCTGTCATGGAAGCACGAGGAACGATGCTCTGATACCAAATGTTAAGGTTGAATTAAGGGTTTTGTGTTTAGCTGGTTTCGAGGTCAGCTGGGCCTCCAAGAATTGAGAAAAGGAAGAAACGGAGAAGGAAAAGAAACAGAGAAAGAAAAGAATTGGCTGAGATTGTATTTGCTTATTTTCTTCAATGTACAATAGCCTCCCTCTTATACCAACTTCCAGCTGTCAATGACCTCATCATCCTCTAACTGACCTCTAACCAATTTGGCTTAACTAACTAATTCATTTAGCCCATGACAGCACTATTTACATTTACTAATCTGGTTCAAATATGACAGCATTACACACTACTAATATACCATATACAAGTACCTGATATAGGCCACTTACTGATATAATACATTAGCTGATATGGGCCTTTTATACTTATACTACATATACTACTAATACTAATGTACCAGCAACAC
The DNA here is from genome assembly GCA_033629205.1 of Lithocarpus polystachyus. Classification (NCBI taxonomy): domain Eukaryota; kingdom Viridiplantae; phylum Streptophyta; class Magnoliopsida; order Fagales; family Fagaceae; genus Lithocarpus; species Lithocarpus polystachyus. Next base: position 23,959,156 of record CM066173.1, on the reverse strand, counting down.
ACAGAACCACAAGCCACCCTTCAAGCCTAACATCCCACCAAAAAGATTGCATGCTTTTGACTTTGACTGAGATAGTTTCTTTATTACTATTTTTTTTTTTTTTTTTTTTATATTTCAAATTTCATTAGTCAAGGATACAAAGTTAATAACATGACCGCAACTGTTTATCTCCTTGATTTCTTTTTTAAAAAGAAGGGTTTATTAATTATTATGATTATTAAATAATTAAAGATGCTTGCCAGCCAATGAATACTCTTCCATCTTATCAGATGAAATATATATATATATATATATATATATTTTTTTTTAATAATCATATCTGACGATATGTTAATAGCTCACAGAATCACAGAACTTTGAATTCAATTACATATGCTTAGTCAATTTGACTGATAATATACAGAATTAGATAATAATTTTAATAAAATAATCTTACCAGCAAGGCCAGCATACTTGAATTTGAGATTTGGAGGGGCTTTTTTTTTTTTTTTTTTTTTTTTTTTTTTTTTTGTTTCCTGAAAGATTTGGAAGGGCTTTGTAAATCTGTTTCCATCCCATTGATGTCAAAGTTTTATCATAATCAAATCATACTTGACTGTAATAGAAAAGCATCACACTAGTACTCTTGAAATAAGACATTTTCAAATTTTCATTGTGTTTGACTAGTCCCTAGCATAATTAAGCATATATACTGTAATCGAACGAGGCAAAAATATAATTTTGGTCCTTATATTTTGGGCGAATTTTTATTTGGTTTCCAAAATGATTTTGCGCTTACTCTAGTCCCTAAAAATAGAAAATCGTTTCTGTTTTAATCTCTGTCATTAACCCACTAACAAAAAAGTCTTATATGGTAAACAAAGTACATAAATAACATGTTAGATGCTGATGTGACTAATAAAATAATATTAAATAATACAACGTCAACATTTTAAATATTAAAAAAACCACATCATTATTTTTTCTTTTCTTTAATTATTTTAAAATAAAAAATTTTATTTATTATTTAATTATTTAAATAATAATTAAATAATTAAAATAAAATTTTCTTTTCATTTTTTTTTCTTTTTCATTTTAATAATCTCATATATCTCTCTCGTGGTCCGTGTGTTTTTGTTTGTATCTGTTTCACTTTCTTTCGTGGTGTTTACTTTTTTCTTGGTCAGTGGGTTTGTATTTGTATCTATTTTTTATTTTCTTAAATTATTTTAAAATAAAAGAAAATTTTATTTATTTTAAAATAATTAAAGAAAAGAAAAAATAATGATGTGATTTTTTTAATATTTAAAATGCTGACGTGACATTATTTAATATTATTTTATTAATTACATTAATATCTTTTTTTTTTTTTTTTGAAACCTTAATTACATTAATATTTAACATGTCATTTATGCACTCTGTTTTTCATGTAGAACTTTTCTGTTAGTGGGTTGATGGCAGGAACCGAAATGAAAATGATTTTTGTTTTTAGGAACTGGTATAGGCATAAAATCAATTTAGGGTCCAAAATAAAAATCAGCCAAAAATATAGGGATTAAAAATATATTTTCGCTAACAAATAAATGATAGAATGTTTCTTTTTGATGTACAAATTGACGTGTCATAATATTTTTTTAAAATCAAATTTTGAAATTTATTAATTATATTCCTTGCCACACCTGTTTATAAATATATAATAATAAAATTTATATTACCTTCCTAAAAAAATTATACTAACCATTTTCTTTATTTTAAAACCCCTGTAAAAGAAAAGAATAATTAAAAGAAGACACTGAAAGGCTGAAAACCAAGTTTTATTAACTTGGCAAACAAACCAAGAACAAATAAGGCAATAAGCATAATCGGCCCTTAGAATTATTTTATTTTCTTTGGTAGCTTAAGATTAAAAGCCTCATTTTTCTCCCCAAAAAAAAAAAAATCCTCATAATATGTTTATTAATTTATTCGAATATAGGCATTAACTTTGCATGTTTAATTCAAATATAGACATGATCATATAAGTTAATTACGCTTTGTTTATTTTGATGGAAAACTTTCTGTAAAGATAGCTTTCCTTGTTTTCTAGTGTTAGGTAGTATAAAAAAAAAATTAAGTCAAAGGAAAACTATCTTTGGTCAATAGAAAAAATATAGCTTATTTTTAGAGATTATTTTTCATTAAATTTTTTTAGAAAACAACTCTATTTCACAGCGAGCTAAATAAGAGAAGTTAGAAGATTATTTTTCAACTTATTTAAGGTAATTATCATACATAGGAAAATAAGATAGTTAAATAGTTTTACAGAAAATACTTTTTAAAAAATGATACAATTTTCATTTTTTTAAAAAACAAATAAAATGACAATAATCCTCTTAATACCCATAGGAAAAGGAAACTGTCAAACTATAGTCGAGCCAGTGTTTAAATAACAAAATATCTATTCCAAAGGTCCCTTACCTTTTAGTAAAATAAAACGGTACCAAGGAAAAGGTCACTTACCTTTAATTTAAATCTTAGAAACCCAAAATTGGGGGCTAAGGACAGTTCCAGTTTAAGACTTTTTTTTTTTTTTTTCTTTTTTTTTTTTTTTCTTTTTCATCCCTCCTTATTCCGGTTTAAAACTTGAGAATCATATAGTATAAAACAACTACATTTGAAGATGAATACTCATTTAGTAAAATAATAGGCTTAACAGTAGACATTTTAAGTGGGGAATTTGAATCCCAAATATGTTAGTTGGACTTGGAATCACTTAAAAATACCATTGAACCTAAAGGTCATTAGCAATATAGTAGTGATTAATCACTCTACATTGATGCAGGGCCAGCTCAATGGTATAAGCCATTGATGCGGCCGCCTAAGGCCTCAAATGAAAAAAAAAACCCCCCTAAATTTTAACTAATAGTATTAATTAAGCCAAAATATTAACCAATAAATCAAATGAAAAACAAATAAAAAAGAGAAAGAAATGCTATGTCCACAATATTTTTCACAAGATTTTTACAAAAAATATTTATAGCAAATTATTAAAGGTTGTTATTGATAGCAAAAAAATAATTTTAGTGATAGGTTCAACTAAAAAACAAGAAGCAACTTAACATCTAAGAACAGGAAGAAAGCAATTCACAAAAAAATTCACATTTTTCACAATAGTCAAGTTAGCAAACTTTTACTAGTTTTCAACTAGATTCACCACTAACATCACTCTTTTACTCACTACTATCAATCTACCACATCAACTAATGTAAAAAGTTTTGTAAAATTTTTTTGTGTTTATAAACTTATATAAAAAAAATCTATATGGTTCATGTTGATTAATAGTAATTTTATATATGAAATAAGATAACCAATTTTCGCCTTAAGCCCCCAAATGCATCAAGCCGTCCCTGCATTGATGACTGATGAATTTGGTAGGATTTGATTGCATATGTTTCTGTTTACAGAATTGATCTCAAGAGTTTGACATGTTTTTCTTTTTGACGAGTGTGATACAAAAGCATTACTCTGGGTGGAGAAAACTCCCCCATGACCATGAGTTTCAAGTTCAACCATCCTCGTCGAGGATCTATCCTTTACTTAGATATATCAATATACTGCCACTATCAATTTAAAAAAAAGAATTACAATCGTTAATGTCACAACTTGTTAATGATAAATAATAAAATGAAGTTAATCATACTTATATAAAAATCAATAATAACCTATTAAGTAGACATGAAATATGTAAAAAAATATTTTGTACAATGTGTGTGTGTTTGGCATTGACTTAAAAAGTCAATTTGTTTTTTTTTTTTTTTTTTTTTTTACTATATATGAGTTCTATTGCATTTTTTAATACTATTCATGAGTCCCATTATATAACTAATTTTTAGTTTTATCTACAGTATTTTCAATAAAAAATTTTCAATTTTAACTTATTAAACTATTCCAAACAGATACGCATTATCTTATTAGAGCATTACCATCAAGTCTCTTATAAAAAATGTCATTTTGATAGACCAAAAGCCTACTTTATTATTTTACTACATCATTTTACAATATCTCATTTATCAGATATTTTATCCTTCAATTCTATACATTAAAATAATTTTTACTACACATTAAAATAATATAATAACTCCTCCCTATCATTATCAACAACAACAACGGCACAACCACCACTGCTGCAACAACGGCACAACCACCACTGCTGCAACAACGGCCACCAACAACACCGACAGCCACCACCGGCACAAACTCACATCCACCAACGCCAACTTAAAAAAAAAAAAAAAAAAACACACACAACCAAGAAAAAAAATATCCACAAGAACCCACCACATTCACAAACCCACATACCAAATCCACCAAATCAAACAAACCCACATCCACCGACACAAACCTGCACCTGCATCTTTAAACCAAACAAAGATCGGCGTGGTGTGATGTGGTGGTCAAAAAAACCGGCATGGCATGGTGGTGGTCAGTGGCGTGATGAGATCGGCGTGGCATGATGAGATCAAACCGGAGTGGAGTGATGAGATCAAATCCACCAAATCAAACAAATTGGCGTGGCGTGGTGTGGTGTGGCAGTTAGTGGCGTGGCGTGGCGTGGCGTGATGAGATCAGTGATGAGAGAACCAGACACAAAGAGAGGTGTGTTGCAGATGGAGAGAGAGATATCTGATGGGAAGGAGAGAGAAAAGTAATTAAATAAGCCAAAATATTTTTGACATTGCTGTCTGTACTGTCTCATATTTGAGATGGTACTTAGCATGTTGCAAAATTTTGACACATTTAAAACACTTCATAAAACTTAAATAGTAGTATTTGGTATGTTAAATATCAAATATTTGATATTTAACACACCTAATAGTAGTGCTCTCAGGGAGGTGCTGGTTTTGGGAGATGTGGTCCTGGGACAAGCAACACGAAGGCCAAAATCAACTGGAGCTAGCTTTATTTATGCCAATTCACTTCCCATCAAAAAGATTGCATGCTTTTGACTTTGACTGAGATAGGTTCTTTATTTATATATATATATATATATATATATATTTTTTTTTTTTATATTTCAAATTTCATTAGTCAAGGATACAAAGTTAATAACATGACCGCAGCTGTTTATCTCCTTGATTTCTTTTTTAAAAAGAAGGGTTTATTAATTATTATGATTATTAAATAATTAAAGATGCTTGCCAGCCAATGAATACTCTTCCATCTTATCCGATGATATATATATATATATATATATATATATATATATTTTTTTTTAATAATCATATCCGCCGATATGTTATTAGCTCATAGAATCACAGAATTTTGAATTCAATTATATATGCTTAGTCAATTTGACTGATATACAGAATTAGATATTAATTTTAATAAAATAATCTTACCAGCAAGGCCAGCATAGTTGAATTTGAGATTTGGAGGGCTTTTTTTTTTTTTTTTTTTTTTTTTTTTTTTTTTTTTTTTTCCTGATGAAAGATTTGGAAGGGCTTTGTAAATCTGTTTCCATCCCATTGATGTCAAAGTTTTATCATAATCAAATCATACTTGACTGTAATACAAAAGCAACACACTAGTACTCTTGAAATAAGACATTTTCAAATTTTCATTGTGTTTGACTAGTCCCTTGCATAATTAAGCATATAGAATGTAATAAAGTGAGGCAAAAATATAATTTTGGTCCTTATATTTTGGGCGAATTCTCATTTTGGTTTCCAAAATGATTTTGCACTTATTCTAATCCCTAAAAATAAAAAAATCGTTTCTGTTTTGGTTCTTACCACTAACTCAATAACAAAAAAATTCTATGTGGCAAACAAAGTGCATAGATGACATGTTAGATGCTGACGTAGTTAATAAAATAATATTAAATAATACAACGTCAACATTTTAAATATTAAAAAAGTCACATCATTATTTTTTCTTTTCTTTAATTATTTTAAAATAAAAATCTAGTTATTATTTAATTATTTAAATAATAATTAAATAATTAAAATAAAATTTTCTTTTCATTTATTTCTTTTTCATTTTAATAATCTCATATATCTCTCTCGTGGTCCGTGTGTTTTTGTTTGTATCTATTTCACTTTCTTTCGTGGTGTTTCTTTTTCTTCTTGGTCAGTGGTGTTTGTATCTATTTTTTCTTTACTTCAATTATTTTAGAATAAAACAAAAGAAAATTTTATTTTATTTTAAAATAATTAAAGAAAAGAAAAAATAATGATGTGACTTTTTAATATTTAAAATGTTGATGTGGCATTATCTACTATTATTTTATTAATTACGTTAGCATTTAACATGCCACTTATGTACTCTATTTACCAGGTAGGACTTTTCTGTTAATGGGTTAATAGTGGGAACCAAAACGGAAACGATTTCTATTTTTAGGAACTGATGTAGGCACAAAATCAATTTAGGGAACAAATAAGAATTGGCCCAAAATGTAAGGACCAAAAAGTATATTTTCGCTAACAAATAAATGATAGAATGTTTCTTTTTGATGTACAAATTGATGTGTCATAATATATTTTTTTAAATCAAATATTTATATATTAAAGTTGTTGAAATTTTTTAATTATATTCCTTGTCACACGAGTTTATAAATATATAATAATAAAATTTATATTACCTTCCTAAAAAAATTATAATAACTATATAATTTTCTTTATTTTAAAAACCCTGTAAAAGAAATGAATAATTAAAAGAAGACACTGAAAGGCTGAAAACCAAGTTTTATTAACTTGGCAAACAAACCAAGACCAAATAAGGCAATAAGCATAATCGGTCCTTAGAATTATTTTATTTTCTTTGGTAGCTTCAGATTAAAAGCCTCATTTTTCTCCAAAAAAAAAAAAAATCCTCATAATATGTTAATTAATTTATTTGAATATAGGCATTAACTCTGCATGTCTAATTTGAATATAGATATGATCACATAAGTTAATTATGCTATGTTTGTTTTGATGAAAAACTTTTTGTAAAGATAATTTTTAATGTTTTCCAATATTTGGTAGTATAAAAAAAATTAAGTCAAAAGAAAATTACTTTTGATCAATAGAAAAAATATGGCTTATTTTTAGAGATTGTTTTCCATTAAATTTTTTTGGAAAATTAACTCTATCTTACAGCAAGCTAAATAAGAGAAATTAGAAGATTATTTTTCAACTCATTTAAGATAATTATCAAATATAAGAAAATGAGATAGTTTTACAGAAAATACTTCTTAAAAAATGACTCATTTTCTAGAAAATATTTTTGCCTAAACAAATAGAGCGTTAATGTAATCCTTATTTATCTATCTAACTATGTGTGTGTGTGTGTGTGTGTGTGTGTGTGTGTGTGTGTGTGTGTGTATATGGAGTTGCTTGTGTTCGACCTTAATTTGATTGGGGATTAAGGCATAATTGAAATACATATCTTTTCATCTTGTTCTTCTAATTTGATTAATTACTTACATTCTCAATACTTAACTCGTTTGAACAAGTTTTCTCCCCAAAAAAAAAAAAAAAAAAAAAAACTCGTTTGAACAATCTGCCACTCCAATTAATGTGAAGTAGACTTTCTATTCATACATATTTTAAGGGTTCAATAGAAATTAGAAAAGATGCATCATAATATATTATAATAATGTTACGTGACCTAGTAATACACTCCAAAAATTTTATATATACGTACATATATATATATATATATATATATATATATATATAGGGTGCTGTTAACAAAGTCCATATTTATATTTATATATATGTATCATTAAATGTTCAGAGTCAATGTTAGAAATGCCACCTTCTGAAATGTCGATTACAGTGGGCTAAGCAGCCTCCTTTGACGCTAGCTTTGCGCGTTGGCTAGCTTATCCAAGCGCCACATCTCCCGTCAAAGCATAGTTGCCCACCACTATTATTCCTCCACACCCATTTCCTATATATACCTCTTTCAAACTTGTAACTTAGCATTAATTATAGACATGGCTAGCTCTATTCAATATATCCTCTTATCTACCTTCTTATTATTCCTCATTGCTCCTTCTTTAGCTCAACAATCTTTCAGGCCAAAAGCACTTGTTGTTCCAGTCTCCAAAGATGCCACCACTCTTCAATACATTACACGTATTAACCAAAGAACCCCACTTGTTCCAATAAGCCTAGTGGTTGATCTTGGTGGCCAATTTTTGTGGGTTGATTGTGAGCAAAATTATGTGTCCTCAACATACCACCCGGTCCGTTGCCACTCAGCCCAATGCTCACTTGCTAGAGCCAGTGGCTGTGGGGATTGCTTCTCAGCCCCTAAGCCAGGCTGCAACAACAATACATGTGGTGTCACACCTGACAACACCGTGACGCACACCGCCACGGGCGGTGAACTTGCCACGGATGTTGTGTTGGTCCAATCAACCAACGGGTCAAACCCAGGCCGGGTTGTGACCGTGCCACGTTTCCTTTTCTCATGTGCACCTACTTCCCTATTGAAAGGTCTTGCTAGTGGGGTTTCAGGCATGGCTGGACTAGGCAGGACTAGAATTGCATTCCCTTCACAATTTGCTTCTGCCTTTAGCTTCCATAGAAAATTTGCAATTTGCTTATCATCCACAACTTCAACCGCATCACCAGGAGTTATGTTCTATGGAGATGGGCCTTATGTACTACTTCCTAACATTGATGCCTCTCAATCCCTCACATACACCCCACTATTTATCAACCCTATAAGCACAGCCTCAGCCTATTCACAAGGAGAGCCCTCAGCTGAGTATTTTATTGGTGTGAAATCTATCAACGTAAGTGAAAAAGTTGTCCCAATAAACACAAAATTGCTCTCAATTGATAGTAAAGGTTTTGGTGGGACTAAGATTAGCACTGTCAACCCTTACACTGTCTTAGAGACTTCCATCTACAATGCATTGACCAAGGCTTTTATCAATGAGGCTGCTGCCAGGAACATTACTAGGGTGGCTTCCGTGGCACCATTCGACGTGTGTTTCAGCTCAAAGAACGTGTTTAGCACAATTCTTGGGCCTTCTGTGCCTACAATCTATCTTGTTTTGCAGAATAAGAATGTGTATTGGAGCATATTTGGTCATAACTCAATGGTACAGGTTAGTGACAATGTGTTGTGCCTCGGATTTGTAAATGGAGGCAAAAATCCCACTACTTCAATTGTTATTGGAGGGCACCAGTTGGAGGACAATCTCTTGCAGTTTGATTTGGCAAAATCAAGGCTAGGCTTTAGCTCTCTTCTCTTTGGTAGACGAACTACATGCTCAAACTTCAACTTCACCTCCAACACCTAGAGGGTGCTTATGAATCGACATAGAATTATTTTCTGTAATTCTATGATATATTTGTATGTGTTACAGTCTGAATAATTAATTGGGCATATAGCCCAAATAAAATCTTTGCTTGATATGATTTTTGAATAATAATAAAGAGTTTGATGTTTGTATAACTCGATAAGATCTGATTATTTAAGTACCAATCAAATTGTTATCAAGCAAGCAAGTCATATTTCGCTGACCAAACATGATTGGATTGGATATGGTTGCTTGACTCTGTCCTTAAGAATAAAAAACCAAATTATGATAATATCATATGATTGTGGGCCATCAGAAAATGACAAGGAGTTATATTCTATGGAGATGGGCCTTATGTGCTACTTCCTAACATTGATGACTCTCGATGGGCCTTCTGTGCTACTTCCTAACATTGATGACTCTCAATCCCTCACTTACACCCCACTTTTTATCAAGGAGAGCCCTCAGCTGAGCCTGAGTATTGGTGTGAAGTCTATCAATCTGAATGACAAAATTGTACCAATAGACACAGCATCGCTTTTAATTGAAAGTGAAGGTTTTGGTTGGACTAAGATTACTCACTGTTGACCCCTACCACTGTCTGAGATGCAAGGAAATCAATATTGTACCGGAAAAATAATCCAAAATTTCTATGAGTTATTCAATATTCAAGATTAAAGTATGAAGGTGCAGCTTAAAGAAGAATTATTTGTCAGGATTTCGACAGACATTGAATCTCCACTCCATCGATCAAAATCCAAGTTTTGATAGCCTTTTGATTGCGGTTGATCAATTTAAAAAATATTTTTCGAATGATGTTTAAAAATGACTTGATTGTTCAAATATCATGTATTTAGAATCTAACATGTTTTAATTGAAGTCTGTGTCATTCTCTTTAAAGCTTACCAAGTCTACTATATAAAGACTCTTATGTGTTGGGCTTTGTAGAGTCTAGTTATGTTTGATTTAGTTAACGACCCAACCCAGCCCAAATAATGTTGCGTGGTTTTAATAGGAGATTTTCTGAGGCTTAGTCCATGGAGCGGAGGCTTGGGCCCTCGGAAAATTTTTTTTGACCCATTTTGTAGCCTATTGTGAATCCTGTGCACAGGATATAACAGTTTTGCTGATTAGGGTTCATTGTTATAGTTTTTTTGAGAGACTGAAAAACTGTAGCCGCACTTGTATTTTTCCTTGATAATAGTGAAATCCTTGTAACTCCGTGACGCAGGCAAATTGTCGAACCATGTAAATACTATCTTGTGCGTATGATTATTTTTCTTTGACGTGTGTTTTTCTCTATTTTTGTTTCTCATAGGTTTTTGTTTCTCATAGGTTGGGAATTTTGGGTTGATTCCCTACATTATGTTGCATGACTTTTTTTGTGGCTGAGAGAAACAAAAACTCAAAGCAAATAGAGAAAAATATAGCCTCCCTCTCATTGAACTTGTGAGAACAAAAAATCATTTTTATTTGGGTTTGTATTAGTTGGTGATCAAGAAGTTGAAGCCACAAACTCACTGCATCACTAAGGTAGAGCAAATCTTCAAGAGGTTTTTGGAGTCAGTTAGAGATCCTGATTGTGAATATAGATTCGTTAGTTGTTAACGCATTCATGTAATATATAAAATATTTTAGAAATGCTGTAATTTCTAAAGAGTCTTTATAGTAAGTTCATCTACTGGGGCCGGGGGGGCAAAGCCAAGATATAAAGGTTCAGCTAAGCCTAAATATAAAGGTTGATCATGAAGATCAAATTATGATTAATGGAAGTGTGAGTTCATTTTCATAATAAAATCAAAATTCTCTTAGCTCCCTCTTTACATTACATAATGTATTTCCAATTAAAGATGGATTCTATATAAAAATTTTCCAATAAATATGTCTCAATGAAGTCTCTAACTTTTCAATTAAACTTTGAGGTTTTTTTTTTTTTTTTAATCTCTACAAAATACACCAAAAATTGCCTCAATGAAGTTTCCAAAACTCCTCAATTGAATTTGGAGTTTATTTAATTCACCAAAAATAAATAGTAAATAAATAAATAACCTTTGTAGAGATAAGGGCCCAAAATCGTGTATTGAGCCTTGGACTTTATCCAAGAATGTTGATAGGTCCGAGAGTGATAAATCAGTATGGAGGATTCCGGTTTAGAATCTTATGAGATTGAGATGAGTGAAAGGTGGTCCGAGGGGGAACTTCGACTCGAACAGGATAAATATAGGACATGTACGTTTTCCCACGATTCTCGTAGAAGCCTCGGCGACGAGAACATGCACCATGGACTTACAAGAAGGAAGGAATTCCAAAAGTGTCCAAGGAAATCCACCGCATTAAATACACTGCAGCTACTTTTCTAGCCGTATTTATGTGAAGAAGACCCCTGAACAGTGCTGCATTGGCTACCGCAACTCACAGCAAATCAAAGAGGGTGTCTGATGTGATGGGTACTCAACTGAGGGCTTAGATGATCAACAATAGTAAGATCACAATGGTCCAAAAAGGGGCTATATAATGTACAAAAACTCGCCAAAAAGAAGGGGAGGAGAAAAAGAGGAAGGACTTGTATTCAATTGTGATAAATTCATATAAAAGAGAACCTCCTTGGATAAGGGAGTGCACTCAATTCTATTCTCTTTGTCTTTGTTCTATCATCCTGAAAATCCTTGTCAACCGTTGTCCAGTTCATTAGGGCTCAGTTCTTTGACTCATTCTCTATAAATTTATTGTAGTGGGCTCACTGGGCTAAGATCCCATACATTTTGGGCTTGGTCTGTCAAATGGTGTCCACACACCTTTTTACTTACACTTTTCTCAATAAAAAAATAAATAAAAAATCAGGTTTCTCTATAGTTTTATATATGTAGTATAAAAGAATGGGAAATTAAATAAATAAATACAGGGGTATAGAAGTAAATACAGCAAACAAAAAGGTCCCGGGACGGCGTCGTTTTAAGAAGTCTCACTCACAAAAAGGCGTCGTTCGATACCAAAGTAGCAGCAGTACTCGTAGCAGCGCGAGCCCTAAAACTCAAAAATCGCTCTCCCTGTCTCTGTGTCCATTGCAGCACACACGAACACCCATACAGAGCCCTAGTTCTTCGTCCACAATGAAGCTCGTTAGGTCTCTCACACTCACTCTCACCCTTCTCCTTCTTTTCTTTTTGGTTTTTCTCTGTTTTTGAAAACAATGTGATTTCAGCGTTTAATTAATTTTTGACATTTTTTTTTATTTTTATAAAATTAATTAATTTGTGAAAAACAATGTACAGGTTTTTGATGAAGCTGAACAACGAGACCGTCTCGATCGAGCTCAAAAACGGCACTGTCGTTCACGGCACCATCACAGGTCTCTCTCTAGTTTTTTTTTTTTTTTTTTTTAATAATAATTAGGGTTTTTGTTAAACCCTTGGTTTTTTATTATGCATTTTCTTTTTGATTTTTTGTGGTAGTTTAGTGAGTGAAATTATTGGCTAGAAACCCTAGCAAATTTTGGTGTTTGATCTGTGCTTATAGGGAGGTTAGATTGTTAGTACTTGAGCCAAATATAGAGGTTTTGATGAATGGAGCTTAATTGGGGTTTCTGTGGTGTGGTTTTATGTTTGAAAAGCTTTTGTGGGGTCTCTGGGAATGTGGAAACTGAACAGCAATTGGAAAAAAATGATTGATAAAGAGGACCTTTTTTTAGTGGGTTTGAAGCTGAAATAGTAATAAACAAAAAAGGGCATGTTAATTATGGAGGTGACAGGGAGCCTGATTTTTGGGCTGCTCCTGATTAGTCTATCAAGGATCCATGGACCATATCCAACTCCAAAATTTGAGATTAAGGTGGTGGAGTTTTTGTTGCTCCTGGGTATGAGCATAAACTGCTTGGCCCATCAAGGGTGAACCCGGCAACTGTTTATGGTGGGTAAGGTCCGTTGCCCATAGGTTTTACTGGCTAGAGGCTAGTCCAAAAGGCTCTTCTTTACAAAGGTTCCCTATGTTATTTATTTATTTATTTATTTTTAAAGTTTGTTGATTTATTTTTTTTAGTTTTTTTTTAATATTACTTGAGAATGTTGTGCAATATTGCTTGGGATTTTTTGGTTGACTCTTATGACGTGGTATGAAGAAGGTGCTAGTTTTAATTTGCTGGTTTCTTTATAAAAATTTATTTTTCAAAAAAGAATTGTGTAAATTTATGTTATCTCTGTGGATTCAAGAAAAGGGCTGTTAAAATGTTAATGGGGTTGTCCTGATAGTTTTGCTTACATAATGTTTGAAATTGTGGCAAAAAACTAGGTAGAATTTCTGAACTTTGTGAGCAATAAATAGCCAAAATTCAAAGTATGTTTTGGGGGGAAATTGGGAGAAAAGGATGGTCTGCCTAGGAGGTGGAAAGCCCCTGTTTGGTTCCATTTTGGTGGTTGGATTAACTATTTGAGTGACAATGTTTGCCTTGCTTATTCTCTATTGAAGTATGTATATCGGTAATTGTTCCGTTTCTCCCTGTTTGAATAGTTTTTTTTCCACTCAGAAGCATCAACGACATCAATATGAACCAATTTTATGTTAGTGTATGACACACTTGAGTTCAAAAACATTGAACATTTGAGTTTCCCACACTGTGCTCCTTGAAGAGTTTGTTTTTGCACTTGACTAGATAATGATCCACAACACAATTACCTTTCCACTATTCACTCATTTCCTAAAATAAAAATGTTTTGGGGGGTAGGTGAGGTAAGACGGGCAGAGGAAAAATGTATATTTTTTTCCTTGATAGTATGAAACTGTAATTATATGTGGAGTGCCTATTAGAGAAAAATTTCATTCCTGGACTAGAGCCAGACTTGGTAGGCTTGCATGTGGTGTCGTCTTTGAGTGGCACATAAAAGTGTGCGGGGCAAAGTGCTAAGGGGACAGTTTTACTCAGATTATAAAAAAGAAAAATTATCTTTAAGGCTTTTTTTCGACTCTTAACATTGTGTCATCATGCTTTCCTTATACCATTTATTGACTATTGTCTACGGGTTTGGCTTTACCTTCACCAGGATCTGTCTGAGTACTTGTCATTTACTAGTACTCTCACCATCTTCAAGTGTTGCCTTGTTAGGCAGAATCATGTGTGTTTGATATGATACCTATCTTATTGTGAATGCTTAAATTCATCCAAAGTGTAAGTGTTACTTAATTTTTTGACTCTGGTATTTTGTCATGTTGGATTGATGGATATAACATCTTTGTATTGCCATTTTCACTGAGAATTTTGAAATAAACTTTAATCCTTGCATGATTAGACTAGAAGACAGTAAAATAGTTTGTTTATTTCTTGTTTCCTAATTTTGTTGATCATATTTTTGAGAGATGTTTTATTCCCGAGAGTTAGAATGTTAAATTCCTCATTATCTTTTAGTCACTGATGCCATTTTAGTAAATCAAATTCCTCATGTTTTTAATTACAAAGTCCATAGTTAAAGGAAATGTGTTAATATCTTAAATTCTCTCTCTCTATCTCTCTTTGTTGATTAGTAAGTAGATGCCTGTTGTGAACTCATGCTTGATTATGCTGCAAGATTGGGAAAAAAAAAGGTAGATAAAGTTTTATGACTAGGAAATAATGTGCTTCCCTGTTGGTATGGTTGTTATTTATAGAAGAGATCAGCCTGTTTGGCATGTGCCCAGGGCAATTGATAAAGCAGATGAAGAAATTACTGCTCTTTCATTATCAGGACATTTTTGTTGGGAGTAACCCCTCTATATGTTTATTTCTTTTTCAATAAAAACGAAGATTGAGAACAAAAGTAATGTTTGGGAAATTTTCATTTGAAGGTAATGTAGGGAAGGTTTTTTTGCCTGAAATGGCATGTGATGAGGGACAGACCTTTTAGGGCTAGTTTAGGAGTGCTGCAGCTTTTCAAAAACATGAGAAGCTCAGCTGCTTGCTTCTTAAAAGCTGCTTAAAATGCATGAGCTGTTTCACAATTGACAAAAACATGAAGTACCTTGGTTTGCTGAATGAGATGGAGGTAGCTTCCATTTTTTCAAGTCAACATGCCTACAGGGGAAAGCCCCACTAAATAAGGACTTAAATACGTTTTTTCTTCACCCCAAATATGTTTGTCCTGTATGATGCTCTAACTAGTGCATTTAATTTGATGTTTATTTGGTAAATATGTCAATTTTTAGAGTAGAGTTCCATTTTTATTTAGAAGAAGTCCTCCACAAATCTTGTGTCTGTAGCTTGCAGGACTCCTACATGATGAATGTCTAATTTTTAGCATTACTGAGTGAGTGAATTGTATGTGGCGATTAATAGGGGCTTATAATTTAATTGGCAGTATAAGCCCTTCTCTAGTCTGGGAAAAGCAGTGAACTCTAGAGGCTAGCATTGTTCCACACTTTGTTCACCTTTGGACATGTACACTATTCTGCTCTTCCTAATGCGTTAAAATTAATTTGATTGAATATTATTGTAAACTATTAGGAATTTTGCAGCAGTAAGGTGCTAGTTTTGCAATCTGTATTTGCTTTAAATATATGAGTACCTACAATATCTTTGAAAAGATTATGCTGTTTTGTTATTGCACATTTCTATTATCCCACTTTCTTTAAGCTGTGATTTTTTAAACTAGGCAGAATTCCATTATTTCATTACATGCATTTAAGTTAAACATATAAGCTGTTGGACTTGTTGGATGGTGTTTCATTTTCCTAACTGGAGCAATTGATTATTGAGTAGAAAGTACACATGTACACATGGAAAATTTAGCTGTTTTGACTAGTGGATTGACTTGTTTGATGCAGGTGTTGATATCAGTATGAATACACATTTGAAGACGGTGAAACTTACATTGAAGGGAAAAAATCCAGTGACACTGGATCATCTCAGTGTGAGGGGTAACAATATTCGATATTACATCCTTCCTGACAGCTTGAATCTTGAGACTCTACTGGTTGAAGAGACACCTAGGGTTAAGCCCAAGAAGCCTACTGCTGGTATTGGGACTCTATCTGACTTAAATACCATTCATATTGATGCCTTTTGTTTACACAGTTGTTACGTGGTGAGTTTTTATAGTAATCATTCTAATACTATTCTAAATTTCAGGGAGGCCTTTGGGGCGTGGACGTGGCCGTGGACGCGGACGCGGGCGTGGACGTGGTGGTCGTTAAGCCAGGCTGCATTGGTTTCAATTTTTGTGGCACTTGGTTATGTAAACACCAATGTTGTAGGGAGAATTTATTGGAGCTTTTAGGGACATGATAAGAGTGTTATCGCTATTTTATCTTGTATTCTGAGTTCTATCCTTTGAAATTTCTTAAAATACCTATCAAAGAAGTCGGTATTGATAACCTCATGAAACTTTATAAATAGACCCCATTATCGTAGAATTTCACGGTGCATATGTTATTGCTCAAGCCTATGACTTTTTGTGCCCCTACCATCCCCAAAAAATGTTTCACCATTCGGTCTTGGCTTCGTTTAAACCACAGGGTCCCCATAACTTGGTACATTTTGCCTGAAGTTGATCCTGCTTGTTTGGCAATTATGTTTATGTATCTTGTAGTGTTTCCAAGTTGTTTATAATCTTGTTTCAATAATTTGCAGAGTATTTGCCTTTAAATTTTACTTTCAACTCAATTTTCAATTAAGTTATACATAAGGTAGCAGCAGTGCTTGCTATTATTATTATTATTATTATTATTATTATTATTATTCAAACATTTACTTGGCTACAAGGTTACTGGCATCATCTTCAACCGTTGTTAGGGTAGACCTGGCAACAAAAGTGGTAGCATGATGGCCTTGGTTATAAACCATAGTAGTGTGGGAAGTAACAATCAAGTGATAGAATGGATGACTGTTTAAAGCTTCTGTAACATGTTTTTCAAATTTTGGGCTTCAACCTGAATTTAATTCTTTCCCTATTCTGGTTGGAAAGGAATTGAATCGTTGGGTTTTGTAGTATCAACAAAAAGAAACTATAGGCTATAGCAGATCATGATTTTGTGTGAATGTAACAACAGAAGAAAAAAAAGAAAAAGAAAAGACCCCACTAGAAAGTAGGTGATTTATGTAAGTACTGACTAAAGTTTTGTTGCCTACTGAACAATGTGTGCCA
The DNA here is from genome assembly GCA_033629205.1 of Lithocarpus polystachyus. Taxonomy (NCBI): domain Eukaryota; kingdom Viridiplantae; phylum Streptophyta; class Magnoliopsida; order Fagales; family Fagaceae; genus Lithocarpus; species Lithocarpus polystachyus. The sequence continues at coordinate 23,941,792 of CM066173.1, read as the reverse complement.
AAGGTCGTCCCTAGATTGTTGTTTATTTATTGTCATGCAAATAGAATTCCATTGCATTTATTTTAATGGGAAATGCTAATGAGTGTCCTTAGGGTACTCATTAATAATGCATTTAAAGAAAATTTTTATGGTAAATGAAAAAAAGTAATTAATATTTTGATAACTTTTTTCATTTCCCATAAAAGTATAATCAAAGTATAATCAACAATTATTTTAATTTTATTAGAGGAAAGAAAATATTTAAGTTCACAAATCCTCATTTAAATGTATTAACCCTCAAACATTTATATAAAAAAGACTTGACATATGAAAAGAAAATATATTAGATCTTGAGATTGTGCAATAATTAATAACGATCAATTGAAAGATCCTATGTATGCAAGTATCAACAAAGACATTCGCACACTTAACAAAGTTTTTATTAACTATACATATCTTTTTTAAAATCCTTTTTAATACTTACAATTCTTTATGCATGTTCTTTACTATTGTCTCTCTAGACTCTTTACTTATTCAGATGCTACGATGCAACAAGACTTGAGGCACTTCAGATTAAATAATATCATTTTCTTTTCATGAGAGAGAGAGAGAGAGAGAGAGAGAGAGAGAGATTATCGTTAATTTGTTTGATATTGATAATATTTGGGAATACATTCACTTCCTAGTTAATTTACAAAGGTTTTGGCATGTTTTTCGTAGAAGTACAATCACTAATAAAAAACAAGCCACTAGTTTGTCCACTTAGATTCTCAATCCTAGCTTGGTACATATGATACACATTTTGTTAGAACTTAGAACTAACTTCAACAATAGACGAATTTACCTAATAAATACAGATGAATTTTGTTGCAAACAAACAAACTAGTGTGGAATGGGTGGCTGTTTAGAACTTCTGTTAAATCTTTTCCAAATTTGGGGCTTTAATCTGATTTTGGTTTTCACATATTGGTTGAAAAAAAAATGGAAAAACGATTCGAATCACAATTGTTGTTGTCTTGTCGAGCATCATGTTGGTTTAGTAGGTACCAGGATCCATGTATTGGAGTTTATGCAAAAATAAGGACCGAGTCTCTCTCTTTCTCTCTTCATGCCTTAAATAGAAAAGTTCACTAAGAACCACACAAAATTAACCACTCCTCCCCCTCTATTTTTCTACTCTCTTATAAAGGACTTTAATTGCCTCCAAAACAGAGTGATATCAAAGGGAGGCAAAAATGGCAAAGACTTGTGCAGTTGCTGCCCTCATTGCCACCATTTTTTGCTTCTCTTCCCTCCTCAACCTTGCCCAAGCCACTAGGGAAACCTTCTTTGTTGAAGGCAAGGTGTACTGTGACACATGCCGTGTCCAATTTGAGACCAAAATCAGCCAACCCCTAGCAGGTAATTTATCACAACAAAATGTTTTTTTGATTAATTTTACTAAAATTATTAGGATATTACTTTGTAAACCATGATTTTGTAACATTATCAAATTGTAGAAATAGTGCTACTTGTATACACAACTATGAATTTGAGTGGTACAACTTTGTCAGAATTTAGGCAGCAATGTGTTATTGTTTCCCTTAAGCATAGTAAATATTTTATGGCTTAAAGTACAAGTGAGAAATTCTCTTTAAATTAGTTTCTAAATTATTGAATGTAACGCTCTATTTGTTTCAATGAAAAACCTTGTGTAAAGATAGTTTTTCGTGTTTTTCAATATTTGGTAATATCAGAAAAAAAATAAGTCAAAGAAAAATTATTTTTGATCAACATAAAAAGCATGACTTATTTTTAGATATTGTTTTCTATTAAATTTTTTTGAAAAATAATTCTATCTCATATCAAGTTAAATAAGAGAAATTAGAAAATTGATTTTTAACTTATTTAAGGTTGTTACTAAATATAGGAAAGTGAGATAATTTTATGAAAAACACTTTTTGAAAAATGACTCATTTTCTAAAAAACATTTTCACCTAAACAAATAGAGAGTAAGATACTTTTTGGAGTTTTCAACATAAACTTTCAGAATTCGAAAAAAAATTTACACTGTAACATATCGAATAAATTTAAAAATGACTATCACCAAAATGGTGTGTCTCATTTTTCCATAAACTAGATGACTTTTAATAATTATAATGTAAATATGCGGCCAAAACCTTTATTATTATTATTATTTTGGCTAGTAGTGTAGATTTTCATTGCTCTTCAAAACCTCTTTATCAATTTCAAATGGATGCACTTAATAGTTCAAATAAAATATTATAAATCTAAATTTAGTGTCGTTCTATTTAAAATTTTAAATAACCTTACACCATGTACCATGTACATTGTTATATGGAAGATATAAAATCTCAAGCAGGAAATGAACCCTTACATGGTATAATCCTTTGCAGATTCTAAGGTACGCTTGGAATGTAGAAAACGTGAGGGTGGTGAGTTGACATACTCATTCGACGGTGCCACTAATTCGACAGGAACTTATCGTCTTCCTGTGGATGGTGATCATGAAGAAGAGATATGTGAGGTTGTGGCCCTTAAGAGCTCCAGGGCTGATTGCTCTGACCTCAAGGCTGGTTATGAAAGAGCAAGAATCACACTTACCAACAAAAATGGTCTCGCCTCCATTGCTCGCTATCCCAACCCCCTTGGGTTCATGATTAAGGAAGCTCTCCCCAATTGCCTTGAAATTCTTGCTGAAATGGGTCTCATCCCACTTGATCTCTGAAAAATCATTAGCACCTTTGCCTATATAAAATTACTGTGACATGTATTATATTGGCAACCGTTGCACTTCATTTTAAAAGAAACTATTGATATTGATATGGACAAAGTTTTGACATATACCACTCAAAAATACTCTTCTCTAGTTTATCATCTTTTCTGAATGTAACCAATTCCATTCTGAAATTAATGGTGTTAAGTGAGCTGAATGTATTCAAAGACCATAAGAACTATACAGATAGGGGGTTTTATTTATGTTCCTTTGTTTTACTTTTACATCTACTTTTTCATGTGTCAAAATATAGATATTTTATAAATGTAGACATTTTCGTATTAATTGTAGATATTGATGTAAAATAATTTATGTTAACGAGTGTAAGAGGATATATTCCTAACTCTAAAAGGATCAATTCAGCTTGCTCGCAGCTATTGCAAATTACACAGGCTATGAACAACAAACTCCAAATTAAAAATGTGATTTGGAGACGCCCACAAGCTACTAAGACATGAGTTGTATATCAATCCATGCACAAATAAGATAGGGCCAGCACTAAGCATGTTCAAACCATGCCCTTCCAATTTGAAGTCATCATATCCTTTCTCTGCCTGTTCTTTGTGGTCGCCAAAAAAAAAAAAAAAACCTCAAACTTGTAGGGAATTCTTCATTTTAAGTTTCTATTTTTTATTTTATTTTATTTTTAAGAATAAGTACTTTATTCAAAACAAGCAGTCCATAAAGACTGCAAATGCACAACTAGCACATAAACATACATCTTCATGAGGTAGCGGCAGCTACACAATTTGAGCACTCTAAGCTTCAGTTACCAATGGACTTCATGAAGTCTTGTCTCTATACTAGTTTTTCGGATCTTGCAACAACACCATCCTATTGTACCACCAAGCCTCACTGGCTGAATAATGTGGTCAAGCTCCAATACTTCCCAAATGTCTAAATAGTAATCAACACTTAATATGTTGAAGAAGATGAATGATAAAATCTCCTCTCATGGATATGTAAATTTGGAGGGACGGAGAAGAGGGTACAAATGAATTTCTCTCCCAAAGGAATGGGTAGCACTCTCTCAATGTGAGTTTTTATGATCTATAAAACCCTAAATCTCTTCTTACGTTTCGTGAGAAATGTGGGTATTTATAGAGGAGCAAAAAGAGGCATTGTTGGTTCTAGAAATGAGGCATAAGTGTGGGGTCATTCCCATGTGAGAGAGTAGATACATGTAAGGATCTCATATGTTGTGTGAGACTGATATACACCCGAAACATGATATATTCTCCCCTCCAAAGGATCAAAGTTGACAGTTGGACAAAAGCTCAAATAACTCGCATAACAAATTGCTTGCCCCGCCATTGATCATAAAGTAGCTAGAAAAATCATAAAAATTCACTCGCAAGCCAATTATGAATCTAAGCATTGATGGATCTTGGCTCTAAATTCTCCGCTCGGGGAGTTAAGCATGATTAGAACCACACAATTTAAGCTAACCTGCAGTGTATAGACAAATTGTCCAATGTTTCTTCCTTATTACTGAGAGGGCAAGACACAATGCTAACGATCAGAATCTTCAAATTTCATTTTAAAATCATTCACCATCAAATTTCCAAAAAAAAAAAAAAAAAATGCTTATTAAAATTTTACTAAAATTGTCTACTAATAAATTAAATGTTAATAGGACGAAAAAAGAACGAACAAAAAACACCCTTAAGTTAAATCAGCCAATCAAAACTACACTAGTCGTGACCTCCAATAATGATTTACCGACCAAATTTAATGTGAGAAGAAAAAAGTGGGAAACCCAAAGTTGCAAGTTAAAATGTTTTCACACCACCACACCACCACGAAGTTTCTCTTCACATACTTGCCAGTTTCCCATTTTCTTCATTCGTCAAATAAAAAAAAAAAAAAAAAAAAAAAAAAAAAAAAAAAAAAAAACAACAACAACAACAACAACAAAGCAAAACAAAAACAAAAAAGAGTTTATCCACAAAACACTTTTGAAAACCACACAATTTTCCCCTTGAAATCACAATCACACACTTTAGAGAAAGATGAAGTTTTCTTAGCAAGTTCCACGAAATTTCTCCATTTCCCATTTGAGTCTTTGACTGCCAGTTTCCCATTTTCTTCATTTATCAGAAAAACAAGTTTCCAATCTCCTTAGTCCTTTCCCATTTGAATGCCTCGTGCTTCACAAATTGAGTCTTCTGCTCACCTCTCTCTTTACAGGAAACAAAAAAAATTGCATTTAGATAGGAGAACTGCTAATCTTTGTTGTCTTCTTGGCGTTATTTTAAGGGTTATATTAAGTATCAAGCCAAGTACATTGTCGTTTCTATCCAGGTATACTTTCACTTCTTTCCACTGTCATTTGTTTTCCCAATAGTTTGTGTCTAAAATTCATCGTACTAATAGATATATGATCGAGAATGTAAATTGGGATGGGAATGGGATTTTTATTTTATTTTTAAAGCTAATCAATAACATATAAATATAAAGTAGTTCCAATCACTAGTAAGCCCGTTTGTTAATGTTGTTTAAACATCAGTTTTCAGTATTTAAACAATATTACACATATTTTCATATATTTTTTTACCCATACATATTTTTAAATATGCAAATAACGTTACTAAAAATCTCTTACCAAACAGACCCAATTATTAGATTTACGTACATTTTGGCTCTTCTAGCTTTACATATCTTCTTCCCTCTCTTATGTGAGTTAAAATATTTAGTATTCTAAAAAAAAAAAAGTTTATATCCACTGTGAATTGCAATGAGATACTCCTCCCACTTTCTGGCCACAAAAATTTAATATTTTTCAATAACTCTCTTCGTGACTACAAACTACAAAAGTAATTGGGTGTGCAATGGGCTAAAGGGCTAGGAGAGGAGGTAATGAAGTGGTGTTGATTAGGGTGATGGGCCTGGTGGGTGTGGGAGTAGGAATGACTCTAATGACCAACAATCCTTAGATCGGTTTAGAATTATCTTTGATTTATATTATTTTGTTTCTTACATTCTTCATCTCTCCCTTTCTCTTTTGCGTTGTAGATGTTAAGTTTTCAAAAATAAAATTTTTAAAAATCCATGTATCAATAGTCAATACTTGTCTGCCTAAAAAAAAAAAAAAAACTACTCGTATGACTTTGAATGTGCCTTGTTAACACTCCAGATACTTATTTTTAACAAATCAAAATTGAGGAACTAAAATGCCTTTTGTCCTTATAACTAATTTCAATTTGTACATGGAGAAAATGTTTGATGTCCATATTGTTACATATTGATATTATATAGGTACTTGCCAATGGAGAAGTTAGGCTCATTTCTTGAGCTTGGGAAAATAATATTGGCTCCAATTAGTGAATATTACAATTATTACAGAGACGCTGATGAACATCTGAAAAATCTAAATAGAAAATGAGACAATTTAAAATGCAAAAAGTCAGACATAGATTTAGAAATGGGAGCAGAACTTGTTCCAGGAAAGAAACCAAAAAGAGAAGTTGAATTTTGGCTCCAAAAGGTAGAAACGATTAATGAGGAGATAAAAAAACATTGAGCAAGAGGCTAGAGAGGGAACTACCTCTCACGTATGCACTTTGGAAGAGTTGCTTGCAAGAAGATACTAGAGGTGACAGAATTAATTGATCAAAGTTGTGGTTTCGGTGATTGTTTGGTAATTGGTCCACCTGTAAGGAATGGAGATGAATTGCCAACAAGAGCATTAGTGGGAGAGAGTACAGCCAAAAGAACAATGAAAAAGATTTGGGAACACTTGTTAGATGAAGATTTTAGAATGATTGGTGTTTATGGTATAGGAGGAATTGGTAAAATGACGGTCATGAAAGAAATCAATAATCACCTATTAGAAGAGAGAGACAAGTTTGATTATGTAATTTGGGTTACTGTATCAAAGGCATTCTATGTTATCAAACTACAAAATGACATTGCATGCCAGTTGAATCTAGAGAACGAACTCTCAAAGTTTGGGGATGAAAAAATGAGGGCAGGAAAGTTGTATGTAGAATTGAAAACAAGGAAGAGGTATCTGCTAATCCTAGATGATATGTGAAAAGCATTTCCTTTGGAAATTGTAGGGATCTTGGAGCCTATTTCAACAAATGGGTGCAAATTGGTATTGATGATTCGAGATGTTAATGTTTGTAATGGAATGAATTGTGTAAATATTAAAATGGAGCTTCTTTCAATAAAAGAGTCATGGGATTTGTTTTTGGAATAGCAGGCTGTGATGTTTTGAATATTCCAAAATATGTTGTGGAACAAGTAGTCAAAGAATGTGCTCGTTTGCCTCTTGCAATCATCATAATAACGGGAAGTTTGAAAAATGTAGTTGATGATTTAGAGTGGAGGAACACATTGAATGAGTTGAAGACACCAATGAAGGGTTTCAAACATGTAAATGTAGTATTTCAAAAGCTTCAATTTAGTTATAAACACTTAGGCGATAAGAAACTTCAACATTGTCTCTTGTGTTGTGCACTATACACTGAAGACTATGAGCATCTGAAATGATTTGATAGAGCATATGATTGATGAGGGAGTAATAAAAAGCATGAGGAGAAGGCAAGCAATGTTTGATAAGGGTCATACTATGTTGAATAAGCTTGAAAATGCCTGCTTATTAGAAGGTGGGTCCTATGGTGTATTTTATGTTAAATCTTTTGTAAAGATGCATGATCTAATAAGGGACATGGCCCTTCAGATTGCAGGTTTCAAGTTCATGGTATCAAAAGATGTTCTAGATGAAGAAGAATGGGGAAAGGATGTTGAGAAGGTTTCTTTGATGTGCAACCATGAATCAAAGTTTCCTTATATATCACCAAAGTGTCCCAAGCTTTCGACCTTGCTTTTATACAAGGATATACAACCATCCCAAATTCATTTTTTGTGCATTTGAATGGACTCAAAGTTATTCATTTTGGAGGGGTAAGTCTTAGATCTTTGCCGAATTCGATCTCTGACTTGGAGAATCTTACTTTATTAAGAATTTGCCATAGTTCTTATTTAATGTGTGTGCCTTCATTAGCAAAGCTTACATTAATCGTTGGATCTTTGGGGATTTATAACGAAAGAAATACCTCATGGTTTGGAAATGTTGGTCAATTTGAGATACCTCAGTCTTCATATATACAATCAAAAGATGCCACTCGGGATTTTACCCAAACTCTCTCTACTCCAATTTCTCAAACTTAGTTGTTGGTCAGAATCTTTCACAGTGAATGGATAGGAGATTATAAGGTTGAAGAAATTAGATTCTTTTAAATGAGTTCAATACATATCTTGAATCCTTAAAGGGAGGACCTAGCCATTACATGTATTCCGTGGGAAAAACAAAGACAACTAGCGAGTTGGGGCCTAGCGAAAGTGTAAAACTGCTCCCAAAAGATGTTCAAACCCTAGCAATTTTCAAAGGTAAGTATTTTAAATTATCTATTGAATACACGAAGTGTGTTTGTATCGCAAAGTGTGAAGAAATAGAAGACATTCTTTCTCATTCTTACCCCTTTCCTCTACGAAGCCTTGAGATTGTATATCTTGAAAAATTGGATAAGTTACAGGTACTATTTAGGGAAGAGAAAGTCACACTTGCACCAATGGTGCCACCTGGCACCTTTTCCTGACTCAAAAAATTTTCAATAGATGAGTGTCAAAATATAAAGAAGCTCTTGGTGCTCTTAAACCTAGCCAACCTGGAACAAATTAATGTCCTGCGGTGTCTACAAGTAGAGGAAATAATAGCTGGGCCTGAAGCATCTAATGAAGTTGAGGAGGAAGCAAAAGAAATGGTGGAAATATTGCCTCAATTGAGGAATTTGACATTATTGTTTTCACCAGAACTAAAGACCATCTGCAGTAGCAGCTATGTAATATTTTGTGATTCTCTTGAAGATATTGAGGTCTTAAGACTGTCTAAAGATTAAGATATTACCTCTTTCTCTTCACCATATCAATGGACAATTATCTTCTCCACCTTCTTTAAACTACATTACAATAGGGGAACAATGGTGGAACTCATTGGAATGGGATCATCATGGTGCAAAAACTGTCCTTGAACCGTTCTGTAAATTCGTTGAAGTGACACTTACTGATTTGTATGACTCTCCACTTTTACATATTTGAATTATCTTTGATTTGCTACGCTCACATTGAGCCATGTCAACATCCATGTTATTATCAATTTTTTCCCATTTTTTATTCAATTTTTTAACATTTAAAGTGAATTAAAAACTCTATTATATTCTTATTTATTATTAAATTTTCAATTCCATTTTAACTTTTCATATCCCCACTACTCTTTACCTTAACTTTCTTCAACCTTTCTCATTCTATTTTAACCTTTTGCATCCCCACTACTCTCTACCTTAACTTTCTTCAACCTTTCTTATTTCATTTTAACTTTTCATATCCTCACTATTCTCAATTTTACTATTATTCTATCTTTTTATCTTCTTTTAGTTTTGACCATTCTTATTCTTATCTTCATACTATAAAATTGTCATACCCTCTCTTATTCCATATATAATTTTCTATTTCTTCATACACAAAAGCCTCTCTCTCTCTCTCTCTCTACTTTTTTTTCTTCAGTTTTTGGTATATATATATTTTTATTTTAGTGTAACAGGTTGATCATCAAAACATACTGATGTGGTACTGAAAGTTCCACCAAATGCATCGCAGAAATCAGTTTTATATTACTAGAAGTCAATCAGTTTGCTAAAATTGAAATTGACTGGTAATCCAGCTTGACCTTTTAGTGAAGGAGCAAAGGGAGACTTCATGAAAGACACATTTTGGCACGTATCCCATACATTAGAGCAAAAGTAATTCGCTACTTGGTTAGATTGGGACGAATTTGCTGAAATAGTGGAGTTGCAAAGTATAGGAACTGACCGGGGTGTAGAACCAATTGTAAATAGCTCGGTTGAAAATGGATTGCATCTCTACAAACCATGATAACAAAGAATTGAAACACATCATAATTTATACGTCCTTTGGGTTGATAAGATTTAGTTTTGTGTTTTATATTATTATTTTTTTTATCTTCATTGGATGTTAAATGTTATATTATTGCATTATAATGATAGTATATAAAAATATAATGTAATTTTATTACATAGCATAATTAAAATAATTTGGTGTTTATTGCTATACATTTCAATTTTACTATTTTTCTTCTCATCTTATTTTATTTAACATTTAAATTTAGCAACATACTCCATTTCATTAAATTATTTATATTTTGTCTCATTTTTTTAAAATTAAACATATAATATTTTATTTAAATTCAATAAATAAGAATTTTTCTTATAAAGTCTTCCCATGAAATGTTACAATGCATTAATGGAAAAATGAAATACAAAACAAATACCAATTTAGAAACACTCAATTAAAAAAAAGAATAAAAAATTTTCTTATAAAGTATTCCCATAAAATGTTACTGTGGGAGGACTTTCGTCTCAGCTCCCAATCAAGTATTGTTTGCTTTGGAATGGGCAAGGATCGACCTACATCCCACCCGCACGAATTTGCTTAATCCCACATCGGGGAGAGACACCTCCCATCCATACCTTATAAGCCTTTGGCCTAAGAATTATTATTATTAATGTAATGTTCTTTTTTTTTTTTTTTTTTGGCTTATAAATGGGTTTACAATGCATCAATAGAAAAAGAGAATACAAAATACATGCTATTTTAGAAACACTAAATTAATAATAATAATAATAATAATAATAATAATAATAATAATAATAATAATAATAATATCAAACCAAATATATCATACAATAAACTAATAGATGGATATACTAACTTCATAGTAATAAAATGGAATAAAAAAAAATAAACGTTACCATGCATATTTAGTATATTAAAATTATCATCAAATTTGGGAAAATAATAGGATGCTAATGAAAGAGAGAGAGAGAGAGAGAGAGAGAGAGAGAGAGAGAGAGAGAGAGAGAGAGAGAGAGAGAGAGAGAGAGAGATTAGTAAAAGAAATTGAAAGTCAATTAAATAAATTAATTAGTAACAGTTAATTGGAAAACAAAGAGGCTGATATCTAAAGGAGTAAAAAATTAATTAAAAATGACCTAACAAATGTCATTAAAAACTTTACAATGCAATTAAATAAATCATTAAATTCACTTAATTAAATCATATAATCAACAATTAAATACAATCATACAACTCTCTCAAAAAAAAAAAAAAAAAAAATACAATCATTCAAAATTAAAACTTAAAACTAATCAAACTCTAATCTAGAAAACCTTATTTATTATCAAAACTAAAAGGAAGATCTTCTTCAGTAATAATAGAAATATATAAGAAATAAAGATGAAAATTTTCAAAATCCTTTTTTTGACATTTCATTTAACATTATTTATAAATAATAAAATAAAATAAAAAATCCTTAAATGCTGATATTCTTCACACATCATGACTTTTAAAAATCTAATGAAAATTTCTAAGATTTTAACTTTCATTTAATGCCTTTATTATGAAAATCACCAACCAGTAAAATATGATAATAGTAAGAAACGTTATAAATGAGATCATGAAAAAACTAATTAGCCAGTATTATTATGGAATAGATGTCTTTTTTATGCATCTAAGGAAGAGTAATACTACAGCCACAAACTATCTTATAATATTTTTACAAACTGTTGATGAGGTCAGTTTTTTATTGGTTTTCATCTAGGTCCACCATTAACATTACTTTTTTATTTACTAATAATCACTTACCATATCAGTAGTTTGTAAAATTTTATGTAAAAAAGTACTCATCTAAGGAAATGAAATGAATAGAGTTTACTTATTAAGGTATATGTAAAGATTCATGTTAAAAAAAATATGTAAAGGTTTTTTTTTTGAAAAAAAGAGAGTATATGTGAGGTTTTTATTAACTTAAAAGACAATGAAAAACCAATTTTTAATATCTACAACCATCGTTACTTTATAAATCACACACAACTCTATATTCAATATCCTAAATAACAAAGTTATGCCCTTTTAGATATATACTATTATATTCAACTTATAAATTACAACCCAAATCAATCATACAATTACACAATCAAAGCATGAACATATAACATGAATTACCTTCTGAATTACTGCTTAGAATTTTCACAATTATTGAAAGACAAGTGCCAAATTTAATTTTTAGAAAATATCAAGACAAGGTACAAGAATTTTAATTTTTTTTTTAACTTTCATAGAAAAAAATATTACTCACATTATTTCAACTCTTATGGAAAAGAAGGTTTACATGTAACATGCAAAATGTGTTTAATTGAAATAGAGATGTAAAAATTAGTCAACCAACTATGGTAGAATTAAGGTTTCAAAATTTAAATAAAACAATTTTACAATAATAAAAAATTATTTTGTGATAAATTTGATTATGAAATGCATTACTTTTCATTAAATTAGTTCAAATTATAAAATAATATTAATAATAATGAGATTACCTTAAAAAATAATTATACGCAACGCGCGGGTCCACTATTAGTATAACTAGCCGCAAACCTGCGCGTTGCACATAATAGTTATTTTTATGGTGGTTTTATTAATTTTTTTTATACAATTTAAACTAATTTAATAAAGAGTAATGTATATTTATTTTAAGAATAATTATAAATATAATATAGGAAAAATCATAAATCATAAATCTAATAATTTTTGTCATACTAAAATGAAAAAAATAGAATTTTTCTCAGAAATTCAAAAGGCAAGTTAACGAAAATATTTATTTTTTAATAAAAGTTATTTATAGCATTTTGTGAATTATTAAAACTAATATAAAATTTGAAAATTATTCTTTTAGTTTTAAATAAACTTTCTCAAACTTATTTTTACTACCTACAATCCAAAAGATTGAAAAAAATAACTTAAAAAATTAATAAAACTTAACTATGATTAATTGGACCAATTAGGAAAACAATATGTTGTTTATAATCTACTAAGGTTATTTTCTTTGCAGAAATTGTAATTTTGTCCACCCAAAACATATTATCAAATAAACAATTATTAGCAAAATCTAATACTTAAATTTCTATATATGTATTGTTATAAAATAATAATAATAATAATAATAATAATAATAATAATAATAATAATAATAATAAAATTAAAATTGTGAAAGATAAAATTTGTCTCTTATCCAATAATTTTTGTTTAGCCAGCCTATGCTTTTCTCTAAATAAATAGCATTATAGAGTACTTCTAATACAATTATTAAGAGTACTTTGTCCACCACAAAGGATAAAAAAATAAACAAAAATGATTAAAGTCTCATAGTTTAACATCTAAATTGAGCACTATTAAAATCATGCTATCAAATTACAATAACTACCAAATTAAATTATCCAAATCATGCTATTTAGTAGAATAATATTATAATTTTATATTTAATCCTTTATAACGCAATATAAGATAACATTTAACAATCAAAGATAGAGAAAAAAAAACAATTAAAAAAAAAAACTGAATTGCATAAACCAAAAGTAGATTAAAGAATATAAAAAAATATCAACCTAAAGCGACGATGCACGAAAAATAAAAAATAAAAATCCACCCAAAAATTGTGTGTGTGTGTGTGTGTGTGTGTGTGAGAGAGAGAGAGAGAACTTTTTTTTTTTTTTAAGGAAAAACTATGTATAGAATGAAAGAGATAGTCACGAATTTATAGTAAGTGGGTGTGAATAAGAAGAGATAAAAATAAAGGAAGATAAAGAGAAAGATGAATAATATTAATGTAGAGGGTAGTGGGGAGATGAGAAAGTGAGGGAAGGAGAAAAGTTGGAGAAGTAGTGGGAATATGAAAAGGTAAAGAAGGGAAAAAGGTTGGAGAAGTGTAAATATGAAATAAAAAAATATTAAAAATAATTATAAGAAAATGGAAAGAAAAAAGATAATGATGTAGACACTGACATGGCTCAGCGTGAGCATAGCAGCATTAAACGCCACGCTTCGACTTTTAGTAATATATATATATATATGTAAAATAGAAAGTCTGAGCGTGCAAACTAACTCAATTGCGTGGGCACATGACACATCCTTTTCAATGAATTTGTTGTAACAGCTGCATTGTTTGTTCCTTTGATTAGAGACACCTTAACTTGCTTTATTCTGATTAATAAATGCTATCTTCGATAATTGGATCTATTTTCTAAAAAGCAGCTTTCTTATGATTAAGCCGTGTTTGGAAACCAGCCTAGCTAGCTCCCTCCTTGAAGACCAAAGCTGCAATAGCTTGAGCTAAACCAGCCTGCAAATTTTCCCATCACTGACTTTGAAATGCTGCTTTGTGTGCAAATTACTTCATCAAGTTGATAATGTTTTCTTCCTCCATTCATTTATTATTATTCCTTTCTTTTACAGGTCCAACTTAATTTATTGAATTTCAAGTGTTTATAAAACCCATTGTCAACTATAAGTTTTAAATCACTTGTTAAATATTATCTTTATCATACATTTTAGCCTAAAATTGTCTTTGAACATGAGTGAATTCTGTGACATTGTGGACTTGAAAAGGACACCCACGAGATTCTGTTGGTCTAATCAGGGTGTCCTCACTCAAGTTTTTCTGCATAACAATTGATTAATATAATGGATGAGAGATATCATACTCTAATGCTTGGTTGTTTGTTTTGTCCCTTTAATTGTATCATATAATCAACAGGTATGCATTTTGTGCTGCCAAATAGTGTTCTCGGTAGTTAAAAGCCACATGTAGCTCACTGATGATTGATATTCTCATAGTTCAAAGGTAATGATCTTTACAACTTTTATTTTTGAGACTATCAGCCATTGTCACTACAACTTGATCCAATGCCCAGACAAGCGATATCTCTTAGGCTGTTACTAAGTTTTTAAACACCGTAGAAGTGAACCATAACTAGAAGCCAATGACAATATGACATCTCATATGATTGATAGGAGCGCTTTTGTTATTCAGCAATCTGCATACAGGGGTCGTGGATCTTTCAATCTTTTATTTTTGAAACTATAGTCTATGACAAGTGAAATAGAAAGAGAGATCGTATGATTTGGCTGCCATATTTTCAAGATGCCCTGATTAAGCCAGAACCCTCTTTTTCAACCTGTCTCACTCGATGCATGCAACTTATAAATTGCTGTCTATAACAACTGCATTCATCAATTTGCTTGGTCTTTGCACCTCCCACTCTTGAAACCCCTGCAGTTTTGCTTGTCACTGTCCAACAATAGCAACCAGTCATCTGCCATCATCCTCTTGCCTTCACTGCTTTTGCTAACAAAACTTCCTCCTTCCATTTACAACTTCCCTTACAGCCTTCCACCAGTTTAATGAGCTACTGACCAAGACACATCCTAAAAAGACATGCATCTCTGCTTAAATGAAGAGTCATTTCTTTCTCTTGCATCTGCTACCTAGACACAAACAAAAAATATATGGGACATTAGTACATTGACTGCAGTAGTAGTTTCATCCTCCATAGCAGCTGCTTCTACATTTCCAGATGGATCATAAAGTAGCTAGAAAAATCACAAATAAGTCATCCCTATGTGCTTGATAATCAATTCACTTGCAAGCCTAGAATGATTCCAAGCACTGATGGATCTTGGTTCCAAATTTTCCACTTGGAGAGTTAATTATGATCTGAACTGCTCAACTTTCATAAAGCTAACTTACAGTCAATAAACAAATTATCCGGTTTTCTTCTGCATTACTGAGAAGACAGAGTACTAACATTTAGATTTTATTTTGAGTGTTAAATCTTAGTACGCAAAGCATTCACCATCTACATTCAGAGAAAACACTATAAGCTTGTAAGGCAAATCCAAAATCAATAGCCTCCCTCCATGGTTAAGGAATATTATAATATTCACCTTGATATCCCCTAAATCTTGCAGAAGACTTGCAGTGAACAATCCATACTCCTTCCTCACCTCAAAGTCATCAGATCTTGAATGAGGCCAAACCATCCTATCTTGTAAAACACATTTTGAGATGGCCATCTGAAGAATACACTTTACCACACCTGGCTTATACAGCCCTCTAGGCTCTAGCTAACCGACTCTCCATATGGGCTTAAAGTTCTAGTAAACATTTTTGGTCAAAGCAAACGGTTATTTGGAATTGTTGACATCCTCCAAATCTCCGCAGTATCAAGAATATTCTTCACAACTTGCAATCAAAAGAGATTATAATCCCTAAAAATATAAATTTTCTTAAGAACATTGGTTAAAAAACACTTTTTGGCATTGTTGACATCCTCCAAATCTGCATGGCTAAAAAGTGATCAAAAAAAAAAAAAAAAAAGAAAAAAAAGAAAAAAAAGAAAAAAAAAAAAAAGAAAGAAGAAGAAGAAGAAGAAGCTTTCCTAAAAGCAAGGGGCGCACTTAAGCACAAAGGCCTCTTGGAGCCTAGGCGCAAAGCGCAAAGCACAAGCACGCGCCTGATTGAAGTGAAGCGCACATTTTTAAAAGATAATTTAAAAAATTTAAAAATTATTATTAATGAGAAATGCAATAATCAAATGATCAAATTATCATATAAATTGAAATAAAATTTTTTATATAATTCATATAACATTTAGATATGCCCTACTTTTGCAATTTTAACACAAAAATTGCAAGTCAAGTCATTTTATTTTTTTGGATAAGCTAGATATCAGTATTTCCACGTAATATCCTTTCTTAAATCTCCTATATCTATGATGCCCTATGACTAATTAGTAATATTAGTTAATAATTTAATCACTTAATGACTATAATTCTGGAAGAATTAGTTTGCTATGTTCAAAGTCAACCACTAAAGTAACTAAACAATTACCACATATAGTATATCATTTTTTTTTTCATGAACGAGCTAAGAATATGAGGACATTGCAACGTGGTAATTGGTACCAAGGAGCTAGGTGGGTTACTGTTTCAAGCTGAAAAAATAAAAATAGAGAAGATCTGGGAGGTTGTGGGTTGGGTTTTAGGACAAGTTATACTCAAAATATATTTTTTTTTTATAAGTAATTTACACTAAAAATATACAAAATCAATGCTTTATATCAATAACGTCAAGATCCTATAGCTTTAATTCAGTTTTGGTTTTTTTTTTTTTTTTAATATTAAAAAGCTCCAAAAAGCACACTTTGAGCTTTTTGAAAAAGCTCAAAAAAGAGCGCCTAAAGCGTGCTTCTTTGAATGAGCTTAGCTTTTGAGGTAAAAAGCGTTGGAGCCTTGGGGCTTTGAGCTTTGATCTTTGAGCTTATGCACGCTAAAAGCGAGCTTTTAACAACATTGTGGAGACCCACTACACCACTAACCCAAAAGAACACAAATTTAATCCCAACCATCAACAACAAAACAATTAAAAATTCACATAATCAGAACCCCAAAACAGAGTTCCTTTTCTTTTGGTAACGGTTACCTCCTTAAGCTGGCTTAACTAAAAGGCTATAAAACACCTATAACCCTAATTCAAACACTACACACAAAATTAAACCAACCCACCACTTCTACGACCAAATCAACAAATACCCATTACACCAAAAAGCCAAAAGAACACAAATTTAAACTCAACCAACCATCAAAATTACACAATCGGAAACCCAAAACAGAATTATTTTTACCTGCTTAAGCTGGCCACGGCGCTTAGACAAGAGAACAATCTGATTGATGAAGTCAAGAATCTGCTCAGTAAGCTACAGGGCCTTCATGAGCTTCGAGTGAACCTGCACGAATGAAAAGAACCTCAAAGGGAGGTACCGGTGTGGTACCGGCCAACAACCCTCCGATGGTTAAGTTAGTATTGCTCACAACTCTAGAGTGCCAAAGTCGGGGAGAATTAAGCGTACCTCGATTTGTAAGGGCTTGGGATATTTATAGTAGCGTAGGGCTTTAGCCAAGGCGTGCTTAGGAAGATACCCCTTTATCGGAATTCTCCTTGATTAGCGTGGAGCGCAAGATACCTCTTAGGCAACAAGCGTGTTGGGCAAGACATCCCTTTGGGAGCAATCGTGCTGCGCAAGATATCTATCTGAGTATGAGCGTATGCGACAAGACGCGTCTGTCAACCTTGTCCGTCAGCCTGCATATCCCCGTCAGCTTGCGCAGGGTGACGACATCATCAGACGTTTTACCCATATTAGATGCCCCTTACTCCTCGACCCCGTCAGCTTCGGCTGCAGGTTTGGGGAGTATACCTTCGCGTGGCAGACAAGGCATTAATGGTTAGTCTCCTCGAGCAGTCGTGATGTCGGAACACGTGTCCTGAACCAACTGGCCTGTACCCGGATGGGGATGTCGCTTCGTCTTCCGTGCCCATATCCTTACCTATATATATGTTCCATATTTACTCATTTCTCTTCCTTATTTCATTTTTGCTGATCAGAGAGAAGCTGTCAGCTTAAAGAGTTTGAGATTACAATCGCGCTCTCGTCCCCGTTCGCTAGTTGATACCGTCAGCTTCATCAAAGCCGTTTCTACAACTTGGTGAGTTATTTTTTACTCTTATTTTCTTTTGTTTAATTGCATACTGAACTTTGTGAGAAATTTTACTGGAAAGGTCATGACTTGGGTTCTTAGACCACCCCCGTCGCTTGTAGGTAGTCAGATGCCTAGGGAGACGTCGAGTGAGCAGTTGTCAGTCCACGATGGAGCGGGCTACGACGAGGTCTTCCAATCAGGCCATGAGCCCGGGGAGGACTCTTCTTGGTCGTCAGAGGATGGGTCGTCAATCCAGTTTTCTGATGGGGATGTGGAGAATCATGGTGAAGGTAGAGTAGTAAGAGAGGGTGAAGTTGATGACGACCGGGCGGGGGAGAGCGGGAGTGACAGGAGTTCAACTGGAGGCGACGACGTCTTGGAAAGTACATCCGGAGGCTCCGGGGACTACCATCCATTCATCCTCCCTAAGGAGTGGACGGTTAAGTACTTTATGCCGATGATGACGGATAAAGTGTTTAATTCCCTCAGAGCCCGTTACCAAATCCCCGACGACATTCCGATCCGTTTACCTCTAGAAAAGGAGAAGTGTTACTCCGGGAGGACCGCGAACGTTGGCATGTATGACGCCATGTTCGCGGCAGGGTTGAGGTTGCCTCTGACGGCACTCCATCGTCAGTTGGCCAACTACCTTGGGCTGTCCATCAGCCAGATTGCCCCCAATGCCTGGAGGGTATTCATCGAGGCTGAGATTCTATGGGGTAGCTTAAGTGGGGGACACCGTCAGCTGACCCTTGACGAATTTTTCTGGTGCTATCGTCCACACCACATCGCCTCGTCCCAGGGGATTTATCACTTCTCCGCGAGGAAGAAGGAGCTGAGGCTGGTGTCGGACATGCTCGACTCCAATAGGAATTGGAAGGGCAGGTATTTCTTTGTGGAGGGGATGAACTGGGTGTGTAGTCAGGAGGAGTGGGAGATGATCCCCCAAGGGTTTGACAACACCTGGGCCTTCGTTAGAGAATCAGGTCATCACCGTCAGCTTTTCTTTGAACCCCCCATTTTTTTTGCATCGAAGTTCTAATCCGTCTGCTTCCTTTTCTTTTATTTCAGCTAGCATCCGTCCGGAGATCACAAAGGAGCAGGAGGCTTTTATTCTTAAGGTGACGGAGATACCCTTGAAGGAGCGCAAGTGCCGTGACCTCATCACTCTTGACGCTCTGTACGCTTATTGTGGAGGGCCCAAGCCTACAGAAGAAGCCCGTCGTCTAAACAGCCTCTCCCGTCAACGTAAGTTTCGCCAACTTTCTCGTCTCTGTCACTTTTACTTGGGTATTTTTATATTTCTGTGCTTTGTCTTGCAGAAATGGAATCAGTGAAGTTGAGGGCGCAGATCAGGGCTGCCGCCGCGCGCAAGAAAGAGGAAGGGAAGGGAAAGGACGGTGCATCCTCGTCCCTTCCTAAAGTCGTCATCACGGGTTCAAAGAAGAGGAAGGGTGACGGGGCTGAAGACCGCCCATCAAAGAAACAGACTGTCACCCCTGGGGATCACCCCACAAAGCTCCCGTCTCCCAAACACGGGGCTGGGAAAGGGTTGATGTCGGCCCAAGGTCTCGTCAGCCAAGAGGACGAGCGTTGTCTCCTTACCCACAAGGGGTATGTGCTTGAGAGGCTGGAGTCCATCCTTGGAGAGAAGGACGCCGATTCTTGCGTCAACCAGTCTGTGCAGGAGCTGGGGGACTCGGATCTCTTTGATCTTGCCCGAGTACGTATATTCATTATTATTTTTAATTTGCCCCGTCTCCCTTTTTTTTTTTTTTTTTTTTTTTCTTTTTTTGCTAATGGGTTGATGGGAGTTTTGTTTCGCAGGCTATGGTTCGCATGAGGGCCATGCAGGTCAAGAGGGCGAAGAGTGAGGAGTTGCTGGCCCGTCAGCAGAAGCGCATCAAGAATCTGACTGACGGGTTGGACCAATACAAAGACGCTTGCCGCAGCCTGAACAGGGAGATAAATGAGCTAAAAGAAAAGCTCGAGGAGGGAACTCGTCAACTGGAGAAGGAGCGGGAGGCGAAGGTGATGGCGGAGAAGGAGCTGACATCCCTCTTGGGCCAGGTGGAGACGGCAAAAGCTGATGCCGAGGCTGAGTTCAAGACGTCTCAGGCGTTCATTGATGCCTGCGCCGAGTATTATGGTGATGGGTTCGAGGACTGTCTTAAACAGATAAAGTCTCTCCACCCTCACCTCGACTTATCGAAGGTGTCAATGGACGATCCTGTGCCGTCAACACCCGTGGGCGACACCGTCTTGGTGGACGATGACAACCTCAGCGAGTCTGGGATGCATCCGAAGGATAACAGTTTCGTCCTTGCTCAGCCTGCCCTTGACAAGTCCGTCGCTCCAATAATCCCGTCATCTGATCCTTTCGGCTTTGAAGGCTTCCCCGCGGTTCAAGACCCCCCCAAGGGCGACAAGGTCGTGCCGGACGCTCCTGCCCTTTGATTTTTTGTAAAATTTTTTCTTTCTTTCTTCTTTTTTTTTTTTTTTTTTTGGACATGATGCCCCGTTGTTTTGAGGGCTTTTTGTAAAAACAATATTCTTGTGATATAATACTTTATTTCCGTCATTTGCAGTGTACTGTTTTGTTTTTATTTCAAGCCTTGTGGATGATTTCCTCTATTTTTGTCACTTCATGGCAGTCCAATTTTGGACTTTTGATGCTTTTTTATGATGAAGTAATATCCTTCTAACAGGGCCGTCAGTTTTTAGCATTTTGGAGGGAATTTCATGGCGAGGATGTCAACTTTGGTCTGTCCCTCACTGTGTTTTGGAGGTTATTAACTTTAGGGTGAGGCCGTCTTCTTGTTAAGCCGTCAGCTCTTCTTTTAGGCTTCATGCCTTGTCTTTTTAGGGCAGAGATGTCAAACTCTCAAGCCGTTAGCACTTATGCTTCTCTCTAGCCTTTTAGGATGGAGTCGTCATCCTTTTAAACCGTCAGCTTTTATGCTTGATCGGTTTTTATGTTCGCGTATCCTTTTAGGATAGGGTTGTGAGCTTCGGAGCCGTCAACTTCTAAGCCGTCAGCTTTTATGCTTGACTGGCTTTTATGCTTCGTATCCTTTTAGGATAGGATTATTGGCTTTTTGAGCAGTCAGCTTCTATGCTTCATTGGCTTTTATGCCTTGTATCCATTTAGGATAGTATCGTTGGCTTCTAAGCCGTCAGCTTTTATGCTTGACAGGTTTTTATGCTTTTTTGTCCTTTTAGGATGGAACCGTCAGCTTTTATGCTTGACCGGTTTTTATGCTTAGGCTTTTTTTATGCCTTGCATATCTGCTTAGGATAGTATCGTTGGCTTTAGGTCGTCGTCTTTTAAACCGTCAGCTTTTATGCTTGACCGGTTTCTGTACTTTGGCTTTCATGCCCTCTATCCTTTTTAGAATGGAGTCGTCAGCTTTTAAACCGTCAGCTTTTATGCTTGATCGGTTTTTATGCTTTGGCTTTTATGCCTTCTATCCTTTTTAGGATGGAGTCGTTAGCTTTGGGCTGTCAGCTTCTTACTTTGCAAAATATATATAGAAGAAACTTTGAATAAACTTCTAAACCTTGCAAAATTTTTAAGAAGGGGGAAACATGCCCTTTAGGTTCCCAAAATACATTAAAGCAGACTATAAGTAGAGGGTTGCCATTCTTCCTTACTAGTAGTACTTTCGTAGATGCTCGGCATTCCATGGATGGTGTAGTTTCTGTCCTTCCAATGTTTCCAGGTGGTAGGTTCCCTTTCTCCACCATGACGTGACTTGGTACGGTCCTTCCCAGTTGGGGCCGAGCTTTCCTTGGGCGGGGTCTCTGGTGGCGCCCATGACTTTTCTTAGAACAAGGTCTCCGACCTGGAAGTCCCTGTGTTTGACTCGGGAGTTGTAGTGTTTAGCCATGCGATCTTGATACCGCGCGAGTCTTTGTTCTGC
Source organism: Lithocarpus polystachyus (assembly GCA_033629205.1). NCBI lineage: Eukaryota > Viridiplantae > Streptophyta > Magnoliopsida > Fagales > Fagaceae > Lithocarpus > Lithocarpus polystachyus. The sequence goes on along the minus strand of CM066173.1, from coordinate 23,919,661 downwards.
TACTGCTTTGATTTCGTCGATTAGGTCAAGTTGTAGGCGTAAGGCATCATCGTTCCTTCCTTCATTGTGAGCGTTCGCCCTGTAACTTGTGAGTCCTACTTCGGCCGGGATGATTGCTTCGCTTCTGTAGGTTAGCCGGAATGATGTTTCTCCTATAGGGGTCCTTGCTGTTGTCATGTATGCCCATAGTACGCTGGGTAGTTCCTCAGGCCATATCCCCTTTGCCCCCTCGAGCCGAGTCTTGATAATCTTAAGTAAGGATCGATTCATTACTTCTACTTGGCCGTTGGCCTGGGGGTGGGCAGGGGAGGAGTAATGATTCTTTATTCCTAGCTGTGAGCAGAACTCTCGGAAGGGGCCGTTGTCGAATTGTTTCCCATTGTCCGAGACTAGGACTCTAGCGATCCCAAACCTACATATAATGGATTTCTAGACAAAGCTTTGCACGTTCTTCTCCGTGATAGTGGCTAGAGCTTCAGCTTTTACCCATTTTGTGAAGTAGTCTATGCCTACCACCAGGAACTTCAGCTGCCGCATAGCTGTTAGGAATGGCCCCATAATGTCTAGTCCCCATTGAGCGAACAACTATGGGACTGTCATTGGGGTCAGCTCTTCGGACGACTGTCTGATGATGTTGTTGAACCTTTGGCATTTGTTGCAGGCTTTGACGTAGGCTTGGGCGTCTTTTTGCATTGTAGGCCAGTAGTATCCCGCTCGGATCAGCTTGTGTGCCAATGACCGTGACCCTAAATGATTTCTGCATATTCCCTCGTGTACTTCCCTCATGACATAGTCCGCTTCTTCGGGACCCAACCACCTTAGGTATGGGCGAGAGAAACTCCTTTTGTACAGGACGTCCTTCATCAGAACGAACCTCGCCGCTTGAACCTTCAGCCTTCTAGCAGCCTCTTTCTCGTCCGGCAGGGCTATCTCTCAAGTAAGAAATTAATGGCGTGGTCCAATTACTTTCGGAACCTATTTCCTGCACATCGACAGAGTCTATTAGCGGTGAAATTTGCACGAAAGAGAGCACATTGTCAGTAACGGTCATGTGTTCTGACGAAGCGGCTTTGGCGAGGCAGTTGGCTCGCTCATTTTCTTCTCTGGAGATTTGGATTATTTCTGCCTTCAGCTCGTCTACCCTTCGCTTGCTTGATCGAGATATCTTTTCATTTTGTCGCCTCTACACTCGTAGTCTCCGTTTACTTAGTTGACGACAACTTGGGAGTCGCAGTAGACTACCACTCGGGCTGCTCCCGCTTCTTTGGCGAGGTCAATTCCAGTTATCAAAGATTCATACTCTGCTTCGTTGTTGGTGGTGGGGAAGTCGAGGCGGACCATGCAATCGATCCGATCTCCCTTGGGGGATTGAAGTACGACACCTATTCCTCCGGCTCGCCTATTTGACGATCCGTTGGTATGTATACTCCACAGAGGGCGTTCGTCTGCCCCCTGGTCTTCCCCGTCGGTGAATTCAGCGATAAAGACCCTGGCTGGTAACAAACGAGGTCTTCTATTGATTTGCCACGTCCATCCGGATCTGATTGTACCCTGAAAAGGCATCCATGAAGCTCAGTAGCTGGTGCCGGGCCGTGGAGTCTACTAGCGTATCGACTCGTGGAAGGGGGTAGCTATCTTTGGGGCACGCCTTGTTTAGGTCTGTGAAGTCAACACACATACGTCACTTCCCATTAGCTTTTTTGACCATCACCACATTGGCTAGCCAATCGAGATAGTATACCTCCCGGATGAAACCTGCCTCCAGTAGTTTGCCGACCTCCTTTGCTACTGCTTGGTCTCGCTTCGGGGCAAACACCAGCTTCTTCTGCCGGACGGGCCGGAAGGTGGGTGATACGTTCAGCCTATATACCATGACTGAAGGGTCGATTCCCGGTATGTCTTCGTGACTCCAGGCGAACACATCCTGGTTTTCCTTGAGGAAAACCACAAGCGCTTGGCGAGCCGTGGGGCTGGTGAGAGCGCCGATTCTGGTGGCCCTGTCTGGCCTGGACTCATCGAGGGCTATTTCTTCGAGCTCCTCCACGGGTTCTGCCCCCACTCGCTGTTCTATGTTCATTGCTTGTAAATGGCTGTTCATTTCTACCATCGCAACGTAGCATTCTCGAGCAGCCACCTGGTCCCCCCATAGCTCCCCCACACCGTACTCGGTGGGGAACTTGACCATCAAGTGGTAGGTCAAAGTCACAGCCTTCCATGCATTAAGGGTGGGTTGCCCTATGATGGCGTTGTAGGCGGAGGAGCAGTCGACGATGAGGAAGGTAACATCCCGGGTGGCTTGCCGGGGGTATTCCCCAATTGTGACTGGCAAGGTGATTGCGCCGAGGGGGTTACACTCTTGTTCCTTCGAACCCGATGAGCAGAGCGTTGGTAGGGGCTAGGTGTTCTCTGTCGATCTACATCTGTTGGAACGCCGGGTAGTAGAGAATGTCTGTGGAGCTTCCGTTGTCGATCAAGACCCTATACGTGTTATAGTCCCCTAGCCGGACGTTGACGACGAGGGCATCGTTGTGCGGATGATGAAGACGTTTGGCATCTTCTTCTGTGAACTCAATAGTGGGGCTGTTAACTTACAGCTTCTTATGGACAATGCCCGCAGTCTGGACATTCTGAACTGCTCTGAGGTAGGATTTTTGAGCCTTCTTCGTTGAGCCGACGGCTGCCGTACTCCCAAAGATCATCCTTATGTCCCCTATGGACGGTCTGGGGCGCTCATTATCCCGGCAGGGGACTTGTTCCTGTCGAGGTGCTTCTGTTCTTTCTCGGTTGACGAACCTCTGCAGCTTTCCTTGCCTAATCAGGGCTTCAATCTGCTGCTTCAAGTCGGCCGTGTCGTGGCCGTGGTCTTGGTGGAAGCGGCAGTATTTGTCTTTGGGTCATCTGTTGGGATCTCCCTTCAGCTTTCCCGGAAACGTCAGGGACCCTTCGTCCTTGATTAGCATCAGGACTTGGTCGATCGAAGCCGTCAACAGGGTGAAGCTTGTGAATTTCCCAGCGGGGGGTTTTGGACGTCTGTTGTCTCGGCCTTCGCCTATCTGAGACATCTTTCGCCCCTTGTCTTGTCGCGCGTCCTCCTACCTTTCCCTCTTCTTGGGAGGCTTCTCTTCTTGGGCCAGCAGTGTGACCTCCGCGTTCATGTATTTAGTCGCCCTGTACAGCACATCCAACATAGTTTTCGGGTCATTCTTGTAAATGGAGAATAAGAACTTACCCTTCCGCAATCTGTTTGTAAATGCGGCGAACAGTATTTTGTCGTCGGCTTCGTCGATCGAGAGTGCCTCTTTGTTGAAATGGGCTATGTAGGCCCTCAGCGTCTCGTCTTCCTGCTGCCTAATATTCATCAAGCACGAGGTGGATTTTTTGTATCGATGTCCCCCGATGAAGTGAGAGGTGAACTGAGCGCTCAGCTCTTTGAAGATACCTATAGAGCCGGGCGTCAGTCTGCCGAACCAGGTCCTTGCGGGGCCCCTTAACGTCGCCGGGAAAGGCCCGCACATAATTTTGTTCGGTACACCTTGTAGATGCATCAAGGTCTTGAAGGACTCTAAGTGGTCCAGCGGGTCTTTGGACCCGTCATAGTTTTCCACTTGGGGCATACGGAACTTCGGCAGCAGAAGGAACAAAATGACAGGTGTAGTGAAGGGGGAGTCTGTACGTTGGACAAGATCGTCGAGGTCATTGGATACTCGCCCCTTGAAGGCGTTCATCATGAGATCCATGCGCTCCCTCATTAATTGCATTTCCGCGGCCACGTGGGACGGGGCATAGACAGTGGCTGACGGACGGCTTATCTCCTGCCCCTCGGGTCGACTCAAGGCATTGCTTCCCTCGGGGCCTCCACGATTCCTCTCCTTGGCACTGTCTGCCTCCTGATTCTCTCCTTGATTGTCGATCGTCGCGTTTCTCTGTCGCAGCTGTTCTTCCAAGTCATGGTTATGTTTTGTGAGGCGTTCTACCGCGGCCGCTAGGGTTTGGACCTGCCTCTCGAGAGCTGTGGTGCGCTGTTCATTGCCTTGATCCTTCATGGTGGTTGCCCTTGAATGCGTGAGTACCATGCAACTTTTTGTCCGGAAAGCACGGGGCACAGTTTACGTACTCCCCACAGACGGCGCCAACTGATGAAGTCAAGAATCTGCTCAGTAAGCTACAGGGCCTTCACGCGCTTCGAGTGAACTTGCACGAATGAAAAGAACCTCAAAGGGAAGTACCGACATGGTACCGACCAACGACCCTCCGATGGTTAAGTTAGTATTACTCACAACTCTAGAGTGCCAGAGTTAGGAAGAATTAAGCGTACCTCGATTTGTAAGGGCTTGGGATATTTATAGTAGCGTAGGGCCTTAGCCAAGGCGTGCTTGGGAAGATACCCCTTTACCGGAATTCCCCTTGATTAGCGTGGAGCGCAAGATACCTCTTGGGCGACAAGCGTGTTGGGCAAGACATCCCTTTGGGAGCAATCGTGCTGCGCAAGATATCTGTCTGAGTATGAGCGTATGCCCAACAAGACACCTCCTCTTGATGGGGCGTACATGGCAAGATACGTCTTGGTGCCTTCAGCCTCTCTCCGTCGTGCACTCATGCCGTCAGTTTGCTTAAGTGCTGTCTCATCAAAGTGACGCGTCCGTCAACCTTGTCCGTCAGCTTGCATATCCCCATCAGCTTGCGCAGGGCGACGGCATCATCAGACGTTTTACCCATATCACTGATCGTTGAGAGTGTTCCATGCTCGAGCTTCGAAGTAAAGCTGAAGAATGTCAGTGACGGCCTTCTTTGTTCTGGTGACCTCGCCAGAAAGCCTCATCTGCTTCTCCACATTCAGCAATTGCTCTATCGATGACTCTAGATTCCCTCATCCTTCCTGAAAAATAAATTTATCCAGATACAAAATCAATCAAAACCCAACAAAAAGATTGAAAATTTAGCTTCAATTTGAAACTTTTGGATCTGTTTACCATTATAATCATTCTGTGTAAGATCCAAACCCTAGCTGTGAGAAAGAGAGAGAGGGGAAAGTGTGATGTGAGAGAAAGTAAAATAAAATTGATAATAAAGAGCAGCTTGGGTTGAGGGAGAACGAAGAAAAAAACAAAGGGTAAAAATTTCACTATCCAATTGAGCTAATGCTAACTAAGTGCAAGACATTTTAACCATTAAGCCAATGTAGTCCCTAAACACCGTTAATGAAATTAGTCCCCCTCTTCTCTCTCCTCTCTCCTCTCTCCTCTCTCCTCTCTCTGATTCTAACTCGTCCCTTTATTTTCTCTTTTGTCCCTCTCTTCTCTCCCAAACCTAGCCAAACCCATACCCCTCTCTTTTCTCTAAGTTTGTACACCAAACCCAGCCAAACCAATACCAAATTGGTGAGACATATACACAGAAAATATATACCCAAATTTTGACAATTGAATCCATCAAATTCTTCTCTTGTACAAAACCAAACAAAATCACTGCCTCACCTGCACAAAAAAATCTTACCCATCACTGATTCAAGCACATATACACAGTACATCCAAACCCATTTTGAAATCAACCCCAAAATACCATTTTCGAAACCCAAATAGCCAAAGCTCAAAACACCTTGTACTCCATTTTACAAATCCAAATCAAAATCACTAAATCCCTACAGCCAACAGAAAACTCAAACCCTAAATTAACCAAACCAAAAACCAATCGCAAAACGAAACACAAAAGGGGGTTTATTCATGAGAAAAAAAAAAAGAAAAAAAAAGAGAGAAGAGAATAAGAGAGAAATAAAGAGTAAGAGGCAGTGGCCGGCAGTTGTGGTGGTGTGGGCTTCGTGGTGTTCGGCCATGGTTGAGCTTGAGAGAGAGAGAGAGAGAGCCACTGCAGTAAAGGCTCGCAGTGACTGTGGCTTGATGTGATAGCCATGAGGTTTTGGAGGATCTGAGTTTAGGGTTAGAGAATGATGAGAGAAGATAGGTAGATGAGAGAATCAGAGAGTGGAGAAAGAGAAGAGATCTGAGCAAGTGACTAACAGATTGAGATGGCCCTAACGGTGTTTAATTAGGACCAAATTGGTTTTAGGGAACAACTGGGTCAATTTTAAAATGCGTTGGACCTGTTGGATTAGTCCAAATCTTAGGGTGAGTTAGTGAAATTTACCCTAAAAAAAAGGATGGGGGCAGAGGCGTAGGCATGGGAGAGATAGGCACGAAAAGGAAAATGTGTGAGAGGGAAAATGAAACATGTTTTATTAAACAAATCATTTTTTCTTTTACAATTTTGCTATGGTGGACTGCTATCAGTAGGCTGCTTTGCAGCTCACTGTAGCTAGATTGCAAAACTAACAAATTTAAGAGCATTGATAGAGTATGCTTTTTATAAAGTTGAGGCTTCTTCCTTTTTTTTTTTTTTTTTTTTTTTCCATACATTTCACTTTTTAGAATTATCTCTATCTTCTTTTTTCTTTTTCTTTTTTCCTTCTTGTTTTTTCTCTTCCACACACATACCCACTCTTCTCCTACTTATCTACTTTTTTGTTTCTTCTCCACACATGAATCCCATTCTTCATCTTCTCCTCCTCTTCTGTGCTTACCTTTTTGTTTTTATTTTCTTTCCTCTTTGGCTCACTTCACACACACACAGCCGACCATGATCTTTTGACTTCTCCTCTATGTTTGCATTTTTGTTTTTTATTTTCTTTTTTCTTCATCTCACTTCACTCACACACACAGCCGATAGAGAGAGTTGGCCTTCATTCATTATCTTTGCTTTCTGATGAGAAGAGAGAGAGTTTTTTTTTTTATGAGAAGTGGAAGAGAGAGCAAGGAAGAAAGAGAAAAAAATTATTTTTTATTCAACCAGGTGATTATTTTAATAGATAAAAATTTTTGAAGGTGTTACAGTAAATATTACAGTGATCTCTATTTCAAGAGAAGTACTGTAGCAACTCTGTTCCAAAATATAGAGATAGAGAAGCTGTTGGAGTGAATTTTTGGTGTGTTTGCTCTCCAAAATTGGCTTTAGAAAGCCATGCTTTGACTCTTCTGCTCACCTCTCTCTTTGCAGTAAAAGAAAAAAAGATTGCATTTAGATAGGAGAACAATTGATCTTTGTTGTCTTCTTGGCGTTATTTCAAGGGTTATATCTCCCTTGTAATCAGTATCTTTGAAGGAATATCGGGTGCTCAAGCCCAACACATTGTCGTTTCTATCCAGGTATACTTTCACTTCTTTCTAGTGTCATTTGTTTTCCAATAGTTTGTGTTCTAAATCTCATTGTACTTATATAGATATTCTATACAATCGTGCATGTAAATTAGGATGGGATTTTTATTTTATTTTTTAAGCTAATCAGTAACAGATAAATATATAAAGTGGTTCCAATCACTAGTCATTAGCTTTACGTAAGCTAGTACACTTCGGCTCCTTCTAAGTTTATATCCACTTTCTGGGCCACAGAAATTTAAGATTTTTCAACATCTCTCTTTGTGGCTACAAACTACAAAAGTAATGGGTATGCAATGGGCTTAAGGGCCAGGAGAGGAGCTAGTGAAGTGGTGTTGGTTAGGGTGGTGGGACTAGTGGGTGTGGACTGTGGAGGTAGTAATGACTCTATTGTCTAACAATCCTTGGATCCGTTTAGAATTATCTTTGATTTACATTCTTCATCTCCCCATTTTTCTTTTGCATTGTAGATCAGTAGATGTTATGTTTTCAAATATTAAAAAATTAAAAATTTTAAAAAATCCATGTATCAATACTTACTTATCAAAAGAAAAAAAGAAAAAGAAAACTACTTAGTAAGACTATTGATGTGCCTGTCAACACTTAAAGGTACTTATTTTTAACAAATCAAAATTGGGGAACTACAATGCTTTCTGTCCTTATATCTAATTTTTTTTTTTGGTACATGGAGAAAATGTTTGATGTTCATATTGGTACATATTGATATCATACAGGTACTTGCCAATGGAGATGTTAGGCTCATTTCTTGAGCTTGGGAAAATAATATTGGCTCCGATTATTGAATATTATAACTGTTACAGAGGTGCTGATGAACATTTGAAAAATCTAAAGAGAAAACGAGATGATTTAGAATGCAAAAAGTCGGACATAGAATTAGAAATGAGGGCAGAACTTGTTCCAGGAAAGAAACCAAAAAGAGAAGTTAAATCTTGGCTCCAAAAGGCAGAAACGATTAATGAGGAGATACAAAAGATTGAGCAAGAGGCTATCAGAGGGAAATATCTCTCACGTATGCCCTTTGGAAGAGTTGCTTGCAAGAAGATACTAGAGGTGACAGAATTAATTGATCAAAGTTGTGGTTTCGGTGATTGTTTGGTAATTGGTCCACCTGTAAGGAATGGAGATGAATTCCCAACAAGAGCATTAGTGGGAAAGAGTACAGCCAAAAGAACATTGGAAAAGATTTGGGAACACTTGTTAGATGAAGATTTTAGAATAATTGGTGTTTAAGGTATGGGAAGAATTGGTAAAACAACTGTGATGAAAGAAATCAATAATTGCCTATTAAAAGAGAGAGACAAGTTCAATTATGTAATTTGGGTTACCGTATCAAAGGCATTCGATGTTATCAAACTACAAAATGACATTTCATGCCATTTGAATCTAGAGAATGAACTCTCAAAGTTCAAGGATGAAACAACAAGGGCAGGGAAGTTGTATGCAGAATTGAAAAAAAGGAAGAGGTATGTGCTAATCCTAGATGATATGTGGAAAGCATTTCCTTTGGAAATTGTTGGGATCTCGGAGCCTACTTCAACAAATGGTTGCAAATTGGTATTGACGACTCGAGATGTTATTGTTTGTAATGGAATGAATTGTGTAAATATTAAAATGGAGCTTCTTTCAATAAAAGAGTCATGGGATTTGTTTTTGAAAACAGTGGGTTGTGATGTTTCGAATATTCCAAAAGATGTTGTAGAAGGAGTTGTCAAAGAATGTGCCAATTTGCCTCTTGCAATCATCACTGTAGCAGGAAGTTTGAAAAATGTAGTTGATATTTCAGAGTGGAGGAACACATTGAATGAGTTGAAGACACCAGTGAAGGGTCTCGAACATGTAGATGTAGTATTTCAAAAGCTTCGACTTAGTTATAAACGCTTAAACGATAAGAAACTCCAACGTTGTCTCTTGTTTTGTGCACTATACCCTGAAGACTATGAGATTTATAGAGACAATTTGATAGTGCATTTGATTGATGAGGGAGTAATAAAAAGCATGAGTAAAAGGCAAGCAATGCTGGATAAGGGCCATACTATGTTGAATAAACTTGAAAATGCCTGCTTATTAGAAGGTGGGTCCCATGATGAGTTTATTGAAAAGGTTTCTTTGTTAAGCAACCATGAATCAGAGTTTCCTTATACATCAACAAAGTGTCCTAAGCTTTCGACCTTGCTTCTACAAGGATATGCAACCATCCCAGATTCATTTTTTGTGCATTTGCATGGACTCAAAGTTCTTCATGTATTTGGTGGTAGGATTAAATCTTTGCCGAACTCGATCTCTAACTTGGAGAATCTTACTTCATTAAGAATTTACCGTTGTTTTGATTTAAAGCGTGTGCCTTCATTAGCAAAGCTTACAGCATTAAGGAGTTTGGATCTTTTGGAATTTGCAACCAAAGAAATACCTCATGGTTTGGAAAAGTTGATCAACTTGAGATACCTCAGTCTTCGTGCATACAACCAAGAGATGCCACTTGGGATTTTACCCAAACTCTCTCGTTAACTCCAAGTTCTCAAACTTAATTGTGGGTCAAATTCTTTAACAGTGAATGGAGAGGAGATAGTAAGGTTGAAGAAATTAGATTTTTTTAAAGGCAAATTTTGTGGCTTGAATGACTTCAATACATATCTTGAATCCTTAGAGGGAGGACCTAGCCATTACGTGTATTGCGCGAGAAAAACAAAGCCAGCTAGCAAGTTAGGTGAAACTGTAAAACTGCTCCCAAAGGACGTTCAGGCCCTAGCAATTTTCGGAGGTTAGAATTTAAGATTTTTTTACAAATGCATAAGTCCGTTTGTATTAGGGAGTGTGAAGAAATAGAAGACGTTTTTTCTTATTCTTACACATTTCCTCTTCAAAGCCTTGAGATTGTACAACTCGTAAAATTAGATAAGTTACTGGTATTATTTAGGGAAGAGAAAGTCACACCAGCACCAATGGTCCCACCTGGCACCTTTTCCCGTCTCAAAGAATTTACAATATGTGAGTGTCTGAATATAAAGCAGCTCTTTTCACTTGGGGTGCTCCTAAACCTGGCCAACCTGGAACAGATTGCTGTCTTTCGGTGTCTGCAATTAGAGGAAATAATAGCTAGGCCTGAAGCATATGATGAAGTTGACGAAGAAGAAGCAAAAGAAATTGTAGAAATATTCCCCCGATTGAGGAGATTGACATTAGGGATTTCACCGGAGTTGAATACCATATGCAGTAGCAGTAATGTAATACTTTGTGATTCTCTCGATTCTATTGAGATAGAAGAGTGTCCGAAGCTTAAGAGATTACCTCTTTCTCTGCGTCGTATCAATGGACTACTATCTTCTCCGCCTTCTTCATTACAAATCAAAATAGAGAAAGAAAGATGGGAATTGTTGGAATGGGACAATCATGATATGAAGATGGTCCTTGAACCTTGCTGTGAGTTCTTATTTTAAGGGTATGACTCTCTCTATTCACTTTACATATTTGTTTTATCTACTTCTGCTCCTCACTTTCTTTCTAATCTCCTTTCCCTTCTTCTTTTATGCCCAACAGTGAAATCTCAATGTGGGTGAGAGTAGTTTAACATGACTCTTCTTCTGTAAGTTAAACTCCGAACATACATGCTTATATCCTTTTTAGTTATTCTTCCTATAAAATTGTTTTCATTGATTTGTTTTCTTGTGTTGATTCGATATAGGATATGTCACCAAGCCAAAGTTGACTCAAGAAATAAATTTTGTGGTGTGGATTTGCAGTGAGAAATTGGCTCTCAAATGTGTTTATGTGTACTTTCTTAGCTCTTTTGGTTCTGACTTAGTTCTTATTTGAACTTTGTTTATGTTGTGATTTATGAACGTGTGTTCTTCTCTTTGACTGAGTGGATGATCTTCAGTAATAATTGATACTTGATGGTAATTTTTTTGGTAATTGTGCAAGGATTCAAACCTTATGTGTTTCTGTTTTAGAGATAATGTAAACTAAATAGACTGTGTGCACGCAAATGTTTCCAATTGCTTGAGCACATGACGCATCCTTTTGCTTGAACTTGTAACATAGTTAGCAGCTGCATTGGATGTTCTTTTGATAATTATCAATTTTCCTTGTCTAGGTGCAACTTAATTTATTAAATTTCAAGTGAACTCTCGACTTAAAAGCTTTTTAAATCATTTGTTAAATGTTAATCTTTATAATCGATTTTAGGCTAAAATTGTTTTAAGACTCGAGAGAAAATTTTCTTTGATACAGTGGACTTAAAAGACACCAATGAGTTTGTTTTGGCTTAATTTGGTTATTTTTTAAAGCTTAATTAGTGTGAAAACACTAAAACTTGTTTAGACCCCTAATATTAAAATGGTGTAAATGCACTTTTAGTCCCTATATTTTGACTTTTTTCCATTTTAGTCTCTACATTTTATTTTTACCACTTTTAGTCCCTAAACCAATTAACGCTGAACATTTAAGTCCTAGAAGCACCATTCCGTCACCAAACTAATGGGAAAACTGACGGATCAATAAAATAATAATAAAATTTCTAACCTTCTTATTTTCTTAAAAAGAAAAGAAAAGAATTAAATTAATTTTGTTTCTCTTTTTTTGGGAAGAACATGAAGAATCTAGAACATGTGTTCTTTCCCGTTAATCATGTTCTTCATTTTCTTTCCAGCAAACCTTGCCCAGAAATTTAAAAGATCAATATTTTTTTTTTCTCTTTTCTTGTATTTCCTTAGCAACGAAACCCATAAAATCAGTCAGATTTACAAACACAAGACATGCCCACAGATTTACAAAACACAAAGACATTCAACAATTACTCTGTCATTCTTTCACATTCCCATTACAAACACAAAGCCTTGATTCAAAATACATTCAACAAACCCAAAGTCCTTACACGCCTTAATCCAAATTTACAGACCCAAGTAAACCTAAATGGCAAAAAATAATAATAAGTCTAGTGGACGACATTTTTACACAATCCAAGATATTTTTTTATCGATCTGAAAATTTCAAATTTTTTAAAAATATCTCAAACGCATAGAGAGAGAGAGAGAGAGAGAGAGAGAGACTGAGAAACTCTGTGAGCAAGTGTGAGTGAGAGATGGAGAGAAACACACCAGTGAGAAAGCCTCACACATCCATCGCCAATCTGCTTACCTAGTCGGAAGTCCCTCCATCGGAATCTTTGGCCACCGTTTCTGGCGCTTGCTCTCACCAGGTACCAATTTTTTCTCTCTCTTAGGTGAAAAATGTACTGTTGGGTTTGTTTACATTTACTCATTGTGTGTGTGTGTGTGTGTGTGTGTGTGTGTGTGTGTGTGTGTGTGTGTGTCTGTGTCTGTGTTTGCATTCTCAGCCGTCCGATAAGATCACCAGGTACGAACCAATCACAGCATCTCTCTAACCCAGATCAAGCCGATCTTAGCCTCTTTCTATCTCAAACCCATCGTACCCGATCTAAACCTCTTTGATTATGGTTTGGTTTGGGAGTGGATAAGTTAGGTGCTTTGCTGGGTTTCTATTCTTTGGATGGTTTGGTTTGGGAGTGGTTTTGTTGATGTGGTAGTGGATGATTTGATTCGTGGTGGTGCTTTGCTGGTTGCTGGGTTTCTATTCTTTTGCTTGGGTTTGATCTTCATGTTCTTTGATTCGATGGTGGTGATTTAGGGTTTTTTTTTTCCAGTGGGTTTTTTTTTTTTTTTTTTTTTGTGTTTGTTTACCAAGAAAATTTATGAATTTGAAGGCTAAGGTTTGCTTTACTGGGGATATGGGTTTGGAGTTTGGTTAGAATCTGGGTTTAGGATTTGTTTTTTCTAGAGATTGATTATAGGGAAGAACACAAAGAACATGAACAAGTTCTTCTAAAAAAAAAAAGATTGGAATAAAAAAAATTAATTTTAATTAAAAGAAAGTAAAATTTTTGTTTGAAAGAAAATAAATTTTTTTGTTTGTTTTTTTTTTAATTAAAATTGAGAAATTAATTTTTTTTTAATTTTGGCATTTAAAAAATGCCAAATAATTTTTTAATAATATTTTAATGCCTACGTCAGCCATGTCATTTTTTTCTGTTAGTTGGCTGACAAAATGGTGCTTCAAGGACTTAAATGTCCCGCGTTAATTGGTTTAGAGATTAAAAGTGGTAAAAATAAAATGTAGAAACTAAAATGGAAAAAAAGTCAAAATGTAGGGACTAAAAGTACATTTATGCCTATTAAAATTACAGTTAGATTGCTTTTACTCTAACTTATCTTAAGTATGGAACAAGAGTAAATGAGCGCAATAAACTGGTAACACTACTCTAAGCCATATGTAACCACAATAACCAATAAAAGTAAAGCTTAAAGAGTAGGGAAGAGAGATACAAACACAAGATAACACCGAGACGTGTTATTGAAGATGAAACCGAAGAATTCAATGAAAAACCTCTCTGCGACCCTCCAAGTCAAAATTGATCCATTAGTGAATAAGTTGGAGTACACGAATATCAAAAAGACCTTCCAAGCCTAATCTATCCAATGTACTTGAGCCCTCCAAGCTCCTGCTACCAACGAACTTCTTGGAGTCTTGTTTTCACTGACTTTCCAAATCCTACAATTTAGCCTGATTGCATCCGTCACTTAGTGGCTTCTTCCAATGCTTCCCAAAGGCACCAAAGCTTCTCTCAACACTCAGAATGGGTGAGGTAAGTGTTTGGTCTAAGAACCTCTCAAGGATGTATAGATGGCGAGGTAGGAATAAAGATAAGCCAAGAGAAAATGTGTAGATGATTGTAGGTATGACAATCTCTAACTCCCATGTATTTTGCTAGGGTTATTTCTCTAAAAAGCACTCTTTACATTTTGTAGGTAACGAGGATATATATATATATATATATATATATATATATAGTGTGGGTAAAAAATTTGGTAAAAAACTTTTTCATTTTGTCAAAAAAATAGTTTCGGGAGTACCTTGCAAGATGGCCTTTTTCGTGAAGTACTCTCGAACTCGATAGGCTGGCATGACTCTTCAACTTCTAGTCATATGCTTCACACGAGGCCTTTTCGCAGGTTGCTTTACTCGTGAGCTTCTTGCAAGCTAGTTGCGAATTGCACTGATTCTTCTTTTGAAGTTTGATTCTTCACCAATCTCTCACACTCATTCCTTACAAATAAACCCACATAAACATAGAGAAATGATTGAATGAATTACAACAAAATTTGGTACAGTATTGAAGCCAACAAAAGTTAGTTGGAAATCACAACTTTACAGTCTCCCCCTTTGGGTATTTCATGACAAAACCTCTAAATAGACTCTAGACTTAAATGTGAGTTTGAGACAGAGGAAAAACTCACTCACACCCAAATCTAAAAACTATGAAGCACTTGAACCATATACACCTGTATCTTGAAATACTTGCACATAACAAATAACTTCATTAAGCACGAGATAAGTAGAATACGAGGCATGCATAAAGAACAAGTAAAATGCGATCAAGATAAAAAAAAAGATATGTGAACATATAGCATAACTAGATCATACAAGAACAATCATTAAGAAATGACCACAATGAACATTTAACAAGTAAATGATCATCCAGACACGCAAGTAATTAAGTGCAGTGCAAAAATTAATTGCATGTCCAACATGCACATGATACATTAAAGAAACTAAAGCAAAACACAATAAATAACTAAAAGCATCAAGAAATAGCTATAAAAACCAAGGTACACAAAGTACTAAAGAAAAAACTAAGTTTTAAACTAAAGTACTAAAAGCTTTAAAATAAAGTACTGTAAATAAAACATAAAAGCCAAAACATAAGTTAGATTATCCTGTTAGGGCCATATTTTTATGTAATTGGCATATCCTTTGACAAAACGCACTTTATTTGTATTTAGGTAAATCTAAGTAGGTTCAAGATGATCATTACAAATGGTTAAATTGAAGACATGAAGATTACTCAAGAACTGCTCAAGAAAAGTGCAATCTGCAAATCTCGATACCTCTTCTACAGAAGCTCGATCTGTCGAGAATCATTAAAGCTCGACACTTGTCTCGATCTATCGAGCTTACAAGATTCAGATTATAGCCAGCAACGTTTTTATTCTAAAAGGCTATTTATTTATGGGCTTGTATAATCCTTGTTGGACTAGGAAAGCCCAAGGTTTGTATAAACTTATTTGGAATAAGAGAGCCGATTAAGCTCCTATTTAAAGGAGGTGGAAAAAGAAAAATTCTAATCCTAGAGAGCTTCATAAGGTTTCCTTTTTGAAACCCTAGCCTCCTTTTACAGAAGAAAGAGTTCTTGCTGCGTTTCTTCTATGCCTTAGGGTTTTGTAACCAAGTATAGTCTCTTGCACCAACATTGAAGATCTTATTGGTGTTTTTCTGTGAAGCTGCTGCAAATCAATTACAACAATCAAAAGGTTGCTGTGGAGTTAGTCACATACTGGGATTCATGCAAAGTAGTAATCCGGGTACTAGGATCCGCGCATCAAATTGGTTAGTCACGTACTGGGAGCCGTGCATTACAAAGAGATGTTGTCACTACAGAATAAGTCCAATTGGGTATTGGGGTAAGGGTTCAACTGTAGGTTCGTATAAGGTACTGAGATTCCTTTACTTTGTAACCGCTTGTTTTGATAATAGTGGATTCTCGGAAGTGGTGACCTTAAAATCACTTAGTGGGGTTTTGCATCAGTGGTTTTCCCCATTCGTAAACAAATCACTCATGTTATTTAATTTCCGCTACATGCATATTTAGTTAATTGGTGATTTGTTTATGCTACCATGCATCTTGCATGTTAATTTGATTGATTAATAAACTTGGCTAATTAATCAATTAATTCATCACAAGGGGGTCAATTCGTTTTTGGCCTATTATATCCAAAAGATGAGTAGCTATAGGTTATCTTCCTCGTTTTGAGCCCACTGTTCTCCCCCTTTCAATATGCACTCCCCCTTGCTCTTATGGTGCACTCCCCCTTACTTTATGCTGTATCCATAATATTCACAATAAGTTTTCTCCCCATTTTTGGCACAAATAGCTAAAAGTCAGCCTCGAGCTTGCGCTAAATCTCATCCAACTGTGTCTCAATGATGGTTAAGCGAAGCTGAACATGATTATTATGAGAATACATGATATTTGCAAGTCCAGAGATGCGATCATGTAAACCTTCCATTAAGGTCATCATCCTATCCGTATGAGGGATAGATGATTTAGGTTATGAGTAAATGCAGGATGGTTGAGGCTCTGAAGTGTGAGGAGAAGAGGTCTCGGGAAGTTTGGAGACAATAAGAGCTGCTGAGCTCTTCCCAATAGGAGAGGCATGAGATGAGGATCCACCATTCGGAGGCTTGGAAGGGCTTTTCTTTGCCCTTTCGGCAAATGAGTGAACCATGCTACTCTGGAAAGAATGCCAGGAAATTGGTCCTTGATGTGACAAGATTGTTCCATCTTTCGGAGGATGGATGCCTATCATGCCCTTAAGAGTCATGATCTTCATAATGAGGCTACAGAAGGTTAGACATGTTCTTGCAGTTGATCGCCCCGCAATTTTACCCAAAATCTGAAATATGTGAGCACAAATGTCGATTGGTGCTCCATTAATGAGATCACATAGGAATTTGGCTCTTCCAAGGCGAATGAAACCCATGTTGGTCAAAGGGTACAAGTTGGAGTGCATAATCAAGGTGAGAGTCTTCATCTCTGGCTCGAATCTTGAAGTGCCAATTGAGGTGCCCGTGGAGGAGACTTCATGATATACGCTCCTAAAGTTTAAAGGATTTCAGTAACAGGTGCTAATATGTCATCATATGGAGAAGTTTCTACATTTACCGGATGATTAATGCGAAGGATCTTTACTAGATAGTCCGGAGTGATGACAAAGTATTTACCTTGAGCCCAACATTTCAGTTCAGCATCAATGAACCATGCGTTGGAGTAGAATTTTTTAACCAACTCTTCAATGGGATCTTCAAAGCCACCAAATAAGCTAGCCTCATCTTTGTCAACAAAGATTTTACGAATAAAGGTTGATCCCAATGTGTCAAACCTTACAATCCTTTCCACCACAGTAGGGGCATTCTTGAAATTGTTGTTAAAGGATTGAGAGTCCAAAAGAGTCTTGAATCTCTTGTTGTCAAAATTTCCCGACGATTGACGAGTCCTCTTTGATAGGAGATGATGTGAGACTAATCAAGGGTTCCTTACTGAGTGAAAATTGATGAGGCATCTACAAAATAGCCACACAAATCATACACAAACATGGCAATAAACTTGATTAGATACAAGTTAGTCCAAAAACAAGAACAAATAGAGAAAAATGTCCTAAAAAGGAAACAAACAAGCATAGCATAGACACAAGAACATGTTATATGTGCTAAAAGGTCTAAAAAGACTTAACTATCGTAAGTGAATGCAAAACATGTCAAGTGATAGAGTGTGTGCATCAATGGTGCATCTAGTGTGCTTGTGAGATGCATGACCAATGCATGAGCAAGTAGTCACGGGGCAAAGTGTGTAAAACACACAACCAATAATCAAAACATGATAAATATGAATAATTATAGTGATCCCCAAAAATTGGTACTGTCAGTTCGTTTAGACCCCTTAAACCCAACAGATTAACCTAGAGAATTATCCAAGTGATTAACTTAGGTAATTTAAACAGAACTAGGTTAACACAAATAATCAAAAAAAAAAAATAAAGCAGCGGAAAATAAAGAACACAAAGATATGATGACCTAGGAAAACCAAACCGGTAAAAAACCTGGGGAGGATTTAATCTAGCTATCCTCAAGGTAAAATGGCAAATCCACTAGAAAGAATTGAAGTTTACACAATAGCGACTTAGACCACTAACATCCTATTGCTACCCAATGTAGGAAACTTACTACCACGACCACGTGACAGTTCCGAGACCACGGACTTCTTCTTTCTTTGACCTTTGCAAAACACAAACACCCCCGTTTGTGACTTTGAGATCCCACTCAAAGGTTTAGCAACACAAACTCTCCTATTTGTGACTCCAAAGCCACCCTTGAAAGTTTAGATCATCAGCACCTTTGATGACTAGAGAAGGCAGCAACTTCAGCAATACCGGATCTTGAGATTTCTTCAAGGAACAATACCGGTAGAAGTTATAAGAGAGGTTTTAGGAACAAAACCCTAAAAATAAAAGAGGCACACTCTTCTCTCTCTAAAAAGCCTTTTTAAAAAAACGTGCTTAGGGTTTCCTTTATATAGTAGGAGAAGTAAATCTGAAACCCTAATCCTTAATGGGCTAGAACTGCTATTTGGGCCAACTTAAAATTCTGCAGATACGACTTTCGATCAGTCGAGCCTGTTTTTCGATCGATCGAACCAGGCAAATTCTGAAATCTTCTTTCTGCAGCTTGTATGTTATTGTGTACTCACGATTTGCCAATTGTTCTAAACTTTTAGAACCTAACAATCTCCCCCTTTGGCAATTCGTGACAAAACTTTCATACAATATGAAATGCTTAAATACAAGAACAACCCAATACAATAAAATGCCCAATTACATCACAAATCCCAATCTAAGACTCTTAACCTAGAAGTTGCCAAGAAGAGGTAGAAGGTCTTGATCAGAATGCACCTGTCTTTCCTGAAACACTCAACAAACACATCAACGCATGTGTGGAAAGAAAGACATATAAATAATATGAAACAGAAATATAAAAACAAAAAAATTCTAACTCTCCCCCTAAATTAGATACATCAAAAAGTTTTTATATTCTCCCCTTTTCGAAAACAATTTCAACTCCCCCTAAACAAAACAAACAGGATACATACATTTCATCTATTTCTCCCCCTTTTTGTCACGTATTGACAAATACAACTCAAACAAAGAGTAAAGTGACGGTAAACATGAGAGAAAAAAAATAGAAAATAGAGAGAACTCCCCCTATAAAGAGCAACAACTCCCCCTATAAAAATAGGAAAAACAAAACAAGTTTTGAGAAAAAAAAAAAGTTTTGGGGAAAATTTAGGAGGTGGGGATAAATAACAACACACAAACCAAAAAAATATTGAGTTGAGGATACACATGAAGAAAAATATTCTCTCTTTCAGTAAATGCAAACTTGACACTATGTGACCCATAAACAATGGCATGAGTAGAGAAAATATTTGCACATTGATTATCCATCATATCTCTTAAGAAAAATATTTTCTGCAATTCACACATCAAGAAAAATAGCATATACGAAAATGTACAAAGGACTCAAAAATTAATCAATCAATTTTTAATTCAAGTTAAATACCCAATTTAGCAAAGTGTATGCATGGTATATGTGAAAACAATGAGATATGACTGCAAACCTGCAAGATGGATACAGAAAAACAATGCAACTCATGTGAATCCTAACCATAAATGATGCATAAAAAAAATTTGGTCAAAACTCTAAAAACTGAAAATTTTTCAGTTTCGATTGATCGAGCATCGATCGAATACCAATCGAGTCAGACAGAATCAAACCAAAATTTTTATCGCAATTTCGATCGGTTGAGAGACAGATTCGATTGATCGAAAATCTGAAAAACTCAAATTTTTGAAAAACAGAGCAATTGAATGCAGTAACTCCTCAAAGCATAGTAATTCATGAATGAAATGCATGAGTATGAGACTTAAAATTTTTCAAAAACACTTGAATTCAACCCAGATCTTTCAAAAACAAGTTTTTCAACCAATGTGTCCTCAAAACTCAACCATTAAAGCAAATTTTGCATTAAAATCAAGGAAATTTTAATCTTGGATGGCCACAACAAAATCACACACAATAACATGTACAAAGTTTAGCAAAGAGTAACTTGTGTAGTGTGTGCAACTAGCAAAAGCTTGAGATACATGTGAGATGATATGTGAATAGTAATCTATCACAAAATCTACAAAATTCATCACATAAATTTGAAAGAGATTATCACCTAAAGAGTTACATCATAAAACTCTCACATCTCCTAGAATAAAAGCTTGCAATCATTTATGTTTCTTGATTTGCCTCATAATGTACACACCAATTTTATTTAATTAGAAACTTATTAAAGTAGCCGGGATAATGTACACACCAGTTTTAGAATTTAAACGGAGGCTACACCTTATGTTCTTTTTGTGCATGTGCTACATTTTTTCGAGCACAAAATCTTACGATATGCATTAAGGTGTTCATGATTGACTAGTAAACAGTGGTGAGATGGTTATTTATGTCTTTCTCAATAAGTTCAAGTCCAACAATTAAAGGCATGTAATTTCAAGATCAAGATCATGTGATCAAAAACTACTAACATCTTCCCACACAACATGCACTACAAAGACTTCAGCCAGTAAAGTGCAATAAATAAGCTCATCCAAGCTAAACAAGGTATATAAACATGTTATGTAAAGATAATATGGCCAACCTTGATTATAAATCCAAGATATATAATACAAAACACATAAAAATCTTTTTAGTTTTAAAAAATTTATGACCAAAACTAAAAGCACACATTATGCTAAATGATTAAAAATGCAAATGCAATGCATGACAATGCTTAACTAAGCTATAGAGGGTACACAAACAAGAAATATCAATTTCTTAATTAACCCTTGAGTATATGTACAAACTAGTACATACTCACACAAAGTCAAAAATAGCTTAGCACTTATATAACACATGCTATTCAAGTTTCTCCACAATGTCAAGCATGTTCTAAATCAAGAGAGATATCATAATTCATGTAATCCTTAAGAAAAATAAAACAAGACACAAAGTAAAATATTTTTGTCTTTTTGAAATTTTTCAATGTTTTTGGATTTTTTTTTAAAAATAAAAAACAACCTAAAAAACAAAACAACCAAAAACAGAAACAAAACATATCCACAAATAATTGAAAGAATTAAATCAGGGACAAGTCAGCAACACTCACCTTAGAGAATCTTTTCTCACCCATATAGCACGAGTCTTCGACTTTGTAGGTGAAAATCCATATGAAGCAGAGTGTATTTGAGGGATTACACCAATCTTTTGAGAAAGACTGAAATCCTGCAAATTCCTTTCACAAGCCAACAAGCTTAAATTTTTCAAAAGTATATGAAACAATTTATTTGGACTTATGGCAGAAGAAATATCATCACATATCCTAGATTGTAACACAGAATGCTTAAATTTCAATTTATGACAATTAGGACGAATGTGACTAGAGACACCACAAAAGTGACAAACAGGAACAAATTTAAGAACATCAGTATTCCTAACAGTAAATCTAGTCTCAGATTTTGGTTTTTACCTCAACAAAGAACAATTTGGTCTAATATGACCAACAACACCACAAAGGTGACAGGTAGGCACAAAAACAGATTTATTATGCTCTCTAACAGTAGATTTAGACTTAGGTTTAGAAATTTCAGCGTTAACATCATAACTTTTACCTTTGTCTAACCTAGCAAAATAAGCATTTTTTTTATTATTCCTCTTGAAAGGAGGGATATAAACTTTTTCAGCTTTAGGCTTAAGAGAAACAGAAACACTTCTGTTATCATCAACAGGCTTGGTACTAGTCAAATTTTCAATTTTAGCTTTAGATTCAACTAACTCTTGTTCCAAGCTTTTCATCTTCTCATCTTGAGAGGAAATTTGATTTCTCAAAAATTTATTCTTTTTATTAGAATCATCTAATCTAACAATCAATTCATCTTTTTCAAGATTAGCCAATTTTAACTCTTCCTTGAATTTCTTAGCAATTCTCATAGTTTTCAATAATTCCTTACGAAGAGTTTCACAAGCATCAAAAAGATCAACAGAAACAACAGTGTCCTTCTTATTCAAATCATCACATTCAAAAACAGTAAGACACTTAAAATTATCCATGATAACAGGGATCAAGGATCAGCTCTTAGATCAAAGGATCTACAACAGAAGAGCTACCCGCTCTGATACCACTTGTCAGTTCGTTTAGACCCCTTAAACCCAACAGATTAACCTAGAGAATTATTCAAGTGATTAACTTAGGTAATTTAAACAGAACTAGGTTAACACAAATAATCAAAAACAATAAAGCAGCGGAAAATAAAGAACACAAAGATATGATGACCTAGGAAAACCAAACCGGTAAAAAACCTGGGGAGGATTTAACCTAGCTATCCTCAAGGTAAAATAGCAAATCCACTAGAAAGAATTGAAGTTTACACAATAGCGACTTAGACCACTAACACCCTATTGCTACCCAATGTAGGAAACTTACTACCACGACCACGTGACAGCTCCGAGACCACGGACTCCTTCTTTCTTTGACCTTTGCAAAACTCAAGCACTCCCGTTTGTGACTTTGAGATCTCACTCAAAGGTTTAGCAACACAAACTCTCCTGTTTGTGACTCCAAGACCACCCTTGAAGGTTTAGATCATCAGCACCTTTGATGACTAGAGAAGGCAACAACTTCAGCAATACCGGATCTTGAGATTTCTTCAAGGAACAACACCGGTAGAAGTTATAAGAGAGGTTTTAGGAAAAAAAACCCTAAAAATAAAAGAGGCACACTCTTCTCTCTCTAAAAAGTCTTTTTAAAAAATGTGCTTAGGGTTTTCTTTATATAGTGGGAGAAGTAAATCTGAAACCCTAATCCTTAATGGGTTAGAACTGCTGTTTAGGCCAACTTAAAATTCTGCAGATACGACTTTCGATCGGTCGAGCTTGTTTTTCGATCGATCGAACCAGGCAGATTCTGAAATCTTCTTTCTGCAGCTTGTATGTTCTTGTGTACTCACGATTTGCCAATTGTTCTAAACTTTTAGAACCTAACAGGTACTCATCAGAGTCCAAAAGAGTGAAAAAAATACCATAGAGACATTTTATCAAATACTTAGAGTGCACACACTACATATATGTGATGAACAATGCATGAATATATGAAAATCTTGCCTAAATACATGTTAAAATGCCACAAACGGCCAACAAAAACATCAACAAACACAATGGGACACAGCCCAAGCAAGAAAAAATGAAAGGATTTGACAAAAAATTAAGTTTTCCCAACCCCATTCAAAATAACCCCAACCCTAGAAATTTTAGAAATCTAGGACATAATCTAAGTATTCAAAAGACAAAAAGTGTTAAAACATACCTTAAAGAAGTCTTAGAGATGAAATCCTAGGAGTTTTGGTTGAAATTTGAGTGAAAAATGTGTTTTGGGTTGAGAGAGGCAGGAGGGAGGCAAAATAGAACATTTGAAAAACTGTCACTGTATGCCCTTTAAAAAACTGCAAATCTGCTCATTTCATGCGATAGTTACTCGCAAGGGACTTGTGAGTTACTCGCGAAAAGCCTCAAATGCACAGGGCAAGTTTTATGGGAAGCCATTTCTCGCGAATGCCCCGCGAGGGAGTTGCAAGACTCTCTGTGTAAAATTTTGGAAAAATTAGAAATTCACTTCCTCGTTTTCACGACTTGGATGTGAGAAACTTTACTCGTGAAGCACTCGCAAAAATGCTTACAAATGAGTTTTTCAACAAAATAGATTTGTTTTTTGAAAAAACTTTCAAAAACAAATAAAATACTCAAAAATCTTTTTGGGCTTGATCATCAAGCAATTGAGCACACACAAATTACATTTGAACATGTACAATCACACAAATGAAATAGGCATTCATTGAACATTAGACTTGTATGTTGTGTGTGTGAATTAAGTATGAATTAGTTCATAGTCTAGTATGAAACTTCAATGATTAATTCAATCAAGTTATACACAAATAGCACGAAATCAAGAGACCTATTTTACTAGTAGAAATGAATATATATAATTCCTCAGCAAAGTGTTTACATTGATTGAAAACTTTTCATTTGGCTTTTATTTTCTATACTTTTTGATTATTACAATTCAATATTCGAGCAATGATGCCATGAAATTTTTTATATTTCTTTGAGGAATAAGCCTTTGGCTTTAGCATCATACATTTTGAATACATTTTGCACCACCTTTTCTTAGTCAAACTAGTTTTCGAAGTAAGACTTTTTCGGTTCTTTCTCTTTTTAGAGATTGACGTTTGAAGAGCTTTTTGACATAACAATAAATGTGAGAAGATATATAGGATTAAGTATACGCATGTATCAAGATCAAACAAGACTATTGACTAGACATTCATGACAAGGTTGAAGATCTATTTTCAACAAGCAAACATAAATTTCTAGATTTTGTTCACACTTAAAAATGTGCATACATAACAAGTTAAGCTCGTAAATACACTACGTCATTAATACAGAAGTACTAGGACAAACTCAACATGTGATATGACAACACCGAGCAATCAAACTTTTGAGATTTTATACTTTTTATGGGTTTTTGAATTTTTACTCACTAAAAAAACAAAGCAATAAAGTAAGATCAACAAAACAAAGCAAACAAAGCAAAGACAAATAAAAGAAATATGCTAGGAAGGAAGCATTGAATCTAGAAGAATGCACATGTCATAATGCATAAAACTATGACCCTAATACATTGGAAGTATTAATGCATGGACATAGTGAGTAATCATACACAAGTACCCTTCTTTACTCACACCGCATGGGTGTTTTGGGTGAGGTCCTTAGAAGGAGGGGTACGACTAACATAACTCTCAAACCTCAGGGTTAAGCTAGCTAAGCAAGATGAAATATTCTTAAGCATTTCCATGGCATCTCCAATGAGTTGACCCTCATTTTCTTCCTTAGCTTGCTTTCCTCTTGGCATTCTTCTTGAATTTCCTTGATCATGCAGAGCATCAGCCCTCTTAAGAGCATAAAGCTTGAAGCAATTTGGTCTTGTGTGCCCTCGAATTCCACAATGATGACAAAAATGCTTCACTTAAGGTCTCCTTTGATTTTAGGCAATGACTTCCCTTTTGCCTTTGGTTTTGGAGTAATGTCCTTCTTAACAGTAGGGATCTCAATCTTGGGCTTCTCTACATTCTTTGCCAAAACAAACTTCATCTCCCTTTTTGGTTCGCCACTCGAACTTCCTTCACCGGTGTAGCCCAATCTAGTTTTGTCTGTTGAAGGCTTTTGAGATGAAAGCACACTATCAAGTTTCTTGGTTGTGATGCGCTCCACTTTGACATTGGCTTGAATCACTTCAAGTTCGAGAAACCTGATCTTAGAGTAGGCATTTGACACTCTTCTTTCAACTCTGCAACTTCACACTTGGCATCTTTAAGTTATACAAGAGTGGATTTGTGATCTTCTTCAATTTTCTTCATCTTCTTGACTGCACTTTTAGCAACATTAGCATATTTGCCACACTCTTCAAACAATGCATCGTACACTTCTTGAAGATTTTTATCACCTTTATTGAGGTACACATCCTCATCATCTGAAACTTCAACTTCTTCACCTTCAGAGTGAACACTAAGTTCTTCAACCCAATCACTCAATTTATCTTTGGAATTAACCAAAGTAATCTCCATGAATGCTAAATAATTACCTTCACTATTACATTCTCCTTTTGCATTGGAATTTGAGCTCTCCGAGTCACTAAGGGTAGTTGTTGGCACTCTACCCTTTCCTCTTAAATAATTTAGACACTCTTTCTTTAAATGCCCATAGCCATTGCATTCGTAACACACAATCTCTTGGGATGATGATGAGTCTTTTGCATCCTTCTTCTTGAAGTCTCTTTTTTCATTTTTAGAGGATGAGAATTTTCCTTTGCTAAACAACTTCCTATTATTCTTCATTTTTAGAAACTTTCGGAAATTCTTTTCAAGATACGCCACCTCTTTTTTGACATCATTCTCATCCGAGGAATCACCGGTTCTCTCATTTATGGTTTTGAGAGCAAGTGATTTGCTAGAATTGTGAGAGGGCAATCCAAGCTCATAAGTTTGAAGAGAGCCAACAAGCTATTGAATCTTGATCTCATCCAAATCTTTGCTCTCCTCAATGGCGATGACTTTAGCCCGGAAGCTTTCAGGTAAGGATCTCAAGACTTTCCTTACAACTTTGGCGTCTTCAATCTTCTCTCCAAGATTGAGCTTGACAATAACTATCTCATTGAGTCTCCCAATGGCGATGACTTTAGCCCGGAAGCTTTCAGGTAAGGATCTCAAGACTTTCCTTACAACTTTGGCGTCTTCAATCTTCTCTCCAAGATTGAGCTTGACAATAACTATCTCATTGAGTCTCCCATAAAATGAGTCAAACGACTCATTGTCACTAATCTTCACTTCCTCAAATAGAGTAGTAAGCATTTGTAGTTTAGTGTCCTTGACCTTCTTGGTTCCTTTGTAGATGGTCTCAAAAATAGTCCACGCCTCTTTGGCGGTCTTCCCATGAGAAATCCTATGAAATTCGTCAGTAGAAACATCACAAAAAATAGCATTAATAGCTTTGCTATTGGCATTTGCCAAAGCAAGTGCAGCTTTGTCCCATTCGGCCTTGGGTGTTGTTGGTCTCACCCAACCATTCTCAATGGAATCCCAACGGTTTCATTAATAGCACATAGAAAAGCACGCATACGTACTTTCCAAAACACATAGTTACTCCCATCAAAGTAAGGAGGTGCGTTAAGGGATTGAGATCTATCCATCTCAAACAGGGTCTAGGATCACACAAGGATAACGAAATCCATAAAGTGTATCCGCTCTGATTCCAATTGAAAGCTCAATTAGTGTGAAAACACTAAAGCTTGTTCAGACCCCCCCCCCCTCCCCCCCAATATTAAAATTACAGATAGATTGTTTTTACTCTAACTTATTTAAGTGTGGAACAAGAGTAAATAAGCGCAATAAACCGGTAACACTACTCTAAGCCATATGCAACCACAATGAGCAATAAAAGTAAAGCTTAAAAAGTAGAAAAGAGAGATGCAAATACCAGATAACATTGAGACGTGTTATCAAAAAGGAAATAAAAAAACTTGGCAAAAAACCTCTCCGCGACCCTCCAAGTCGAAATCGATCCATTAGTGAATAAGTTGGAGTACATGAATATCAAAAAAACCCTCCAAGCCTAATCTATCCAATGTACTTGAGCCTTCCAAGCTCATGCTACCAACGGACTTTTTAGAGTCTTGTCTTCACTAGCTTTTCAGATTTTGCAATTTAGTCTAATTGCATCCGCCACTTAATGGCTTTTTCCAATGCTTCTCAAAAGCATCAAAACTTCTCTCAACACTCAGAATGGGTGAGGTAAGTGTTTGAGCTAAGAACCTCTCAAGAATGTATAGATGGAGAGGTAGGAGTAGAGGAAAACCAAGAAAAAATGTGTAGATGATTATGGGTATAACAATCTCTAACTCTCAAGTGTTTTGCTAAGGTTTTCTCTTTGAAAAGCACTCTTTACATTTCGTGGGTAATGAGAGTATATATAGTGTGGGTAAAGAATTTGGTAAAACACTTTTTCATTTTGCCAAACAGAGAGTTTCGCGGGTACCTTGTGAGATAGCCTTTCTCGCGAAGTGTTCGCGAACTAGATAGGCTAGCATGACTCTTCAACTTCTAATCATGTGCTTCACACAAGGCCTTTTCGCAGGTTGCTTTACTTGCAAGCTTCTTGCAAGCTAGTTGTGAACTGCACTGATTCTTCTTTTAAAGCTTGATTCTTCACCATTCTCTCACACTCATTCCTTACAAATAAACCCACATAAATACAGGGAAATGATTGAATGAATTACAACCAAATTTGACACGAAATTAAAGCCAACAAAGACTAGTTGAAAATCACAACTTTACAATTTTTTTGCTTCAAATACCACGGTCTACAGCAAGAAAATCAGAAGTATAGATACCAATGCTCGTCGAAGATTTTCATTGCCTTATTTGCCAATTGCAGTGATCTTGGCTTCTCTGTTTTTGCCAACATAACTTACTCCTTTTGATTTACCACTTCTTCCCTTAAAGTAAAAGCCTTCCACCAGTATAATGAGCAACCAAGACACACATCTCTGTTTTGAGGAAAAGACATTTCTGTCTCTTGCATATGTTGTCACACCATTCTTGCACATAGAAACCGAAGATGTTTTATATATTAGCACATGGACTACAATAAAAGCTTCACCTTCCCTAGCAACTTTGCTTCTTTATTTCCAGATGGACCATAAAGTAGCTAGAAAAACCACAAAAAGTCATCTATACGTGCTTGGTTAAGCAATTCACTCGCAGGCCAACAACAAATTCAAGCTTTTATTTATCTTCGCTCCAAATTCTCAATTCGGACATTTAAGTCTGTTCCAAACCGCACATCTGAAGTTAACTGGTAGTGAATACACAAATGGTTTAGTAGTTTCTTGCTGTCAATAATTGAAGCCCATTATAAACAAAACAAGCATTCTGAAATTTAACTAAGCCTAACATAGGCTTTATTCATGCGGATCTTAAAGGGTATACAATACCTTCTTCTTTTTTTTTTCTTTTTTTCTTTTTTTCTTTTCCAACTTTTCCTTTTGTGATCAAGGTGTTCATTAGCTGAAATCCTGAAATGATATTGTTTGAGATCAGTTTGCTTTGAATTAAGTAAACTAAACAGTCTTCATTTTATCATACCCATCAATGATGGACAGAATCAGAATGTGCAAGTTAAAATAACTAAGATAATGAAAGACAAATAGGCTGGCTTATCATTTCTACGGTCCTCTCATAATGAGATTTTGTACAATTTGAGCATTCGCCTTTACCTATCATAATAGGAAAAATGTAAGAAAACTTACAATCAACCGCCTTTAATAAATTTTAAGGATATTGTTATTATTATTATTATTATTATTATTATTATTATTATTATTATACTTTTAATTTATTTTTTGTAAATGATATATGACAGTAAAAACTGGAAAGAATTAGAGGACATAAATGAGAGAAGATCTAATCCTGAGTGGAGAAAAATCATATGATAACCAGGGGCGGAACTACGTGTTAGGGTGGGGGGCCCAAAATTTTTGAAAATATTTTTATATTATACAGAAATATTTAATATTTTAATAATTAGCCCCCAATAATAAGACTTGCCTCCCCAAATATTTGAGTTAGTCAAATAATGTTCTAAAAAAAAAATTGTCCAATTAGCCTTTAGTAGTTATAGAGAATGAATTGATTTTCAATTTTTTTTTTTTTTGTAAAATGTGTTTTTGTATTTCTTAAATTATCTAGGAGGGAGTTTCTCACACATATACATTTAGATTTTGCTAAAATAGAATTTCTATTTTGTATATTTAAAAAAAAAATTCACTATGAAAGATACTAAATTCACTGTGTATATAAATATATGTGTTTATGTATATGTATGGAAGCTTGTATAAACTAATAAATTAGTAACACAAATTGGCCTCCCAAACAAAAATTTATGGCTACGCCCGGATTGATAAAACACATGCATCTCTGCTACCTGGACACAAACAAAAAATATGGGACATTAGTACATTGATTACAGTAGTAGCTTCATCCTCCACAGTAGCTGCTTCTACATTTCCAAATGGATCATAAAGTAGCTAGAAAAATCACAAATAAGTCATCCCTATGCGCTTGATAATCAATTCACTTGCAAGCCTAGAACAACTCCAAGCATTGATGGATCTTGGTTCCAAATTTCCCACTCGGAGAGTTAATTATGATCTGAACCGCACAACTTATATAAAGCTAACTTGCAGTCAATAAACAAATTATCCGGTGTTTCTTCCGCATTACAGTGAAGACACAGAGTACTAACATTTAGATTTTATTTTGAGTTTTAAATCTTAGTACGCAAAGCATTCACCATCGACATTCAAAGAAAACACTATAAGCTTATAAGGCAAATCCAAAATTTATTACCCCTATATCTTGCAGTAGACTAGCAGTGAACAAAATCTATACTCCTTCCTCACCTCAAAGTGATCAAATCTTGAATGAGGCCAGACCATCCTATCTTGTGAAGCACATTTTGAGATGGCCGTCTGAAGAGTATACTTTACCACACCTGGGCTTATAGAGCCCTCTGACCAAAGCAGAGTTCCATCTGCACCTACGCTATTAATTCCAAAATCTATAGCAACCTAGCAAACCAACTCGGACATGGGCTTAGGCTAAAAGTTCTAGTAAACATTTTTGGTCAAAGCAAACGGTTAATTGGAATTGTTGACATCCTCCAAATCTCAGAATCAAGAATATCCTTCACAACTTGCAATCAAAAGAGATTATTATGCCTAAAAAAATAATTTTTCTTAAGAACGTTGGTTAAAACTTAAAACACTTTTTGGCATTGTTGACTTCCTCCAAATCTGCATGGCTAAAAAATAATAATAATAATAAAATTCCTAAAATACAACCAGAACTTTTGGTAATGGCGGAGCCACTTTGAGACCATTTTTTTTTTTTTTTCAAAATTTCCAGATATATATACTCATATATATAATATATGAGTTATCCAAAAAAAAAAAAAAATCCAAAATTCTTTTTCTCAAGTATGTAAGCTTACTGACCCCCCATTTCATTAAAATTTGGATTTATATTTATATAAATAGGATTATAGAAAGGGTTTTTAGTTTTTTCCCGTTCCTCATTAGGGGAAAAAAACGTCTCTTGCAGCACATCAATACAAAGATGTTTGGAAATGTGTTCAGTGAAAGCATAAAAAGACGTGCACACCAACAAAAGATCAATACACCCCAAGCACCCTCAGGCAGACTCTTACAGTGACAAAACAGACCTCAACAATCTAACAAAACACTAGGAATTTGAAGGACCAAAGCCTCCTAATGAGTCGGCTCGGGATATCACACACTTAACAGGGGCTCTATATATGATAATCCTTCTTATGGAGCAGTAATTATCTTTTGCACTTGCCCTATGGAGTGGGCCTCTCACAAACTTATGCCCAACATACCCGTGGGAATCATAAGCCCACTCCAAATAGTTTACTATTTATATTCTCCTTCCATAATACTAACTTAAGCAAAATAGTGGGTTTGGCCGATCCACCTGAGGGAAGCCCATCTCACGAAAAAGGTTTTTTTTTTTTTTAGAAGCTGAAAAAAAAAAAAAGCTTTATTTTGTCTAATAAGAATACTTTTTTTTTTTGGAGAGATTTTCAACCGTTCTTAATGATAGCTCTTTATTATCAAGTCAAGACACCAATCAGTTTTTAGTATAGGTGGGGATAAAACCCCAAAACTCTTATTCAATTATCAGACTTTATTAGTTGAGATAACTGAAACCCATCTTATAAAAATACTTAAATCAAGCAATTTGAACGGTCATTGATCCCTTTCTCACATTGTTTTCTCTATATAGAAATTCATCCCACCATATATCAATATTGAAATCTTCAAAGAATTATGTAGATATCAAACCACTTTCTAACCAATACAAATAAACCATTATAGTTTTCAGTAATTATGTGAATTCCTTAAAATTATTCAATGTGATCGCTAGACTATCTTTTTAATTGAATTGAATAATTTATCATACGTGGGAAAATAGCCTCTAATTATACATAGAACAAGGCTACATACTCAGTCAAAAAAAAAAAAAAAAAACTCAACTTACTTGAGCCCACAACATGGCAAGTGTATGAGATAGGATGTAAAATTTTCGATGATTTTATTTTCTTGTCCATGTATCTCTTTTATTACATATGCAAATAAGTTCTTGCTTAATTGACACATCTTTTTCATCTAAGTTCCAGGTTAAGCATTAGATCTTGGGTTTAAGACCCATTGTGTGCGTATTTAATTTACCAATAAAAAAATTATAGTAACTAAAAATTATTTTATTATATATATATATTAATATAATATATAGGATGTATCCTAAAAATTAGAAATTTTCTTAAGAGCTCTACTAGTGCCACACCACCACCCTTCCACCAACCACAACTCACCATGTGGCGAGTTGTGGTTTTTGTCGTGAGATTGTGTGTCGTACCAGATTTCTCCTTTTCTTAAACCCTAAGGAAATCTTGATTTTTTATTTTTTTATTTTTTATTTGAACAAAGTAAGAAAATCTTGATAAAATCGAAATTATCACAGTCAAACGGGTCCCACACTTTGTGTATTTATAATATATATTCGGTTCAGTTTGGGTTTGAACGCTATTATTTTACTTCATTCAGACCGCTCTTCTTCTGGCACCGAAAAGCAGTCAAAAAAAAAAATAAATAAATAAAATGGGGAAATCAACTGCTACGAAGCAAGCGGTGGTAGTGTTCGGAGCCTTAGCCTTTGGGTGGCTAGCCATTGAGCTCGCCTTCAAACCCTTCCTCGACAAATTCCGGGCCGCTATCGACAAGTCCGACCCGACCCGCGACCCAGACGACGTCGTTCCTCCTGCTGACTCTGACGCTGACGCTGACGATGGTGCTGAATCGGGTTCTCCTCAGATTGCTCATCAGTGAGGTTTGAAATTGGGATATGCTTTTTTTTTTTTTTTTTTTAATTATTATTAAAAAGTTAATGGAATTTTCTGATTTAATTGCTAAGGAAATCAGAATTGAATTAATGTTTGTGTTGGATTGTAATTTGTAATAGTCTGTTGGAAATATTTTAGTACCGTGATGGAGGTGAACTGAATTGGGGAAACTTAAATTTAGTACTTGGGATTTGTGGGATTTTGATATGGTACTTCTTTTTGTTTTGGTAGTTGTATTGTCATTGTACAAAGGCCATTTTAAAATAAATAAATAAATAAATAATAGTGGTTAATTTATGCCCCACTTGTCGATTTATTTGTTAAGTATAAAACCTAACCCAATCCATGCTATTATTAGCTTTTAATTTATTTTTTTAAATTTGTTAGTTTGATTTATTTTGAATTTTGAAACTTTATCTTAATTTTTTTTATTTAATTTATTTGATATTTTGAGGCTTGATTTTGATAAAATTGGAATATTACGTATTTAAATAATTAAATAAAATAGACATTTTTATTTAAATAAAATTATTTTTTTTGAGTCCAAACTTAAGAAAGAGGGAAACTCTATATCTCTAACAACTAACAAGCCCAACTTAAACTCAAACTTATCATTATCATTTTTTTTGAACAAAATTATTTTATTTAATCCAAACTTAATGATGAGTGAAATTATATCTATTTAACAAGTCAAACTTAAACTCATTTAATGAAAATTTAACCCTAAGTGGTTTTCTAACTGTCGCTAGCAGTTTTCGAGTTGGCGTGTTGTTGTATGTTTGTGTGTTATCAAAAAACCCCAAGTGGTTTGGTCTATTATGCTCTGTTTGTTTTGAAGTAAAATATTTTTAAATGTAAATTGTAAGGATGCAGATTTGGGGTGGCAGCCCAAGAGCGAATGGATCAGTCCAAAAGGTCCAAAAACAATAAATTTGTAGAAAGTAGGTAAAGAAAACTGGATTAGCACAGATTAGACAATCAATTAGCTGGACTAAGGTCACAAAAAGAAAGAAAACAAAAAGATTAATTTCAGAAAGTTGTCCTCAGCATATGTCCAAGGAGTTCTTAGTGTCTATAGCCTTCTTTTCTCTCTTTTTTTTGATCCCCCATTCTTTAAGTCTCCCATTCTTTTTATACTACTTCTTCTCCTTCTTTGAGCTTTTCACATGCAGATTTATGATTTTTGTTGATACTTGTTCCATCTAAGCTTTTCCGGAATTCTCTATGTAGTACCTGTAAGACTGAAAGTCAATGTTCAGATGTCTTCTCCACATAAATGCGGCCAGAAGATTAGCTGAAGAGCATTCAATGCGGGGATGGCAGCTTTCTACTTTGATATTGTAGGGTCTTTTCTCATTCTACGTCTTCATTATTACTTATCCATTCCGACAGAATTCTTTAGAGTGCCTTCCTGGATGGCAGATCATAAAAAAGGGGACCTCGGCCTTAGCTTTCCGAGGTGATACTCATCCTCGGCACCACCTCCTAGGATACTACGTTCATAGCTAACTTCCTCGCCCTCTCATGTGGGTCTTCTTGATAAAATCTAAATGTCCTCAGACGATTTCTGTCCTCGGCTTGGGCCTTAAGCCTAACACGTACGTGGGTATGGATCTCTTAACCCATGGTCCCTACATAAATATATATTGAAAATTTTTGATTTTATGGTATTTTTACCAAAATTTCAATGTGTAAAACATTTTATAGATTTTTAATAAGCATTTCCAATCAAAGTAAAATATTTTCATAGTTAACCAAATATTACAACAAAACAAAATCCTAAAAATATTTTTAGTGAAACAAATGGAGAATTAGTACCCGTATGGGTACAGATGAAACAGGACGCGTCCGCATTTCTTTTTTTTTTTTTAGTGTTTTGTGGCTGTAGTAAGAGTTCTAGTGGGTCCCGTGTATTGTTCACTGGACCCACAAACTTTTTTTTTAACAAAACTTTCATTAAAAATGGGTCTCACGGTACTATTTACATATTTAAAAATTATTTTGCTATAGTGTTTTCAGTTTTCAGCAAAATAAGTGGTATCCAAACAGACTCTTAGTTTCCAAAGCATATGAGATTCATGAGATCCTAAGTTCAAAATTTCTAGTCAATATCTAAGGGTCATGGTCACGCCAAGGGTTTTTCTTCCTATAACTGTCTGGAGTGTATGTGTAAAAGGAATAGTTAAGTACTTAAATAGCTTCGGACACATAGGTAACCCAAAAAAAAAAAACCTGATCTTTTATTAGGCTCGTTAAAATGGTGCCCCAACCTAATCTATTTTGAGACTCAATTTTGATGAAACTAGAGTGTTATGCCAAGTTGTATAAATTGTACTCATTTATTGAATAAAAATAGTTGAATTAAAAGTCAATTTTGTATGAAAAGAACACAATTTTCTTTATTAGAATTGTTAAAATGGTTCCAACTTGACAACTCAACCTAACCCAACATGATCTTTACTGTTTGAGTTGGATTGGTTTTTAGAGTTGCCATAAGCTACGTTAGAGATTTCTTACCTCGAGGAGGTCATGTTGGGTTGAAAATACCCCAACCCAATCCGAACCGACTTATACGCACCTTTTCACATTAACTTTTTTTTTTTTTTTGGGAGGGGGGGGGGGGGGGGGTGGGGGGGTGTGAGGAAAGGAAAGATTTGTATTAGAAAAAAAGACAAAAGAATAGATACCAACCTTGGTAACGACAAACTAATTCTAAATATGAAACCGTAGCACAAATCAAATTGGAGACAAAAGACAAAACCTAAACATCCAGCCTTAAAGCCCCATCAAGACCCAACTGATTTCAAAGTTAAGGGAAATTGAGAATTTATGAGAAGACCCTCGAATTGGTGTTCAGCAATCCATTTTGCTAGCAAGTGAGCAGCCATGTTAAATAAATCCCCTCCTACCTCAGGAGAATCTAATCCAATCACCACTTCTAGAAGCAGCAAGCTCTCCAGAGTTTAGGCTTATTTGCAAAAATTCCCAATTGGGAATGATAGGAGGGGAATAGAAATACAAGATTTTTTCATATTTCCACCATGATTAGAAGAAGACAGAACAGTGTGGATGCCATCAAATTGGAGGAAAATACGTGGATTTTTTAGGAAGATGAAATTAGTTCATATTTTGTGGAGAATTTTCCAAGAGCTATATACTACATGTCATCCTGAGTGACCAGAGGATTTTGAAGGAATTTTACAAGAGTGTGTAGATGAGGCAGAAAATGATGATTTATGCAATCTGGGAAATGAGAGACTTGAAGGCACCTAGACCCAATGGAATGCCAGGTTTTTTTTTTTTTTTTTTTTTTTTTTTTTTTTTTTTTTTTTTTTTTTAAGTACTGGGATATTGTGGGAAAGGAGCTCATAGACACCATACAAAATTTCTTCATTAGTGGGAGGATGCTCAAAGAGCTGGAACCCTTAGCACATTAACTAGCTTCAACTTTAACATAAACGTACTATTTATTTATGGTGAAACCTTGTTAATGTTATTTAACTAAGAACTAAATTTTGATATGACCTTTCAAAGGTCCTAACTCTAAGCAGCATAAACCAATGCATCCTTATCCTGTTATCCATGTCAACTATCAAACAAGGCCCGAACCAACTATTATTACCACCACAGCACAACCTTCCCCAAACATTACTGTAGGTTGAATGTTGAGATGATTCCCAGTACTTATGGCTATAAATCCAAAAGACATTAAAACCATGTCAAAAAGAAATGTACTAAATTGATATAGGTGGGTTTAGAAAGACTAGACCGAGAATCATATTTTGCTTTCAAAAAAATGCTGATAAGAGTTTGATTAAGCACAAGATGTCATATTTCACGAATGCATGTCGCCAACCTCATCAACCAAGAATTTCCGCTAGTGCTTACTTTCTAATGCAGTAGGTTCTATCAACTCTAGCAGCAGCCTTTTCCATCTTGTTCATCTTCAAAGGCTTAGGGGGTGTTTGGTAGAGTAGTTTGAGTAATGTTATTTGTAATTTTTTGAAATACGTGTGGGTGAAAAAGTGTGTGAAAAAGTGTGTAATATTGTTTAAAATGTGAAATGTTAATCTTGCTGACAAGTATTTCAACTACTCTCAAATCCCATCCACAGTTTCCAATCTATCAAAACTAACATATCTTGATCTCTCTTTTTTTGCATTTTCTGGTCAAATCACATTAGAATTTTCACAATTGTCCCTAGTGTTATCACTCGATCTGTTTACCAACAATGGTTTGAAACTCAAGCAACCCATTCTAAGAAGTCTAGTTGCAAATTTAACCCACCTAGAAAAGCTTGATTTGAGTTGGGCCAGAATAGTCTCCATGGTGCCTAATATCTTGGCATATTTGTCTTCTTTAATGTCCTTGCAACTCCGCTTTTGTGGATTACAGTCAACATCTTTCAGTTTCCTAATTTACGAATTCTTGATGTGAGGCACAACAAAGGTGTCACTTGATATTTGCACGATTTTCAATGGAGTAGTCCCCCTTGAGGAAATGAGCCTCGCGTACATAAGTTTCTTAGGTAAGATACCTACTTCAATGCGAAACCTTGGTCCTTTAACTATATTGATATGTTGGGTTGCAACTTCTCTGGGGTTATTCCATCTTCACTTGGTAACCTCACGCATCTAAACTTTTTGAGCCTTTCACGTAACACTTTCGAGGGTCACATTCCATTTTCCTTAGGTAACCTCATCCAATAACTTTCTACCTTAGATCTTAGCCATAATAAATTGACAGGTCCAATCCCTTTTAAGCTTGCAAATCTAACACAATTGACTCAACTTCACTGATATTATAATTTCATCAGTGGTCATATACCATCTTTTTTTGGAAACATCATCCCCCTTTCTTCTCTAGACCTTGGTCAAAATGAATTGACCGGTCAAATCCCTTTTAAGCTTGCAAACTTAACACAATTGATTCACCTTCAGTTAATTTATAATTTAATTAGTGGTCAAATCCCCTTTAAGCTTACAAACCTCACACAATTAACCCTCTTGGATCTTTCAAACAACAATCTTACAGGCCAAATTCCAAGCTCAATCGCTAACCTTGAGAATCTTGAATTTCTTGATCTTTTTGATAACTTCTTTAATGGCACTGTGGAGTTCAACAAGTTTTTTAAGCCCAAAAAGTTAACCACATTGCATTTATCTTATAATCAAGTATCATTACTTATAAGTGAAACAAGTGCCAATAGAACTCTTCAAAGTTTCAATAATTGGGATTGTCTTCCTGCAACTTGAGCAAGTTTCCAGATTTCCTTGCAAACCAAAATGAATTGGAGAAACTAGACCTAAACAACAACTATATTCATGGTCAAGTACCAAAATAGTTTTGGAATGTAAGTATAGAAAGTCTTAAGTCAATCGACCTTTCTAATAACTTTCTTACCAACCTTGGTCAACACCTGATGCCTCTTTCATGGACCATCTATCCATTTTAGACATTTCGTCTAACAAGCTCCAAGGATCGCTTCCAATTCCATCATTCTCCACTTTTCAATATCACGTATCAAACAATTCCTTCATTGGACTAATTTCAAAGCTAATTTGCAACATGAGTTCTCTTCAGATCCTTGATTTGTCAGAGAACAACTTAAGCGATTCACTTCCTCAAATGCTTACACAACTTTGATGACTCTCTGCTCATATTGGATATACGGAGGAACAATTTCGAAGGAAGCATCCCACTGACTTGGACAAGTGGAAGAAAATTATTGATGATTAACTTTAGCCAAAACAAATTTCAAGGGCAATTGCCAAGATAGTTGGCCAAGTGTATAATGTTGAAGGCCCTTGATCTTAGTAATAACCAATTCAATGATACTTTCCCTTCTTGGCTAGGAAACCTTCCAAATTTGAAGATTCTGATTTTAGGGTCCAACCAATTTCATGGCCCAATAAGGACTTCTAAAGCGAAATATATGTTTCCTAGCTTGCAAATTCTTGTCTTCTCGCATAATAGTTTTACTGGAAGATTGCTGATGATGTCGAAATATCACCAGTAAGATATAAGGTTCTCACGTACTCAAATCAACCTGCACAGCACAAAACAAAGAAACCTTAAGAAGGCACCGGTGTGATATTGGCCAAGGACCTTCTGAAGATTAAGTCAGAGAACGCTCACAACTCTAGAGTGCTAGTGCTGGGAAAATTATGCGTACCTTGGTTTGTGAGGGTCTTGGGATTTTTATAGTAGTGTAGGGTTGACATCCATACGTTGGTAAAGAAGATGATTCCTTGTGGAAGATATCCTCCTTAAGCAGCGTATCTTAAAGAGTTCTTTTCCATATAGGACTCTCTTGACTAGGGTTAGCGTGAGGCACAAGGCGTTTTCCTTATATGCATGTATGGGAATCAAGGCAAGCCACGTCAAACCCGTCAGTCATGTATCCTCTTTAGCCTTCTCCCGTCGGCTTCCCACCTTGTTACTAAAGGCGCCCCCATCAGCTTAGAGGTGGAGCTGTAAACTATATGTTATCTTCTTCAATGGGT
The DNA here is from genome assembly GCA_033629205.1 of Lithocarpus polystachyus. Classification (NCBI taxonomy): domain Eukaryota; kingdom Viridiplantae; phylum Streptophyta; class Magnoliopsida; order Fagales; family Fagaceae; genus Lithocarpus; species Lithocarpus polystachyus. Next base: position 23,880,624 of record CM066173.1, on the reverse strand, counting down.
AAAGCTGACGGGCTTATAAGTATAACCTCATCACGCTCAAACATCAATACTGCAAAATTACCCTTATCAATTGCCCCTTACTCTATGATCTCGTCAGCTTTGGCCAATGAGTCATGGAGTACGAATTTTGCAGTCTTTTGTCGGTATTATTTATTATGTTTATTAGAAAAAGGAGAACATTTATGAGCTAATCCTCGAGCAGCTCTTATTAATTGTTTAGACACGCGTCATAAGTGGATTGGATCCAGTCCTGGACGAGGGTGTCGCTTCGTCTTTCGAGCAATTTTTCATTCTATATATACCTCAATTCCATCCTCATTTTCTCCCATTTCATCGTTAATTCTAGAGAGAGCACTTGTTACTTCAAGAACTCTACTCCCATCACTTTATTGCCTCATCACCGTTCTTTTGCTGAGACCGTCATCTTTCCAAAAGCCGTCTTCCTGATAAGTTTTCTTCTCCTTCCTTTTGCCTTTCATTTGGTTTGTTTTAATTGTGTATTTTGTAGAGAGGCTGTCACCTTAGGTACTTAGAATGCCTCCGTCACTTGAAGGTAAAAAATGTCTAGTGAAGCAATTAGTGAGCAGTCATCAGTCCATGAAGGAGCGGCCTACGACGAGGTCTTCCAAACAGGTTAGGGGCTTGACGAAGGCTATTCTTGGTCGTTAGAGAGAGAGAGACGTCAGCCCGTTCTCCTGACGAGGACGTGGAAAGTTATGTAGGAGAGGGAGAAAAGGAAGATAAGATATTTGAGGGCAAGGTTGAAGGTAACAAGATTGAAGAGAATAAGGGAGAAAAGAATGAGGGAGAAGAGAGAGAAGGGGGCGAGGCTTGTACTGACGAGGGAACTCTGGAAGTTGGAAGTTCAAGAAGCCCCGGAGATGGTTTTTCCCGTCCATTTATTCTCCCTAGAATGTGGACCGTCAATGATTTTCTACCAAAGATGACCACCAATATTTTTAAGGATCTGAGGGATCGCTACCAGATCCCTGACCATATCCCAATCTGTCTCCCTGGGAAATGCGAGAAGTGCTACTCAGGGAAGACTGCGGACATCAGTATGAACGACGCGATGTTCGCAGCAAAACTAAGACTGCCACTGACGACTTTACACCATCAGTTGGCTAATTTCCTTGGCTTATCCATCAGCCAGATCGCTCTAAATGCTTTGAGGATTTTTATAGGAGTCGAGATTTTGTGGGGTTGTCTAAGTGGTGTGAACCGTCAGCTTACGCTGGACGAGTTCTTTTGGTGCTACAGACTTCAACACATAGTCTTGTCCCAGGGTATATACCATTTTGCTGCAAGGAAAAAAGCGTTGAGACTAGTGTCAGATATGCCCAATTCTAACATGAATTGGAAGGGTAGATACTTTTTTGTCAAAGGGATGGATTGGGTGTGCCGTCCTGACGAGTGGGAGACAATGCCCCATGGTTTTGACAGCACTTAGGATATTGTAAAGGATTTAGGTTAATCCCGTCTGTTATCATTTCATACTTTATTTATTTATTCTTCCAGCTTCTAACATCGTCTGTTTTTTCTTTGTCTCCTTCTAGTGTTCGCCCCCATATTTCTAAGGAGCAAGAAGACTTTATCCGTCGGGTAACAGAGATTCCTTTGGAGGAAAGGAAGTGTTGGGATCTTATTACGCTCGACACTTTACATCTTTACTGCAGAGGTCTAGAACCGATGCTGATAGCCCGTAAGCTAAACGCCTATTCTCGTAGACGTGAGTACTCCTTAACTCCCCCCGTCGTCTTTATACTCGTTGCCTTTTTAGAGATGGAGGCAGCTAGACAAAGGTGAGGTAGCTGCTGCTCGCAAGAAGGAAGAGGAGAAGAAAACTAAGTTAAGAGAGTTCTCGTCAGCCTCTAAGGCCGTTGGTAAGGGGGCGATTAAGAGGAAGGGTGACAGGAAGGACAACTATCCACCAAAAAAGGCGTCCATCACCCCATTGGAGAAAGTTCTAAAGAAGCCGTCACCTCCAGAGCATGGTGTAGGCAAGGGGTTGATGTCACTGCTTGGCCCCATCACTCAAGACTCTGAGCGTCGCCTCTTTACCCACAAGGAGTATGTTGTCGAGACGCTTGATTCCATTATCAAAGACAAAAACGCAGATCCTTGTGTTGGCCAAGAGTTGGGAGACCTGGGGGAGTCGGGCCTCTTTGACCTCGCTCGGGTAAGTACTTATTATTGTTTATTCATTTTCATGCCAACCAGCTGACGATTGCTCTGTCCTGTTATTCATTTTCATGCCAACCAGTTGACGACTGTTCTATCATGCAAGCAATGGTTCGTATGAAGGCTTTACAAGTCAAAGGTGTTGCCAACGAAGGGGCGATTGCTCGTCAGCAGAAGCATATCAAGAAAGTGACTGACGAGCAGGACCAGTACAAGGAGACCCTTCGTATTCTAAACCAGGAGGTGAAGGATTTGAAAGAGAAGTTGAAGGAGAAAGGTCATCAAAGGAAAAAAGATCAGGAAGCCAAGGAGATGGCGGAGAGAGAGCTGACGGTCCTACAGGGACAAGTGGAGACGGCCTAACGCTGTGAAAGATTTCAAGGAATCATAGGCGTACATTGATTCTTATGCCGAATATTATGGTGTGGGGTTTGAAGATTGTCTTAAACTAGTCAAATCTTATTACCTAGAACTGGATTTGGCGAAGGTTTCAATGGACGACCCCTTGCCGTCAACACCTGCAAATGACGTTGTTCCTGAATATACTGACGGTTCTACCGAGTCAGGGCAAAACACTAAAGATGACAACGTCGTTCTTGCTCAGCCCGTAGCTCGTTCTCCCGTCCTTCCTCTTACTCCGTCGGCCAATCCTTCTATTGCGGACGACTCTCCTGTTCACGACGCTCCTGACTTCCTTTCGAAGGGTGACGAGGCCCCTCAAGATCCTCTAGCCTCCTGAGCTTTGCTTTTGTCTTTTCCCTTGTAAACTTGTTCTAGCTTCTAGACAATTTTAACACCCTTTTATCTCTTAGGCCTTGTTTGTAAAAACTGTATTTTATTTATGGTATTTTATTTCTGTTGCTTTTAGTACATGTGCATTGCTATTTGTTTTTGATCCGTATGCTTGTCCCTTTCATAAGTTTAATGATTTCATTTTTATGCTTTCCATTGGACCCATCTACTTAGCTATAGGGTCGTCCGTTTGTTATTGACTTTGACCTTAACCTGACAGTATGGAACTGAATAAGGACTAAATCACAGAACTGTCCGTTTGGTTAGGTTTGTCCACTTGTTGTGGCCTACCTGAACCTAACAGGGCAGACTTGCTTACGGATTAGATCACAGACCCGTCTGCTTAGTTAGGCCCGTCCATTTGCTATGGATTCGTCCATTATCTTGTGGACTTCATAATTATAATTTGTTCTTTAAAAGGGACTTGCCCATGTCGCGGACCAATAAATCTGTCTACTTTATACCCTCGTCAGCTTTTGTGGACTTATTGTTAATCTCGTCCACTTTATAGACTTATCATTGAATTTGTCCATCTTGTGAACTAGTGAACTCATCCACTTTTAGGGTTTGTCCACTTTGTGGACTTTATATTTATTTTAAGGACTTATCATTGAACTCGTCCATCTTGTGAACTCGTCCACTTAATGTCGTCCACTTTAGTAACCTCGTCCACTTTGTGGACTTGATAAGCTCATTCACTTTATGAACTTGATAATTTTTCATCCTCTTGGGATAAGGTCGTCCGCTGTGGGATGAAGTTGTCCACTTGACGGACTTAACAATGTCGTCCGCTTTATGGACTTGTCCACCTTTTGGACTTTTTCTATAGATAAATATTTTGGCCATATCTGAATAAACTCTTATTATAATAAACCATGCATTCGCAGAAAAAGTAGTTCTTAAAAAGAAGACAACCTGCCCATTGGGCTTTAAAAGTGTTATTTTAGCAAAAACTAGAGTAAATAAAAAAACTGAGTATAGCTAAAATTAACTGAGGTAAACTAGAAATAAAGGGTTGCTGCTTTTCATGCCACTCTTTCTACTAGTAGTACTTCCGTAAGTGCTCGGCGTTCCATGGACAACTGAAAGTCTCTGTGTTGGACCCAGGAGTTGTGGTGCTTAGCCATGCGGTCCTGGTACCGCGCGAGCCTCTGTTTTGCTGTCGCCCTGACTTCATCAACTAGATTAAGCTGAAGACTTATAGACTCGTCGTTTTTGCTTTCATCGTGGTTGTCCACCATGAAGCTTGTGAGTCCCACCTCGGCTGGGATGACCGCCTCGTTTCAGTAAGTAAGCCGAAATTGATTAGCAAACCACAAGTGAATAAAATTAAATAATAAAGTTTAACTGAAAAGATTTTTGATAGTTTAGTAAAGGTAATTTAAATTGAGAGAAAATAAAAATATATTAAGGCACTAAGGTTTAGGGATCCACACACAACACATCTATTGGTAGTCTTAACAATATTTATTTTATTACTCATCTAAAATTCATACGAAGGATGATCTCAGTCGAATGATTTAACAATAAAAACTCAAGAATTAATTGTCTAAGGTAGTTTCATACAATTGATTGATTTTAGGCAAAACAAAACTAGTGAATTAGTTCGCAAGGAATACTAAGCATTTAACGTGCCCGGAGTCTACGATAAATCAAAGGATTATACAGAACTAAACATTTTTCTTGGTGAGTAAAAGAATCAAAAACATAAAAACATAAGCATTAAAACCAATAATTAATTGTTAAGAACATACCAATAAACGGTTGGGTTTCACTCCTTGCCTTAACAAGGCTTCTAGCAAGCTATAACACAAATAGAACTCTAAAAATTGTAAAGAAACTTTGAGAAAACCTAAATTATGTTCTACAGCAGCTCTCTCGTGAATTCTGCCCTAAAGAGCCTTTAAATAGGTCAAGGAATCCTATTACAAGTTGAATTCACGTTTAGAGAAAATCTTAGGTTTTTAGGCTTCATTTAACTGATGTTTTTGGACCATTTAACTTCATAATCAGAACTTTTGGTAAACTACAAAGTTGTAGCCCTTTAAGTTATCTTTCTAGCCCAATTTGAATCATCTCGATTGGACATCTGAGCCGAAAGTTATGCTCCAAATACTAACTGGTGTGCAAGCTGAAATCCTAATCCAAATTGGACTTGGATTAGGTGCAAATTTCCTTTGATTTCTTACTTCAATTGGACTTGAATTTAATTGGGTTGGCCTTCTTTGACTTCATCATGGCCCTTGTAAAATTAAAGTCCATTAGTTTTCTTCTTTGCACAAATCCACTTATTTAATTTCATTATCTTACAAAAGACAAATTCACGCTTTGAATTCAATTAAGCACAAAATTGAATATTTAACATTATTCCAAAATCAACTATAAAATGCATGAATTAACTCAAAATAAGTATGATAATGCTTTTCTAATAATGATATAAATATGCAAAATTAAGCTATTATCATTGTTTTCAAGGCAAAGTTCTTCCCTGATACTTCGGTTATGGAGGCCAAAATTCAAGCCAACTCTTCGTATGCTTGGAAGAGTATTATGAAGGGTAGGGATGTGGTCAAACGAAGGGTTAAATGGAGGATAGGCTGGCAGGTCTGTCAACATTTGGGGTTTAAATTGGTTACCCACCACAACTAATTCCAAGGTTCTTTCACCACGGATTGAAGAAAGGGGAGTAAGCATGGTTAGTGACTTGATTGATCCGGACCTTAAGGAGTGGAGAACGAATGTTATTGATAATTTTTTCTATGATTTTGAGGCAGCCATTATAAAAAAAAAAAAAAAAAATGCCTCTCTGCAAATCAATATAGGATGATGTCTTAATTTGGCTGTTTAACCCCGATGGAGTGTACACAGTCAAGTTAGGATGTAGATACTTGCATGAACAACAGACTCACGGCCAGCCTGGGCCATCCAATGCTTCGGTGCTCAAGCCACTGTGGAAGAAGATTTGGGGGCTTCAAGTCCCAAATAAAGTTAAGCACCTTGCTTGGAAAGCTTGTAAAGATTCATTGCCAACCAAGACAAACCTGGTCCGAAGAAGAGTCATTACTGAGGACTACTGTGATGCCTGCAAGATGCATCATGAAGATGTTGTTCACGCCTTATTCCTTTACCCAACCTTGCAGTTGTATGGAGATCTCGGGCAAATTGGGACCATAGCACGCTTCAGGCGTGCTCCTCTTTCACTGACATTTTTGAGCTCAATTTTGCAGGTAACAGGGACCCTAATCTCTTTGCTGCTATGCTGTGGACAATATGGAATAGGAGGAATAATTTGCGTTTGGGCAAGCCAGCAATCCTGCTCGGCCAAGTGATTGCTTTTGCTCAAGACCGAATCCTGGAGACAAGCACTTGCAGTGTTGGTGTTCAGCGACCCCGACAACGCCTAGCAACAGTTTGGAAAGCACCGACCTAGCATGCCTACAAGGTCAGCTTCGACAAAGCTACATTTGCAGAGGAAGGTCTTGCTAGCTTAGGAGTGGTGATCCGTAATGAACAAGGATTGATCATGGCTTCGCTTACTCAGTAAATACCCCTGCTTGCTTCAGTTATAGAGGTAGAGGTCTTGGCTGCACGGAGAGCATTGGAACTCACACTTGAGCTTGGCTTTGACAACATCGTTCTTGAAGGAGACTCTGAAATCCTTTTTAAGTCCTTGGAGATGGGATGCAACTCTCTGGCTCACTATGGCCACATGACTGCAGATATTCAAGTTCTTATGTCTATTAATAGCGTAGTATGCTTTTTTAAATCACGACTTAACAAATCGGGCACAATCCATACGGGATGTTGTAGTTTGAAGTACACAGCAAGACAAGATATTGTCATTTTGCTTTACAGTAAAACATTAGCCATAATGGAGTCCTTTCACATATTGGTAAACAACAATAAAAGGGTATCACTAGAACATGCATCCAACCCATCAGACTGATAAAACTGATCCAATCCAACCCAACCCAACATTTCAGGTTGGTTTTTCAGGAGCTGGGTTTTTTCAATCCATCTAATCCAACCCAATATTTTGATAATTAATTTGGATGAATTTATTAATTTGTAATATAATTCAGGCATATTATCAATGACGTGGGATTGAATGTAACCAAACGTATAATAACCTTGTGGGGGTTGTTTTATCTTCTACCAATATAAAATCATCTAAATGTCTTCCACATGGTAATTGAGTACACCATTAGTCCTTTGAAATGGACTCATTTTCATTCTCACCAAACTGATAATTAACAGACTATTGGAGTGCAGCGGATAGCAATTGTGTGGGTATTAGGCGATTTGTGATCTTTATGATTCTTAAGTTATCACCCAGTTATCCCATTTCATCTCTTTTAAGATGGGACTAAAACGTGTTTCTTAGTTGCCTCAACCAACTGCAATTCATCGTTTTAAAGTCTGTAATTGATTGTTTCAACTTTCAAGTACAAGGTCTTGATCTTATGGCCTTCTATTATCTGCCCATTATTTTGAGTGGTAACAGTTAATTAATTTTCTTTGAGATATCTTTTATATGATTGCTGGAAAACTAAAAGATTGAAATCAAGTTTCACTTGCTATTTTCTCCCAAAAAAGAAAAAAAAAAGTTTCACTTGCTATAAATATAAGGACAAAATTTCCTTTCAAACTAATTTGTCTAATTCACTACATGCCAATTTAAAAAATCCATGTGTTTAATTACTTTTAGTTCTATAATTACTTAATAGTTATGTGACTTATTTAAATTATTTGTGTGATTATTTTTACTTAATGGGTTTGAGAAGATTCATTTAATCTGGTTTAGAGGAAAACTTTGTCTTGACTTTGGCGTCTATTGATTTCTAAATATTTGATAGAAAAATATAATAGTACTCTATGATGAATTATGCAAAGAGCACGAATTTTTTTTTTTTTTTTTTTTTTTTTTTTTTTTGCCAATAGAAAGAAACTAAATTATGCCAATATTTTCTTAGCTTTCATTAGGAAATGGCATTGTAATATGTCAAGGTCCTGCAAACCAACCAGGTGTATTTTGATAAGGTCAGCTTTTGATGATGCAAACTAAATATTAGATGATGTTTCAAAGACTAATTCAAATTTGGTAATGACAACAAGTTTTATACTTTTAAGATACACACATGCACCTGTCACTTTTCCCCCCTCAATCCCATAAAAAAAAGGGTTAATTTAGTTAAGTATATTTAATGCAACCTTAATCGACGCTTAGAGGCACCCATTAACAAATACCTAAAACAAATACCTAAGTTAATTTATATGCATCTTTTGTAATGAGCATCAACATGTCATTTTCTACGAGTCAGTTCCTCCTGGTCCACAAGCCAGGAGGCCATTGTACGTAATACTGAAGGTGTTATGGAAAAAGTCCTTGTATCTAGGATTCCTTATATTTAGGGCCATGAAGTTTTCATCACTTATTTCTATGAGTCCCACACCAGGTTGGATTGTTTGGTTAAGTTTTTATTCTCAATTTTCATCACTCATAATTCAAAAAACTAAGTTAGAGTGATGGAAAATGAAAACAACTTTTTAATGTTTTTGGGTTATAAATTATGAGTTATGGTGGCATTTTTGTAAATTTAATCATATGTGTGGCACCCAGCTAGAGTTTTGAGAACTGAGTTTTGGAACTTGAGTATGGAGTAATACTAAAACCAAACAAGTCTTAATGGCCATTTACCTTAATTTTAGGTAGCCCAAATTCCTCATCCCCCTTTTTTGGTTTGTAAACATCACATCTCACCAACATAATAATTGAATCGATTAGTTATTTCTTTGAATTATTAGTAGTTCAATAAATAATGGTTGATTTAATTATATGCCCCACTTGTATCATAATATTTGTTAAGTACCCAACCCTTAATTAATCCTTGCTATTACTAGTTTAGAAAAATATGTATTTCAAATTTGTTAGTTTGATTTATTTTGGATTTTGGTATTTGTTTAAATTTTATTGATATTTTAAGACTCAGTTAGCTTCGAACACCACATACCCCCCCCCCCCCCAATTTATTGAATAAATGAGCTTAAATAGTTGAATTAAAACCTAATTTTTAGTGAAGAGAACACAAATTTTTATTGAGCCTAATAAAATGGTCCTAACTTGACGATTCGACAAGCCAACCTGATTAGTATGTATATAAATTGTAATAATTTTTTGGAAGCAGTCCTTTGTCCTTTCAAACCGCAGTAAACGGCAATGGGTATTAGTACATCACTTCGTAATGCAATAACCGCAATTACAAGTTGTCCTTAGTTTCCTAACTCTCGCATTTTGTTATGAGCCAAAAGCTAAAGAAATTTTCCAATGGATATCTTAATAAGTTGGTGAGAAACAGTGAAACACGTACGTATTAACTTTTTCTTCAATGGTACAGAAATAATGGAAAGTTTATTAGAAACAACTCAAACAAGAGGGTTATTTGGCATATTGTGTGATGGGACCAAGAAGAATTATATTTGGGGACTGTATATTTGCTAATTGCAATCCAAAAAAGATTTAGAAAATAAAATGTACTCCATATATGTCCAATAATTTGCATTAATAGTAATACTTCTTGCAAGGTTTTTGACATGGAGAAAGGTAGTATAGATCGGATTGAATCGATCGAACCAAAAATATGTATAATTACCTTATATATTGTGGAAGCGTTTTTATCTTGTAAAGAAATCAAATCATCCAAATATCTTCCACGTACATGGTACCTGAGTACACCATTAATCCTTTGAAATGGACTCATTCTCATACTTAATTACCAAACTGTAATTGTGTGTGTGGGTATCAGGCAATTTGTGATATTATGATTCTTGTCCCATTTCATCTCTTAAGATAAAGACTAAAACGTGTTTCCTAGTTGCCTCAACCAACTTCAACTCATCATTTTAAAGTTTGTAATTGATTGTTTTCAACATTCAAACTACGAGGTCATGGTCTTGTGGCCTACTCTCATCTGCCCATTCTTGTGGGGATTTATTAATTCCAAGTATGAAATCTCTTATATGTATTCAGCCCCATACCCAAAAATAAAAGTTTTTTGAACTAAAAGATGGAGAGATTGAAATCACTTTTCACCTGCTATAAATATAAGGGCAAAATTTTCTTCTGAACTAGGTTTCTCCAATTCACTGCATGAAAATTTTAAAGACTATCTATATGTATTTTTTAGTTACATGGTCACTTAAAACTTATGTAACTTATTTTAAATGATTTATTTAATAAATTATGTGATTTAATATATGTAAATAGTCTTATGAACTATAACATAATGGGTTGAAAAAGATTTTTTCAATTAAGTTTAGAGGAAACTTTGTCCTAACTATAACCGCATCTTGATTTCCTATATATTACAGTTAATTATAATAGTACTATATGATGAATTATCTTGAGAGCACGAAATTTATTCAATTAAGAAAGTTCTGATCGGTACTAATTACCAATAGAAAGGGAAGCAATCTCTTTTCCTTTTTTTTGGGCAATAGAAAAAATCTACATGAAAACATCAACGAAGGAAAACTGACAACATAACCACCAGTAAGCTCTAGTAAGCCATCCCTTCATCTCTTTGACCAATTTGGTATGATTGAACTTACCTACTTGAAAGGGCACATCCTTGAACAAGCTTCTGTGGCTGCACATGTCTATGCACAAACCATTTTTTTGTTAGCAAAAATTTTTCATAGAGATTGGAATAGGCAAGTAACTATGACTTGAGAGTACATGGGGTTTTCACAAAATAACGAAACAATGATACCCTTAACTTTAAATTAATGAGTCCGGTGAACGGGTGCTTTAGGGCATTCAATAAGAAAGTGTTTAATGCAACATACTACAAACTTGTTACAACCACTTTTCTATCATGACACAAGTGCACTTGTCTTTTTTCTTTTTTGTCTTTTTTTTTTCTCGACTGCATAAAAAATAAGGTTATTTTAATGTATTTAATGCAACCTTAGCCGATATCTAAGGCCTAAAGACACCCGTTAACAAATGGAAAAGTTAATTTATGCACACCTTTTGTAATGACTAATGAGCATTAACAACTACTACATCATGTCATTTTCGATTAGTCAGCTCCTCTTGGTCCCAAAGCCCAAGTGGTCCACAGGAATTGTAATGGCCACTGCACATAATGCTTGGGAAGGTGTAATGTTAAAGTCCAACAAGCTAGAATTCCTGATTTGTAATGGCCAATTACCTTAATTAGGTAACCCAAATTCCTCATCTATCTTTTGGTTTATGAGACATCACATCTCACCAGCATAATAATTTAATCAGATTAAATTATTGCTTTGCTCTTTAAGTTTTTCATTGAATTAGTAGTACAACCACAAACACAATAAGCAAGTTTTGTCTATAAAAGGAGAGGAATAGGAGATTTGAATTGCTGGCATTTGCCAATAAAGCCTATGTGTGTGCACGCGCGCGCGCACGCCGATTACCATTGTTCCAATCTAAATTGTTAGGGTAAGGGTGGTACTGAAATGTTGGTCTTAAATACAGTCATAAGGAAATTCAAAAGTTCTTATCACATGAAAGATATTATTGATTAGTCAATGATTTTATATATATATATATATATATATATATATATATATATAGCACATCCTTATACAAATGTTTTCTCTTTAAATTTATCTATTCAAGCACCTTGTTTATCATCTAAGGTTGATAATATTTAACAAATTCAATTTCTTATTAAGTAACCTAAGCTATTGTAAGGGATCCTTGCAATAGCTTAGGTTACATAATAAAATTCAATAGTGTGGTGGCCTTGACCAATAAACTACATGGTTAAATTTAAATATTTTTACAAAAAAAAAAGTGTTGTGTTGATCAATATAGCCACATGATTAAATTTAATTGGAAACCTAAGATACAACACCTAAAAAAATTATACCTAAAATTTACCCATCGAGAATTGATACTAAACAAGCTCCAGCTTCCCCCCACCTTGATCTCTTAGACCACAACAGCAAGTGCCTCCATCATAACAAAACCCAACTATCAACAGCAAGTTCTTTTTTGTTTTTTTTTTGTTTTTTTTTTTTTTTTGAGAGAGAGAGAGAGAGAGAGAGAGAATGGTAACCATCCTTACCTGATATTGCATTTGCCATGTTCATGAAAGTTGTGGTCTTTCTTTACCCGAAAAAAACGAAAAAGAAAGTTGTGGTCTTTGGCAACTCGACGGTGCCAAATTAAATCTTATCTAAGAAGTTTGAATAACTGAGGCATGGGAGAATGATGGGACTTCGAAACTTATTTGTATCCCTAACAACTCCACATGATCAGGTTGGGCATTAATATCAGATTGGGCAAACCTATATCATAAAGACTTCGCCAAAAATATCTACAATTTTTAATCTAAACGCATATATGTGTGAAGTTTTCTTTTGCAAGCTTGAATCTAAATCCCTACTCCCCCACACCACAAGAACTTGTGCTTGTGAAATAACCATCATACCAAAGGTACATGATGGTATAACATCACTCTTATATATACACATATAAATCTTGTGTATGTATTAGTATATTGGTTTTATTGTCAAAGAGAAAATATCTAACATCTTTAGCATCCAGTGTATTATCTCTCACAATATATCATACAAAACAAGGGGCTCACATATTGTGAGAGAGATTAAAAAAAAAAAAAAGGGACAGATGCATGAGATAATTATTCGTTAGGAAGAATCTACGATTTAATGACACTTTGACCTCTCTATCTTGTTACCAGCAAGGGGAAAAAAGGAAGAAGAGAGAGTAATGTTAAGTACATGACATTTTTCATAACAATAAACGTGATATGTTGTGATTAAAGCAACATTAACACCATTTTTATTATATACAAAGCCTAATAACCCACATCAATTGTTATTAAAAAATTGTGAAAAATGCCAGTAAAATTTAAAAAGAAAAAAAAAAAACTAATTTGTCCTTATATGTTTTGGTGATGGCATGTTAGGTTCACTCTTCAAATCACTTTTGAGTCTACAACTTTTACTACCTATATTCTTTGTAAAATACAAATAGCGATGAATGTGATTATTCTTTTTTATAAAACATAATAAATAAAAATTTAAATTACTTTTACTTTTTTTTTTAGAAGATAAGTTACTTTTACTTTGGTTTTTTTTTTTAAAAAGTTACTTTTACTTTCACTTAGTAAAATTTGTAATATTTTACTCCTTAAATAATAATAATTGACCGGCAGGGCTGGGGGAGCAGAGCAATATAGAGAAGGACGCCGAATATCGAAACCTTGTCCTTGGGTATCCAATGTACGGCCAAAATTGGGAATTAGCCCCAATTTCAGAACTATTTAGTTAGTAGGCTAATTTCACAAACTATATAATTTACTAGCATCTCGAGTCTAAGAGACTCGATTTTGGGCTCATAAATCGAGTTTTTGATGCTCGATTTTCATGGTCCAATGAGTCTGATGTGGCATTTGGTCTGATGTGGCGAACACTTGGAAATCGAGTCTCAAAAACTCAATTTCTAGAATACTCAAAACACAAAAAATTTAAGCCCACAAGAAACAAAGTCACAAAACAAAGAAAAAAAAAAGACACAAAAAACAGAAGAGGAAGACGAAGCGGAAGAGGAAGAGGAAGACAAAGCGGAAGAGGAAGACCCGCGCGCGGCCTGGGCTCGCGAGCTGCCGGGGCTCGCGCGCGGCCTGGGCTCGCGCGCTGCCTGGGTGCAACGTGGCCTGGGCTCGCACGCTACCTGGGTGCAGCGCGGCCTGGGTTGCTGGGTGCTGGGTTGCTGGGTGCTGCGAATGTGTTTCTGGGTTTCTTGTTTTTGTGTTTCTGGGCTTCATTGCTGGGATTGTTGTGTTTCTGGGTTTCTTGTTTTTTTTTTTTTTTTTTTTTTAATTTCTGGAAATGGGTTGTACAATTAAGTTGAAATTTTTTTTTTGGTTTGGAAATTGAGTTTTAGAGACTCGATTTCCATGTGTTCGCCACGTCAGACCAAATGCCATGTCAGACTCACCGGGTCATGGAAATCGAGTATCAAAAACTCGATTTATAAGCCCAAAATCGAGTCTCTTAGACTCGAGATGCTAGTAAAAATTATAATTTAAAAATCGTACCTACTAACTAAATAGTTCTGAAATTGGGTCTAATTTCCCATTTTGACCCCAATGTACAGACAGGACACAGCAGAGCACCACACAACACAATCGTATCCAACAAACAGACGGACAAACAAACAAACAGACAGACAAATCCATATATCATCTTTTAGATTTCAATTTTGTCAACCAAAAGAATCTCTAAAGGATTCTCTATCAGATCCCCTTCAATCCTCATCTGGGTATACCTTATATTCCTCAATTTTCCTTTTCTCTATCTGGGTCCTCACTTTCTTCACAACTGTCTATATTGATAGCTGGCTAGTCTATGAGGTGCCTTAACTCTCTCTCTCTCTCTCTCTCATACTGAGTGAGTGTATTTGATTGTTAGGTTGGGTTTTATGCTTGATTTTTGTTTATGATTGAATTTGGAAGTTTTATTTCTCACCTTCTACGTATACTTGTTTTTGGGTTGAAATTCTGTGTCTTTCTGAGTTTTGTGTTGGTAAAAGATGAAGAAGAAAAAGTTGAATGCCCATGTAACAAGTTTTGTTATGTAGCTGGTATAATCTGTATTTCCAAAAAGTGATGTTTATAGTTTTCCTTTGTGATGAATTGCATTTGTTCTTTCTTTTCCCTAAAGGATATTTACTTCTTAGGTGATTCTATGGAAGTTATTTTTGGTTGCAGAGCCGAGTTGTTTGTTTCTAAATTGGCCCCTTCTTTAGTAGTTCTAAATTTGTTTCTGTTTGTTTTGTTGTTATATTGGTTCACTTATCATATGGTAATTTATAATTCTGTTTAGAATCCTGTGTTAAACCACTTGAGCACAGCCATCATGGGTTAGAGGATATCAATATATGTGTCCATCTTGTGCAGTAAGTTTCTTTAAACATATAATATGGTTGCGGAGCTACACGCTCTCAAATGGTTTTTTATATCATGTCATGGACTGAGGCTTGATCTCTTAGAGGAGTTTCTAATACTGTTTCCACGGTATCTATGTTTGGGAGTGTTTGTTGTTTATCTCCCAGGCTTTCCCGTGCATGTAAAACATCATATGTGAAATTCTAATATGTACCAATGAAGAAGTCCCTAAGTAGTGACACTATTGTTTGTTTCGAATAGCAAATTGATGATCTTTTGAAAACTTTATTGTACTTTTACTTTTTAGTTTTTGAAATTAAACTACTTTAATTAGAACTATAGTATTATGTTATAGTTTTTGATAAATGTAAGACTAGCTATGATCCACGGTACTGAATATTGGGCTGTTAAGAAGTAATATGTTCAAAAAATTAGTTTAGCTGCAATGAGAATGTAAAGATGAATAAGTGAAATACAAGATATTATTTGAAATAAGGAAATTTACTTAGAGATAGGGATCTCCCTTATTGATGAAAATATGAGGAAGAGTCACTTGAGAGGGTTTGGTCATGTGCAAAGGAGAGCGATTAATGCACTGGTGAGGAAGAGTTAGTTGATTGAAGTTGAGTAAATGAGAGAAGTTAGGATGACCCAACTAATATTAGTAGTAGTAAAAAAGGACATGTCAATGAAGGAGGTAACAAAAAGTATGATTTTGAATAGAGTATAATGGTGGAAAGGAAGACATGTAACCAACCCTTGTTGGTCTATTGAGAATCATAGCTAGCCCCAAAATGTTGGAATTAAGGCTTGGTTGTTGTTGTTTTCTTATTTTCCCATGGAATATAAAAACATTGAGTCTTGGCCCTTGATGGCATGCTAAAATAAATGTATGAGGTTATGTATTTTTACTCAAGTTAATATTTTTTTGGAAACACAATGATTTTATGGATTTGGACATGAGAACTGTATAACAGTTTTGAAATGGGGACTTGGCCTCAGATTTGTTAAACTTTCAAAATGTGGATACAGGATGCAGCCATATGTTGTAATGTAAAATTTGTATATACATGTTTAGTTATCCAATTTCTAGTGTTAGTTTGATTGCAAACAAACCATAGGTTGTAAAAACTCATGACACTAATAATCATGTGCAAGTTTCTTGACAAAAATGAATGAAATCTTATAATTTTGTACATTCTCTGGTACTAAAGGTGAATTCTTTTATAAGTCTCCCAATGAGTGTCAGACACCATGTCCTCAACTGTCAAACATGCTTTTTTTTTGCTTAAGATAAGCCTACAAAATTTCGTGTATATATCTTCAAATATCTTATTTGGATCTAGTAAAGGTTGTCCTCCACCCTGTTATTATTCAATCTCACAGTCTCCAACTTATTTCAGATTCCTGATTCGTTCTCATTGCAAAAGAAAATTGGATCTGTGTTGACTCAAATTCGTGTCAAATTCCTCATTCAGTAAGTATGGTTTGACCATTTTTCCTTTTTGTTTGAATCTTCACATAGCAAGCCAGCCTTCCTATACTGCTCTCTTCATTGCTAGGCACAATGAGTGTTAAGAGTTAAGACCTCAAAAATTATTCTCTTTTCATCCTATCTTATGAACTTTAAGATGTATGAAGTTTCATATTTTCTTCATAAATTAGAGGCAGGTCAATAGACTCCCGTTTAACTTAATTTAATCCAGGCCATAAGCAGACCTACACCTAGATAATCCTTCTTTGGAATTGTAGGCAGCTCAGGCATACTGTAATTGTAGATCTATGAAGCAGTTAATTGTCAAGGTAGATCTATGAAGATTTTTCAATTTTCTTGATTTGGCTTTGGGCATACCAGCTAATTAATTATTT
Source organism: Lithocarpus polystachyus (assembly GCA_033629205.1). Lineage (NCBI taxonomy): Eukaryota > Viridiplantae > Streptophyta > Magnoliopsida > Fagales > Fagaceae > Lithocarpus > Lithocarpus polystachyus. Next base: position 23,863,822 of record CM066173.1, on the reverse strand, counting down.
TTGTATTTGCTGGTGAATTCACTGTCTTTACTTTTGCACTGTTCATTATTATATGATCTCTAGGCTGGAGTATCAGAATTCAGAAGTTCTTTTCTTTTCTTTCTGGTAATTAATCAATATTGCTTATAACTTATAGGTTTGGGCATGCATCCCCGCGCGGGGGGGGTGGGGGGGTGGGGGGGCGGGGGGGTTGGGGAATATTGTGCATTGAAGCTATATTAGAAAACTTTTAAATTCTAATCACATAAAAGCTGGTTATTTATATTCAAGATAAAATCAAGTTCCTCTTAATGCAGGGTTAACTTGCTTTACATACGGACATGATCATTGAGATGGTAGGTAGGAAGAAAGTCTCAATTCTGAAAATAAATTGTCAGTGTTAAGGCCAGCCATGCTTGATGGAATAGAATGTTGAGTAGTTGAGATACATGTCCCTAAACTGAGAATATTTCAATGCTCCTGTTCATAGCTGCGGTTGTTATTATTATTGTTAATGTTGTTAAATTTGAGGTGGAAGGGTTGTTGCGTCTTGCAGTGGCAACTTGTTAAACTTATTAAGAGTCAATGAAAGGGCCTGAAGGCCCTTTTAAACTATGCTTGTTAAGTGTTCCTATATGTTGATTTTTTCACTGAAAGAAAGTGATGTGATAAGTGTCCTTGTGATTATCAAAAAAAAAAGTGTCCTTGAAACATGATTCCTCAATTATTTTGTTAGTAGTGTATAATCTATTAAGTTTTTCCTCTGATGATCAGAGGTCTATGGCTATGGCGGTTGCACCAGTTGAGAGTATGGAATCATTGAGCAGCGATCTCTTCTATGACATATTAAGGCGTCTTGATGGTCCAACTTTGGCAAGCGCAGCTTGTTCTTGTGCAGCGTTCTGTTCCATATCAAAAGAAGAAAAATTATGGGAAAATGTGTGCTCTTCTATGTGGCCTTCAACCAATAGGGAAGACGTCAAAAGTTTAATATCGTCCATTGGTGGATTCAGAAAGTTCTATGCAGATTGTTTTCCCCTTATTGTAAACAAAGAAGTCACTGAGCACCAATGGAACAACTATCCCGAGTACCCTGAAGAATGGACCGAGGCTGAATACTATGGTGACATGGATGAATTTGAAAGTATTTCGCCATCAGATTCTGTTTCCATTGTGGATGTTAGATATAAAGATAAAACAATATGCTCAAAAGTCCTTTGGGGCATTCCAAATGCAAATGGCTTTGATGGTTGGTTCTACAACTGCCCATTTCGGATTGATCTTCTAACTTATGCAGCTAGAGATGATGAGAATGACGGTGAGGTTACACTTTCGGTATCTGATGGTCTGCCACCAATTGCATCTATGGAAAGAGAACGAAAAGATGGGAAGCTATGGCAGGAGCTTCGTGATGGACTCCGGCTTAGCTGGATTGTTGTAAACAGAAAAATAAAGCAAGCTGCTAATCTTGCTAGCTGGAGTCCTCTTGGTGGGCAAAGGCACTGGCCAACAGAAAAGGATTTTGTGTTGCGCTTTGGATCTGTCCTTCCTGCGAAAGACATTCTTCCATGTCAAGTGGTGGAGTGCATCCTTAGTATGAAATTCAGAGTGATCCATACTGAGGGAGAGGACGTTCAGACAACTCTCAAATTAACCGAGCTGAGCATGCAGTTGGAAGACATGGAAGGTTCTCATGTTAATGGAAGAAACAGTTTGCTTATCCTGAAGGAAGCACTGAGCTGCCGTAGGAGCAAAAATTACAGTGAAGTCCTCGAGTCTTGTCATTTGTACTCAAAAGTGCAGAGTGAGTTAAAGGAGGAGAAGATGAGAATTGAAAGCAGGTTAGACAGAATTTTTATCTTAGGTGGCATTTCTGTATTTGTAATGTTCTGGTACATCATCTTATAAAACGGAAAAGCCTCCATATTAACACTGTTAGCTGAGAGTGCTCTAACAGACTTTCAATCTTTGTAACTCTTCTGATGTAAATATTCAATTTTGCTTCAACTAAGAGAGTTGCTGTTCTCATTTCTTTGACTTGAGAATGTAAGTTTCCCCGTACAAAACATTCAACAAAACTCTCCTGGAAGATGGAGCATATGATTTTCATTTTCTTGGATGGATAAGATGCACCTTTCCTGAACCATTATGTCAAAGTATGATAATATCTTTTGTTTGTTTGTTTGCTTGTTTTTTTTTTTTTTTTTTTTCATTGTATCATATTTTCTTGTCCAAAATTTGGTCTATTGCATTTGTAATATCCGCTATCCGGTCTGGTTCAGGAGATTTCCTTTTGAAGGTGGCTTAGGATTATGCTTAATAGTCCTCATCCACTGCATTTATGTGTAAATAGGAACTGAACTGTGAAGGGTTTTTGTGTGTGTGTGTGTGTGTGTGTTTTTTTTTTTTTTTTTTTTGGGGGGGGTGGTGTGGTGGGTTGGGTTGTGTTGGTTGGGGGTTGTAAAGAAAATGAATGAGTCTGGCCAGAGTTGGTTCATCTGTCTGACTTCAAAATCATTGCAATAGTGAAACAAGACATCAGGGATATTTGGGCCCCCTAACATGGATACTGGATTGGTCATTTCATATCTCTTATTGTCTTACCTATATCTTAACTATGCATTCACACCTGGATTATCTTATGCGTATCTTCCTGTACTTAATTTTCAGATTGGATGTCAACATTACTAGTTAAAGTCTTGAAGAACATAAGTTGAAAAGTCTTTTTTTTTTTTTTTTCTTTTTTAAATCCAAAATAAATATTTTTGACAACTACAAAAACAATGACTATTACTGATTTTACATCTAATTGAATAGAGGTATTAATCTCTGCCATGAATTATTACAACATTTTATCTAATCTTTAGTTTCTACAAGTGGTGCATAAAAAATAAGCTGTTTATTTGACTTATTTAGCTTATGCACAACAATTTCAAAGGTTTACTTTTTCTAGGGACAATACTCTTGCTCAACTTATTTTTTAAGACCAATAAAACAATGAAAATAAGCTTCTTCCAAACGAGTAGATATATAACTTCTTTTTAATTGGATGGTACATAATTCTACATCAACTAGCAATAACATAGCTCCTGTTATGAATAGGAATAGTTTTGGACTTGGCTTGAACAATATGGTCTAATAAATCCAACTCTTTTCTTTCTTGGACACATAGAGGTGAACTTCATTTTCTCCAGACATAACTAATGGTTTGATTAGTCACTTCCTGTGTTAATGACTTGTACCAACAATATGAATTTTGTGCTTCATCTTCCACAATGAAATTTAGCTCAAACCAAAAGGGCACACAACCCAATTCACGAAGGTTCTCCTTTCTTTTTGACCTTTTCTTGGCTTTTTAAAAAAAATTTTAAGTTTGTCATGAGTAAAAGACTATTATTCAAAATGTATTCAAAACATTATTCACCTGCCAATCAAATTGAAAACCCAGGAACTATGAAAACTACGATTAGGATTTTTTAGAATTTTTAGGATAACTCTATCGTCGAATTTTTTAAAAGTTTAAAGTTTACATCCATAATGAAATGAATCGATTGGATTTTGGCATATATAAAAAATAAAATAAAATAAAACAGATGAAATAATACTAGTTAATGTTGTTTAAATAGAGTTACCCTAAGAACTCCAGCTAATCTTAATCCAATAAGAGGTTTAGATTTTACCCACATAATCGTTATTTAAATAAATAATAATAATAAATGTTTTTTAAAAATTCATTTAAATTATGGATGATATATTAAAATTTAAATTACTAATTTAATAATAAATTTTAAGGATTTTATTAGGATCTTAAAACTCTATTGTTAAATTAACTTGAACCCTCCGTTCATAATGCAATCCACCTTTATTTTTTTATTTATCTTTTACTTCATTTATTCAATAGTAGACTGTATTGTTCTAATGTTCTTTACTTTACCCCTCTCTATTTCCTTTTATATTATGCTGTGCATGAACCAAACACCTAATTGGTTTGAGTCTTTATGTGATTCAAGAATTTGCCCCCTTAAATGGTTTGAACATTATTATTTGTTACACAAACTTTTAAGAGATAAAATATAAGGAATCATGTTGGGCTAAAACCTTCATTAGGCTTCCAAATTTATAAAGATTGGTCGACCCACTTAACCAAATGTATGTATGCCCTGCTGGTATAGCATCTGTTCGTACTTTCACATGAGAATTAACACCTAAAATATAAGGAATCATGTTGGGCTAAAACCTTCATTAGGCTTCCAAATTTATAAAGATTGGTCGACCCACTTAACCAAATGTATGTATGCCCTGCTGGTATAGCATCTGTTCGTACTTTCACATGAGAATTAACACCTAAATTGTACCTTTTTTTTTTTTTTTTTTTGGAGAACCCACCTAAATTGTACCTGGTTACACGAACTAACCCATCATGTACCAAATTGGAAATATGAATTTACTAAGAAAAGGTCAAAGAAGAGATTAATGATGGTCGAATTTAATTTTGAAAGGGAAAGCTATGTAAGCTAATCTCATTTTGATTCTGCTTTGAAATAAATAAATTGAACTTTATTATCAACAACCATTATCATTCAAGCCCTAGTACAAATCTCAACATCATCATGATGACATGAAATGAATAAAATTTTCAACTCATTCCATACTTTTTTTGAATTTTTGGAACAAAGAGTTATCAGCATCACCATGTTGTATACCCTTAAAAGTTAGAATATGGAATCATCCCATGTTTTATTTTGTTATGCTTAGTTCTCCTGTGGTTATCTTCTTGAAACATTTCCTTGGGAGATGAGTACTCCTTTTGGGATGCTTCAAAAAATAAAATAAAAGTACTTCTTTTAGGGTGAGTTTGGGGCTTATACTTATAAGGCCTTTATGTTCATGTACGCCTCTTAATCTCCTTAATTACTTAACAAAAGATTAATTACGTGGTCAATTTTGTTAACTTTAATGCACAAATGAGTAGTATAAAAAGAAAATTAGAGAGATAATTGGAAATGTCTGTGTAAAACAATATTTTTATCTAATTCTTTTTTGGTGGATGATTTTGATATATATCAAATAATTCTAGTAAAGTTAATGAAAATTCATAATTGAAGTGTCACTAAATCTTGTGCATGGTAACTCTGTAATTTACCCTTTTGTGTATGTAAAATTATAGAATAAAAATAAATTATTATTATTATTATTATTATTATTATTATTATTATCTAATTTTAGTTCATTTGATTATCTTAAGGCAAGTTTAGAAGAATAATCCTCCACTCTAAAATTAAATCAATTGATTCAAATCAACCATTATTTATTCAGTGGCATTTTTTCAAGGACAAGTCACAAGATAAATACATCAAAAATATTTCAATTCTTCTATGGTTGTCAAAATCTCAATCTGGATCCTATGATTTTACAATTTTATAATCCCATATGCCCAAAATGATTTGGATCTTTCAAGGATCTTTGCGATCATTCAAAATCGGTAAGATCGTACGATTCTAACAATCCCAAATGATCTTGGTTTCTTGTAATCTTCTTCAATTTGATAGAAGGCTCAGTTAGACCCAAATAAAAAATAACATCCCAACAGACCAAGTTTTGTTATTCTAATGTAATAGATAAAGTGTCAATTGGACCCGAGATAGGCTCCTCTCCAGTTTTAATATCTCCTGTTGTCTCCTATTTTTACTCGGATGACTAACACCTGGCAAGTAAAAGATCCAAGGGCTAAAAAAACTCAACATCTCATTCTTCCTGCAACATCTCTTTCCAATTCCACGACAATTTCAGATTTTCTATCCATTGTCTTACTCTCACATCTCATTCTTCTTTTCATTGCCCCTCGCCCTTCTCTCTCTATCATTAAAACTATTGCTTGAGCCTTTCTCTCACTTCCCTTTTTCTCTACAAAATTACAGTCCCTATCTCTTCAGATCTGTCATTACTTTTTGCTTTTGTTGTTTTTGAGGATGGGCTGGGTTTTAAGGGATTTTGATTCTAATGGAGATGAGAGTGTGGTTTGGGCAAGTCTCATTCATGATGGGTCTTCAAGGATTTCAAGGATTTTGATGTTGCTTTAATTCTCATGACGGAAAAGATTTGGTTTTGGGTGCTTATCATGTTAATGGCAATTGATGGGTTTTATTAAAATTTGGGTTCTGCAACTTTTTAATCCATACATATATTGTCTTGTACATTCCCTCTTTTGCATTCTCCGGAAAGCCATGGTCTTGATGCCTTGTTGATCAGGTGGTTGTAATGATGTTGGAGAGAGGAAGAAAAAAAAGACAAATGAAGAGAAAATCTAAAATTTTTGTGGAATCTAGAAACGGATTCTGGAGGAAGAAAGAGATATGGTCTTTTTAGCCTTGGATCTTTTACTTGCCAAGTGTCGGTCATCTGTATAAAAACGAGAGACAACAAGAGATATTAAAATTGGAGAGGAGCCTGTCCCATCGGACCGCAAATGAAAAATAATACTTACAAATGGATGTAGTGATCAAATAAATGCAAATTTATGAATGAATGTGTAATTTATGTGATTATTTAATATACTAATTTGTTTTTTTTTTTTTTTCTCTCAAATAGTATAGGATCTTACGATCCACGAACTCACCTACTTCTCACGATAATCTCAACGATCTTATATCCTTCTATATCAACAGTCTTACTTATGGCCAGCTTGACATTATTGTTTTTTATAATAAGAGACTTATTTCTTTTATCAAGTCAATTAAACTATCTCTCTCCTCTTCTTCTTTTTATTTTTTATTTTTTAAGGATAACATTTGAAGTTACAAACTCTTAAAGTTAAAAGTTGGCTTGGTATAGTTTATTTTGTTCTAAAAATAAGCCGGACAAAAGTATCGTGAGGGGGCATCTTAAGGTAACTTGCATATAACTTAATTTTATTTTATAATAAAGTTGGACAACTTCGAAATCCAAGGGGGTGTTTGTATTAAGTTTTTTTTTTTTTTTTAACATAATCTTACTTAAATAAATATTCAAATATCGACATCAATCACTTTTTCATCCCATATCAAATTGAGAATTTAATTCATTTACACAACTTAAAAGATGGTCCAAAATACGTAGTAAGAAAAAGACAAAAGTTTTGTATCAAAAATTTAAAAAAGAAAAAAGAATAAAGAAAAGAATAAAGTAAATGTTTTACTCCTAAAATTTTTATTTTGGCCCTATATATTAGATTTCATTTTTATATTAGTTTCACCATTCATTTTCGCTAATAATTTAATGATACCTAACATTATATGAGTGACATACCTTAATGGACAACACTTATCTGGCACTTATATTGCCTCTTGATTGACTATTTTTGTTAGTAATCTGATTGTTGAATGCCCAATAAGTGTTGTTTATAAAGACATATTACCCATAAAAGGTTTTGGTATAACTAGATTATTAACAGAAATGGTGACGTGGTTAATATGAGAAGGAAATAATCAAACATAAAAGACCAAAAATGAAATATTAAAACATAAATAAAAAACAATAAAAAAATTAACATAAGTCTAAGAAGAATGAAGTACATCTCGGTAATTTTCAAATCATTAGTTGGTGTTTTGAAAACAGAAATAAAATACAATAATGCAAAAAATGCTCCACATTCTTCTCCCCTATCCTTTTCTTTTGATTGGGTTTGCAGGCACTAAAGAAACATTGCCAAGGCAAGCACGATTCATTGTAAATACAATGTGATATCACTAACGACTATTTCTTTGGATTCGTTATAATTAGAAAATGAGAGCAAGGCACATTGAGGTGTTAACGACAATGTGGTATCACCTAATTTATAACTCGTTGTCTTTGTCATAAACATTTTTGGATGATTTTCTTTAATTGCCAAATCTCTGTGTAAGCTGAAACTGAAAGCTCTCCATCTAGCTTTGACTCTATAAATTCTATAAATATATATATATATATATATATATATATATAATCACAATGTTCAAATTCCATTTTGCCTTTAAAACTATTTTTTTTTATTCATTAGAAATATGTTAAGACATATTAAATTAACGGTAATTGGCCCAAACCAATCTTACTTTATGTGTAAGATAAATCTCCTACTTGTATTAAAAGGCTAGAGTTTAGTCTATTATATATATACATGTTATGTTTTATTATAACACGAGCTTTGTACTACACTTTTACATGATAAAAATATAGCTTTTAAGGATGTCATCGGTAAAGGTAGGCTTACTCTTTCGCATCTACTATAGCATATACAATATAGTATACACATCAAATGCTAATATTCAACTCTCAACGTTATTTATATTGGTATCATATTATCTTCTTTTGTTTATCAAAGCTTTGGTTGTTAGGTAACGTGACTTAATGTCCCAATGAGGCACGTTATGTATGTAATCACAATGTTCTCCATTTTGCTTGCAAAAAAACATTTGTTTAATTTATTGGAATCGTATTATTTTTTCTTTAGTTTATTAGAGTTTTAAGGTGTTAGGCAATGTCGCAATGAGGCACGTTTGGGATTTGATTAAGTGATTGATCTTTTATTATTAACTAGCCGCAAATCCACGTGTTACGCTTGATAATTATTTTATGGTGGTTTTTTTTTTTTTTTTTACAATTTAAACTAATTTAATAAAAAGTAATGTATTTCATAATCATATTTTTATTTTTATTTATTATAGGAACAATTATAAATCATAAATATAAATTTTGTCATTCCAAAATGAAAACAAAACAATTTTTCTTAGAAATTCAAAAGGCAAGTTAACAAAAATATTCATTTTTTAATAAAATTTATTTATAACATTTTGTGAATCATTAAAAAGAATATAAAAATCGAAAATTATTCTTTTAGTTTTAAACAAACTTTCTTGAACCTTTTTTTTTTTTTAACCTACAATCCAAAACACCAAAAAATGTAACTAAGAAAATTAATAAAACTTAACAATGATTTTTTTTTTTTTTTATACAAGATAGAATAATTTAAACGTATATGCGTATGAATCTCCCTCTGGAGACTTGAATCCCGACCCTTACCCCCCACACTCCACAAGCACTTATACTTGTGGAGTGACCATTGCACCAATGGTGTGCGGTGGTAAAGCAATAATTAATTGGACTAATTAGGAAAACAATTTGTTGTAATTTCATCCACCCAAAACATATTTTCAAATAAAAAATTATTAACAAATCTAAAAATTGAATTTCTATATATGCATTGTTATATAATAATAATAATAATAATAATAATAATAATAATAATAATAATAATTGCAAAAGCTAAAATTGGTCATCCATCTGGTTATTTTCGTTTAGTCAACCTTTGCTTTTCTCTAAATAAATGACATTATAGTGTACTTCTAATACAACTATTAAGAGTACTTTGTTCACCACAAAGGATTACAGAATAAACAAAAATTAGTAAAGTCTTATAGTTTAATATCTAAATTGAGTACTATAAAAAATCATGCTACGTAATAGAAGAAACATCAATTTACAATAAATAACAAATTATCCAAATCATGCTATGTAATAGAATAATATTATATTTTTAAATACTATATTTAATTCTTTATAATGTAATAGGATAACATTTAACAATTAAAGAGAACAAAAAAAAATCAATTTAAAAAAAAAAAGCTAAATCACATTAACCTAAAGTAGAGTTTTAAAGAATGTAAAAAATTATCAATCTAAAGCAGATATGCAAGAAAAAAAAATCCACCAAAAATTTGAGAGAGAGAGAGAGAGAGAGAGAGAGAGAGAGAAACAACATTTTTGTTGTGAGGAAAAACTATGTATAGAATGGAAGAAATAGCGACAAATTTATAGTAAGAGGGTGTGAATAAGAAAAGACAAAAATAAAGAAAAATGAGGGGAAAGAGGAAGAATGATATTAATTTAGAGGACAGTGGAGATATGAAAAGGTAAGAAATAGAGAAAGGTTAGAGAAGTAGTGGGGAGATGAAAATGTAAGGGAGAGAGAAAAGTTGGAGAAGTATAAATATTAAAAAAATAAATGTTAAAAACAATTATAGAAAAATTGGAAAAAAAGAGAGGAAAATAATGATATGGACGCTGATATGACTCAACTAGAGCATGGCAATAATAAATGCTATACTTCAGTTTTTAAAAATGAGAAATGATATGCCTACAACATTTTCACAACATTTTTATAACAAATCTTAAGTGGCAGGTTGTTACTTATAGTTATTGTTAGGGCAAACAAGTAATCTTGTAGCCTGTTTGGGAGTTAAAAAAAAGGAGGGGTCGTAGAGTAGAGGGAGAGAGAGTAATTCAATTACCTTATTTGGAAGTTTTTTAAGGAAGGAGGGGGAGGGGTTTCAACTACCTCTAACCCCTCATTTTTAATTCCTCCAAATTGGAGAGATTTAGAGGGAGAGTAAAGTGGATAAATTATTGACCAAATGAATTCCCTAATTTACCTTTTCTAAATTAACAAAATTACCCTTTCTAAAAGACTAATTACTCCCTTCTCCCTCCCTAATTTTAAAAACATCCAAACAATGTAGAGGAGAATCATTCTCCTCTACTCTCCTCCCCACTACTCTCCTTCCCTCTACTCCCCTCTACTCTCCTCCCTTTCTAAACTTCCAAACAAGCCATTAGTGTTAGATTCAAATTTGAACCAATAACAACTAATCACTTATGATTTGTTGTAAAAATGTCGTGGACGTAGCACCTTTCTTTAAAAATATATAAATTTTTGTATTTATTTATTAGTACATATTAATCTTTTATTTATTATTTTGACCTTTCAAGATTGCACCCAGAAATCAGAATTTCTACGAAGTAGGAGCAGAATGACAATCTTGGCCACCACTTATAATATAAAAACTCAACAGTTTCGACCGACTCATTTTGAGTGCACCACAAATAAAATTTAGTTATTACATATATACATTTTTTAATTCTTATTAGTCTCTTGCTTTTAATTAAGCTAGTTTTTAATTCTCACCATACACACAGACTTGTTTACAAATAAACACACTTAGATACATATTAAAGGATTCTCAAAAAAAAAAAAAGATACATATTAAAGGTTAGTTCAATTTTTATTGTTTCATTTTATGCCTTTTGCTTGCTTAAATTTTTTTTTTTTTTTGGTAGTGTGTGTATATATATATAAATATATATATATATATATATATATATTATATTATATTATTCTGTAACATAAATTGTATAATTACAATGTAGTAGATTTATCTGATGTTTATATTTTTCAAAGAAGTTATTAAAATGATTTATTATATAAATACATTTATAAAGAAAGTCTAATTTTTTAGAACGTGGTAACATTTTTCATTGAAATTTATATTTGAGTTAAAAATAAGTTTTAATAGGCACATTTGGATTAGTTTCAACTAGGTTGAAAGTATAGAATTAACACAATCATTTTGCTAGTCAAGCCTTGTATACTTGTACCCAAATACTATGGGCTTCAAGTAAAATGGGTTAGATTCTTCACATAATCGTTTCTAGCAGACTTTGACGTTGTATCTAATACTACAGTTTAAAGTGAAACGGGTTAGAAGTAATTTTAATATTGGCGAAAATGCACTTTTGGTCCCTACATTTTGGGTCAATTCTCATTTTGGTCCCAAAATTGATTTTGTTGCAAATTTCATCCCTAAAAAAAGAAAATCGTTTTTAAAATGGTCCTTGCCGTCAGCCAGCCAACAGAAAAATCCTACGTGTCTAACGGAATGCTCTGATTGCTGACATGGCGCTGACGTGGCCATTCAAATATTATTAAAAAAGATTATTTGATATTTTTAAATGCCACGTCAGCATTTTAATTAATAAAAAAAGCCATGTCAGAAAATTTAAACTAAATTAAAAAATAAACCTTAAATCTAATTAAAAAATAAACCTTTAATTTCTTAATTTGAATTTAAACTGAAAATACAAATTTGATTTAAACTGAAATTTTAATTTCTCAATTTTAAAATTTTTTATCACTATCCTCTGCACCAAACCCCAATCCCAACCCCACGAACCCAAGTTACCCAACCCAACATCAAATTTTCTAACCCAACCCATTGTTCTCTACCCAGAGGAAGGATGAGGCCGGCGATGGTTTCGACTAGATCCAGAGGAAGGAGGCCGGTGGTGATTTAGAGCAGATCAAGGGGAAGAAGGCCAGCAGTGGTCGTGGTCTGGAGCAGATCAGGCCCAATCCCAGCCATGAATGGCGAAACCTCTCTCTACCTCACCCTCTCTTTTCCTCTCTCAGGCCCGATCCCAGCCATGAATGGCGAAACCTCTCTCTACCTCACCCTCTCTTTTCCTCTCTCAAGCCCGATCCCAGCCATGACCAAAACCCTTACCTCCACCCTTGCCATTCACCAATGCCGCCACCCCAGGCAGTGGCTCTCAAACCCATATGATTGGGTTGACGAGAGATATGGTTAGTTTCGAGTGATGCAGAGCTTTTGATAGGCGGTTGTTTGGGTGATTTGGGTTGTGGATCTTGGACGATGATGCTGTCAGCTCCTCTGCAACACCATCACCATGTGGATCTTGGAATATTTTGGGTTTCTATTCTTTTGTTCTTGGGATATATTCTGGGTTTGTTGTTCTTGTGTGTTTATGATCAAGATGAATTTGGAATAGGAATTTGATAATTTGAATGTGAAATTTATGAGTTTATGGGTTTGCTGGAGATTGGTTTTGTTGGATTTCTTTCTTGTTTTCCTGGTATTGATGGAGATTGGATTTGGTTGCTGGGTTTGTTTCTTGGGTTTGGGAAGAACACGAAGAACAAACTGTTATGTTCTTACAAAAAAATAATGAAAAGTAAAAAAAAAAAATTAATTAAATTAGATTTAAGGCTTTTTTTTAATTTAATTTATTTTTTGTTTAAATTTTCTGACATGGCTTTTTTTATTAATTAAAATGCTGACGTGGCATTTAAAAATATCAAATAATCTTTTTTAATAATATTTGAATGGCCACGTCAGCGCCATGTCAGCAATCAGAGCATTCTGTTAGACACGTAGGATTTTTCTGTTGGCTGGCTGACGGTAAGGACCATTTTAAAAACGATTTTCTTTTTTTAGGGATGAAATTTGCAACAAAATCAATTTTGGGACCAAAATGAGAATTGACCCAAAATGTAGGGACCAAAAGTGCATTTTCGCCTTTAATATTTTATGGCCATGAAGTTGTTTTAATTGGTGCAGCTAAAGTTATCAAAATCACAATCCTACGAGTCTTTTTAGGATTCGCTTATTTTGCTAAAATTAAAAATTTTTTGCTGAAAATACTGTAAAAAATGTAAAAGTTAGCTGAAATAATATAGTGGGGCCCATGAATAGTACCAAAAAATACAATAGGACCTATGAATAATAACAAAAATAAGCTGAATAGTAAAATAAGTATGCAAAATTTAATAATGCAAAAAGGACACTACATAGGATCGTGGGAGGTAGGTGAAATTATGGATTGTAGAATTAGATCTTGGATCGTAAGATCATATATTATTTGAGAAAAAAAAATACACATTGGTATGTTAAATAATTACATAAATTTTACATTCATTCATAAAAAATAAAAAATAAAACCAAAATTTTGCATCAATTTAATGTAATTACCATACATCTCTACATCCATTTGTAAGCATTATTTAAAGAAGCCAAAAATCACAAAACATGACACTCTATTAGGATTTTTTTTTATTTATTTGGGTCCAACAAACACTCTATCTCTCTACATTAGAATAGTAAAACTTGGTCTATTGGGATGTTATTTTTTATTTGGGTCCAACTGAGCCTTCTGTCAAATTAAAAAAAAATTACAAGAAACCTGGATCGTTTGGGATCATCATAATCTTATGATCCTACCGATCTTGAACAATTGAAAAGATTTGGATTATTTTAGGCAAGTGAGATCGTAAAATCGTAAGATAGTAGGATTCAGATTAGGATTTTGACAACCAATGTAGCAAAACAAGAAAAAAAAAAAACAAGGAATTATTTTAATGGTTAGCGTAATGACGCAATTTGGTTCCCAAACCTAAAGGATGGATGGATTTAAGCCCAAAAACTCCAATACAATGAATTTGTAGAAAATAGGTTGGAAAATTAAGCCCTGATAAGTTAAAACAATTAAAGTGGATCCAGATGACAAGAAAATAAGGATAAAATGGTTTTACCTAAAGAAAATTGTCCTCAGCACAGTTCAAGGAGACTAATTCTAGTATATCTTTCTTTGAATTTGATTACAAGTTCAGATTTTGTTGCTATAGTATTTTTCTCTCAAATCTCCGATCCTTTTCTCTTAGAGATCTCTTTCTATTTTATACTATCTTTTTTCTTTCATCTCCACCCTCCACATGTAGATTAGATTGCTGGCGTTGGTCCTTATCTCATCAGCACCTCCCTGAAGTTAGCACCTCCTTGAAGTCTTTAGGAGTAGCTGTAAGGCTGAAAATTACTGTTCAAGCTGAAAATTACTCTTCAGGCATCACTTCCTCATTAATGCGGTTAAAGAGTTAGCTACAGAGCATTCAATGCAGTGGTAGCAGCTTTCTCTTTGATATTTCATTGCTTTTCCTTTGTCCTATATTTTCATGATGTATATCCTTATCAATAAAATCTCCTAAAACGTTGCTTCTGGATGACAAACCTCACCTTCTAACCTCTACTTTGCTCAACCGAGGAAGCTTCCCTCCTCGGACCACTTTCATGGACCATTATGACCGTACTCCTTTCTTTATTCACTAATGCCGACTTCCATAACAACGTTTTCCCGTCCTCAGACTACTGGGTGTCCTTGGATTGGGCCTCCAACCCAATATATACATACATACATACATACATACATACATACATACATACATACATACATATATATATATATACACATAACTGGGCCTATTACCCCCACAATAGCCCCTCGAAATTCTCCTCTTTTGCTTCTTGGGAGGAAATAAGGATTTTGACACCACCACAATTACCCCGCTCTTATCATACGCCATTTCTGTCTGCGCAAGTACCTTTTTAACTACTCAACGCACGCTTTTGACGCCTCGGCATCTGAGACGCGCTTTCATTAAATTTCTGCAGCTCCATGTTTCCCACGTTCTATGGTGCGATGAGGATTCGATAGCTAAGGATTCTATTGGAACTCGAGCGGGAAATTTCCCGATTGTTCCTCTCCTTGATACAAATATTGTCTGAACAAATCATTCACTTCACTTTTGCACTTATTCACTTCACTTAAGCACTCATAAAAACCAAGAGCTAGTCCGACGAGAGTTTCTTTCTTTGCGTAAGTATTTTTTATTAAACCTTTCCAAATTCTTTACCTTCTACTTTTCTTTTCATATAGCCCTTTTCTCTTCGGCCCTCTTAGTTTTCCCTTTTACCACCTTAGTATCTTCAAACCTCTTTCATAGATAGGTAGATTTGCTTACTTGGTAGACTCCGCGGAGAGTATAGAGAGCTTTAAAGCTCAATATAGAATCTTGTCAGGAGTCTCCATTAGGTACTATAAGGAAGGGGATTGGCATACTGATAGGAAGGAAGGAGAAGTGGTAATTCCTATGATTGCCTTTTTAGAAGGAGGGATGAGAATCCCCATGGGCACAGTAATTAGGGTTACCTAAGGGCTCATAGACTAGCTCCCACCCAATGTGCCCCAAATATGTTTAGAAATTTAGGAAGCATAGACGCCCTTAATGAGAAAATGGGCTTAAACCTTACCCACCATGATGTCAATTGGGTTTATAACCTTCACCACCTAAAAAGGCAAGAGAATTACCTAAAAACTAGGTATCTCGAGGTCAGGCTCGTCTCATGCCTCCCTGAGTCCAACAAAGGCATGAACAAGGATTTTCTGATTGTTTCAGGGGATTGGCACGATGGCCTTCCCTACCCGACGAAAGAGGGGACACTAGGTAGGGTTTAGGTCTAGGTTGATTATTTTAAAGTAACTCCTCTCTCCCTTCAACATATTATGTTCCCATCTTTCCTTGTTTGTGCTTGTAAATGAACTCTTCTTTGATTTGTGCTATTTTATTGCTGAAGATTTTTTTGTTTTCCTAATGGTTTTGCAGACAAGCACGCCACCGAACCAAACTTTAACCTTGTCAACAAGCAAAGCCTAGACGAAATACTCAAAGCTGAGGTATTTGTTTACAAAGACGGTCAATTACGAGCGGCCCACTGTTGAGGACTCTTTTTTCGACTCACATGGCATTACTTCATTGGCAACCCATGCCACATCAACATATTATTGATTTTTTTGGGTAAATCTCTTTAAAGCCCAAAATAAGCTCATATCTCATTCAACTACATGGATTGGGCTCACATGGCCTGCGAGATCCTTACTTTAAGAGGCGGATTCATAGTCCATATTTCCTTTTCATCAATTGGGATCATAACTCATGATATCATCAACATCAACATATAGATCAAGCTTAGGCAACGAATCAGCGCTCATGGCGCATATTATCTTTCTTACACTCATGGCCCATATTATCTTTCTTACACTCATGGCAAGCGGCTTCTTCAGCAAGAGCCCATATTTACACAAAATGACAACAAAACCCGAGGTACATCATCTCATTTTCGACTTATGATCCAAGCTCATAAGTCTCTTTGGGGAAACTTTGGGAGTCGTGGTTTGGAGAGTCAAGAGGTATGTTCAGTAAAGTTCCAGCGGTTTAAAGTTGATAAAAGAGACATGTTACTTGACGAGTCCATGTGTAATGGGTAACATATGATAAGCATCTTTTATCACATAGCGCTTAAAATGATATAATTCCTCATTGCTCTTTTCTTAAAACTTAATATTCATCATATGACAAGTGCTCAATATACCTAGTCATCTAACTGCTGGGAAAATAATTGTTCATTCAATCCCCAGTTGTTGCTATACAAATTTAGAAATTTCATTATATTATTCTACATAAATCTCATTACTACTTTTAGCTAAAATCCAACTCAAACACATGGCCTAATCTGATTGGCTATCTTTTATCTCTCTCTATATACAAAATATTCATGATATCTTTCATACCCAGCTGATGTCTGCCATAATCAGACCATATATTTCTTTGTCAGCTACCAGAGCAGAGCATTAAATACTCTTCTTACTCACCAAGATTATGTCACAACACAATGAGACCTTAACTAGATCTCTAAAACTTCATTAACTTTCAACCAATCCTCCTATTACTTACTAGAAATGTGTTGTAATAGAACCTTGCACCAAAAACACAAACACCCGAAATAGGAAACATTTCCAACTGAACCCCACTTGACACCTGGTTGGAGGTGATGTCATTAGCCATTTAATGCTGAAATCCTAGCAGCTAGCTGCTATACCTAAAATAGGAAAATATCCTTCAAAGAGATCTTACCATTTTTCAGCCAAATCCAAGAAATAAATGCTGAATGTCCTCTTTAGCAGTCAGAAATCACCCACTTGACCTCATTTGCTTCTGCCCAAAGCAACAACTTTCTTATGATAGCTGTCACAGCTTTTCCTAACAGCTAGGACAGCTTTCTCATGATAGCTGTCACAACTTTTCCTGGCAGTTGGGACAGCCTTTTTCAGAACAGTTGTGACACTGACCTAGCAGCCTGAGCATTACCTTTTTTTCCTTATTTGGCTAAAACCAAAACCAACTAAAGAAACTACCTTTCTCTTGCTAAAATACTTTCCTTTTCTGCTACTCTTTCCCCAACAGCTCTTACCCAAAATAGGAAGAATACCTTAAAGCTAAACATACCATTTTTGGCCAAATCTCAAGATAGATTTTTTGAAGATTCATTGCTATTTGGGACAGATTTTGGCTGAAATTCTTTGCTAAAAAACCCCTTTAAACTCAGCTAAATAGAACCCTTTATCAATACCTCGAAGGGGACACTAATGGTAGAAGAACAACTCTCTCATGAATTTATCTATTCCCTCTCCCTCTAATGATCTTCTTAAGCTCTCAATGAAGCTCTAAGCTTCTGAATTTTTAGTTTCCAAAGAAGGAACTAAACTCTTCAGCCCTTAACTCATAAATGCCCTTCAGAAGCCTTCATACACTCCTCCAATAGAAATTCCCAGCAGCAAATCTCAGCAACATTGCTTAACACACTATAGCACTATTACCTCTCTTATACTCATTCTCTCACTCTCCATATTTAGAAAATACACATATCTTATTGCCTGCCATCAGAGATAAGTGATTCTGCTTTTATATTTTTAAATTTACTTCATTGAAGACATGGTTACATATTACATCAATTCCAACTACTATTACAACTATTACCCAACGCTTAAACTCATTTAAATGCATAATAAGAGGAGCAAGCTTAACTAGCCTTTACCGCTGGCATTCTGCTGAAATCTTATCAACTCACTGATGCTACACAGCTGGAGCTATAAACCATACAAAGAAAAGTGACTTTGCTTCCATATCCTTAAATTTACGTCATTAAGCTTAAAAGTACGCCGGTAGCCGTTGGACCATGTGGCCCAATGTTGAGTTCCGGAGGCAACTCTCCAAAAAAAAGAACCCGGGCCTAGTAAGGTCACCCCTCCAGAGGACCACACGTGGCCGAGCAACCAAAAAAGGCCCCCGAACACCCACTTAATCCTCGAATACACCCCGCTCTCATCAAGTTTCCAGGCGCTAAAGTGCGTGATAAGAGCAAAGGACCCGTGCTTGCATTTGATCAATGTTGCTGTGCCGGGCTTCCTCAACCTAGGTCTAGGACCACAAGGTGTGCTGAAGGTAGAGCCATTCCTTTAGTACAAGGCCGAGGACGAAGCCACCCCTTCACAGCCAGCTGTCAAAGAGGAAGAAGAAGAAGAAAAAGAAAAAGAAGAAGAGGTGGTTGGAGTGCTTGATTTTGAAGTCTTCACCTGACCTTAATCTCCCGAAGTCTCCACTGGTGATTTCGGTCACTTGCCCCCGGCTCAAGTAAGCCAGATACAAAAAGATCCTTCCATTCTAGAAGCCATAGGGATCTAGCGCAAGACCAGACAAGGCCTTCGAGATCTGATAAAGTCCCAAGTGGGGGGCAATGCACCAAAGAAGGCCATCCAAGCCAAGCTCCCCCCCCCCCCTCTGCCTACACAACCTTTTTGCCCTAACCCTACTAACCACAAAAGGAAAAGGGATTAGAAGGGCCATGAAGTGGCAGAAGGAGGGAAGGGCCCCTTATCCAAGGAGGCTGAGCCCCAGAAGGGAGCCAAGCAAGCTAGAGTAACACAAACCTTGGTGGATAAGAGGGGTGACTCCCAAATTGGTGTTGACACCCCATTTTGCAACCTGCATTTAACCTCACATGGAGGGTAAAAGGGTAATTTTTCCTTGGAAATATACTTCTTGATTCTGGTCATTAGATCCTTAATCTCATTCCATCAAAATGATCTTAATGTTATAACAATCAAATCGACTGGTCATAAGCCCTAATCGGACCACAAGATTGAAAGTTATCATCAAATCAAGTTTTAATGGCTGAGATGCACTATCACATGTTGAGTCCGACTATATGTGATTATGAGCAATTGATTTTGATTGGTTATAAGTATAATCAATTTGAGATCAATGATGTGTCATAATTTGATTGGTTAGGATTACATTTTATGGTAAGGTTGCACACACCTAATTAATTAGATAGTTAAGCATTAATTATTCAATGAGTAATTTGTGCAATTATCTTTTAATTAGAGTAAATTTGGGACCAATTAAGTCTGAAATGGGAGTGATTGGAGCCATTTAATGTTAATTAGGAGTTAATTTGGGACCTATTAATGTTAATTGTGCTGAAACCATTTTCTAACAAATGATCTCTGATCACCATTTCATCAATATCTCTCAGAATATTTTGAATCTGTGAATGAGGTTAATTTTTCCAGAAACTAGACATCCGGGGCTTCAATTTGAGCACAAGAACGAAACAATTCCAATCAGAATTGAGTCAGATATGATTTTTCGAAGTTGGCTCCACAAACTGTTACAGCAGCTACGGGAAAACCGAAATTTGGCTTACTCCTCACTCCTACCAATCTTTCCATTTAATGCACCAGATTTCCCCAAAGGCTAAAATGAGGTCTAGATTCATGATTCTTTGTCAACCCTCATTAAATGCCTGCCATTCATATTTTCTCAACCACTACTATATAAACCCCTCCTCTCATTCATTCAAGGACACACACAAAACCCCCCTCTCTTCCCCTCTCTTGAGTTCTAGTGAAGTTGAGTAGTCTTGTCATATCTTGGTCTTCTTGAGACTCAAGGTATTGAGTGAGACTCACTCTTCCTCTTCTAACTCTTCTTTTCCTCCACCTTTAGGACCTCTACCAAGAGTCTCCTCCTCCACCATATGGATCTTGCATGAAGGTATAATCCCTTTCCCTAATTTGTTTTTTGTGTTGCCATGATGAGAATTTAGGATTAAAGCATGATAGTAACTATTTAAATTCTCTTGAATATGTTTGAATGTTCTTATGTGTTCTTCACATGTTCTTGATTGTTCTTTACATGTTCATACATAAACACTAGTTTAGATCTTAAACTCACATTAAAAATATGAAAAACATGTTTGTTTCGTAATTCTTTCTAATCCTTGAATCTAGGATATCACCACACACACACATTCACTAGAATCTATTTTTCAATCCAAATGCAACGCTTAACAAACTGAATTAGGGTTTATCACACACACACACACACACACACACACACACACACACACACACACTTTAAATTCAACATGCAAATTGATTGATAACATATTGAATGATGTGATATGAATGTTGGCCACCATAGTCTAGAAGACCGGTTTCACCGGGCAAGATGGGTGCCTAACACCTTCCCACCTTGTAACATAGCCTCCGAACTTAGATCAAGGGTTAGTAGATCAAATGCTTATCCGTGTAATTTTTAATTTCTAGATTGTAACTAGGAAACAAAGCCATGTACTCTATCTTAGATTGTATCTAGGACCAAAGCCATGTAATTTTCCTATGATCAATGTAAATTCAATTTCCAATTAATAAAATGAGGAATTATTTTTCAATTACGGTTTTCTTATTTTTCCAATAATTAAATAAGTGGCGACTCTATTGTAAAACCCTTAATTTAAAGAGAAAATATAACTATTCGAACCTCCATTTTGAGAGGCAATAACACGACTCCACCCATTCACGTAGGTTTGGCCCAACACACCTATAAAAAAGGGGGCCGGGGGCGCGGTCTCTCACAATTGGAAACCCTGCTTGGACTCTTGCCATAATGCTGGATGGCGCTTCCTTGCCTGCTTATGCCTTGATCAGAAATTTTCAACAAGGGAGGGCAAAATATGTAGCCGACGCTGTGGAGTAGGCTCTGTTACTGCCAGGGGACATGGCCAACCTAAGGTCGATAAGGAAGCATGAGGTCTTCCTCAGTTTAAAAAGAGACCTCACCCTGGTAAGTTCACCAATTGCTTTCGTCCCCCCCCCCCCTCTTTTTTATTTATACTTATATTTGTTTCCTTAACCTTCGCGTTTCTTCTTCCTTGTAAGGTTGTTCAATCTGCGCACAAGGTCGAGGAGATAGTGAACGGCTCTCATTGTATGATGAAGGATGAGGAAGCCAGGCACATTACTGCCGTGGAGGCTTTCAAGGTGGTGGATAAAAAGTCCCAAAAGCTAACTACTAGGCTGACGAAAGCTAAAAGGGACAAGAAAAGTGCCGACGCAGCATTGGAAGGAGCAAAGAGATAGGCTGAAGCTCATTGCAAGCAACTCCGCCAAGCCGAGGCCGAGCTTGCCACCACCAGAGATCAAATAAAAGCTTTATCAAAGAAACTGGAGGAGGCCAAGAAAGCCAAAGAGCAAGCTAAGCAGGACAGATACGGCGTGGGAGTGGTAGAGACTGAGGAAACCCTAAGGGCCAAGGTCTTGGAGGTGTGCAAACACGCCTTCAAGTGTGGAACGAGGCCCTCGATCAAGCTAATGTTAAGGCCTCCTCTACCCTTAGAAGGGCAGAGAGTGTGTACTACCCTCCAACCATTTGTGCCCCAATCTCCTCGGGCTCTAAGGCTAATGCTGCCTCCAAGGAGGCAGATGATGGCAAAGAGAGCCTAACTAAAGCTCTTCCTTCAACCAACATCCTTTCCAATAAGGCAGAGCAGCCTGAGGTTGCTGACAAGGTAGTAGACATAGCCAAGGAAGCTGCCCACGATGCTGCCCTGCCTCTAGCTGCTCCTAAGGACCCTTCCAAGGAAAAAGAGGCCTCCCACAACATGGAGATTATTCTGGCAACTCTCTCCATACCTACCAAGGAGGACCTCAAAGGTAAAGGTCTAGCCTCCACCCAGCCTACCAAAACTCCAAAAGACAAGTTTGTAATAAAAATGAAGCCATGAACTGTCTTTTTTTTTTTTTTTTTTTTAGAACTGTTGTTTTTGTTTCTAAGATTTATAATCAGTTTACTCTTTTGTAATTTACTTGCCTTTTTCAAAGGCACATATCAATGATAATTATAAGTTTCTCTTTCATATTTGTGATATTTATATTGATTCTAACATAGTTTCTGTTTTATTTAACACTTAACTAACATGACAATGAAATATAGTTCCATTTGGTTATCTGCATAAGTGGTAGCACAATTACCACATCCCACATGATCAGCAACAGAACAGGTTAAACCTACTAAGTCCACAATCCCAGCAAAGTGTAACCTTAACCTTATAAACATACATAATGGTAAAGCACCCATTCATGTCAGACTCCACCCAATTCTCCACCTGTCAATAAGTTTAAGGCATTGGAGATGATAATCTGTTCTTAAACAGATTATAGATGTACTTTCAAATGCTTTAAATAGTGCTCATGAGTGTCCATTTGATCATGTCACTACAATGAAGATCTCTGCCATTCAGCGTGGCTGGTTTTATTTGACACTTAGACAAATAACAGAAAGTATTAATTTGCCCAAGGCATATGGTCCAAGGAACCAGACATGACCAATGTTCTATTTGATACTTAGAAAAATAATTTACAATATCAATTTACCCAAGGTATGTAGTCCGAGGAACTAGGCATAGCCAATGTTCTATTTGACACTTAGAAAAATGATATAAAGTATTAATTTATCCAAAGTATATGGTCCGAGGAACCAGACATAACTAAGGTTCTGTTTAACACTTAGATAAATAATTTAAAATATCAATTTACCTAAGGTATGTGGTCCGAGGAGTCAGACATGACCAAGGTTCTGTTTGATACTTAGAAAAATATTTTACAATATCAATTTACTCAAGGTATGTGGTCCAAGGAACCAGGCATGACCAATGTTCTATTTGATACTTAGAAAAATGATATGAAGTATTAATTTATTGAAATTATATGGTTCGAGGAATCCGACATAACTAAAGTTCCATTTAACACTTAGAAAAATGATATGAAGTATTAATTTACCCAAAATATGTGGTTCGAGGAACTCAACATAACTAAGGTTCTATTTAACACTTAAACAAATAATTTAAAATATCAATTTACCCAAGGTATGTATTCCAAGGAGTCAGGCATGACCAATGTTCAATTTGATACTTAGAAAAATAATTTACAATATCAATTTACCCATTGTATGCAGTCCGGGGAACCAGATATAACCAAAGTTCTGTTTGATACTTAGAAAAATGATATGAAGTATTAATTTATCCAAAGTATATGGTCTGAGGAACCCAACATAATTAAGGTTCTATTTAACACTTAAAAAAATGGTATGAAATATTAATTTACCTAAAGTATGTGGTCCGAGGAACCCGACATAACTAAGGTTTTGTTTAACACTTAGACAAATAATTGATGTAACACATACTGTAAAAAATATGGCAGAAATGACTTTCATTAATAATAATACCTTCGCAGGTTATTTACATTCCAAAGGCAGGGTACAACTTTTTCATCTAGATCTTCAAGATAATATGCACCTATTCCAGCCACCGAAGTGATATGATATGGTCCTTCCCAGTTAGGCCTTAATTTTTCCCATGCTGGGTTCCTGGCAGTCCCCAAATCCCTTCTTAATACCAAGTTTACAGGCACTAATGGCCTTAACCTCACATTTGAGTCGTACTCCTGCTTGAGCTTGTGCTGATAGTATGCTAATTGAACCATAGCGTTTTCTCTTCGCTCTTCAATTAAATCTAAACTTTTTTCTAGCAGCCCATCGTTGTTGTTCGAAGTGAAAGAACTCTTCCTCAGTGTTAGGAATCCGGTCTCTAGAGGAATTATGGCATCGGCCCCCATAAGTCATTGAAAATGGTGTTTCTCCTGTGGATCTATGAGGCGTAGTTCGATATGTCCAAAGGACGTGTGGCAGTTCCTTCACCCATTTTTTTTTTGCATCATCAAACCTTTTCTTGAGTCCATTCACTATGACCTTATTGACAGCCTCTGCCTGTCCATTCCCCTGTGGATAAGCCTAGGTGGAATATCTATTCGTAATGCCTAGGTCATAACAATACTTCCTGAAAGTTTTGCTATCAAACTGAAAACCATTTTTCGAGATGAGTGTACGAAGGATTCCAAACCAAGTGACAATATTTTTCCAAAAAAATCTCTTGGCATCCATATCCATGATATTTGCCAATGGTTCAGCTTGAACCCATTTTGTTAAGTAATCCCTGCCGACCAGCAGCCATCTCTTATTCCCTGCTACCTTAGGGAAAAGCCCTACTATATCCAAGCCTCATTGAGCAAAAGGCCAAGGGTTGGACAGAGGATTAAGGACACCTCTCGGTTAATGAATGTTCAGGGTAAATCTTTGGCGTTGGTCGCATTTATTCACATACTCTTGTGCTTCCCTTTGGATATTTGGCCACCAATGTCCCTTAGTAAGGGCCCTGTAAGACAAGGATCTGTCTCCTGTGTGACTTCTACAAATCCCTTCATATAACTCTTCTAGAAGTAATTCTACTGCTTCAAGGTGTATGCATAGCAAATATGGTCCAAAAAATGAGCACTTATACAACTTTTGGTTCTCGGACAGCCAAAACTGAGGAGCCTTTCTTTGCATTTTGTCAGCCTCGGACTTCCCCTCGGGTAAGATATCCTCTTTAAGGAATAGCACAATAGAATCCATCCAACTAGGTCCCACCCTTATCTGATGAATATAGATCATCTCTCTCTTCATCTCAATAGCTTTGCACAAGTCTTTAACAAGGATAACCCAAGGTAAGCTCTGCGTTAAGGATGTTGTGAGAGTGGCCAGAGAATTAGCATGGCTATTTCCGCTTCTAGGGATTTGCAACAAATTGAAAGACTAAAACCCTAATTGCAAGTGCCTAACTTAACTTAAATATTCTTGCATTCTCACATCTTTGGCCTTTAACTCGCCCTTCACCTGGCCTAAAACCAATCTTGAATCTAGAAATACTTCCACTGTCCTTCCTCCCATTTTCTGAACAATAGCCATCCTAACAAGTAGAGCCTCATATTCGGCCTCATTGTTTGTGGCTGAGAATCCCAATCTTAAGGATTTCTCAATAATGATCTTCTTAGGAGATATTAAAACTAGCCTCACTCCAAATCCTCGTTGATTTGCTGCACCATCAACGTACACTCTCCAAGACAAAGGCTCTTGCAAGGAAACCATGCTAATTGATTTTCCATCCATGTTCTACTTTTCAACTTTCTCTTCTAATAGACTCAGCAAACTCAGCCACCAAATCTATGAGAACCTGACCCTTGATAGAGGTGCGAGGCCTGTACTTGATATCAAAATCCCCTAGGATCGTACCTCACTTGACAATCTTGCCAGTGTAATCAGCACTTCGAAATAGAAATCTAAGCGGAAGTTAGGTTAGGACAAAAACTATGTGGGATTGAAAGTAGTGGGGGAGCTTACGCGTAGTATGCACCACTGCCAAAATAGCATTTCCAGTGGTAGGTAATGAACCTTGGCCTCGTGTAGTGAATTGCTCACATAATAAACTAGTCTCTGTACACCACCATCAACCCGTATCAGCACCAAACTCACTGCATGGGAGGCCACAGTAATATAAGCAAACAAAACTTCATCCATCTCGGGCTTGGACATAATAAGTGGCCGAGAAAGGTATTCCTTCAATTGCTGGAAGGCCAGGGCGCACTTCTCGGTTCGTTCAAACCCTTTCCACTTATTTAACAACTGAAAGAAAGGCCTACACCTGTCTGCTAACCGAGAGATGAATCGGTTCAGAGCAGCAGTCATCCCTGTTAACTTCTAGACCTCTTTAGGATTCCAAGGTGGCTGCAAATTGTTAATTGCCTTAATTTGATCGGGACTGACTTCAATTCCATGGCGAGTGATCATGTACCCCAAGAACTTCCTTGAACCAACACCAAAAGAGTACTTAGAAGTATTAAGTCGCAGCTTTTGTCTCCTCAAGATCTCGAAGATATTCTCGAGGTTGTTGATATGCTCAGATTCTAATTTACTCTTTACCACCATATCATCTATATAAACCTTAATATTTTTTCCTAGTTGTGACTCAAATATCCTAGTTATCATCCTCTGATAGGTAGACCCTGCATTCTTCAACCTAAAAGGCATCACCTTATAATGGTAATTTCTAGTAGGAATAACAAAAGTTGTCTTCTCTTGATCATCCAAAGCTAAAGGTATTTGATGGTGTTCTTGAAAGGCATCTAAGAAACTCATCCGAGGATGGCCTACAGTTGCATCCACTAATTGGTCTATCCGAGGCATGGGGAAAGGGTCCTTAGGGCAAGCCTTGTTCAAGTCTGTGAAATCCATACATACTCGTCACTTCCCATTTTTCTTCTTCACCACCATCGTATTGGCCAACCATTCAGGGTAGAACACTTCCTTAATAGCCTTAGCCTGCTTAAGCTTGCAAACCTCTTCCTTGACAGCATCCAAATGTTCTTTAAATGAGCGCCGAGGTGATTGCTTCCTGGGGATGACAGCTAGGTTGACATTTAGATAATGGCAAATGAGATTTGGGTCTACCCTCGGAGTTTTGTAAGCACTCTATGCGAACACATTAATATTCCTTTTGAGAAACAACACCAGCTCTTCCTTTTCTTAAGGAAGCAGTTGAGCTCCGATCTGAAAAAACTTCTTCGAATCACTGTCTATAACAATTTCCTTTAACTTCTCACATTTTGCCCCTTGTGACACTGCATATAGAGATAACACCGGAATCTTTGATTGTTACAAGACCCCATCAGCAGAGGCTGAGGATTTGGTTTCAGGCTGATGCATAATTGCAGCCACCAAGCACTGCCTAGCCATGAACTGGCTCCCCACTAGTTCCTTAATCTGATCCCCAGACAAATATTTCACTTTCAAGTGCATGGTGGAAGAAACAGCCCATAAGATATGAAGCCAGGGTCTTGCCACGATGGCAGTATAGGGAGAATAGGCATCTACCACAATGAAATCCACCTCCATCACCTTTGAACCTACTTGCACAAGTAGTCTAATTTGGCCCCTTGGAATAACAACCTTCCCATCAAAGCCTACCAAAGGTGAATCGTAATCTGTCAAATCCTCAGATTTCAAGTTTAGCCCTTTGTACAAATTAGGGTACATAATCTCTACCCCACTGCCCTAATCCACCAACACCTTCTTCACATCATACCTTCCTATCTTGAGGGTGACCCCCAAGGTATCATCGTGTGGCTGTATGGTTCCAACCTTGTCCTCATCCTAAAAACTCAATGCTGGTTGGATCTCCATCCTAGCCCTCTTAGGCTTAGGGATAGAGTCCTCGGAAGGTTGCCGAGCTACAGACATCACCTTGGAGGGGTGAGAACCAGTTCTTCCTAGAGCAGCGAAAATGACATTAATTATATCCAAAGGTGGCCTTGAAGAAGCATCTCTCTAAGCTTCCGACCTTGCTTGGTCCCCTTGCTCGTTGGCCCAATGCAAAAACTGCTTTAACCTTCCATCTTTGACTAGCTGTTCCAGGTGATTCCATAAAGTTCTACAGTCCATGGCGTTATGTCCTCGCTCCTAGTGGTATTGATAATGGAGGCTTTGGTTGCGCTTCATGGGGTCCCCTCCCATCTTATTTGACCATTTGAAGTATGACTCGTTCTTAATCTTCTCCACGACCTAATGTACTGGTTCTCGAAACACCGTGTTAATCACCTAGGCAGCAATGGACCTAAACTGTCCAGCAAAGTCCCTCCAAGGCCGGCTAACTTGAAATCCCTCCTATCCTGAGGGATAACCTTAGCTTTCCCTTTTCCTTGGTGCTGGTCTTCCTCAACCCGTTTATACTCATCAATATGGTCCATGAGCCAACGTACACTCCTCACAAGCTTCTTGGTCAACGACTTTCTCAAATCATGCTCGGCGGGTAAGCCGACCTTAAAAGTCCTTATAGCCACATCATCAAAATCCTCATCGATCTCATTAATCATCTCCCTGTATTTGTTTGAGTACGTTTTCAGGGTCTTCCCTTTTCGCATGGTCATAAACAACAAGGAATCTAAAGGTCGAGGAACCCTACTACATGTAATAAAGCGAGATCTAAAAGCTTGGGTGAGTTCCTTAAAAAGAATCAATAGAACCTGTTCCTAGACCATCAAACCATCTCATTGCCACAGGCCCTAAACTGGATGGGAATACCTTGCACATCAAGCCACTTCATTCTTTAGTTGAAGTGGCTTACATGTTCCACAAGGTCTGTACGACCATTGTATATGGTAAACGTTGGCTGAGTGAAGCGCCGAGGAAGCTTTCTTCCTTCAATCCTGCATCTGAAAAGTGATCTGGAAATTTGGTTCAATGCCTTTCTCATAGCGTCGTTTCCCAGACCTTTGTAGGATGGGTTTTTACCCCTAGGCCTACGGTGGTAATCTTCATCGCAAAAGAAAGACTCACTAGGGGGAGTCCTCGACCTAGGCTTGTAACTGCCAGAAAGACTCACTAGGGGGAGTCCTCGACCTGGGCTTGTAACTGCCATCTCCTTTCCTACCAGAAGAAGAAACAAAACTTGAAGGAGCTCTGTTCTATCATTCGCGACACAACTTCCTTCACAAATGATCAATCTCCAGTTGCATGTTTCTAGCATATTCTTCATGAGAGACGAGGCGCCCACTTCGATATTGGCTCCTGCTAGTATGAGTGGTATGTACACTTCCCTCCCGGTCCCTTCTCCGTTCAAGATGGAGGAAATGATCTTGACGTTGGGACCTCGTAGATTCAGCTTGGTTTGGACCTGAACCTACCATAATTGAATGTTAAACTCACTACAACACCAAAATTCCCACAGACGGCACCAATTGTAAGGACGGAATTTGATTTCCAAGCCCAAATGATGGATGGATTTAGGAAAAGCCTAATACAATGAATTTGTAGAGAGTGGGCTAGAAAACTAGGCCCTGATAAGTTAAAACAACAATTAAAGTGGATTCAGATGACAAGGAAACAAGGATAAAATGGTTTTCCTCAAAGAAAATCGTCCTCGGCACAGTCCAAAGAGATTAATTCTAGTATATCTTAATTGTAAAAACGCAATTTGATTCCCAAGCCCAAAAGATGGATGGATTTGGGCCCAAAAAGTCCAATACAATGAATTTGTAGAGAGTGGGTTGGAAAATTAGGCCTTGATAAGTTAAAATAACAATTAAAGTGGATCTAGATGACAAAAAAACAAAGATAAAATGGTTTTACCTAAAGAAAATCGTCCTCAGCACAGTCCGAGGAGATTAATTTTGGTATGTCTTTCTTTGAATTTGATTACAAGCTCAGTTCATGTTGCTACAGTGTTTTCCTCTTAAATCTCCGATCATTTTCTCTTAGGGACCTCTTTCTATTTTATACTATCTTCTTTCTTTCATCTTCACCCTCCACATGTAAATTAGATTGCTGGCGTTGGTTCTTGTCCCTTCAGCACCTTCTTGAAGTCTTTGGGAGTAGCTGTACGGCTGAAAATTACTGTTCAAGTATCATTTCCTCATTAATGCAGTCAGAGAGTTAGCTATAGAGCATTTAATGTGGTGGTAGCAGCTTTCTCTTAGATATTTCATAACTTTCCTTTATCATGTGCTTTCATGATGTATATTCTTATCAATAGAATTTTCTAGATCGTTGCTTCTGGATGGCAGACCGCACCTTTTAACCTCTACTTTGCTCAGCTGAGGAAGCTTCCCTCCTTGGATCACCTTCATGGACCATTATGACCAGACTCCTTTCTTTGTTTACTAATGCCAACTTCCATAACAACGTTTTCCCGTCTTCGGACTACTGGGTGTCCTTGGATTGGGCCTCCGGTCCTATACACACACACACACACACACACACACATATATATATATATATATATATATATATACACAACTGGGTCTATCACCCCCACAATTAGGTTTCTATTTATTTATTTTTTGAGTGGTATATAGTGGGCTGTCTAATTAAAATGACTCTAGTGAACAAGGTAGCATATAACTATATTCTAATTGGGTTTTTTCTAAGATATATTTGGATTCTAATTAAACTTATATATGTTTTTAAAATTATTATTCTGCTCACATATGAATTATTAAATTATTATGTACATTTGTAATTCCTTTAGTTCCCCACTTTCAATTTAAATCTTAAATAACTGTGCCGCCCAAAATATCAATGTATTTTTTCGTCTTTTTTATGTCACAGGTGGACGAGCACTAAATGTTGTCCATCATAACCAAGTCAAATAAATCCTACTCTTTTTATCTTAGTTTCCATAATATAATGTAAACAAAGAATTTAATTTCTTTGTCCTACTCTCATGTTTGTGCACTGTGCACTTACATTTTAAATAATTCTTTCCCCCTTAAATAAAAGGACAACTATCTACATCCTCAATTTTCTTCTCGGGAAAAAAAAAATATACATCCTTAATTTGCGTTCTATATAGTTTAAAGATTGGCATGGAATAAGTTCCTTATTTTGATCACTGCAGATTTGGCTGCTGATGTAACTAATCATGAAAGAAAATTTCTAACTTGTTCTCAAAATAAATAAATAAATTGGAAAAATCAAATCCTAATTTGAAGTTTTGTTTGTTTTAGAAATGCATTTATTGCCTATAAATAACTAGGCAACTACCACCTAAATAGAGGAAATTCTTGGATGGCCAAGATTCAATAATAATAATAACAATAATAATAATAATAATAATAATAATAATAATAATAATATTCTATCTTCACAGTCAAATAATAATAATAATAATAATTAATAAAATATGCAAATAAAGAGCACTGAAAAAAGAAAATGTAATAGTACATATGGCCATATGGGAAGACTTAGGTGCGCAGATTACGGTATTTAATGTGAAAGGGGCAAATATAGAGTTGAAGATTTGAGAAAAAAATTATAAGGAAAGACATGGCTGTTAGAGAGACAGTTTAGAGATTTGTTTCTAATTTTATTTTATTTGAGTTTTGTTTCTATTTAAGGTGTATAAATATCCATATAACTAATCATAATTATGTGGATTTAAGACTTATAATTACTTCAAAATTAATCTGAATTTTAACAATGGTGTTATTACAATCCTTATCCTCATTTGGATATTGAACTAACCAGTGGAAGTGATAAGAAAAAGAGAATGTTATGTTTATAATATTTTCACAATATTTTACAACAAATCTTAAGTGACATATTGTTATTAGTTGCTACAGATGATTAAAAAAGTAATTTGAGTTTTGAGTTCAAATTAGAACCAATAATAACTTTTTACTAATAATTTGTTGTGAAAATATTGTAGACGTAGCACCTAAAAAAATTTATCTAAAAAAAAAAAAGAGTCAAACATGCTAACAGTATAAAATTACTAACTACAACTAGTCTATTTCACATCCTTTCATATAAAAATGACTCTTTTATATGAAATAGAAGTTTAGTACACCAAATGTATAGAATAATTTTTTCATTATTAAAAATGAAATGTCAATTAAACTTAATTTCATTAATATATATATATATATATATATATTTTTTAAAATATAGACTCATTTAAATTTTAAACCCAATACTTTTTTTTAAGGAACTCAATAAAATTTTAAAAATGTAAGGTTGTATTTATTTCCATAAAATATTAGAGATAACATCATTATTTGCAACACACATCTATTGTCATGGTTGATAGAGTAATAGTAAATATATCATAATCCTCAATTAGGCCATCACAATACAAATAAATGACTTTTTTAAAATATAAAAATAATAATTCAATAGTTACGACTGTCAATAATAGAGAAAGGTAATTAGTTTTGAATATTAATTATTCTCGTAAAGGAAAAGAGACAATACTATAAACTTACAAGACTTTTTTGATTGAAATAAATGACTTGGATGTAAGTACAATAACCAGGGAAGTTGATACCGTACCGTACCGGCCCGTACCGACCGGTACATACCGTACCGACCTCGTACCGGCTGGTACATACTGTACCGATCTCGTACCGGTACATATACCCCCCTATTTTGTACCGAAAAAAATACCGGCTGTACCGGTCTCGTACCGACTGTATCGGCGAATTCTGGCTGTATCGGCCTCATACCGGACGTACCGGACCGGAACACAAAATGTTGTGTTTTTTTTTTTTTTTGTGGTAATTGTGGCAATTTTTTAAGAGCAGGATAGTAATACTCATATATATTATGGTCCTGAAGTAGATCCTTTTGATGGATGAGAGTTGATGATCCTATGTAATTTGTGTTAACTTAATTATTTGTATTATTTGTTTTCTTTGTATGCAATGAACAATTAAATTTTTTGTTTTTTATATTATATTTTTTTTCTTTGTATGCAATAAACAATTGAAGTAATGTTTTATTGTAAACAGGAAGTAATGTTTTATTGTAAACAGGAAGTAATGTTTTATGGTAAATAGAGATTGTGTGTGTGTATGTGTATATATAATATAAAAAATAGCGGTAAACCCGAAACGGTACACCGATATTGACCGATATAGCCTCTGGTACGGTATTAACTTCCTCGACAATAACATTACCATACAAATTAGTACACAATTGCCAAAACCTTCAAACTATCTACCAATCATTAAAGCCTTAAAATTTCGAAAACTCTAAATTGGAAAAACTGATTGGGAATATATCCTACTTTTCTCTCATATATATATATATATATATATATATATTAATTTGATAGTAGAAGAAAGTGGGGATTTGAACATTAATATCTCATTTAAAAACAACAGAAGTGACAACTAATTTAGTTATAAGGTTTTTTACTTCTCTTGCCTAAATAAATAAAAGTTACCGTTTTTTCAAAATATGGATTTCATATACAAATAGCACAGGAGGGTCCATTTTTATGTAAAAAAAAAAAAAAAAAAGATGTTCACGAAAAAATACTCTAAATAATTTAATTTTCACAAAAAACTGGGGTCGTTAATAAATATGTGAACTCCAAAAGGGTATTGGTGGTACAACCTAATTATGTTCTTTTCTCACAATATCGTTGTCACCGTAGCATGTTTGTCGTGGCCTCATATTTTAGTCCACTTTCTTAACCTCACTTCCACATCCAAACCCCTTAACTAAACTAAACTCAGACTCTCTCTCTCTCCTTCACAAACTGGTAGTGGCTCTGTCTGTGTCCATCACTTATTATAAAGTTCTCGTTTTGTTTTAAATATTGTGATTTTATATGGTTGAAGAATCTAAAAATCAATCTTTTAATTTGAATTTTTTAGATAATAATATAATTGCTTTCTTTTACATTTGAAGATTTCTGAAGTCTGGGATTTTGTTTTTGTATTTTTTTTCTTGTTAAAGATTATGACTTTGTCTTCTTTTTCTGAAAATTATTTTTTTAATAGTTGAGTTACAAGACAGCAACGTTTTGAATGTTTATAAAAGCATTTCATTTTCTTGTTTTTGACAATAGCTAAACCAAAGAAAAAGAAAAGAATCCCTATAGTGCAAAGCAGTTTTTGACATTAATGCTCTCTCTCTTTAAAACCAACATTTTAGAACACCCTTTAGGCCATTCTATAACATACACATCTTTCTTTTAATCATCTATCCAAAGAGATGACAAAGAGCACAACTTCAAAAGACCAAGAAGGCACAATGACTCACTTGGATTTCTTCAAGAAATTTAAGCGCTTGAACCCTCTTGAGCCGTCACTAGCCATTCTTGGCTTCTTTCTGGTCACCCTTCTCTTCATTAGTTGCTTCTATTACTTGGATTACCACACTGTTGCTAGAGGAATCACCTTGCTTAATTTGTATGGTCCATTATCTTCTTCTACATTAGCAGCAACAGCAGCCAATTTGAGTGTAAGTCTGGATTTTCTTGATGAAGCTGGTGATGTCTGTGATATCTTTGATGGGAATTGGGTTTGGGATGAGAGCTATCCACTCTATCAGTCCCAGGATTGCCCTTTCTTGGATGGAGGTTTTAGGTGCACTGAGAATGGTAGGCCTGATAGTTTCTACACTATGTGGCGTTGGCAGCCCAAAGATTGCAACTTGCCCAGGTTTTGTACATGTTCATCTCTTTGTTTTTTCTTGTTTAGCTTCAGTTTGGTGGCTGAGAAAATTTAGAAGAAATAGTATCATTCTTAAGCAAATTTTGAATGTCATGTTGTTTATTGGTTTTTCCAAAGAAAGGAGATTTTGCATCAGGTAAAGTAATAGCTGTATTAGACCATTTTGAAGAGGAGGCTCTAAACTCTCTTTGGAGCCAAATCGGGAATTCAATATTTTTTTGTTTGTTTGTTTTTGGTCTTTTTCCCCATG
The DNA here is from genome assembly GCA_033629205.1 of Lithocarpus polystachyus. Taxonomy (NCBI): domain Eukaryota; kingdom Viridiplantae; phylum Streptophyta; class Magnoliopsida; order Fagales; family Fagaceae; genus Lithocarpus; species Lithocarpus polystachyus. The sequence continues at coordinate 23,829,108 of CM066173.1, read as the reverse complement.
TCATAAACTTTAATCTGTCAAAACTACTTGTGTAGAATCGGGAATGATATGGTTATTTTGATTTATGCATCTGGATTAGTTTATGATCAATTAGTTGTGTTGTAAATTCTTTTTTCTAAGCTGCAACAAAGAAGAGGTTTTTTTTTTTTTGGTACTGCTATCTAAGCCTTAATACAGGATTATGGCTTTGTCTATTGTTTCCTCTCTATAAGTTATGTTTTATAGATTGATGGTGTCCTTGCCATTGTCTGTCGGAGTGATTTTGATTTCTGTATAGCTTGTTGGTTTTTTCTCTTCTGTTGCTTATCTGAACCCGTGAACTTTCAGCTTTGGTTTCAAGTGGTGAGGTTTTTTATTTCATTTTATTTTTGTAAGTACCTATGTGTAAGTTAGCTACAATTCAGGCCTTTTTTTTCTTTTTTCTTTTTCTTTTTCTTTTTTTTTTTCCCCTTTTTTGGTACCATTCAGTTTAGTAGTAGAAGAAAGTAGAGGAAGACTAAAAATTACATTAGTAGAAGTAATAAAAAAAAGACATGCCAATTAAGGGTGTAACAGAGATCATGACTTTAGAAAGAGTAGAATGGAGGAAAATAATACATATGGCCGCCCCTAACTATTCTGTTGAGGATCTATAGCCGACCCCAAAATTTTGGGACTAAGGCTTTGTTTGTTGTTGTTATTTAGTTTAGTAGTCTCGTATATCAAACTCATGTGCCCAAAACAATCTTAGTGATACTGTTCTTTGTCTTTATTTTGTTTGTCTTCAAGTGTGAGTAGAAGTATGTTCCTATTTTTCATGCAATTAATAGTTAATACTAACCTTTTCATATTTCATAGCATTGCAATTCAGTCCTTGTGATTTCCCTTATATGTTTTGGGATTGTCAACCTTGTGGCTTAAATGAAGCATTTCCCATGTTCAACTGTTTCTGCACAAAAAATTTTGTTCTTGACATAATTAGTTTGTTGGAAGATGAGAATCTTATTTGTGGTTCTCTAAAAATCTTATTTGTGGTTCTCTCCTTTGTCTTGAGAATAGATTTGATGCGGGGAAGATGTTGGAAAAGCTGCGAAATAGGCGGGTTGTATTTGTTGGTGACTCAATTGGAAGGAACCAATGGGAGTCCCTCCTCTGCATGCTCTCCTCTGCTGTTCCTAACAAGACTTCTATCTATGAGGTGAATGGGAACCCAATTACAAAGCACTCGGGCTTCTTGGTGTTCAAATTTGTTGACTTCAACTGCACAGTTGAATACTACAGATCTCCATTTCTAGTAGTTCAGGGTCGGGCTCCTGCTGGTTCTCCAGAAAAGGTGAAGGTAACTCTGAAAGTGGATAAAATCGACTGGATTTCTAACAAGTGGCGAGATGCAGATGTGCTAATTTTGAATGCTGGGCATTGGTGGAATTATGGGAAGACTATAAGAGAGTAAATATATTCTATCCAATAAATTTTTCCTAATTTCTGGTATAATTGCATCCATTTCATATCTATTTTCATTTCCCATCAACAACATAGGGAAATGGATATCAGGAAGAAATTTAATGAATCTACAAAATTAAATAGAAGGCTGAAAACCCACAAGCTAAATGACAAGTTTCTTAAAATTTAGCAATTTGATTGATAATCAAGGTCTTAGCTTGTGACTTTAGTAAGAGAAAATCAAATGACTATCTTTTTTTAATTTTCCACAGAGGTTGGAATTTAGGATGAGAAAAAGTCTAGTGCAAGTAAATTTGCACCATTGAGATGCGTTTGAGGAAGCTCTACTCTATCCTTGGCAAGGACGATTGGTGCCAAGATACATATGATTCAGTTACCATAACTTCACATGGGGAGTCAACTCCGACACACACATATTATTTTGTGTTAGTTATAGATGAAACAATTAATTGGAAAGAAGGTTCTTTGGTGCTGTTCATTAGCGTACAATATAATTTTTCAGGAAAGGTGTAAATTTGAAATTATAAAGTAAAGGCATAAGTTGGAATCAATTAAAAGATAGTTCATAAATCTAACATCATTAGACCTCGTATAAACTTTTAATATTGGAAAGGTTAGGATTGATACCATGGTACACCCTCAAAATCTAGTTCAATTATTGAGTCCAATGAGCAAATAATGAGGAGGATATCATGAACAGATATTGCCTATATGGTTTTTGAAGGCTGACTTAGATGGAGATGTGCTTCTAGTTTCATATTTGATCTTCATATTCCAAACTAGCTAAGGCTAGATATTTCCAAAGAAACAAGGGTATAAGAAAAGAAGATTCTAATGATGCTTTTAAAGAGCATATCAATGCCTCTAGAAGTTTGTTTACTAGTTCAAGTAAGATTTCTAGTTCTATTAGGAAAATTTAAGAATTTGATAAGGGTTGATTAAAAATTAAGTGTTTAAGAATTAGAGACACGTTGGCCTTATTTTTTTTCCCCTCCCTTTCTCTTCTTCATTGCTTGTCTTCTCAGCATTTTGTCATCATTCATGTTACTGTTCACGTTTAGTGTTCAAGGTGCTGTTTTCAGCTTGAGGACAGATTCGATGTTAGTTTCTTCCCACCTCTTTAGCAACGCTAAATCAAATATGTTTGCTGCCTACCAAAACCCTAGTCATTCTTGAACAGTTCAATAGTATTGGGTAAAGTTCCTATAAGCTAGGTCAATGGAAGTGGAGGTGTTAAAACTTAAAAAAGAGGTAGAAGTAGATGTCCGCTAAGGTAGGGACTGGAGAAATGCAAACTTGAATTGCTTAATTGAACGCTCTTTTCCCTCAAAAGTGTGTCTATTTCTTCTTTTTCGTCTTCCTTTTTTTTCCCTTCACATTAAGCACATCGGAATTGACTTCCAAATCTCACCAGAAGCTTGTTTACCAAGTTTCCTTTCTAGCATGCCATGAGAGCAACTACTGACTTGTGATCACTCAACTAATCCCAAAGAGACAGAAATTCAGAGTCCATAACTCATGAGCTATTGGATGGTGTAGAATTGAATGGTCCACATCTTCACTCTTAGCTTTGCACATGCAACACTAGTCCATAACTATTATTTCATGTCTCCTTAAGTTGTCCATTGTCAAAAATTTCCCTAGGGCAGTGGTCCAACCAAACCATCCAAGTGAAGTAAGCAACCTGTGGTGAAGTGGATCTTGGAACCGTCTTCCACTTCAAATCCTGCAAATTTAACAAAATTGTCCTAACCAAGTCTAATATGTTTCCATAGGCACACTCCATAAGCCTCCCCTGCTGTAAACAAGCACCAGCCACCCCGAGAGGTGCCGTGGAGAATATCTATTAGCTTCCTCTATAATGCTTCCTGCTTCACAACATACCTCCACAGCCATTTGCGTAGGAGAGCTTTGTTAAAAAGTCATAAGCTTTTTAATCTCCAAACCCTCTACTTTGCATAGGAGAGCAAAACATTTACCAGTTCACCAAATGAAACTTGTGATCTTCACCTGTACCACCCCACAGAAAATCCCTGTGAACTTCCCATCCTATTAGCCACACCAGCATGCAAAGGAAATAATGATAGATGAGTGCCATTGGCCAAAAAAAAGGATGTGATATCATCAAAGGTTCCCCATTTGTATGAATAAGGGTGAATCTGTTTTAAGTATTACCCTTCAATTGCCCTTGAAACCAATTTTATGAAGATTTCTATAATTGGAACAGAGAGAAGAGGAGAGAGAGGGTCACCGTGTAGTAACCCTCTGCTACCATCAAAGAATCCACTTGGAACACCATTCACTAATATTCTCATCAAAAAAAAAAAAAAAAAAAAATCCATTCACTAATATTGAAAAATAACGGTGGAAAAACAAAAATTAAATCCAAGTCCAACATTTTTCCCCTAAACCACATCCATGTAAGACATACAAGTATTACTCCCAATTAACATGGACAGTTTTAGCAGCAGTAATGGTTCATAAACTATAAGCATTAAACACTGACAGTTAATACAAGGGACTGTCATCTAACGTATTGGGATTCCTACGGTGGCAAATGTTTGGCAACCGTCCTTTCCCCCGCTCAAGATTATAGGTAATAGTGGACAGAAATTTTTATTACTCTGCTTAACTCTATTCAAGGCCACTTTTGATCTCATCTCCCTATCTTATTGCTTTTGCTTTTCTTCTCATCTCTCTTTTTGTGGTTCTAAAATTTTCTTTGGGAACTGTATATGAAGAATTTCTGGCTACAGGTATTGAGATTTTGAAAACAAAATTGTATAGGCTCTGTGTGCAATAAATATTAGTGTCTACATTTGGTTATGTATTCCTCATGAAACTGAAAAACTCAGGAGTTAAAGCAGAAGGTCATTGTTTGCAGGGATTTATCTACTCTTGATGTATAGGCATCATTGCTTCAAGCTATAATAGTATTTTGATGTGTGATATTTGTATTTATTTGTTAGGGGTTGTTACTTCCAAGAAGGTGAGGAGGTGAAGATGAATATGAGTGTTGAAAGTGCATACCGACGATCACTTGAGACCGTAATGGATTGGATTGGTAGCCAAGTAAACATGAGCAAGACTTATGTCCTCTTCCGAACCTATTCTACTGTGCATTTCAGGTTTTCCTTGTCACCTTTTGCTGGTAGTCTCATTGATTTTTGTCTCATTATCTATCTCCATATCACCTAATAATTCAATTTGAATTGCCAATGAAATATTTCTCAAATTGCTCTTCCTCCTCTCACAAGTGTGGGTGGATGGTGAGGTCAAGTTCAAAACCCATTGGATGCACGTGTTACTTACAAATAAAAAAGAAGTTTGAATTTTTAGCTTTGGAGGTCTGTTGTGGTTTTAGCATATGCTGGTAACATTTGTATGATTTGCGACACCAAAAGATTCTAATTCCAGATTTCTCCATAGGTAGCTAATTCTACAATATTTCTACTGGAGGACTTTTCCAGATTGATAAGTTGTGGCTTTGGACTCTTTAAAAATACATCTCAAATAAAGTAAATGGGATGTTATAATTATCCTCTTACCAATTATTAGGGTGTGGCAACCTGAATCCTTTCGTCCGTCATATTTTGTCACATAGCTGACCAAGTATGAACAAGTGTCAGTGGAAACTTCCAAAATTACTAGTTCTGAGATTCATTGTTTAGTCCACAAGAGATAAAATGCTTTTATTCCCTTTATGTCTATTGGTAGTTATGATTGTTATTTTTCATCATTTATAACAAAATTTGATTTTGAACTGAAAACTTGGCTGGATGTAACAGAGGCGGTGATTGGAATTCTGGTGGTGGTTGTCACTTAGAAACACTACCTGACTTTGGCTCACTTCCAGTTTCTGATTCAGACAACCATTTCAAAATTCTCTATGATGTGTTAACAGAGCGCTCAAACAAGCCACAAGTAATGAAATTGGATTTATTGAAAGTAACAAACATGACATTATGGAGAAAAGATGGCCATGCTTCTGTTTACTATTTAGGGCCTGAGACTGGGCCAGCCTCCCTCAGCCGTCAAGACTGCAGCCATTGGTGCCTGCCTGGTGTCCCTGATTCATGGAATGAGCTTCTTTATGCACTTCTCCTCAAGAGGGAATCCTTTGGGAGATGAAATTCAACAAAACCTTCTCAACCTCCATCATGACAGCTTCCTAATTTACATCAGCACAATTAGAGGAACTCAACTTATAATGATGTTACTGTTTGACAACCGGTGAAATTATCGAATATAAAGCTGAGTTGGGGAAAGCTCCTTTCGTGTCAGTTGAACAGGCACGTTTTGACTCAGCATTTGGGAAATGTTGTTGCAAACCAGTAAATACAATATAATTCTTATTTTTGAGGGAATGCTTGGTGGCACATTTTTGGTCGCTAGATATATAGTTTGAACAGGAGGGTGCTAAATTTTAGTGTGAGAATGTGTTTAGGAGGCCTTATTGAGGCAAACTTGATAGTTGTGAAGAGATATACACATACAGGTTTTTGGTTTTTGGCATATGATGTAATTCTTCAGAAAGAACAGAAAAAAAAGAAAAAAAAGGTGTAATGTTGCTGATATTTCTTACTTAAATTTTGTATATAGAAAAAATATTGTAATTTCATTGCTAATTGCTTCCCTGTTTGTAATATTAACACCAGAAAATTCAGTTCTCTTTTCTGTCTGTTTTGTTAATGGAAAGTATGAAGCGAAAGAAAATTGAGTGTTTTAGAATATCTTATGCTAACCTAAAGCATCCTGCTTTTGGCAGGAGAAGAATCTTGAGTTCTCTTGCACTTCTTCCCCCCCACCCACCCCCCCCCCCCCCCCCCCCCCCTGTTTTGGCATACTTTTTGGATTGGAGGTCATATGGCATGGATGTGAGCTTTTCAACTGTGTTTTTATGCTTCTCTATAATTACTGTCTTTGAGGTAAAAGCAGAATATGAGTTTCTAATACTCATGTTGGTGAAGAAGGAAGAATGGGCACCAAATATTTTCTTGTATGCTAAACACTACTCAATTTGATAAAGGAAGAAGACCTTGAATTACATTAATCATTTTGCTTTCTTTCTAGTTATTGTAACATTTAGCATGAGACGCGAGAAATGCATCAAAGGATTCTGTTTCAATAAGCTATGGATATCATCTTATAACATCTAGCTTTTTCATGAAAATACTGCATAGGTATGGTATCCACTGATTCTTTGTTTTTCAGGTTGAGTCCTAATAATCTTCTTTACAAAATACCAGAATTTCTTATTGCTTGAATGGGTTTTTACCTGAATGGTACTTCTGGCTAATGAACCAGTAAATTTCCAGGAGTATTTATAGCAGTTAGTTAGCTTTAAAAAGTTTGGTTTGTGCAAGGTGCAAAAGTACACATACAGCAGTATATAGGTGGCCTGATCAAATTGAAACCCATGAAAATGCTGCTTAATTGATTTGCTTTGTTGGAATTATGGAGGTATCTTTAGCTTTCCACATATCTAGAATTCTATTTGGGAGGTAAATTGAAATGCATTGCTTAATGAATATCATTAGTAGTTGTGACATAGCTGATGACTTAGCAGTTTAAGGAAGAGGATTGTCTTATCTGTAGGCCAAGCAACTTGAATGGAATGCTTCAGTTTTTCTACAAATGCAGTTCGTTCCAGGTTAGTCACTTTTGTTTTGTATGACGTGCATTTAATTCACTGCATCAGTTTTGCAGGCTTATTTCAAGAACCAAATATTGTAATAATATGAAAGGAGTAGTGACTGTTTATGAGTTTAACATGTCTACTTCTAGCATTGCCCCTGAAACTGTTGATAGAATTTTTATTATGGCTTGCTAACCAAATACCTTCTAGCCACAAAGTCTTTAGAAGAAGTTTCTATGGTCTCCAATGGGTTGATATCATTCTACTTGTAACTGATTTTTATATAGAATTTTTTGGGTCTATTATAAACTTTATCCACTGCAAGAAAGTTCTAAATTTTTTTCTTCCTTGTGGCCTTTGCTTTTAGTTAAAGTTACCTATAATCTTCTTGTATGAATAATCTCTAGTTCTAATCCGGAAATACACAAATTGCTTCCATCAAGGGGAGCTATCTTAGGCCAAGGAAAAGATCTTCATGTGCAGCATCCTTTATTGCTAGGAGATAAAACCAGATCAAACACATGTTCACTAGTCGTTTTATTATAGGTGAATTCCCAAGAAGTCGAAACAAATGGTCTGTATAACTGGTACTATAAACGTTAATATCAAGCAAAACTTTGTGCAAAACAAAATTCCATGTAATTTCCAAGACTATCACCTAAAATTTTGATGAGCAAAAGATACAAGCATTTTCACCCCAGATTAAGAACAGTTGCTCTAGTATCTCACTTGGACAGAATCTGAAGATAGGAATAGCTGCACCTGACCCATGGCTGCAGCTCTTAGTTATTTGAGTAGTAGTACTTGTGGAATTCTAGATTATGTAGATCAGATTGGAAGTGTGATTGAACAGACGTGTGCTGAGTATTAGATCTGGTGTTTACTAGATTGAACTGGGTAATACATAAGTAATTACGAGTCCTAATTATAAATTTTCTAGTCCTTTCAGGATATAACATAGATTTGGGTTTGATCAGTTTAAATCCTCTCAGCTTTCACAAACTCTCGTGTAGCATTTTTTCTAAGTTGGCAGGTAGGAAAAAGGAAGAGAGGCCAAGTTGGCCTCACATTGGAACAATTTCTTCTCATCCTTTTCTTCTCTCTATTGCTTAATCTGTAGTCAATCATAACATGCTTTTTGTTCATTTTTTAAAATTTCAATATAAATATCTTTATAAAAAAAACAAACTTATAATCATTCTGCCAGTGACAGTTGACTTTGATCTAGTGTTATGGACTGCTATCCGACTAGTTATTTTCTATCGCTAGCAATCACTGCATTAAGACTTTGATGCATTATAGCCTTATATGGATAAATACAACACATTATGTGAGAGCATTCGCATCAAGTTTTTTCAAACTATTCTATTTTACCATCTCAAAACTTATTTTCTCATTATATCATACCATTTTACATCATTATTAACATTCTAACTTTTATTTTTTTATTCTACTCATTAAAATAATATTTCTACATAATAAAATAATATAATTTATACTACCCAATAAATTACCCACTCAGGCCACTACCACCACCACCAATTGAGAGAATAAAAAATATATATTTTTTACAATATTGCTACAGTACAATTTTACCTTTAGAATTGCACTTTACAAATTTTTTTGCAATACTTGGTATATAGCATTTCGGATGTGGGAGATTTTTGAGAGAAAAACGCTAAATGAAGCTTATATATGCCTGGTGCGGATGATCTAAGAATCCCAAACCAGATGAAAAGAAAGAAGTGAGAAAACCCATTAGCCAACAGTGAGTAGAGCATTCAGCACAATTGAAAAGGATAACGTTGCACACACTTCGTGGCAGATAACAAACATGCTACGTAAAAGTATAATCCATTGGTTAACCATCTTCTAGACAGTAAATGAGTACAGGGCGGCTTGATGCATTTGAGGGCTTAAGGCGAAAATTGGTTATCTTGTTTCATATATAAAATTACTATTAATCAATATGAACCACGTAGAATTTTTTTTTTTTAAGTTTATAAAAACAAAAAAAGTTTGATAAAACTTTTTACATTTGTTAATGTGGCAGATTAGTAGTAGTGATGAGTAAAATAGTGATGTCAGTGGTGAATTTAGTTGAAAACTAATAAAAGTTTGCTAACTTGACTATTGTGAAAAATGTTGTGAATTTTTTTCTAAATTGCTTTCTTTCTTTTCTTTTTTCTTTTAGAAGGGCTACATTTAGAATATTTTTGCTGTCAATAACAACCTTTAACAATTTGTTATTAAGATTTTTTGTAAAAATGTTATGAAAAATGTTATGGACATAGCATTTTTTTCTCTTTTTTATTTATTTTTCATTTGATAAGAAAATATTATTTTATTTATTGGTTAATATTTTGACTTAATTAATATTATTTGTTAAAATTTAGAGGCATTTTTTACACTTGGGGCCTTAGGCGGCCGCATCAATGGTTTATACCATTGAGCCGGCCCTGAATGGGAATTGCTCATAACTTATATTACAATCATGGAGCACTGCACGAGCACCTATCTGGCTTTGACACGTACCAAACATGGCCGTCTTTGCAGCCGCAAGACAAGTAGTGCAATCTGAGCTTGTAATATTTAGGTTGCAAGCAGCATGACCATAGGCAAATGCATTAGGAGAAGGTGATATGTTGTAGTAATCATAGTTTTTGTATGTCGGTGTAACACTAGTTCTGCAACAACGTAGTTGAGACTAGTAACAAAAGGATCACCTTGAGAATACACCACTGCTGCAGAGAACGGTTGTGACATTAGTGTCTGGGACACATCTTGCAATACTGGACAGCCAAAAGATTGCAATTATGGCAACTATAAATTTTGGAGAAAACCCATCTCTGTGTCCCTTCCTTTCTTGAATTTTCGTTCTTTCTTGTCAAAATGAAGCCTTTATGACTTTTTTTTTAGGTGGGTCTAATTGGGTTTTCCATCATTGTCATTAGAATAGGTCTTTGTCTTGGTTGATTTGTACCATTAGTTTGTCTTTCTTGCTTGTTTCTTTACTTTGGTGGTGGTTATCTTCCTTTATTTACAGTAAAAGGACATTGGACCACAAAAGGATAGGAACTATTAACGGCATAATTCACTAAATAACCTATTCTACAGTGTCATTAAACCATATAATAGAATAATGTGACAGAGTTTTACTACTACATAAGTCTTACAAACTTATGCGTCGTCAATCACATAATTTAAGAGTCGCTAATCATATTCTTGGCACGTTCTCACTAGACCCTTATTGATGGACGCATTAGGGCTTCAATGTAACGACTTACAGTGATGCTACACCTACAGCATCAATTTGAAAATTCTGTACCACTTGGTCATAATATATGCATAAAACCAAACTTTCCTTTGCCATTTTCCTCAAACAATTTGCCGTTCTTTCAAAATCCAAATAGTCATTCGTTACTGGAAATAACATGTAGTCTAAATTTAAGCAACAACGATTAGTCAAAGAATTTCTTTTGTTTAAGGAAAACAACCAGTTCTGTCAAAAAAGAAATAGAAAACAACCAGTGACAATCATTCAAGTCTCAACACTGTGAAAGCCCAGAAATAGTGGACAACAACAATATCACCCCATGTTAGTGCTGTTAGCCCAACCTTGTCTTTCATTTTATGTGTAACAATCAAATAGTTTTAGTGTGAGTCTTAAATCGATGCCCAAACACAAAATTTTATTGGCACCAATTTCAAAGACAAAAATGGGGTAAATAAATCAAAATGGATCGGCACAAGGGGGGCAACTATGACCATGTCAGTCCCTTGTTTGTCCTTATTTTCTTGGGACACATAAGTCATTTTCAGTGGTCCTATTCTTTATTTACTCAAAATTCTTGGAAAACTTTAGAGGAATATAATTGGTTCACACTCTTTTTTATACCGACATAGTACACACAATATCCATACTTTTACATTAAGTGTGCATATTTTTCAAAAATATCTACATTTAACACATGATTTCCCAAGATATGTAGGGGAGTGTGTTCTTTGAATGTGAGTCAATCAAAACTCAATTTAGGAATCAAATTGTATGCTTTGGGATTAAAAGTGGATAGAACGTTGATTCCGTTAATCAATTGAAACTTTAAAGTAAATATCATTTTTGTCTCTAATTTGATATAAGACATAACCAAAGATCAATTATATCACATAGGAAAAATATATACTTCTTTCAATTTCTTTTCTTTATTTATAAACTTCCACAAACACAAAAACACATACATACATACGTACGTACATACATACACACATACATACATACATACATATATATATATATATTAAAAAACACCGTAAATCCTTTCTATTTCTTTCTAATCTCTCTTTAATTCTTTTCTTTCTATATTTATTTATTTTATGACTTGTTAATAAATTCCCTAAGAAAAACTCTCAAACATAATGTTAATTCATTAATTATGCTTAAATTTCTCAATCCACATAATGTAATTATTGGAATATATTATTATAGCTAAAATTGCTTATTTATTCACTAATGAGAGCTCTCGTTTAACTGACACCTCCTTCTTTGTAACCACTTAATAGAGAATTCATTTACCAATGAAGAAATATTAAATTACATGTTATGCTTAGGGTTTTTCACGGTCAGTTTGGACTTTGGATCAGATTGAACAAATGTCACTCAAACTACCCATTTCACTTTGGTTGTATATGATTTTACTGCCATTGAAAGTTAAATGTTATTCACTTATTTGATAGTACCACTACGTAGTGCTGAATTTTCTCTCCTCATTGTGCCTGTGGTGCCATAGCTAGAAAGTCCTGATCACTTTGGCCTTAACTAGATTTTAGATATTGGTGTCATTAGATTAAAAAGAATCAATTCTTGATTTAGTCAGCAAAGGTAGTATTATTAGCTCTGTAATTTAGCATAAGACTTACAAGGGTATAGGATGTAACATTATTCATGCATCCCCAAGCTTGTGAATATTGATTATATTCTCTTCTCCCTTGTAACAAAAAACCCTGATTAAATAGTCATTTCCTATAAACACCACCCCCAAATCTTTTTCCTCTTTCCCCAAAAACATATATGTATATCCCAAAGCCAAAAAAAAGTGGCAAATGGTTTCGTACAGCAACTGCTCATAGATTAGAGGGAGCAATAAATTAAAGCTAATGAATACTAAAACCAGCAGGTTCTCCAAGTTCTTCCACCTCTTTTGCCAGTTCTTCCACCTTTTTCACCATCTCCATCAATAAGAACATAAAGGTTGCTATTGTATATCCTTCACCATTCTCTATAGTTGCTAGCTTTGAGGGAGAAATGACCAAGCTCAGCTCCAGTCTCTTTGACTTCAACTTTGGCACTATTTTCTCTGCATGGCATACTCTCATTTTCAAGATACTCTCTCCAAGCTCTCTTAGAGTACTTGCAAGTAAAGAGATAACTGCTTCGCATGGTTCTTTGAACAAGTGTCTCAGAGTTGTCGAGGGCTAATAACACAATTCAAATAAAAGAAATTAGTTATAGTGATATTAAGGATATTACAAAATTTTCTACTTAATCAATATATATATATATATATATATATAAGTAGAGATCTCATGTGAGGAAGCATGCGGTTCTGCCAAATAGCGTATTTTAAACAAAAAGAATTGAAATATTCTCAAGTGCCACATCAGAGATAAAAATAAATTAAATATTGACTTTTTATTTTATTTTGGTTTATTGTTTAAGACTTTTCTAATTAAAAAATAAATATTTTTTGTATCATTTGGTTCAATATTTCAAGACTTTTTATCTCTTTCACAAACACAAAACTCTTTGCATTTTAATGCACCATTTTCACCTCTTGCACTTCCACCTATTTATATATACCTACTCATAGTCCTTCATGCCATACCATGTCAAATACACACAGATAAAAAATGATGTCATTTACTTTTAATCTTTCGACAACAACTACCTAGCTCTAACAGTGTTGTTTCATCTAATTCTAACCTGTATGAGTTGGCTGCAACCAAGGAAAGGGGACTTGCATTTTATATTGAGTAACAACAGCAATTACAATTTTGAGGTTAAGGTCAGAAGTTATGGATTTGTGGGCTTTGTAAATGATGTAGATGTGATTGATTGTGGGTGTTTGAAATGTGTATTTTGTTTTAAAATTAAAAAGAAAGAGAAAGACACATTTTATATCAACTTTTATTCTATAATATTCCTCCAAAGTTTTTTTTTTTTTTCTCATTACTTCAATTGAATAATTATAATGAATATGTGTGTACAATTTATAATTGTTACTCTTTATGATGAACTCATTACTAAAAAGGTTTTATAACAATTATGCTATAATACATATACAACATTCTTCAAAATCATCTTACATAAAATATTACAACATTATCCATGCATCGCTTGGATAACTTACTAGTTCTTATAAATTGATGTCATCAAATACCAAAAAAAAAAAAAAAAAAATTATGATATTTATTTATTATGGTATTGAAGTAATACAAATTGAATTCATTATCACATCAAGTTAATTGATAGTAATTTTATCAATATCCTGTAAGTTATTGTGCTAGACCTTTATTGGTTAATTGACTACTATAAGAGCAAATGAATTGAATTATGTACCTGTCTAGGAGATTGAAGACAGTCTTCCATTGAAATGATGGTTGCTGCCAGCTCTCTAAGATTCTCTCCCATCTGCAGATATCTTCCCCAAGGGTAGTAAAGCCCAAATTTTCCGTGCCATGGCTCCCATTTTGCAAAATTTGCCTAAAATTAAAATACAGTAGAACTTTCTGAGCATCCTTTTCCCTTTTCTTGATAAGATTTGTATAAACAAAGATGATAATTATCAATTTTCAAGAAGAGAAAGAACTTAAAAGAACATTAAGAGACTCTGTATGTCTGAGCTTAAAGCAACATTCAGCTAACTTTAGGTCATTCAAGTTCCACGATTAATAGTTAGTAAACATGTCTCTCTTTCTAAGGACAAGGTATATCTTGCATCATTGCTTTCACAAAATCACTGATTTATATCATATTATCTAGTAGCTTAGAAAACATGCATGTTTAATAAAGTAATCAACTTTTATGGCGTTTCAGATGTTTAGCTAATTGATAGCTTATTGGTATATGATAATTTGAGTCAAAAGAAGAAATATTATACCAATGACTCATCCTTCGACTTGGAGTATAAGACAGATTTGCAACTACTAGAATTTTTGGCACTGGGCTGACTTTCTTTTTCATTCACAATACCGAAGTATTCCTCCATGCATCCTGCAAGAAACAACATAAATTTTATAAGACAGACTGACATCGTGGTTTACTATATGTAGCTAAAAAATCTACTATATATGTTCTTTTTTGCTTTAATAAAGAAGCTTACCTTCAATAGATCGCGCGAGGTCTTCAAATTTGGATGCTATAGAGTCATGAAGTTCATCACTAGCCCATATTGGGAAGATGAGCAAGCTTATGAAAATGCAGATGGAAAAACCCATCCCGATTGTTAAGAGACGTTCGCGTGCTATTTGCAAGACCTTTACAGCACGTACACCCGATACCACAACTAGATTGAAGGTGAGGATGAAAATCAAGGCCCCGTAGTCATATCTCTTCTTAATTCTTGGGACTAATCGTGCATATGTTGCTGCTGCAGCTGAAAAAATGAGAATAGAGTTATTAAGAAATAGTTTTTTTTTTTTTTTTTTTTTTTTGAGAGGTAAGTTAGTTAAGTTAGAACATGGCCGTTTTGTTAGTATACCGTTAGTGATATTAGACCTGTTAGTACATTAAGAAATAGGTTTGATTATGAAGATTAAAGACCCAGGCTACTATGCATATAAAGTGGTCATGTTGAGACTAACAATATATATGCATGACGTTTATGTTCTTTGATAACTAATTTAAGCTTTGGTATATTTTGCATGATCTCATATTTGATCTGTCATTACACTTTAAAAAGGTTGAAGTGTTAATTTAGTTATTAACTTTTTCCTTTCAGTGAAAGGAAAGGCATTGCCTTTTGCCT
Source organism: Lithocarpus polystachyus (assembly GCA_033629205.1). NCBI lineage: Eukaryota > Viridiplantae > Streptophyta > Magnoliopsida > Fagales > Fagaceae > Lithocarpus > Lithocarpus polystachyus. Next base: position 23,814,003 of record CM066173.1, on the reverse strand, counting down.
AATGAAGTGAATGAATATATGCACTTCTCCTAGGATTATTGCTGCCATGACCAACTAAGCAATATATACATGGTTCCCTTCTCATATATAATAATAATAATAATAATAATAATAATAATAATAATAATAATAATAATAATAATAAGATCTTTATGTTATAAACTAATAAACAGGATGACCTCTATAGTAAAAAGCTGCACTGTAGAATGCCACTTCAGTATCCCACCACCAACTAATAAGCTTCTTTCTCTTTCATTGGTAAGGCATGCATCATCAACAACCGATAACTTATTAAGAAAAGAGTAATTAATTTTTGAGCTTAAAATTTTGATGGAACACACATAGATAGAGAACTTGGACACATAAGTGACAAACTAGCTATACTCCATTACTATATCAATGGCATCTTTTTCGACTTTTTTTAATCTTTCTGTTTATAAGAACCAAGTGAACGTTTGTGCGACACAATTCCCTTATGAAGAAGAACTTGTACTCGAATTCCCTTCCCCATGTATCATAAGCCAAAAAAATGAAGTAAACTATGTGTTACTATTAATAATAACCATATTGATAAGCTATCACTTACCAAAAATAAAAACAAAAATGCCAACAACAATGGCGTGACCAATCTTCCCACCAACTTCTTGAGCTAAAGCTGCTGCTAAACACCCTAGCCCACCTCCTAATATGGTTCCCATTCCACGGTTCAAGCCCTTGCTTAGTGTAGCACCTGCAATATTATACAAAGGCAGCAAAAAAATGAAATTTGAAGACTTGGGACTTTTTTAGGGACCATATATATTAGACTATAAATCCATTACAATATGTATGATAAACAAACAAACCTGCATAGAACTCAAAGATGACCACAACAGTCATTATAGCCCACATGGCATTATCTCCAACTTGAACATAAATAGGATCCAAGAGGAAGAGAAGTGAAACCAAAACAAGGGCAACTCCAACTTTGGTACTGTGAATAACTCTTCTCATGTCATGCTTAGTTTTCTTTTCTCTAAGGTAGGAAATAATTGGAGGAAGAGAAAATTGGATCTTCTTATTATTTTCTCTTAGATAGGAAATAATGGGTTGAAGAGAAAATTGAAGTTTCTTCTTCTCTTTAAGAGTAACTCCAACTCCCTCTACATCTGGAATATCTATCACAGCTGAGCCCATATTGGTGATGAATACTAAACTCTCTTTGTTCTTTCCTCTTTTGACTTGAATTGAGCTTCACTTTCTTGTTGAGAAGTTTGAGTTGGAGTGAAAGAGAAACCATCTATATATACACATGGCAAACCATGAGAATGCATGTCAAATTAGTGGGTAGATGATTAGCTTTAGCTAGCAACAGTTGAAGCCCGAAAGTGGACATAGGGCCTATGCACTTGAAGCCAAATACATGGCCTATTGAAATGAGGCATGAAAAACCACATGTAAGACTGCATTTTATTTCAATGGGGACACAATAGTTTGAACTTAGTGACTCTAGTGGAACACGCTTGCACGGCACGACGGTTCCTTATCATACATGTATTGTTTTGTTTGTGGAGTTTAGTCTTTTCACAACACTACCTCTATATGCAATTCCAAATGCATGCCCACCGTAGAGAGAAATGCATATTCAGCAAGGGCAGAGAGGCGGTGTACTATAGTCTATAATGCATGCTAGTTCTTCAGGTAGGGTTTCCAATTATATATTCCACTTCTTCTTTTTTCTTCTAAGCAATATATGGTATTCATATATCCCAATACATACATACATACATATATATATATATATACACACACACACATACATATTGGTAAGTAGTAGTAGTACTATATTGCACTCTATATCGTACTATACGACCTTAATACATTTATATTGCTTGTAGACTAGAGACACCATACGATATATACCCCCGACAAAATTAGTCTTTCACCAAACTCATCAATTATTATTTTCAATGTTTGTGTGGCTGCAGAACTTGTTGACAAAAGTACCAAGTGCCAAGTTCAATAGGCGATCATTCATATACGACCCTTAATTTATTCATGCCTGCTTCTTATGCATGTATGTTTTATTGGGAATAAAAAATACAAGTAATATTAAGGATTTATATATTAATTTCATTGATATATGTAATACCAATGAAATTTATTGTCATTTCAATTTATGTATCTTTTATAATAAATTGATACTAGGTTCTACTAGTAGTAGTAGCAGTAGTAGTATTAAACTAGTTTCATTTCATATGCAGTATGTATGTACGGAGTTAAATGAAATATATTATGGGAAAGCACGCATAAATGTACAAGTTGTGATGCTGAGAGATTACCTCGGATGTTTTTATTTACTATTAGACAATTGTTATATCCGTACTTGAAAATACATATTCTAAAAAGAGGGGGTTGAAAAATGTGTCGGGTGCATTATAATAAGATAAAAAGGCTTAGCCTGCTGCTAATAATAGTGACGAACAATTAGAAAATGACACCACCTTTTACTATATAGTGGGCTACGTCGCATTGTGCCACTATTTTTTGTCTGTTACGTGCTCATGTTTGCTAGTATTTTCTCAATTAATTAGTACTCCTGCTATTCATCTATGTTTTAAATTTGTTGATCATAGAAATTTCATATATAATATGAATTCCAGATTATTGGAGATTGGTTCAATTATATGATGGTCAAAAGGTTGCGTACGAATATTAATATTAAACTAGTTGATTAATTTAGTGTGTCATTTTAGCAATTGATTTAGAGCACTACCGGAAATCCAGAGGAAGATGAGTTTTTGTTTGGTTTTGTTTTCTACTTTTTCTTGTTTGTTTTTGTTTTTGTTTTGCATAGAACAAATGAGGAAGGGGACTCAAAATTAATTAGTTCACTGTTGAAGATACTATTAGGGAGCCCAAAAACCCTTTAAGATATAAATCCAGGGGAGTCGAAAAACTACTTAAATCTTGTTTGAGATATATTAGATATATTAGCCCAATGTAATAGGTCTAAGCCCAGTCCTACTTATATTAGTAGTCTAGGGTTTAGTCGCCTATATATACTCATATTAGGATTCATTGTAACACAGGTTATTGTACTACACTCTTATACAATAAAGATGTAGCCCTTAAGGGATTTCTCCGGGGATGTAAGCCGACAAGGCTGAATCACGTAACTCTCATGTTCTTGGTGTTCCTATTTTATGCTTCCCCTTTCACATCTACTCTAGTATAAACAACATGGTATAACACCTCGCGTTGCTAATAATATATTTAACTTGGTATCAGAGCCAAACTTCGTTCTTAGTATCAAACAAAACATCTCTAGCAAGCAAAGAAGAATATCACACATGCTTCTCTGTTGGATCTAGACTCCATGGCATCTCGCAGCCACCTTGGCTTAATGCTATGTCCAAGATCCACAAACTCAAGCAAAGTTGTGACTTAACTTTTCAGATTTGTGCAAATCCAAGTTTCGCCTGACGAAAACAACCCCACAGGCGTGCCCCACGGCCTCCCACAAGAAAAACCCAGAAATCCGGTCACCCGAAGCCTAGCCACGCGTAGCAGTTGCCTCTGGAAAATCTCCCACGCGCTGCCATAAATCTCGAATCTCAAATAGGATTATGGCCACACGCGCCATTCTATCAAACTCGTGGCCTGGCAATCTACAAAACACAAGAAGTTCGGCCGCCAATATCGCCAACACATGCCCACACGCGTCGCCTGGGTTTCTGTCTCACCACCACGCGCCAGCACACGCTGTCACGCGCCTTCCACGCACCGAAACAACCTATGATGTCATGTTGATGTCATCCTGTTCACGTCAGTGACACGCAAGCATGCCACGTCATCAGCGACGCATGCCCTAGTCCATGTCATTGTCACTTCATCAGGATGAGTCAGCGGCTCTGCAACCCAATCCGTGACCTGACCCAAAAAACCCGAAACCGACCCGAACCAGGAATCGTTGACTGTGACTCTGAATCCGTTGACTTTGACCATAGTTGACTTTGACTTTTGTGTTTACTAACCAAAAGTCAAAATTTTCGTAAAGGCCTATCTTGCTCAGTTTTTTTGCATAGATTCTAATTTTGGACTTCGTTTCTTCATTTGAAACTCTGAAATTGGTCAATTGGCATATTCTTCATTGTGGTTTCTTCAAAGGCATTCTTCAAGACCTCCAAGAGATCTTCTCATGCTTATCCAATCTCAAACCTTCATCGAGCTTCTGCCTTGATTTCGAGGGAGGGTGTTAGAGATATATTAGACATATTAGCCCAATATAATAGGCTCAAGCCCAGTCCTACATGTACTAGTAGTCTAGGGTTTAGTCACCTATATATACTCATGTTAGGGTTCATTGTAACACAGGTTACTGTATTACACTCTTCTACAATAAAGATGTAGCCCTTAAAGGATTCCTCTGTGGATGTAGGCCGACAAAGCTAAACCACGTAACCCTCATGTTCTCGGTGTTCCTATTCTATGCTTCCTTTTCCGCATCCACTCTAACATATATAACATGATATAACACATCGCGTTGCTAATAATATATTTAACTGATCTAATTAGTAATTATAACTTAATTAGAACCAAGCCAACTTAATATTAGTGCGATGGCATGAACAATAAACATAACCTAATTTAGTTTTAGAATTACAGGCACATTTTGATAGCATGAAAGTTTGATTTCCCATTTACATTTGATTCGTAATACCGGTTTAGTTGGAGTATTTCAAATCTTGAAGAGTTTTAGATTAATTCTTAATAATTTAAACTCGCAAGGATTAGAATAATTGAAAGTTAACATTTTTGTTGTTCCGCTATTCTTAAAATTTGATTAACACTGTATTTTTAAAAATATAAATTTTATTTGTCTAAAATAATCTTCTAAAAACTCATATTAAAAAAAAAAAAAACTAATTATTTGACAATTACGGATAGTTTTTTAAATAAAAAATAAAACCTTTGAACATTGATAAACATCTTATTTTAGTGAAGAATTTTATTTTCTAAATTTAAACTATTTGTAGTTAATTTTGAGGAAATAAAACAGAAGTAAAATTTTGAATTAATTAGCAAATACGGGTAATTCTCTAAAATATAGGATATATGAAAATTGACATTTTCTACCTAAGGGAATTATAATTCTATCTTTCAGAGTTTGATATTTTCTTAGAATTTATAATTCTGGCGAATTTATATATATATATATATATATATATATGTATGTATGTATGTATGTATAGAATGAAGAATCTTTTGACTTGGGCTAATGGATCTTTTTTATTTTTTTCTTTTTGGGAAAAGGGTTAATGGATCTATCACTCACCAAACACCGTGTATTTACCGCGGAAATCTCTTTCTTGACTTTAATTTGAAAGCGTTTTTGGCCTTTTGCTTTCTTCGCAGCAACTGCCTCGAAATGGAGAAGAACAAAAAAAGTTTTGTTGTTGTTGGTAGCACTGTTAAATTTGTTAAATTTATATATATATATATATATATATATATATATATATATATAACCACTCACACAAGTGTGCTAGCATCATATAGGGTATAAAGTATAAACATGTAATTTTTGCTGAATTTGAAATGGGTCTAAATTCTTGATGCATGCTGACTAGCTAGAAGGAACTTCATCAATTGCTGAAAAGGCACCTGGAATGCACATTGTTTATTAATGAATTTAAGAAAAGCTTGCACTATTTTTTTTTCTTGTACGAAAATTGTACCTTCCATGGGACCTTGAGGCACTAATGAGAATCATGATGTCTAGAAGCATTAATTCCCTTTAAATAAATAAAAAAGCAGAAGAGAAAACCATCTTGAATATGTATATAATGAACTCTGACTATCACAATTCACAGGATCAAACAGTCAAATTATATTAATTTTAAAAAATGGAGCTACCCTTAGTGATTGCTTTTTTAAAAATTTTGAGTGCTTGCCATAATTACTATACAACTCAACCATAACCAGAGTCAGCTATGATATTGACAAAAACCTTCCCGTTGAAAGCTACTGATCTTGGATATGATTAACTTAATACCATAATGTCTACAGTGTAATATCCTTTTTGAGGGAGAGTCATTTGGGATCACATTTTAGTACGCTTCTGATCATTAGAAATGATAAGAGCCTAAGATAAGTTGATTTCGGCATGTGAAGAAGCATTTCATTGTCATGCATAGTTTCAATCAGAAAATGATTGTTACTTTAATATTGCTGTTTCATACACATTGGAAATTTCGGGGTTAGTCTAGTACGATGTTTGGTTATGTTTATAAAATAGTGATTAATACACCAATAAAAAAGAGTGAATTGTGTTTATGCCCATTTTTGACAAATGGCTTGACAGTAGAAGAAGCCTAACAATATAGAGAATGTGAAAAAAGAAAAATAGTAAGGGAATAATGAAACAATCCCAGCAGGCTGAAATGACAGGATTGTAGCTGGCAAGCCCACAAAAATTTTTTAAAAAAAGAAAAAGAAAAAGAAAAAAAGAGGTAAAGAAGAAGTAAACGGGCCGAGGAAATCTAGAGAATGCAGTAGTAAGCTCATGAGAATAAAAAGAGGTAAATGGGCCGGAGAAGCTTGGAAAATGAATTAGTAAACTCAATGGGTCGGCCTAAAGGCCAATAAGCCCAAAAAGTAGTAAAAGGTAAAAATGTGGTAATTAGGCTGAGAAAACCCAAAGAATCTAGCCAAAAACCCATGAGAGTAAAAGAGGAAGTAAATGGGTTAAAGAAGCCCTTAGGAATGAAATAATGAAATGGGTTGGCACAGTAGGAATGTTGGCCAACAAAGCCCAAAAGAGGTAAAAATGTAAAAAGTGGGCCTAGGAAGTCCTGAGCAAAAGACTGATGAATAAATAGGCTAACACAGCAGGAACATCAGCCCACAAGTTCATAGGGTAACACGAAGAAAAAGAGAAGGTAAAGCTATAGCAGGCACGATAAAGCGCTATGATAGGATCAATAGCCAAGAGGCCCATAGACGCAAGAAAGAAAAACATGGGTTAGGCAGGAAGATGAAAATCTTTGCTTAAGCAACGCCCAGTCCAAGAAGGGATAAAGGCAGAAAACATGAACTCAAAAGTCCACACATCCTTCATGCCACAAAAGATAAACACCAACCAAAACGTACATAAGAATCAAACAAACACGGAGGCAGCAAAAATGGTGTGAAGGTCAGAAAGAAAAGAATATACAAAAATTAGAGAGGCATAAGTGGTAGGAATAGAGGCATGCATCAATAGACTACCTTTTTCTCTCCCTCTTAACAGACCCACTGTCTAAGAGATTGAAGATTGAAGCTTAAACCATTTAGGCCCTTTGTCCAAAGTGCGTAACTTCTATGGCAAAAGCCTTCCTTGAGGTTACTCACATTGGGGATTGGTTCCCCTTTTTGGACTTGCATTTGCTGAGAAACTAAACCTACTCTTCGGGCAGACACATTTTTCTTTTATGCTTGTTGGGTGATTGGTTTACCGTTCAGTTAATGAACTATTTGTTGTAGCATTATTTTTGTTTGTTGAATTATTCTGCCATAACCTTATTTAGCTACTTTCCTTTGTTTTGGTGTTAATGTTATTAGTTTAGTATTATAGTTGTTCTGCCATGCTGTATTCCTGTTATAACATCTGTAACAGTTACTCCTGTTGTAAGGACGCTGCACACTCAACGCTTTTACCAGAACACATCTATATTGGGACGGCTTGACTTGTGCACAAATTGGCCTAAAGTGTATATTATTTAGGCCACCCTCAACTCTCTCACCTCAGATCCACGGGCCACAATATGGTAGGAGAGATCAAAACCCAACTACACAAAAAGTCCCACCACAAGTTGATTCAAGCTAATCGAGAAAACAAAAAAAAAAATAATAATAATAGTAAAGAAAGACAAAAAATAACATTAATAAAGATAGTAAAAATTTATATCTTAATCAAGAATGTAACAAAAAATATGACTTGTGATAGAATTGAATGGCAAAAAGGAATGCATGTAGTAGATCTTGACTAGTTTGTTAATTTACATCTAAACTTAAAATTTTGGAACTAAAGACTTAATTTTTGTTGTTGTATAATATAGATGCCAAGTTGCCAACAACTTCGAAAGAAACAAGGAATAGGTTATTTCTTTGGTTCAGTTAATTTATAGGTCAAGTTATATAACTCAAAGCCATCTATTATTAATTCATACCTTATTTTCATTTCAAAAGAGAATGTTTAACTTTTTAAGGTATCAAACATTTCTAGTTACAAATGTACATTTATATAAATAAATTAATAAAAATAAGTTCATCCAAACGCATTGGTCTAACTAAGGCATGATTTTAAATTGTCGCTCAATAGTAATTTTTTTTTATATAAGATAGAAATTCTAATCTAGTCTAATCTAACTGTATATGTGTGTAAAATTTTCTCTTAAAAACTTGAACCATGACCTTTACTCTCCGTACTCCACAAAAAATTTGTACTTATAGATTGACTATCACGCCAATAGTGTGTAGTAATAATAGTTAACTTTTTAATTATTGATTCTTTTTCTTTTTAATTTTAATTATTGATCCCATAGAGGAGATATACGTTCTTCCTTCTCTTAGGTTCTTTGACACCTTTCTTGAACTTTAACTATAGATTCTCAATGCTCATTATCTGGCTGCCAAGGGGTATATATATTGTAGGAGTATTGGGCTAGGAATTCCTTATTCATATACATGTTGGGCCTAGAGCCCAAGCCGATGATTAAGATTTTTCTGAAGGCTAGATAAACTCTGTCAAGGAAGTATATGTTGGTATATGAAAAAGTTAGTATTAAACATAGCGACCTAGGAGGTATTGCCGAGGATGAGTATCACCTCGTAAAACCAAAGCCGAGGTCCATTTGGGTGATCGGCCATACAGGAGAGCATTCCAGAGAGTTCCGATGGAATGGATAAGTATGGTAAAAGTGTATAGCAAAGGGGGATCCTAAAATATCAGAGGAGAAAGCTACTACCCCCGCATTGAATGTTCTGCAGCTAATCCTCTGGCCGTATTAATGTGGAAGTAATATCTGAACAGCGTTTTTCAGCCTTACAGCTATCATGTAGAGATTTCCGGAAGGGGTTGATGGGACAAGTATCAACACCAACTGCTTAATCTGCACGTGAAAGGCAAAGAGGAGAAGAAAGAAGAGTATAAATCCAGAAAAAGACCCTAAGAAGGGGGATCGAGAAATCAAGAAAGAAACACTGTAACCACTAAGAACCAAATGTGTAATCAAGTTAGAACAATATATACCAGAACTGATCTCCTTGAATGTTAATTGAGAACTACTTTTTGAAGTTAAACTTGTCTATTTTATTTTTCTTATCATCTAAATCCATCCTATTGATTGTCTAATTCATCCTAGCCTAGTTTTCTCTACCTACTCTTTACAAATTCATTGTTTTTAAGCCTTTTTGGCTGGTCCATCCATTGTTTGGGTTTAGGAACCAAATCTGTGTCTTTACAATTGGCGCCGTCTGTGGAAAAGACTGAGGTGATAGTGAGTCTAGCTTTCAATCATGGTAGGTTCAGGTCCACATCAGTTAGAATCTATAGGGTCCCAACGTGAATACCATTCTCACGATCTTGGGCATAGAGAGGGCCAGGAGAGAAGTGTGCATACCACCCACACTGGTGAGAGTCATTCTAGGGGTGGTAGCCACGTCTCTCATGAGGAGAATGCTAAGGCCATGCAGAAGGAGATTGATTACCTGAAGAAGAAGTTGCGCCACGAGCGGAGAAGGCGAAGTCCCTCAGTCTCTGACCTTTCTTCTGACGGTGAGGGGGATGTTGACTATAGGCGTAGGTCAAGAACACCTCCGAGCGAAACCTTCTCGTATGAGGAGGATTATCATCGTGAGCACAAGAACAGAGATTCATCATCAAGGGGCCTAGGAAATGATGCGATGAGCAAGGCACTTAATTGAATCTCTATGTCTCACTTTACGCGTAGAATTGAAAGTAGGAAGCTTCCTCGGCGGTTTACCTAGCCCACATTCACCATCTATAATAGCCGGACAGATTCTGTTGAACATGTCAGCCACTTCAATCAGAGAATGACAGTACATTCTAAGAACGAGGCTCTGATGTGCAAGGTGTTTCCGTCCAACTTAGGGCCTGTGGCAATAAGGTGGTTCGATGGTTTGGGGGCAGGTTCTATTGACTCTTTTAAAGAGCTCACTCGGGCGTTTGGGTCCCGTTTTATAACATGCAGTCGAGTTCTTCGGCTTTTGGATTCTTGGCTGTCCTTGTCCATGAGAGAAGGGGAAACCTTGAAAACATATTCGAACAGATATTAGGAAATGTTCAATAAGATAGATTAGGACTTTGATGACGTGGCTATCAGGACTTTCAAGGTCGGCTTGCCTGTTGAGCACGGCTTGAGGAGGTCCCTAACAGAGAAACCTGTTACTAGTGTACGGCAGCTCATGGATAGGATTGATAAGTATAAAAGGGTTGAGGAAGACCAACAGCAGGGAAAGGGCAAAGGTAAGGTTATCCCTCAGAAGAGGAGGGATTTCAGGTCGGACCATTATAACAACAATCGGCCACGAAGGGATTTTGGAGGGTAATCTGGATCCACAACTGCCCAGGTTGTTAACACTGTGTTGTGGGAATCAGTGCATCAAGTTCTAGAAAAGATCAAGAATGAGCTATACTACAGGTGGCCAAACAAAATGTGTGGGGACTACTTAAAGCACAATCAGAGCCTTCACTGTCAATATCACTGGGAGCGGGGGCATAAAACCGAAAACTGTAGAACCTTATGGAGTCATCTGTAGCAGCTGATCCGAGATGGCAGATTGAAACAGTTCTTTAACTGGTCTAGCGAGCAGGAGGGTCACGCGGGGTCTGGGATTCAAGGCAGCAACTCTTCAAGGCCCCCTCTAGGAACTATTCACGTTTCCTTGCTGCACTAGGCAGAATAAGATCTTGTCCATCCAGGGTAATGACAATAGCTAAATCATCTGCCGAGGATTCTGGACATGAGCCAAAGAGGGCTAAAGTGGGGGTCTAGCCTACGTTAAGCTTCTCGGACGATGACGAAGCTGGGACTATACAGCCACATGATGATGCTTTAGTGATACCTTTTAGGATTGGTGGGTATGACGTGAAGAAAGTATTGGTGGACTAGGGTAGTGGGGCAGAGATTATGTATCTAGATCTATACAAGGGGCTCAATTTGAAACTGGAAGATTTGACCAGCTATGATTCACCCCTGGTGGGTTTTGACGTCAAAGTTGTTATCCCGAGAAGACAAATCAGACTGCCGATTTAGGCTGGCTCAGAGGTGGTGGAGGTGAATTTTATAGTGGTGGACGTTTTTTCTCCATACACTCCCATTGTGACACGACCCTAGCTTCATGCCCTTGAGGCCATCTTGTCTACTTTTCATCTCAAAGTAAAGTACCCATCCGGGGGTCAAGTTGAAGAACTGGTTGAAAGTCAGTTTGTGGCCAGACAATGCTTGATGTAGGCCTCGTCAATGGGCCGGGCCAGCCCGGCCTGTTTTTACTTGGCCCATGGGTCTAACGGGCTGGGCTTAACGGGTTTTTGACTAGTCAATGGGCTGGGTCGGGCCGGGCTAGATGGAAAAACCCTAGCCCATGGCCCTACCCATGGGCAATGCCCATTTGGGCTTTAGCGGGCTGGGCTAGTGAGGTGGGTTTAACAGGCTACCTATGGGCATTTTTAACGGGTCTTCAATAGGGTTATAAAAATTTAACCAAAAAAATTATTATTATATATTATTACAAACTATCAAATTGAACAATTAAATCTACTAAAAAGATTCTATTAAAAAAAAATACTAAGACATACCTCTTAAAAAGGTACTAAAATAAGATTAACTAACTTGTATTGATAAGAAAAAATAAGTACATTGAAATTTTCATAAATATATTAGAGTGAAAATAGTTGCATCACTACAAAATGTGTACATCCCAATTAGGTTGGCACCCACACACTTGTCTATCATTTGCAATTCCCAATCTATTTGTGTTGAAACATCAAATAATTTTATCTAAGAAAAAAATTGAAAAACTTGTTACATAAATTTTATAACTATTTGCCAAGCATTATCTTGAAGTGGTGGATTGTTGGTCATGTGGTGGACTTCTTGGCATCCACTCGGGCCTTTCTAACTTCAATTGCTCAAATGCCTCTGCTAATTCTGCTTCTTGTTCTGCTTCTTGTCGTCTTGTGTTTGCTAAGTTCCAATCCTTTAAGCAAACAAGTGTCTCAACAGTCTCGGGACTAAGACCACATCTCTTGTCAGATACAACTCTACCACTTGCAGAAAAAGATGCTTCCGATGCTACTGTGGAAACAGGAACTGATAATATTTCACGAGCCATAATGGAAAGTATGGGATACTTACTTTGATTTGTTTTCCACCAGCCCAATAAATCAAATGATCCTTCTTCATCAATTTCAAGTAAAGGTTGATTTAAATAACGTTGAAATTCCGATAACCCGCTTGATGTTACTGAAGATGCTTGTTCTCTTCTTCTTTTAACCATGTGATAAGCATTTTGTTCTTCTTGGTCACCTAGAAAACTAGTAGAGGACAAAGAACTTCTTGTGTTTTGTGTTTGGGCACCAATTTCAGAATTTTTATGAGCATTTCCATAATAATCAAATAACTGTGTCATTGAATTTTGAAATGATTGTATGGTCTTTTGAATTTTTTGAACTTCATCATTATAAATTATTTCTAAAAAAACATTCAACTCTTCAATCTTAAATCTAGGATCAAGAATAATAGCCATTCCAAAAATCAAAGGAATATCTCCCCAATATTTGTCAAATTTTTGTCTCATTAAATCTAACGTTTCATCAAATATTCCAAAAGTTTGCCCATAAAATTTTGAAAATTTTGCACAAATGTTAGTCAATTGAATTATAACTCTACAAGATGTTGGATAATATACACCACAAAAATTTTTTGTTGAATCATCAAAAACCTTTAAAAAGTCTCTTACAAGTTCTGCTAACATCCAATCATGTTCTTCAATTTTTTCTAGAGGACAACGTGAATTTTGAAAAAGATGAGAATAATATAAATTTAAACATCTTTATATTTTATTGTTGAATCTAAAAGAAGATAAGTAGCATTCCACCTATGAGGCACATCAATATTTATATATATATTTTTTTTTGTTTCTTTTCAATTCCATACAACATTTTATGTACAATTCATATCTTGCTTGAGAACTATTAATATTACGAACAATATCTTTTATTTTTTCAACAGATGAGGATAAATTTGATAAACCATCTTGAACAATTATATTTAAAATATGTGCACAACAACGTATTCGAAATAATGTACCATGTAAAGGTAAGCTTAATTTTTCTTTTAAAAACATCTCTGCCGTATCATTATTTGTTGCATTATCAAGTGTTATTGAAAATATTTTATCAGTAATCCCCCAGTATTGAAGTTCCTCACTAATAAGATTTGCAATGTTATATCCCGTGTGTGGAGATTCCAACATTTTAAATGATATTATTCTTTTATTTAAATTCCAATTAGAATCAATATAATGAATAGTTAAAGAGAGAAAACCTAATTTATTTCTTGATGTCCACAGGTCAGAAGTTAAACAAAATATACCATTATATGCATGTAAAATACTTTTTAATTTTTCTTTATAAAATTTAAAACTCTGCATAATATCTATTTTTGTGGTGGATGCAGAAAACCATTTATATTGTGGAGTAAAACCACGTTGCACCATTCCTGTAAAATCATGTTTTTCAACAAATGTAAATGGGTGTTCAGCTCTAACAAGATATTCTACTACTTCATTGCGTGCATTTGCATCAGTGTAAATAAATGTAGCTAAATTTCCCTCCTTATCTTTTCCCAATTGTTGAAAATCTCTAATATCCATTTGATTTTTTCGCTTACAACTATATAACATATGACGTTTTAAATGGTTAGTCCCCACACTTGGGCCACCAGCCAGCTTATCACCACATTATAGCTTTAATTTCTTTTGTTCCATCTTGTTTTATCCTCTCTACCCTATCAAAAATTTTCCAAACTTCACTTTTTAATTTTTTATTAGTACTTGGATTTGAGTCGAGTGTAGTATTATTATTAGTTGGTACATTAGATGTAGGGGAAACTGGGGATGTGGGGGAACCAATTGACTCAAAATGTTGCCTTTTCTCATTTAGATCATCTAGTATGATGTGATCATTTCTATAAGTCATTTTAAAATTTTGAAAACTAACAAAAATAATGTATACAAATAATGAGACAGCAAGTATACAATAAAAGTTATGAAAAGATGTTACCCAATCAATCGAATTTTGAGACAAATAGCTTCCACAGTTCCACTCCAATTTGAAGAAGTTGATTTTCAAATGCAATTAGATGCTCAAGTCTCCAAGTTCCAAGCCTCCAACTTGAAGAATTTGATTATTTGATACTTGTAATTGTATAAATATAACTATTAAAAATTTAATACTATTATTCTATAGAGTATATAACTATAAGAGGGCAAAAATAATAAGAGATGAAAAATTGAGAATAGTCTAGGGAGAGTTTGAATTTGAGAGATTTTTTGTGAGTAAAATGAGAGAAATGTGATAGGTATTTATAGAATGGATACTTGAACAAAAAAAAAAAAAACAAAAACAAAAAAAAGAATTGACTTTTGTATTGTTCAAACGGTAAGCATTCTAATTCTTAAAGGAAAATTTGAAGAATCAAGAATCAAATATCAGTTCTTAAAGGAAATATAATAATCAATTCTTAAAGGAAATATAATCATAGTTTACCAAAAAAAAAAAAAAAGGAAATATAATAATATATGAAGAATCAAATATTAATTATTGAAGGAAAGAATTTCTTCCAAGTTCCAACCAACAGTAAGCTTTTTTTTTTTTAAAGTAATTTCTTCTATAATTGTAACTTGTAAGGAAAGAATTGGAATTTATCAAAGGAAAGAATGACTTTCTTTCCAGAGGCACAGAGGTAGGGCAACAGACATCTTAGTAACTTAGTTTTAAAAATCAAAGCTACTAGATTAATACCAAAATATATATATATATATATATATATATATATATTTATTATGCATATTGTATCATAGTCATTCCAAGTATTTAGTGGTTAGGTGTGTGGTCTTAAAGCTTTTATAATGTCTAAAGTTCAATTCCTCACCCAACCAACCCCCAAATTATTTTGTTCTAAATTTTGGGCAATGAGTTAGGCTAACGGGTCGGGCTAATGGGCTAGGCTAATGGGCCGGCCCACCGGGCACCTATGGGTAAAGAAACCAACCCATAGCATTGGGCTACTGGGCTGCCCACAGGCTTCAATATTACCGGGCCGAGCTGCTCATTAGCCTGATGGGCTAGCAGGCTATTGGGCCAGCCCATGGGTCATGGGCTATTTGATTACCCTTAGCTTGATGGCTGCTATCATGCACCGACCTGAGTTAGATTCTTCGGCTCCAACAGATAAAGATCTATAGCAGCTAAAGACCAAGGCCACACCTCTTAGTGGTGAGGCCGAAGAGGCGAAGTGTGAGGAATTGGAGAAAGTTGTTGTAGATGATGATCCAAAGAAATTTTTTCAAATTGGAACTCAGCTGCCTCTTCAGGATAGGGAAGAGTTGGTGAAATTTCTCAGGGAAAACATTGATGTATTTGCCTGGAATACTTACGAAACCCCTGGGGTAGATCCGAGCTTCATCTGTCATCACCTAAACGTCAATCCGTCTGTCACCCATAAAAAGCAGCTTCCTCGGCACTCTTCAAAGGATCATTCTGATGCCGTCAAAGAGGTGGTGATGAAGCTTAAACGGGCTGGGGCTATTAAAGAGGTTTTTTATCCCGAATGGCTGGCTAACACTGTGGTTATGAAGAAGAAGAATGAAAAGTGGTGGGTATGTGTAGACTTCACGGATTTAAATAAAGCCTGCCCAAAGGACCCTTTCCCCATGTCTCGGATCGATCAATTAGTTGATGCAATTGAAGGACATCCTCAGATGAGTTTTTTGGACGCTTTCTAAGGCTATCACCAAATACCTTTGGTTTTAAAAGATCAAGAGAACACAGCTTTTGTCACTCCTACTGAGAATTACCATTACGAAGTAATGTCATTTGGGTTGAAAAATTTAAGGTCTACTTACTAGAGAATGATGATGAGGATGTTTGAGCCACAGTTAGAAAAAAATATCAAAATTTACATTGATGATATAGTGGTCAAGAGCAAGAAGGAAGCCGAGCGTGTAAACGACCTTGGAAACTTCTTTGAAATCTTGAGAAGGCACAAGTTGCGACTTAACGCTTCCAAGTGTTCTTTTGGAGTTGAATCAAGAAATTTTTAGGGCTACATGGTCACGTATTGTGGGATTGAAGTCAACCCAGACCAAATTAAAGCAATCAATAATTTGCGGCCACCTCGGAATCCCAAGGAAGTCCAAAGGTTGACAGGGATGACCGCTGCTTTGAACCGATTCATATCCAGGTCAGCGGATATATGTAGGTCTTTCTTTTAGTTGTTGAATAAATGGAAGGGATTTGAGTGGACCGAGGAGTGTGCCTTGGCTTTCCACCAGTTGAAGGAATATCTTTCTTGGCTACTTATCATGTCCAGACCTAAGGCTGATGAGGTTTTATTCGCCTATGTTGTAGTGGCCGCTCACGCAGTAAGCTTGGTGTTGATAAGGGTTGACAGTGGCGTGCAGAAGCCAATTTATTACATGAGCAAGTCCCTACATGAAGCCAAGGTCTGATATTTACCACTTGAGAAGGCCATTCTAGCAGTGATGCATGCCACTCGTAAGCTTTTCCATTATTTCCAATCGCACACATTGTTGTCTTGATCCAACTGCCACTCAGGGCTCTACTACGAAGCGCTGACTATACTGGAAAGATTGCCAAATAAGGGACGATGCTGGGAGCCTTTGACATCAAGTAAATGCCTCGCACTTCTGTTAAGGGTCAAGTATTGGCTGACCTGGTGGCCGAGTTTGCTGAAACCCCAGTACAAGAAGAGGTGAAGAAGCAAAACATGGATGGAAATTCAATTAGTATAATCCTTGTACAAGAAGCTTTGCCTTGGAGGGTTTATGTTGATGGTGCTTCAAACCTCAAAGGATCTAGAGTGGGGTTAGTTCTAATTTCTCCAGAGAAGATCATAATTGAAAAATCCTTGAGACTAGGTTATTTGGCCATAAATAATGAAGCTAAGTATGAAGCTTTGCTAGTTGGAATGACCATGGTCCAGAAGATGGGTGGAAAGACAATGGAAATATTCTCGGATTCAAGACTGGTGGTAGGTCAAGTCCAAGGAGAGTTAGAAGCCAGAGATCCCATAATGCAGGAATATTTGAACCAGGTCAGACATTTACAGTCTCGGTTTGAATCCTTTAATTTATTGCAAATCCCTAGAAGTGGAAATACACATGCAGACTCACTCGTAACATTAGCGACCTCCTCGACACAGAGTTTACCCAGAATAATTCTTGTAGAGGATCTTGTTAAGCCTTTTAGGTTGAAAAAAGAGGTAGTCTCTATTCACCAGACAAGGGTAGGTCCTAACTAGATGGATCCTATCTTATTATTCCTTAAAAATGATGTCTTGCCTGAGAATAAGTCCGAGGCGAACAAGATATGGAGGAAGGCCCCTCGGTTTTGGCTGTCCGATGATCAAAAATTGTATAAGAGGTCTTTTTCCGAGCCATATTTGCTGTGCATACACCCTGAAGCAGTTGAAATACTCTTGGAAGAATTACATAAAAGAATTTGTGGAAGCCACACCGGAAGAAGGTCTTTATCCCACAGAGCTCTCACTTAAGGGTACTGGTGGCCCAACATGCAAAGAGAAGCCCAAGAATATGCAAAGAAGTGTGATCAATGCCAGAGATTTGCACCAAAAATCCATCAACCGGGAGGAGTCCTAAATCCTCTCTTCAGTCCTTGGCCTTTTGCTCAGTGGGGCTTGGACATTGTAGAACCTTTCCCCAAGGCAGTAGGAAACAAGAAGTATTTGTTAGTCAACACGGATTATTTCACTAAATGGGTTGAAGCAGAACCACTGGCCAACATAGGGATATGGATGTAAAGAAATTTATTTGGAAAAACATTGTCACTCGGTTCGGAGTCCTTCACACCCTCATCTCGGATAATGGACTTTAATTCGACAGCAAATCTTTCAGGAGGTACTGCTGCGAGCTAGAGATAACTAATAGGTATTCCACTCCATCCTATCCACGGGGGAACAGGCAGGCCAAGGCTGTGAATAAGGTCATAGTGAGTGGGCTCAAGAAGAGATTGGATGATTCCAAGGGAAGATGGATAGAGAAACTACCACACGTTCTCTGGACATACCAGACCACACCTCGGAGGTCCACTGGAGAAACTCCTTTTTCAATGACTTATGGGGCCGAGACTGTTATTCCATTAGAAACTGGATTTCCTACATTAAGAACGAGCTCTTTCACTCCGAGCAGCAATGATGACTTACTGGGGAAAGGTTTGGACTTAATTGAAGAACGAAGAAAAAATGCTATGGTCCAATTGGCCTACTATCAGCATAAACTTAAGCAAGGGTAGGATGCCAACGTGAAATAAAGGCCACTAGCACTTGGAGATTTGGTGTTGAGAAAGGTCGTTAGTTCTGCAAAGAACCCAACTTGGGAAAAATTAGGACCCAACTGGGAATGACCATATCGTATTACATCTGTGGCAGGAATATGTGCATACTATTTGGAAGATCTAGAAGAAAGAGCTGTGCCACATTCCTAGAATGTAAATAACCTGAAAAAGTATTATTATTAATGAGAACGTACTTTATCACATATGACTTTGTTGTATCATGTATCATGTATGATCTATGTAAGTATTAAATAGACCCTTAGTCATGCCTGGATACTCGGACCACATACTTTGGAGAAATTAATACTACATGATATCTATCTAAATGTTAAACAGACCCCTGGTTATGCCTAGTTTCTCAGACCACATACCTTGAGAAAATTGACATCTTTCTATTGTTGTTCTAAGTGTTAAGCAAGAACTTTAGTCATGCCTGGTCCTCGGACCACATACTTTGGGAAAATTAATACCCTATGAAATTTTTCTAAGTGTTAAGCAAGAACCTTAGTCATATCTGGTTCTTGGACCACATACTTTGGGAAAATTAACACCCTATGAAATTCTTTTAAGCGTTAAACAAGAACCTTAGTCATGCCTGGCCCTCAGACCACATACGTTGGGAAAATTAATACCCTATGAAATTCTTCTAAGCGTCAAGTAAGAACCATGGTCATGCCTGGCTCCTCGGACCATATACTTTGGAAAAATTGATATCTTCGTATCATTATTCTAAGTATTAAACAACACTTTAATAATATCTGACTCTACAGACTATATATATTACCCAATTCGATCCTTTTTGGTATTTTCTCTAAAAATAAGGTAACTTAATACTTCTATCACAATAAACAAGTTTAATGTGACCTTAGCTCATACAGTTTTTGAGGTCTTAATTATGCTGTGCTCAGATGATGCACTTAATTTATTTAACTTGACTTTCCATTACTCATATGGATTGACAGTAACAGTTTTATTCCGTTGCTATTCTCATTAGGTGATAAGTAAAGATAAATGTTATATTAAAACCATAGAAGAAAGAAATTCATGTGTACTTTTCATTAATTTATGCCCCTGAATAAGACAATTTGAGTACAAGGAGGAAAACTCAAATTACAATGTAAAAACAAAAAGAAAATAGAAAAGAGGATTAGAACTAAACAAAAGCCTACTTTTTCTTTATTACAATTTTTTCATGTGGAGGAGCTTTAGAGTGTTAGGCTGCAGCCTCAATGGATCCCTGGTCTAAGCCTTTTGAGTCACCCTTAGTAGGAATAGGTAGGCTTGTAGGTACTATCTCCGTCCTAGGTGCCTCTTTGTCCTTGGTGGGATCCTGGGGAGCAGCTGGGGGCAAGGTAATGTCAGGGACTACCTCTTTAGTCGTCTCAGATTCCTTCTCATTTGCCCCAGGCTACTCGGCCTTGTTCTGAGGATTGCTGGAGGAGAAAGGAATCATGTCAGAGTTGTTTTTAGTTGGTTCAGCCACCTCGGGTGGGATATCTGCTGAGGTACTGCTGGAGGGAGTTGCACAAATGGCCGGAGGGTAGTAGATATTTTTTGTCTTCCTAAGCACAGATGAAGCCTCAACCCCGGCCTGGTTGAGGGCCTCGATCCATACTTGAGAACAGTAATTTCTACATACCCCCAAGACTTCAGCCCTAAGGGCTTCCTCTGTCTTAGCCACTCCAACGTCGTATCCTTGTTGCTCCGCCTCGGCCCGGGCTTTCTTAGCTTCTTCCTTCGCCTTCTCGGACAGGTCCTTAGTCTTTTGAATCTCCTCCAATTTCTTCTTTAATGCAATGATTAGCTCCTTGGAAGAGGCCAGTTGGTCCTTGGCGTTGCACAGTAGCACCCTCTGACCCTCGGCCTGCCTCTCTACGTTGTCTAAGACTGCAGCATCACTCTTTCTCTCTCTCTCCTCCTCGGCCAACTTGGTCCTTAATTCCTATATGCTCTTTTCGGCCACACGGAATACGTCCACGACCGCTATTCTCCTCGCTTCCTCATCCTTGGCTCTTCAATGGGAAAAATTCACTAGCTCTTCGGCCCTGAATGCAGCTTGAACAGCCTGCAAGAAAAAAGTCCATTTAAAAATAAATAAATAAAAACAACTAAAAGAGTAATGAAGAAAGATAGAAGAAAAAGTAAAACATACCATGGCTAGGTCCCTTTTCAAACCAAGGAACATCTCATGCTGCCTCATTAATCTGAGGTCAGCCATATCCTTAGGCAGAAGCAAAGATTGCTCCACTGCATTTGTCACGTACCCAGCTGTGCCCTACTAGAAGTCTCGTATGGAAGCATCCTCGGGTAAAGGAATCCCATCCAATTCCAAGCGTGGGGCCCAGACTAGGACTGAGGGTCTGTGGTCGCCCCTTCGATCCACTTCGGTGGCCGACCTCATCTGTTGGACTCTTGACTGTTTACCCCCCCCCCCCCTCTGAGGCTTAACTTCCTGAGGGGGGTGTTGTCTTCCTACCTCCATTACTTCATTGCTCTTGTCCTCCCTTTTCCGCTTGTGATCCGGGGGGTCAACGCGGGAAGGTTGGTTGATAGGAAAAGTAGGAGGCTTAGTTTGCATTGCTTTCCGGGGTGCATCTTTCCCAGGTTGGGACTTCAGCATTTCTTGTAAAGTAGACCTCGACTTGCGCTAAATTCCCATTTCGTCTATTATCGGAGGGATCTTATACTAAGCCTTAAAGTTCGCTATTCCCTCATCAGAGTCTACCAAACTCTTAAATCTATCATTCCTAAAGAGTGTTGAAGAAAACTAAAAAGATTGAAAGGAGAAAGTAAAGCCAAGGTGAGGAAAAACGCAAAGAGTAAAAAATAGTATGGAAAAAGAAAGGTTAAGAATTTGTGAAAACTTACAGGAGTAAAAAAGGTGTCCTCGAACAAGCTTTTTGGTATTTATGAAGACAGGAGTAAGAAAGAGGCGCAGGTAGATTCAGTGAGAAAGGGAACTAGAGTTAAGTAAGTGTTAAAGTGAGAAAGGGAATTAATTTAAGTGGTATTTATATCGAAAGGATAGCTAAAAGCCAGAAAATTCCCATCCTTGCCACTGTGGAATTCCTAGCCGTTCGATTTGCATCACATTGTGGAACGTGGGAGACATGAAGCTATAAGAATTTAATGAAAACACGTCTCGAGAGCCATAGCATCAGGAGCGTATCTTGGGTAGTTATAAGGGCATCTCTATAAGCAAAGATGAACAAAATTGAACACATAGCGAGTACGATGACATCGAAATCCTCCTTTCTTCCCGAGGATTCAAAAAGAAGTATCCTAAGGGGCTATTGTAAGAGCATTGGGCCAGGAATTCCTTATTCATATACATGTTAGGCCTAGAGCCCAAGCCAAGAATTAATATTTTTCTGAAGGCTAGATAAACTCTGTCAAGGAAGTATATGTTGGTATATGAAGAAGTTAGTATTGAACGTAGCGACTTAGGAGGTATTGCCGAGGATGAGTATCACCTCAAAAAAACAAAGCCAAGGTCCATTTGGGTGATCGGCCATACAGGAGAGCATTCTAGGGAGTTCCGATGGAACAAATAAGTATGGAAAAAGTGTATAACAAAGGAGGATCTTAAAATATCAAAAGAGAAAGCTGTTATCACCACATTAAATGTTCTGCAGCTAATCCTCTGGCCTCATTAATGAGGAAGTGATATCTGAACAGCATTTTTCAGCCTTACAGCTATCATGTAAAGACTTCTGAAAGGGGTTGATGGGACAAGTATTAACACCAACCACCTAATCTACACGTGGTAGGCAAAGAGGAGAAGAAAGAAGAGTATAAAATGAGAAAAAGACCTTAAGAAAGGGGATCGAGAAATCAAGAAAGAAACATTGTAGCCATTAAGAACCAAACATGTAATCAAGTTAGAACAATATATACCAAAACTAATCTCCTTGAATGTTAGCCGAGGACTACTTTTTGAAGTTAAACTTGTCTATTTTGTTTTTCTTATCATCTAAACTCATTCTATTGATTGTCTAATTCATCCTAGCCTAGTTTTCTCTACCTACTCTCTACAAATTCATTGTTTTTGGACCTTTTGGGCTGTTCCATCCATTGTTTGGGCTTAGGAATCAAATATGTGTCCTTACATATATATATATATATATATGCTGTTTCACAAAATCATTTGAACGTAATAAAGAAATCAAACTTTGTTAAAGAAAATAAAACTGTTGTTAGGTCTAGCCACCTGCCTCTAGAGAAAGTTCTTGTAGCCTATCAAAAGACTGAAGTGAAGGCTTCTCCTTTCAAAATTGCTGATGCTGGTACTCCTGTTTACAATATTATTGAACAAAACAATTTTACTAATGAGTCTTTGCATACTATTGGTCAACAGCTTGACCATATTGAAGAAAAAATTGTTGAACAATCTGTTTTTGCAAAACCTGAGAAACTTTTGATTGATTTACCCAGTCAAAGAGAAAAAATTGGTTTCAAAGCCTCTCAAGCAAAAACCCTTGACATTGTTGAGAAAATGCTTTCTGATTTGAAAGTCAAAACTGAAAGCACTTCTGCTAATACTGCTTGTGTTATTTCAAGAAATGAGAAAGAAACTGTTTTTGAAAAAAATACAGATTTTGAATCATTGTCTTCTATTTCTATTAAAAATGCTTTTGATGATGGTCTATCAGAAATTAAAAGATTATATATATATATATATATATATATATATGCTACTTTCCTTGTTTATTTTTGTCTTTTACTTTTTTTTTTCAAGAACAGAGTTGCGCACTCTGAGTATATCAATCACACATGCTCTTCAATGCTCCTGACGTAAGGCATATTTAAGCATGCACATTTCGTACAGTGCACCTACAATTTTAAGTAAAAAAAAACTACTTCTTACCGTTTTACTTTTTTTTTTTTTTTTAATCTTCTATTCTATTTTAAGATGTTCTAAAATATTGTTATATTTTTAAAAATAAAAGTTATTAATTTACTAATATTCTTATTATATTTTTATTAATTTACTAATTCAATTTTTTGATAAATTTTTTAAGGGTAGTTTTGAAAACTTATAGATTTTTAAAAGATAGACAAGACAATAAATGATGTTCTCTAAAAAAATTTGACTTTTCAAATAGAACAAAAAAATTGGGACGGAAGGAGTAATAAAACCCAATATTAAAAGGGTCGGTTAAGGATATATATTAACAATCTATTTTAGAAAAAATTTTATTGGAAATTGAAAAAGTTGTCAATTTCCTAAAATTGTCAAACTTTTTGACAGTTTTTTCAATTTCCGATAAAAATTTTCCTAAAATGGTTTACTAACATATGCCCTAAGGGTTAGCAAAACTCATATTAAAATCTTTCCTTATTCTTTTTTGGTTTTTGACTTAAGTTTTTTTTTTTAATAATTCAATACTTATAATAGAGACAGAGGATTTAAATCCTAAATGTTTTCATTGGAAATACCAAAAAGTATCAACTAATTGAACTACAATACTCTTTGGCATTTTTAAACTAAGGTTAATGAACTTGATTCACAGTGTATTTAGGATTTTGTAAAATAAATGAATGATATAGAAAAACGAATTTAAAATAAAAATAAAACAAGAAAAAAAAAATAAGACTATATATTAATGGAGTAGCTTATGAACAATTTAGATTCAACTCAAGGAAAAATTTGTTTATCTTTAACAAATAAGCCGGGTTCAAGTCTAGGTTTTTATAATATACACGTCAAGCTCAAACATACAAATGTATTCATAAACAAATTCGTGAGTATAAGACTCGATGTAACCATTTCTAATATTATATCTTTATATGTATACATGTATAAAAATATACTTGTATAGAGTTTAGTTAGATAGTGGAAATTTGTGAATAAGTATATATATATATATATATTATAAGATGCTAAACTATTATTTGTAATTTATTAATAATATAAATAATACATTTCGTAGTAAAATTCATATATAACTCTGAAGAATACCTAAATATTATAAGTTCAAGAACGAAAATTATTTTTCCTAATTAACTGGAACAATATAATTTCAACTATTGTTTAATTATTATTTATTATTATGAATTTATTATTTTGTAAAAAAAAAATCATGATGATTACTTTATACAGGGAAAGAATATGTTAATCATTTTTCTCATAAAAAAAGTTTAAATTTATTCAAGGAGACTTCAAACTCAACCTGTATTCGAAATAAAATTTAAAAAAAAAAAAAAAATTTAATTTTTAATATTCAATTTGGCTCGATTCCATTCAGACCCTAAAAATAATGGATCATGATTCTCAAAATTGAAAAAATGGACAAAAGTTAAAAAAGAAATGAACCTATTTATCCAAAAAGGAAGAAAAAGGGAAGTTCATTACGTTGTTTCGTTCCATTCATTTTCTTCTTCCATCAACTACACTCTTCTTCTAAAAAGTTGTAAGTTACTGTGCCAGTAAAATAGTTTTTGATCGAAGTCAAGTCCGTGGCACGGAAAACATCCGTACCTTGATGACTTGAATAGAATGATAAAAATTTTATATAGTTTGATGACCTTTACCTCTATCTTTTTGTGCTATCTAATTGGTCAATATCCTGCTATGGACCTATCAAAAAAAAAAAATATCCTGCTGTGTCATTATAGTTGCTGCACCGTCATTCCACTAGCTCGGTAGTCGGTACCTACAGTCTCGGAGTCCAATCACCACCTCTCCCATTCGTGCACCAAAAAATCCAGTTGCTTCCCAAAGCACTACGCTCCTCAAAGCATGTTTAGGCATGTTATTCCATTGTTCTCCAAAATAAAATTAAAAAAAAGATTGGCATGCCATCGCACTACGCTCATCGCACTTTTATTATTATAATAATAACAATTATTATTATTATTAAGAAAAAAAAACGTTTTTAAAATAGATAGAATTTAGAGATAACAATGGAGTTGGACAACGTCAAATTATGAGTATTTCGGGGATGATGCCAAGGTATGTATTAAAATAAAGTATATAAATTATTTAAATTTATATATATACATAATCGAGGTGGTGTAAGGAAAGTAAAACTTATCCCCAACCAGTCATGAAGGAGTTCAAGGATTTTTTTTTTTTTTTTTTTTTTTTTGAGAAACAAACACACACGTAGGAAGAAGGAAAGAAGTTCTAACACAAAGATACTCACACAATTCCACTAAAAAATCATGGTAAATAAAGGAGTTCATATTATTATTATTATTATTATTATTATTATTATTATTGAATTTTTAAAATCATACATGTTCACTGCTAAATGAATGAGCATTAAATTTTTTCCATAATATTTTCAATTATTAAATAAATGTTAAAATAACGTTAATCAAAGTTTGTTTAAATGTTGCCGATGTGATAAAATTCAAATTATTCTTGTAATATTTAACAATTGAAATTTTCATAATTTTATTTTGGAGTTAACCTAAAAACTTTAAAGTGTCTCAATTTTGAAGGTTGTGGGTTGTAGAGGTTATTTTGGTTTCATTATAATTGCAAGCTACCTCTAGCCTCATATTTTACGCATTAGTCACGAATAATCTGTTCAAAACCATTATGTTTGGGTTAAGAGTTTTGCAACTCAATCGGTTGTTATATTCTAGTGTTTTCAATAGAGATATCTATGGTTTATATACACCCGACACTCTCAACTATCAAATTATCAAAAAAATAAGTAATAATAAAAAAATTAAAAAAAAAAAAACCCACTATGTTTGGTAACTTTTTAGTAACAAAAGCCATGTCTAACCTTTAATAACAATAATAAAATTTAAAAAAAGTGATAAGAAAAAATATTGTTTGATGTGTCTTACAACAATTAGACGTGGGATTCGAATCTAGATTCTCTCTATAGAAAGACCAAACCATGTTAACACGTTATAAGACGTATGGCATTATATTGTATGTGTAAACAACTATATATATATATATATATATATATAATGCTCAGTATTTATAGGATACTAATCTTATGCTATAATAACCCTAGACTACCTCAGATTAATCCTACTATACAAGTAATATAGTTAGGATTACAAATGGTACAGTACGTACTTAAGCCTTAGACATTCATATATTCTTAAGAGTACTCACATATCTGATTTTGCATCTTTAGGGAAATTATCTCTTTAAAAGGCCACTTTTTCTACTTTAATTAACTACTTACTCCCACTCGCTATCCCTTCGTAACTCCATATAAATATTCTTTCTTTATAAATATTTATTAGTTTTACCTTCTCTTTAAATCAAGTAAAATTAGCATCAACATTTAAATATATATTAATTTTCATCATTTAAATCAAGTAAAATTAGTATCAACAAACAGCTTCCTCCATTTATTTTTCCTTGAAAAGAATAAAAAAGGATGTTAAAACTTGTTACGCACATCAATCCAAAACCATTATACCAAGGCCATAAAGTGTAGATTATAACAGACAAATTTCTCGTATCCATCTACCCACTTAATAAAAACCATTGCAATAAAAATTTTAAAACACAATTCTTGAAAGTTGAAACCAGAAAACTGAATAATTGGAGAGAGAGAGAGAGAGTACGAGGAAGGCATTAACAAAGGAGACCTTGTTGGAGCTGCAAACAAAAACGTTGGTCTAGAAAAATACATTCTTAGAGCATCCACATCAGTGGATGTAAAAAATTTGTAAATTTGTACATCTAAAACCTACTTTTTTTATTTTATACTCTCATTTTTACAAAACACCTACATCAATTTGTCTATTATACACATTTATTCAAATAAAATATTTATCTTCATATCAATCCACACCCACCCAGCCACCACCATCAACCCACTTAACCACCATCATTAACCCACCATTATCAACCACCATCACCCCAAAACCCACTAATCAAATAGAAAATCCAAAACTGATCAAACAAAAATTAAAAACATCCATTGCAGTTCATGCACGGTGTGAAACTGGACATCGCCGCAGCTGTCGCAGCCAAAGTTGAACTGGTGAGCAGTTTCGCTAGCTCGCCAGTTTTGAACAAGTGCTTGATCGTCTCGGCTCCTCCGATATGCTTCCCTCTGATGAAAACCTGAGGCAAAGTCATCAGGTTCTTGCTCGTCAACCTAAACCCGAAACCCCCGAAATATCATCCTCACCAAGTAGCAATCCTCGTAGGTCCGCCGAATCCCGCACAAGCTAGTGAAATACACAACGATTTTGTCCTCGGTGCTGGCCGAGATGCTATCGCTCAGGCTGAGATGTCATCTCTTCTCCTTTCTATACAGACCGTGTTGGTGAGGCTGGACTAAGGGACCGGAGATAAAAGAGAGAGGGAGAGGTGAGAGTAGAAGCTGAAAATGAGATAGTGAGGTAAGGAGAGAGAAAAAAATGTAAAATATTAAATGCACATGCTACAATAACCGTGCATATATGCACAGTTACTATAGCAATTGTGTATTTATGCACAATTTTACACCCACTGATGTAGGTATTTTTTTGCTCAAAATGTGTAAAATCAGTTACTTTTTCCATTTTGCACAACTTTGCACATACTGATGGGGATGCTCTTATCTTATTTGACCATACTATCATTGCAGAGTCGCGTACCCATATCACCGCCGATGAGAGAGAGAGAGAGAGAGAGAGAGAGAGAGAGAGAGAAAGCTGCACTTCTTTGTAACAATTAATATTGAGCAATATAACTTTTTGCAAATTTTTTAACAGTGAAATTAACAAAATTGGGTGCGGATTTTTTTTTTTTTTTTTTTTTTTTTTGGTGATTTCTAGCTTTAGGTGCATAACATCCTGTATTTAGATCACAAAAAAAAAAAAAAAAAAAAAAAACCTATTGTAAATCCTGCTTCATGTAACAAGTGATCATTACACAAAACATGATATTAAAATCGTCCCATATGAACTTCTCAATGATGGTTTTTAAGGATCATTAGTTTGATCATACACAACAATCAAAATTGATATATGATGCTATTAATAAATCAACTATATACATTTTAAAATAAAAATTATTATCACATTAGATTTACACACTTCCTAATCAATTCGAGTCTAAAAACAAAATCATCATGAATATAATTAGATTGTATGAAGAGATTGTTAGACAATGATATAAAGAATAAAGTTTGATTAGAGAATTATTAACGTATAAAGAGGAATGGAAATAAAATTCAACCAACATATAGACGAGAATAATGACTTATTGCACCATTTCATTTCCTTGTCCCTAATGTAATTGATTTTTTTCCTAACAACTTGCAAAGATGGGGGGCCAAATTGGACTGCGAGAAAAGGGGCACTTTGTACGATTTAAGATTCAACCAGGCAATTGAGATAATATCATATATGACTGAAATTCCATCAGTTGATGTGACCAAGTAGCATGTAATATGTGTTAACATTTTTCAAATTGATGAAATACACTTAAGATGCTGGTTAAAGTGGAGTAATAATAATAATAATAATAATAATAATAATTATTATTATTATTATTATTATTATTATTTGATAGTTGAGGACTTGAGAGTTTGAATATCCCTGCTAAACCCTAATCTTAATTAATCTTGCCGTTGAGTAGTTTTACTAATTTCCCGTATTAGGAGAAATCTGTGGTTATAATAATGCTAATGTCAAAATATGAGATAATAATCAGTAAAAAGTTAAACATTTATTCAAAATAATAATAATTATAAAGAGTTTTTTTTTATGAGAAATAATTATAAAGAGTTAAACATGGATGAAACCAATTATCTTAATAGAAGAACGAAGGGGCTAAGTTCTACACTGCTAAGAAATGAGTAAGAATGCACGTTTATTGTTAGAGCACATAAGATTGCAAGGTCTCTACAGGTATATAGACTCAGGTCCATTGTCATTTACTTGTAAATCACCTATATATGTTACTTGTACTCTACGATCAAAAACTATATTAATAATAATTAATAAAAGTTAAAATCTTTTTTGTCTGTTGTCATTGATGTTCATGAATTTATAGTATATATAATAAGATGTATTATTCCCTTCATTCAGGTCTCTTATGCAAAAAAGCAAAGAATAAGTTAAATTTGTAGAATACATAATACTACCTATCGATTCTTTAAGAAAAGGATAATAATTTAAGTTAAAATAAGTTTTACTATTACTTTAGAGTCTGGTTAAAAACTTTAAACCTCGTAAAACAAATTGTAGAATTATTAATTGAACGCGTTAGTGCGATAATGGCATGGGCGGCTCCACTTGAAGCCTAGGGGTTCAAATGAACCCCTTGAACTGACAAAAAAAAAAAAAATATATATATATATATATGTACTTTAAAAAAAATAATAATTTAAGTTAAAATAAGTTTTACTATTACTTTAGAGTCTGGTTAAAAACTTTAAACCTCGTAAAACAAATTGTAGAATTATTAATTGAACGCGTTGATAATGGCATGGGCGGCTCCACTTGAAGCCTAGGGGTTCAAATGAACCCCTTGAACTGACAAAAAAAAAAATATATGTACTATATATAATTTAAAAAAATATTTGTTTTAACCCCCTAAAATATAATTTTGAACACTAATTCTATTTTTTTTTTTTAAGTCCAGTTGAAACAAACTTGAATATGACCCTCTTAATAATATCCTAGTCTTTCTAAACACACACACACACACACACACACACACAAAACCCAATAACAAACCAATTTGATCTAAAATCTAGAAAAAATCAACAACAAAAGTAGAAATTTTTTAAACTTAAAGCTTAGAAAAAACTCTTTTAGATCTTAAAAAAATTTGAAATAAATCAATCAAATAAGAGATTAGTGGATAAATGATTGCTTGGTTATGTATATTGAAAGAGATGTAAATCACAACATTTATAAAGAAGATATCATGCAACAATTTTAAAATATAAAACCTTGTAATAACAGTTGTAAAACTTCATTTATTTGGGTTTGTGTGTGTGTGTGTGTTTTGGTGAAGTCAATATATTCAAGACTTCAAGTTCTATTTTGTTTTAAATTTTATATAATTTATGTTACTTATTAACCCTGTAAAAAATAATCCTACAGCCGCCAGTTAGGCAAGAAACTGCCCTAAACATGCGCAATTGTTTTCAGCAGCCAGTATTTGATTAAAGGAACAAAAGTGTATATCTAACAAGAATAAAGTTTTTTACCAAAAAAAAAAAAAAACAAGAATAAAGTTCAGTATAACAATTATTAACTGCAAGAAAGAATGATAGGGTAATAATAAAATTCAACTATAAGATTAATGGCATTATCATTAGGAGTGCTAAACATCTCATTACTTGCTTTCTGTCTCCTATCTTCTTGAGTAAGTGCTAAATGAGTTCTCCATTTACTTTGTAAACCAACATCTCTAGCATAATTCTGTTCGTGTAACTGGACACTAATAACATACCATCACATCATCAAATAAATATATATATATATATATATATATAATATCACTAATTAAAGTGAAAGAGGAAAATATTTGAGATTAAAACATATAAAAAAAATAGTATATGCATTCTTTTGATTTTGAAATGTTGAGTCAAATGAGTTGTTAAATAAGATTAAATTTTTTTTTTTTTAGAGATAGTTATAATATGCCCCACAACTCGAATATCTTTTTCCTCCTAAACCCTCAAACACTTTGTGTAATTGAAAGTGTCAATTCAACTACAAAGTTACCTTCTATGATATGAGATATTATTAAAATACCCTCTTATTGCAAAATTGACTTTTCAAATTCTTGTGGTATTTAAA
Organism: Lithocarpus polystachyus; assembly: GCA_033629205.1. Classification (NCBI taxonomy): domain Eukaryota; kingdom Viridiplantae; phylum Streptophyta; class Magnoliopsida; order Fagales; family Fagaceae; genus Lithocarpus; species Lithocarpus polystachyus. Next base: position 23,782,628 of record CM066173.1, on the reverse strand, counting down.
ATAATTCAATTAACCCTTCTGTTATCCTCATTTCTATTGGAGAGAAAATAATCACGTGGGCATCACGTTATAACTTACTTTCACCTAACATACGCGGTGCGGTGCGGTTTTGGGCAATTTTTAGCACCACATTTTGCGGTGCAGTTTAACTAAAACTATAACTGCACTGCACTTTATTTTTGCGGTCACATGTGCAGTGCAGTGCGGTGTGGTGCGGTTTAGAGTTTAGCCAAAACCATAACCGCACCGCACCTCATTTTTACGGTCACATATGCGATATTATGTATGAGATGCGGTTTGAAGTCGGTATATTTTTCAAATTTTGGGCTTTTCCTATTCAGTCCAAAACTAATTTTTCCCTTTTTCTTGGGCCAAGTTTTAAATTATTAAATTAGTTTTTCTTTATTTTGGGTTGGTTTTTCTAGTTAACACTTGCTAGGGTTATTAAACCTTTTTTTTTTTTCTTTTTGAAAACTAGGGTTATTAAACTATTAATAATATATTTAATATTAAAAATAAATTAATATATTAATATATAGAGAGGGTGCGGTGTGGTGCGGTTTATGCGGTTTTCTTATTATAAAACCGCAAACTGCACTGCATCATGCTGTGTGGTGCAGTGCGGTACAATATTACTTGCGGTACGATTCAGTTATGCCATTTTACAGGCGGTTTTGATGTGGTTTTTGCGATTTGTGCTGTTTATGCGGTTTGGTAAACACCCTTACTAACATATATATCCACTTGGTCATTTTTTGTCCAAGTAAATTTAGCAAAATGGTCAATTGCATTATCTTAAATACCACAATGGTTTTAAATTTTTTTTGAATAAACAGTAACACTTATTAAAACACACACAAAAATAGTAATAATAGTTTTTTAAACTGGGTTTATAATTCATTACATAATCAGAGTATAATTACAAAAGAGTCTAACCTTTGTAGTTGTAGATTGGGGGTGTATTTAATAATAAGTCATACCATGATAGAATAGATTTATGTTTTTCTCTGTGTGTTTAGTATAAAGGACGGAAAAATGGAATGATGAAATTTTAAATACCATTATACCCTTATTATAAAACTTGAAGGATTGAAAAGTGAGTGGGTAATTTTGCAATTTTCTTCTAAATGTCATTTTCCTTCCTATTTTCTTCCCAATTTTGATGAAAAAAAAATGGTAAGCTCAAGTGGAAAACTCTAACCACCCATTTTTCTTTCCTATCCCTTTTCTCTAGAATTAAACATTGAAAAATCACACATTCCTCTAATTTTTTCTTCCTCTATTTTCTATCATCTTCCTTTTCTCCCCCACAGTATAAGATTAATACGAGGGGCACTTGATTAATGGATTTTACTTCACAAATTTCTTTTCCCTAAACTGAATCTTTCCTTTTTCATGCACATTATTTTCTCGGGATTCTCTTTAAGAACTGGTTTCTAGTTGTTTCTCTCGATACCAAACAACAGGAAGAGGTAAGATATTTGATCACAAAAACATCTATAATCTAGAAGGAAATGACTTTGTGTTTAGCAAATGGAGCCTTAACCATGGCAGCACCAAATGAGGTTAGCCTGTGATCTCTTTCGTTTGTGAGGTAAGACACTAACAAAGTGATAACGAAGTTTAAAAAATGCAAAAAGATAGGACAAATGACAAGTGGAGAGTCCACTGAAAAGTCATGAAATTTCTGCTTCCGCTACTATAGAAAATGGAATGCTCGGCCCCGAGGCATATTGCCACTGATACACAATGCTATTATTATTATTTTAGCTTAAGTTAGGTATTTGTCCAGCACTTACTTTTGTTGCTCAAATTAATAGGAAGCTATTGCAAGTTTGAAAGAAGAATGTGTATTGCCCTATTTGAGAAAAATATCATTCAATAGTGCATGCGCACAACCATAAGATAAGGAAACTTGTTGCATCCCTCATCTTGACAAAGACTACACATTTTTGCAAATATCCCCTCCCCTTCTTCTTCTTCTTCTTCTTCTTCTTCTTCTTCTTTTTTCTGAATTTTGCAAGAGGACAAAGTTTGCTTACAAATCAGTCTGGCTGCAAATATAAATTTATACTTATTAACTAATAGTGTGTGTATGTGTGTTTTTCCCCCTTTGAAAATGAATCTATGGACTCGTAGCCTAAAGGCACTATCTCTTCCCTTGTCTCCGGTATCATGGATTCAACCCACCTCCCCCTCCCTTCCCCAAAATTCAAATAAATAATATATATCTTAGGATGGGCCACATATGGGGCCTAGAATTAAGCCCACAAAAGATTGGAAACTGGAAATGGGCCCTTGTCAAGCCCAAATATAGCACTATTTCAATAGAGGACTAGGCCTGAGTCTGCCTTGTTAGACCCAATGGGCCAAGGAGTTTGGGCTGGTACATGGACCACTTTAACAATCCTCTTGAATAGTCTCACCAGAAAATCAAGTCAAAAGGGAGATACATGAGAATGGCTGGTGAGAAGGTTAGAAGGGAATACAATTAAGAAACAATTTGGGACCGTCAATTTTATTGTACCTCTTGAATCAATAGAGCACTCTGTTATTCTTGAACCAATGTGTGGTACATCATAAATGAAATATTTATGATTGTTTACTTTATATTATACATCAAATTACCATGTGGCCTATGACAGTGAATTTATCGGGACAATCTGACCTGTCGTTGGCTACTTGGCTGACAGTAAACAGTAGAAATTCTTTTGTTTGTGGTACTAACTAGCTTGAACTTTTCTTTCTCAAAAAAAAAAAAAAAAAAAAAAAAAAAAGCTTGAACTTTTATCGGGCTCAAAGTACATGGCTACCAATTTGGGGATGACTTTTTTGGGGGAAAAAAAAAAGGACATAGAGATTTGAACCACTCAAGCAATTGATCCAATGTCGGCAAAAAAAAAAAAAAAAAAATCATAAACCAAAATTATTGATTTTTTTTTCTTTTAACAAGTTGTGAAAGAGAGATTTGAATCCATGTCTTTCAAATAGAAGAACCACCCAACGCGCCTGAATTACAAGAATTAATTATTATTATTATTATTATTATTATTATTATTATTATTATTATTATTATTATTTCGAGTTTAGAAATCTTCCTTTTCCCGTGAAAAAAAAAAAAAAATTGAAAGAAGGAAAGGAACTTCCATATGTCGAAGGGGAAAAAAATTAGCACTTGACATGGGTTGTATTAGCCTTTAGGGATGGATGGCTAGGCCTAAACCCAGCACATAGTTCAAGCTAAAAGCTGTCTCAAATGTATAATTATATTGTAGGAAACTTTTGCTAAGTAATAATTATGTTGTAGTATGAAACTATTAAGCATAGTAAGAGCATTCATAGCAGTGGAGCTAAAAATTTAGCTATTTAACTCCACAAAAAGTTACTTTATCTATTTTACCTACATACATACTGCAGCAGTGGATTTATTTTAGCTTTCAACATAATAAAATAATATAAAAATCACAATAAAATATTATAATCACTACAATAAAATAATATATCATACTACCCAAAAAACATCCACAGCACCAACCACAACCACCTTTACCATCAGCCATAGCCACAACCACACCCACAACTGCCACCAACACCACCACCACCACCACCAGCACTAGCAGTCCATAGCAGAAAAAAAAAAAAAAAAAAAAAAAAAAAAAACCAAATCTCTAATCTTTTTCCTCAACCCAGACCAAAGAAAATCACCAATCACAAATAAAATAAAAAAGCACCAATCACAAACAAGCATAACGTCAGCGAGCTAGGTCGGCAGAAAGGGTGGGTCGGTGAGCTCTATGGGCTTCCCAGTCAGTTACCCAATATCCACGAGCAAGCACAACCATGAGCAAGCACTTCGATCGGCGGCGTGGGTCTAAGGCGGATGGCGGCGTGGGTCTGAGGCTGATCAGTGGCTTGGAATGGCTAATGGGTTGGTGACGTCGAGTTTCGATGGCGACGACATTGAGAATGAGTCGGGCCGACAGCAGTGAATGAGGGAGCTTGAGAGAGTGACGTTGAGAGAGTTTGCTTGAGAGAGTTTTGAGAGCTTCCGGAGAGAGAGAGAGAGAGAGAGAGAGAGAGAGAGAGAGAGAGAGATAAACTTCTTTTTTTTTTTAATCCACCTGTAAGTAAATTTTTTTTTTTTTTTTAGCTCTTATGAACAGTGCACATCTATCTATAAATGTGCACTGTAGCAATGAAGCTAAAAAAAAAAATAGATTTAACTCCACTGCTAGAGCATGATTTTGGTGTTTGAGGAGTTAAAATATAGCAATATACCAATATAACACCAATGCTGTAAGTGCTCTAAATGATCTAGCAAAGAAGGGTAGTTGAAGCAGTTTGGACCCATGAAGGCTAGTAAAAGCATTTCTAGGAAAACCCTAAGGCATAGATTCATCACACATACTATAAAGTTATTACGTGAGTCTATATTTTAAAGACATATACTAGGACTAGTTGCAAGTCTTGATTCCAAGAAATTGGGTTATTCCTTCTAATTATACCATGCCCCTATGATATTCAGCATGTAAACTTTATATGAACCCTGAAAAAACCATAATTGCATGCATCCATCAAAATTTTTAAAAAGCTTTTTGAGACATGTCTACTATCATTAAACTAGCTTGTAAACTCTATGCATATGCATGGATACACTTAAAGATATACAATAAGATGTATAATATAATTCCTATATATAATTTAAATATTATTGATAGTCATTTTTATATTTTGTTAACTTTTAAAAAAAATTTGTAAGAATATTATTAGATATAAAATGTAAATTGTCTATGTTTTTTTTAAAAAAATTATTGTGAAACATTTTTTTTTACGATTCATTTATTTTAGACTCTTTAATTTTTATACTTAATAATTCACTTAGATGAATATTTATAATGTGGTCCAACATTTGATTCTCAAATTAAGAAATAAAACTCTTTAAGAATAAATAATTAGGACACATGGCGCAAAATTTGAACTCTAATTTAGAATTTTAATTTGAGTTTCTCTCAATTTCACCTGTTATTATTATTATTATTATTATTATTAGATTGGAGTAGTACGTGGTTTGTTTGGAAATTTAAGAATTGAACCATTCTTTTGTTCTCTTTTCTTAAAGTATGTTGTCCAGATTAGAAAGTTAGATGAAACAGGTCATTTCAAAGTGCATAGTAAGAACTATTACATATAGATTATAGAGCACTAGCCAACCCTACAAGGGATCTGCTTTTGAAATTCTGAGGGGGTGAAAGAAAGCATAATAGACTATAGTGCTTCAATGTTTTGTATTTCTGATAAATGGCTCATTTTCGTTTGCAAATGCCAGTCATATATCCCATTTAAAAATTTACAAAGGTAAATGTCAACAAGAATAAGGACTTTTTTGTTTAATAATTAAATTGTTGTATGTCTAGAGAGGGAATTTGAATCAATTCTCTTTTAGGAAAGCGACCAGTCCATAACACTAAGTTACAAGGGTCATGTAGTATCTTAGTATTACTAAGTTACAAGAAACCTAAGAATTATGTGTACAAAGTATTACTTTAAAAACCAAAATTTTGACATTTATTTCAATGAACCTGACTTGTAACTGTGTCTTAGTTCTATGTCAATAATAAAGGGTAATTGAGTCATGTCTTGTTCATCACAATACATAATTAACTATGTAATATATGTCAAGTCTTCTTAAAAGAGAAGAAGTAATATATACCAGTTGCCAAGAGTCGTGTAATTTAGTGACACTTTTTAATCTCTTTTGTTAGAAGAACCAAATTTTAAATCTATAGATCCTAAGAGATTAGTCTAGTGATTCCATGAGATCATGGGTTGGTTTTCTAACTAACACGTTGAGACCACCTATAAGGAAATCCTACCTATAAATAAATATTCCAACGTGCATGAGATGGAAGAACTACACTAATGAATCATTTCCTCATATTAATAAGGCGTAATGCGAAAGTCAAGTGCTATAAGAACCTCATACTAATAATTAAGGCGTAAATAATGCTATACTATCACCTTCAATTAACAATGCTAGGGCTAAGCCGTAGAAATTAATTTGTTGGTTGGGTTCAGTTCATGAACCAATCATATAATCAAAGCTATACCTCAGTTATCTGTATCTCTATATTAATTGTACGTAATAGTTTGCCAAAGTGTGGAGAAACAGCAGAGTCAGTGTGGACCTAATATATATATATATATATATATATATATATATATATATTAGGGTGGCTTACTGTCTCTCTTGCCCACTTCATGACCTCTTTAGCCATATGGGTAGCTCTATATATAACCAACCACTTATTTTATTTGTAAGTAATAAGTCTTCTACATGGGCACCACTCTTATTCTACACTTATAATCACAATATGTTATCTGAACAATTGTGAATTTTTTTTGTGTCGAAGTTATTGTTAATGTAATCCTTAGTGTTATTGGGTTGTGATTGCATTATATTTACCGTAAATGGAAAAATGAAGAGGCTAGTAGTTTAACTCCATCTATCGCTGTTTGCATATGTTCCTACATATTCTAGCATCAGTCTCTACCTTACTAGTGCACATGAGGGCACTGAAAATAAACAAATAAACATATTGAACTTTCCCTTTTGGTTGAAACAGAAACATACTAACTATCAGCGGATCTCAAATCTCTAATATGGTATGTCTTTATCAGCATGTGAAATTTATACCTTCCAAACACAAAAGACATGAACTAATTAAAAGTGGCTTGGTTGGTATCCCAAATCTGTAATGGTATGTGTTTACAAATTCATGCCTTTCAAACTCAAAATAAGTGAATTAATTTGCCTCAACTTTTCCAGTGCATGTGTGCACTGACAATAAACAAACAGTAAATAATATTGAACTTTCACTTTTGGCTGAAACAGAAACATACTAAACTTTCAAAAGGCCTAAGTCTCCAATGGTATGTGTTAAATATTGGTAAACAAAATGTTGTCAAATTTATATACCTACGTGAGAAAATTAAAAGTGACTTGGTAGCCCAACTTTTATATGGGCTTGATCATTAACTAGTGGGTCGTAGGATGATCCGGGCTAGAATTTTATCTCAAAGTCAAAGCTGAACTAACTTTTCAGCTGGGCTATTGTTTGACTTCAAACTTTTCGTCAAGCTCAAATCTCAATGATTCCAAAAAGACAATCTGCCATGCATAATTAATTAATGATCATTGTGTGACTAATGTGGATGATAAGCTCTAACAAGGCAAAACTAATTTCTTCAAATTTTTTAGAATTTTTTTTTTTTGTGTATATTCTTTTAATGTTATAACTTATATGGTTCAATTTATTAGATGAATATTTTAACAAATGTAACATTATATTATATAATGTTCTCATAACCTTCAAGGTTGTAAGATATCATAATCATATAATAATGACTATCATTTCTATAAAATGATAAAATTTTAGTATATTTTAAATTTTAGTAATATAAAAAAAATATACATATATAGACTAAATTTCAATTTTAGCCCCTTTACTTTTGGGTTTGTTTTCTTTTCAATCCCTTATATTTAAATTTTTCATTTTTTATTAAAGAATCATGTAATTCAATAATATTTTCTGATCTCTCTTATATAGTTGACATTTTGCGCATTAATTAATCTAAATCAACTTTTATATTTTAAAAATGGTTGGGTTCAAGTTTAACCTAGTGTAATTTTAAGTAATATTATACACCAACCAATGGTTTTTAATTGGATTTAAATTTTGACAAATCCACCATTAGATTACATTATCTTATATATTCTCAATGCTTGCAAAATTTCAAGGTGATCAAATATCAATAGCCATATCATCAATCAGTTGTTTAAATTTAAGTTTTTGTAGTTTGAAATAATACATAAAAGATTAGTTTATGGATCAAATGGTAAATTACATCTGATTGGAATGAAATTTGGCATATATGTTAAGAACATATAGAATATGTAATTTAACGGGTGGATTTTCAAAATATAAATTCAACAATAAATTATTGAACTGTGTAACATTACTTATTGTTACACTAGGTATAACTTGAACTCAACCCTTTCAAAAATATAGAAAACATTAATGAAATAAAATTACATTCTTTCCATTTTCTTAAGGATTTTTGGCTTTGCTTCGCTGAGTGAAAGGCTTGGTGATGACAAAGACTATGCGATGTTAGAGAGAGAAAGAGAGTTCAGTCATGATATAAATCAATGAGAAGAGGAGAGGAGAGGACTCCTCAAAACTTAAAAAAAAAATCAACAAATTTTGATAATTTAGAGAGGGTTTGGGGAAATTAAATTTTGGGAGGATCTTGAGAGATTTGGTATGTGCCTAGCAAGTTAAGAGATTTAAAGGAGGATTTGAGTGGTATTTTTTGGAAGATTTGGAGTGAGGTGGGAGTGCGGTCACAGTGAGCATATGATGGTGCAAGGTTGTGAGAGAGAGATTATTTTTAAAGTCATTCTTTCTTACATGAATTTAATGGGCTTAAAACGTCATTTTAAAATAATGAATTTGGATAGGAGGACGATATTGGAAACAATACCAAATGTGAGAGACGAAAATAAAACTTTTTTTTAACATAAAGAATCAAATAGAAGGTTTCTCAACAAAAAAAAAAAAATCAAATAGAAACAACTCAAACCATAAAAGGTGCAAAAGTGTAATTAATTAGTCAAAAACATAAGTGTATAAGTTGGATAAATAATAAATGCTATTTGATTAAATATGAAATTTGACATCTTTGTTAAGAAAATTCGTAATGTATTCCAATAATAGGGTTGATCATAATCAATTGATAGTTATTAAACAACATAAAAAATTACAAAGAATTGTGTCAAGTATAAGTTGGTGGAAAATGGTTCTCTTCAAACTAGCTAATGCAAAATTTCAAAAATATCAAATATTAATAGTTATATCAACAATGACATGTTTAAATTTCAAGTTTTTATGGTAAAAAATTATGCATGAAAAATAAGTTTATTGATCGAGTAATAAATAATACTTGATTTGAAAGAAATTTGACATACGTGTTAAGAATATAAAAAATATGCAATCTAATGATTAGATTTTCAAAATTTACATTCATTAAAAAGAAATAGAAGTAGTTTGAAAGTTTAGAGAAAAATTCTATCCTAAATTGATTGCTTATAGTTTTTGGTTCTCCTTCCATTCTCATTTCAAGAAAGTAGGTTTCAAATTTCAACTAAGGGATCCAATTAAACAATGGCCCCTTTTTTCCACTTCCTTCTCCATTGCCTAAATTGACTTTATTAAGAAGTCACTCTTTTCAACAATCAAGCAGAGTCTTAATCAAGTATATATTTTAGAGTAGATTTTGAGTGTTTTTAGTACCTCATCTACCGTTCCCATTCTTTAAATTAACTGACAAAAAGCAAAAGATAAGTACACCCTTATCATTAGGGTGAGGGTACCAAACCACCAGTGACCCAATTATTTAACCATTTTCTTGGGGTTATCTTTAACGTAGGACACCACCCTTTCCCCTTGACCATGGCAATAATAATTATTTCTTGTCACATTTTTTAAAAACAAAACACTAGTTGCACAAAAGAATCACAGACATACTTTCAATGTGCTCACCTAATTAGCAGAAATTCATGGTTGAAAATTAATGGCTTTTTCACTAGTCATTAGACCCATATATATATATTGAAACATACTAAAAGTTGTATCAAATATGAATTCAGATTATATATATATATATATTAAAGCATACATTAACAAAATTCATATATATATATATATAAAAATATATATATATATGTGATATTTATGTTCTAACAAACATTAGTCTTGAGAAATTAGAGAGAAACTAGAGCTACTATAAATCTGACAGGTGGGTGTGGAAGTATTGGTGAGTAGTAGAACTCTACCCAATGCAAACTCGTTTTCTTCAACTCCAACGCTCAGTCTTCGCTCTTCAAATATCACTCTCACTTACCAACACAACACACAAACGCGCGCACACAACTAACAAAAACCCACACACAAAATGACATGTATCAGAACTGTCTGGTAGACCGACCAGTCAAAACCCACATATCTCTCTCTCTCTCTCCTATGTCAAACACACACAAACCCTAACCACACTCTCTCTCTATTGAATATTTTTAGCCATCAACCTAGTCTAACGACCCTTCAATACTATCATTTGGGTGTGTGTATATTTTTTTTGTTTGGATCATCAAACCTTTACAAAGTTGTAGCACTTCTTGGGCAACTCACAGATCTTCCTCAAAGTCATCTAACTTTTTTCCTCTCTCTCTCTCTCTCTCTCTTTCTTCCTCACCTGCAGGTCTGCCATATTACCTTCTCTTCTTTCCTAAACTTCTTCTCTCACTTTCTTTTCCTTCTTTTTTTTTTTTTTTTTTTGGGATTAAAGGGGTTTTGATTTTTTAGCTCAAATGACTAATTCTCCTTTCTGTCTATTTACTATCTTTGGAATCCAAAAGTGATTTTCTTTCTTACATTTTTTTCAGTATTTCTTTCCTTTTCTTTTCTTTTTTTGAGTTGATATTTGATAGAAAAGGAGATAGAGTAGGTTTGGTGCTTGAAACTCAGCTGCAAGCATGGCTGCACCGCCAAGTAGCCGGCTTCAAAATATGTTACAGGCGGCGGTGCAATCGGTTCAATGGACTTATAGTCTCTTCTGGCAACTCTGTCCACAACAAGGGTAATTATAACTAATTAATTAATTTCGTGCAACAAGAAAACTTATTGATCAATTTGGGGTTGTGAGATTTTTTGTTACTCATTTCTTGATTTTTATGATGGTCCAGGATCTTAGTTTGGGCAGATGGGTATTACAATGGAGCAATTAAGACTAGGAAAACAGTGCAACCTATGGAGGTTAGTGCTGAGGAAGCATCCCTTCAGAGAAGCCAGCAGCTTAGAGAGCTCTATGATTCATTGTCCGCCGGAGAGACTAACCAGCCGGCACGAAGGCCTTGTGCTGCTTTGTCGCCAGAGGACTTGACGGAGTCGGAGTGGTTCTATTTGATGTGTGTCTCTTTCTCTTTTCCTCCTGGGGCGGGGTAAGTTGAATTAATTACTTCACACTTTCTGCTAGATTAGCTTCCTTTCTTTAGCTAAAAAATTTAATGTAAGGGTTTCTGTCTTAATTAATTTCCTTTTCTTGGTACATTTTAAGTAGGAAAAAAAGGATTTGAATTCTGAAACATCAGTTGGAAGCAATAGAAAATGTCATTTGACATGAAAACCATTTACTATTTTTTTATTATTTTAACTTGTGAACTGTTTTGTGTTTACATCAGTCTTAATTTCTTGAAGTGAATCTCATGAGTGTGCACCAAATTGCAAGTAAAAACAGCAGAAAAAATAAAATAAAATCATGGGGTATGAATGATTTCCTTTTGTTTCATACACTTTGTCACATAGGCAAGCAACACATGCAATGCTCTCTCTTCCAATCTATCTATTGTCTCTGTTTCAAAAGTTACCGAAAGAATTTCAAAATTTTCCTTTCCCAGATAGTAGGACATTTATTTCAGAAACCATCCTATTCAATTTCTTTCTTATAAGAAGTCACGCCAAGAATATAATGACGACCGTCTTTCTCTTCTGTAATTGTGTACGAAATAATTAGGCGACTGTTACTACTGTAAAGTCTAGTCCAAGGCCAGAAAATAGGCACAGCAAAGAGCTAGTAATTGAGCTTGTCCAAAATAGTAGCTAAATAGACAGTGCACCAAAGTTCTTCAAACACAAAACCTGCTCTTTTTGTTTTTTTGTTAAATTACTTGCTTGTTTTTGAAACATGGTTTTGACATCGTTTAAATTGCCCTTACAACACGTCAAGTGAGAGCCTTTTGCACCATTTTTTTGGTTTTTACTTTTTACTTCATGTTTTCAGGGTTACTAGGCTTCCGCTGATTTGTCTTTTTTGCAATTGTAAGATTGAAAACTACTTTGGTGGTTACTGGGAATATATTCTGAGACTGCTGTATCAAAAAGTCAAGGTGCATGAGAGAGAGAGAGAGAGAGAGTCAAATAAATAAATAAATAGAGGTTGATCACACTGGCTCAATGAATTTCCTATCTCTTTTGAAAAAACAAGCAAAACCCAAATCCCCGTTTTATTTATGCAACTAAAGCACGTCCTACTAAGATTTCATAAATCTCTCTCTCTCTCTCTCTCTCAGACCTCGAAACTAAGCTTTCATGGCTCTGAGTACTCGCTGCTCTCATAGAGGGCTGTGTTGTTCCCTTTTTTAATAACGGAAAGGGATGGAGCACTGATCAGAATTTAACCATGTTGGCTCTCTTTAACATGTAAAATCCTCATCTAGTTCTATTTTTCTAGAAGATTTGGACCACATGTTTAAACACATTTAGCTGTAAATCAGCATTTCTATAACAACATGACCAAAAAAAAAAAAAAAAAACCTTGCTAGTACACTCTTACTATACCTTTATCAAAGAAAATGTATAAAGGTTATATGATATGTTGGTGTGTATATATACGATTCAATGCAACATTTGCAACTCTCTCACTTTCACTCCAAAAAACACAAATTTTCTGATTCTATATATGTGTGTGTATCTCTGCATAATACACGTTTAAAAGTTCATTATAGACATGTAATTTACGAGGGGAGGAATTATTGTAGGTTACCTGGAAAAGCATATTCAAGGCGGCAGCATGTATGGCTCACCGGTGCTAACGATGTCGATAGCAAAACTTTTTCTAGAGCCATTCTTGCCAAGGTATCTCTACCTGTCTGCCTCTTTGAAAATTTGATGGTAAAGAAAGCTAAAGATTTGGAAATACACGAAGTACTTTTTGTCTTATTGGTGAAGTTCGTACTTCAACTGTGAGCATTTTACAATTACTATTACTATTTTACCTTTTTTTTTTTAATAAAAAAATTGTACGGACCCAATGGTAACTATTGTTTCACACTCACAGGTGTAAAATGTTTCACATAATAGAGGTTTCATCTGGCTAAATCACCGTTTATATAAATTTTTCAAGACAAATACACATAATTGATATATAGATCAGGAATTAAGTATAGAAAAATATTTTAACAACTTCTATAATTTTCTAATGGAATTAAGTTATGAGTCATGCTAACGAGAACCCTTAGGACATTAGTTAACAATTCATTTTAGAAAAATTTTAACATTATTTTTATGGAAAATGAAAAACTGTCAAAACATTAATTATATTTTTTTTTCCCTATATACAAAACAAAGAATAAACAAAAATTGATAACTTAAAATTTTCTTGGTAGCTAATGCTTTGGGTTTGGTAGTGAGTAGCATATTTTATATATTATCCCAGTATCCAGTTTAATAACTAACTACATTCTCCTGTTTTTTTCGACATGAACTTATTACTTTGCCATTGGACCAGAGTGCTCGTGTTCAGGTAATTAATCCCAAGACCAATGCAATTTAATTAATTAGTCTTGCTCTCTGATTAATTTGCTTTATGAAGTAAGAATTAAAAACCACATTATTAATTTCTCTTTCAGACTGTAGTATGCATTCCTCTACTTGACGGTGTTGTGGAACTTGGCACAACTGATAAGGTACGTATGAACAATTTTCTGTCATTACTGTTAGTACTCTTCTTCCTAAAAAGAAAAAAATTTCACTTACAATTACATGTGCGTGTATATATGATGATGATGATGATGATTTATTGTAGGTGCAAGAGGATGTTGCATTTGTTCAACACATCCAGAGTTTCTTCACTGACCATCACCACCACAACCCTCACCCACCAAAACCAGCTCTTTCCGAGCACTCCACTTCCAATCCTGCCTCATCATCCGGCCACACGCGCTTCCACTCACCGCCCGTCCCGCCTGTTTACAGCTCAGCAGACCCACCTATCAATGCCGAGGAGGAGGAGGAGGAAGAGGAAGAGGACGAAGAAGAGGAGGATGAAGGTGGAGAATCAGACTCAGAAGCCGAAACGGGCCGTAATGGTCGGCCCATGGCCGTGGCCGTGGCCGTGGCCACAACTGATCAACCGAGCGAGCTTATGCAGCTGGAGATGTCAGAGGACATTCGACTAGGCTCACCGGATGACGCGTCAAACAATTTGGACTCTGATTTTCACATGCTCGCTGTGGCCCAATCTGGAAACCCAATTGCCATTGCCCACCACCACCACCACCACCAACGTCGAGCCGACTCGTACCGAGGCGAGTCGGCCCCAAGATGGCCAATGTTACAAGAACCAACAAGCAGTGGAATTCAAATTCAACCACCGTCTTCAGGTACGTACGTCAAAAAGAAACTGGTAGTTAGTTAGCTAGCTAGGGTTTCCAACTAAATAAATATATGATTCAGCACAACACATACTACAGTAGTAATATATATATAATAATTGACTTCATAAATAATTAAGGCCTCCAACTAAAATTAATAGTGATTCAATTAATACAAATACGTACATACATCCAATAGTGGTGTGTATTCGCTATCCAGCACTGCACATAGCAGTGATTCAGAACAACACGGAGCACAGCACATGACATGATCAGTAATATACTAATTGACTTCACTTCAATATGATACCAGATCATTCTTACTCCTACACAGATAATAAACACTGATTAGCTTTAGCACACGCATCGTAAATATGCATGATACAGATACCACTAATAAATTTGGTCTGGGGTCACATTAAATTAATGTGGGGTCACTGCATTAAATCCCCTAATCACTGTATGATGATGATGTTCAGCAGAGTGACATGATAGTCCATGCACATGGGAAATAAAATAGAGTATGTATATGTATATGTATTTTTGGCTGGCTTTTCCTTTTACTGACAAAATTTAGTTCTAGATTCTACTAATGGATCCCGCAGTAGTAGCCCATGAAAACAAGTCCACGCGCCCCTTTTTTTCCCGTGGAAGTGGTGCGGTGCCGTGCCTGTGCTGGGCTGCAATTGCAATTTGAAATTGCGAATCGTACTTTGTTTTGGCTGCAAAGGGATGTGCGTAGTTGTCGCCACTCGCGTGCAACGATGCAATAAATCTCCACAATTATTGGTTTTTGGGGAGTGAAATCTTCAACTAACCCATGCAAAATTCAATATTATAGTTGACACTTTGTCCCCTATAACCCTTTCGGATCTTCTTCTTCTTTTTTTTTTCTTTTTTTTTATTAACTCGGGCTTGAAAAATTATTACATAAATATTTTACTCTTCTTCTTAAAATATAAGGAGATGCCATCTGATTCAATTCATTTGGTAGTGAATTTTAATTTTTTTTTAATAAATATTTTAAGTAAATAATATATACTCTGTCCCCTATAACCCTTTTGGATCTTTATTTATTTTTTTTTTTTAACTTGGGTTAGAAAAATTATTGCATAAATGGTTTACCTTTCTTATTTTACCGAGGCTCCCAATTGTTTTTCATAAAATTATTACATAAATTGTTTACCTTTCATTTGATTCAACTCACTCAGTGATAAATCCTTTTTTTTTTTAATAAATATTATAAAGAAATAACATTTCGCATAAATTAGTTTAATATTGTTACTATGGCTTGTTGTGTGTAATAAAAATAAAGTTATCAATTAGCAATAAAATTAGGTCAAAGCTATATTTTCAAAAAAAAAAATTTATATTATTATAATCACAATAATCAAAAACAATTGTGAAAAACATTGTATATTTCTAATAAAGTTACTAATTCCTTTTATTGGGATAATCATTTTTATAATAAGAAAATAGAAGTTAATCCACAAAATCAATGAACCCCATTATTATTTTATAATCATTCTCATTTGTCAATGTGTTGGTGTTTGTGTATATGTGCAGGAGGAACTCCTCCATTGGACGACTTGACACAAGAGGATAGCCACTACTCTCAAACAGTCTCCACCATCCTCCAAACACAGCCCCGATGGGCTACTGACTCATCCACCCACATCCCCTATTCCAACCAATCGGCTTTTGCCAAATGGACAATCCGTGTGGACCACCACCTTCAGGTCCCACTTGAGGGCACATCACAATGGCTCCTAAAGTACATTTTATTTAGTGTACCACTTCTTCACACTAAGTACCGTGATGAAAATTCACCAAAATTAAGGGACGGTGATGTTGCCACTCGGTTCAAAAAGGGTACCCCACAAGATGAGCTTAGTGCTAACCATGTCTTAGCTGAGCGGCGCCGCCGTGAGAAGCTTAACGAGAGGTTCATTATACTAAGGTCACTAGTGCCTTTCGTGACCAAAATGGACAAGGCCTCAATATTAGGTGACACAATTGAGTATGTGAAACAATTGCGTAAAAAGATTCAGGATCTTGAGGCACGTAATAGACAAATGGAGGTTGATCAACGGTCAAGATCAACTGGAGACTTACAAAGGTCTAGTAGTTTAAAAGATATGCGGGCCACTACTAGTGGAGTAACTTCAGACCGGACCCGGGCCGGCCTATCCGGCGTAGATAAGAGGAAGTTGAGAATTGTGGAAGGGAGTGGTGGTGTTGCAAAGTCCAAGATGGTTGTCGAGTCACCACCACCACCACCGCCTCCGCCACCTCCACCACCACCACCTTCATCACCGCCAGCGACGCCAACGGGAACCTCGGTAGAAGTGTCAATTATAGAGAGTCAAGGGTTGTTGGAACTCCAATGTCCTTACAGAGAAGGGTTGTTACTTGATATCATGCAAAAGCTCCGAGAGCTCCGAATTGAGACCACAACAGTGCAATCTTCATTGAACAGTGGGTTCTTTGTAGCTGAATTAAGAGCCAAGGTATAATGCTGAATATATTATTAATCAATAGATATTTCATACATCTGATATATGTATCATCTCTCTCATAATTTATTGGTGTCATATTTGCATGTGACCTATATATTGTGAGAAAGATGATACATATATTGAATGTACCAGATATCCTCTCATTAACATTTTTTTAAGTTTTAATTAATATTTTACTAATTTGTTTCATTCAGCGTATTTGTTATGCAAATCATGATACTAATTCTTCTTTTTTGTGTGTTTCTTCAGGTGAAAGAGAATGTTAATGGGAAGAAAACAAGCATTGTGGAAGTGAAGAGGGCAATAAATCAAATCATACCCCATACTGACTCTTAGATAATTGAAGGATATGAGTTAGGGGGGAATCCGTAAATTACTGACTTATTGAAGTAGCAGTGTACAATCTTTAGTACTTGTGAGATTTAGTGGTCATTTCCCAAGTGTAACTTAACAAAGTGTATGTTAGCATAAAGGTTCAAGAAATGCAATATAAAATTGGTCTAGTAACGCCTGTTGATACTATATCTTGAAGTTTTTTTTTTTTTTTTTTTTTTTTGGAGAGAATTTCAACCTATGGCGTCCGCTCCTGATGATAACTCTTTATCATCAGACCAAGACACCAATCAGTTTTTAATATAGGAGGGAATTAAACCCCAGATCTCTTATACAACAATCAGAGACTTTACCAGTTAAACTAATTGGAACCCACTAATCATCTTTATAGCCAAGAGGAGATTACCAGAAGTAATATTTGTAATTAAGTGGCATGATAATTAGCACTGTATATAACCTTGATAAATACTAACGAATGCCCTTAAAATATTGTTTAATAATTCATTTAAAGAAATTTTTTATGGGAAAAAAAAATAATTAATGTTTTGACAATTTTTTTTATTTTTCATAAAAGTAATGTTAAAACTTTCTTAAAATAGATCCTTAACCAAATATTCTAAGGGCACTCATTAGCATGACCCTATAACCTTTTAGCTGTTCAATAGTTATATACTTTTAGCCTTTATGCAAACGAATCGACACGTATATATAAATGCATCTCTTTTCACTTCATTAAATATGTATACTAAATAAATAAGGAAGAGAGAGAAAAAAATAATTAATGTTTTGAAAGCTTTTTTCATTTTTCATAAAAGTAATGTTAAAACTTTCTTAAAACGAATCCTTAACCAATACTCTAAGGGCACTCATTAGCATGATCCTATAACCTTTTAGCTGTTCAATAGTTATGTACTTTTAGCCTTTATGCAAACCAATCGACACGTATATATAAATGCATCTCTTTTCACTACATTAAATATGTATACTAAATAAATAAGGAAGAGAGAGAGAGAGTTAAAAATCATGGATTATACTATGACTCAAATGCTAAGCTGTTAGTAAGAGATATATGATCGTCACAAAAGCTAGAGAATTTGACAGTTTCGTAAGTCCAGACAGTATCATCAAACAATAAAAATAGGTAAACTTCAAAAAATGAGGTTTAAAAAAAGTTAAACAATTAAAAAAATAAAAGTGAGTTTCATTAATAGGATATGTTTGTAATATGTATCTCTTTTTTTTTTTTTTTTTTTCCTTTGAATGAGTATTTTTAATTATTTAATATATATATATATATATATATATATACATATATATATATATATATATATATATATTCATTCACTATTAAAGACCAGCCCAAACTTAAGCTTTAACCAGGCAAATTCAAAGCTTCAGGGCAGATAGCTAGGCTTATACCAGAGCCCTGTTTTGTTACTTATAATTTGCTTATAATAACATTCATCAATAATCATAATCATAATCTCTGTTTTGTTGTCCTCAATAGTTTTCACTTATAATACTCTATTCATCTGTGGGGCAACAAAAGAGAGTGACACATTACTGAGGAGGAAAATTCATGAATGCTTTATGATTTGACAGTGAGCCACAAATACCACAACTCACAATAGAGAAAAGGGAATGCCAGTATAACTAAAAATATACACCTGCACCAGGAATTTGTCCCCCCAAGAAAGAAACAAAACAAATAAAAACAAAACAAAATTTGATTTTTGTGAGTCCGTGCAGAACATTCTAACATCCTTTTGAATTCAAGGATCAGGGAAAATTCAAAGCTATAAGAAAAGTATTTTCTGCTGTAAGAGGAAGGTATTTCTCACATAACTGTTCCACAACTCTGCCAACTACTCTATGTAAGCATGGACCCCAAGGAATGAATGATCGACCAACAAACCACCCTCAGACTGAAAACTTGCTAGCAGGCAGATAAATCCTCAATACTGCATTTCATTCAAGATGCCATCGCCCATCTTCTCCACATCTTCTTGGGACAAAAGGGTTTTCCTACCGCTGCCACCAGCCTTATCATATGGTTGAGCCATCTTCCTAAGGAACTGAAACCAGAGAGAACACATTATCAGATTTACAACCATATTATATCACAAACTCGCAATTTATTTTATTGTATCAAACTGACTTGTACACAGGATATGAACATTGAATTTTGTCATCTTGCTTGAATAACACACCATTTTAACATTTTTCTGATCCATAGTTGTAGAATTTTCTTTCAGTAATTTTGTTTCCATTAAAAAGTTACTGAGTGATCAACCAGAGAGATCATCGTCTTTTTTTTTCTTGGTACAAATATCTTTATCTGGTTTAAGACAACCAAAGCCAGAAAGCACTGTGGCAAAGGCATATGTGCACAGGGTAAGGTGTGACTGAGGCTAACTGCTCCCACTCCCGACACCCATGGTCTTTCCCCAAAAAACACATACAAAAGGGAAAAAAGTAAAAGAAAGCAATTTCAAACAATTGGATAATCTAGAATGTTTTTTGATTGCTACTTGGTGAAACCGATAACACGACTCTGATGTGCTTTCAAATTTGGCCTTTTGCCCATCCTCAATAGTCATAACAGATTTGTCGATTTCAAACTGTAAAAAATGGGAGAAGATTGTACAAACATGTGGTAGTAACAGGGACCTACCTCCCGTGCTATATGCAGAGCCATGTCTGTGCTCAAATTCAGGTGTGCATCACGTAAATGTGACAGTATCCACCCAGGCAATTTAGAGCGCTTGTCATGACGGCTATACCTGCACAAAATTTAGGTCAACAATCCAACAGAGAATATTATCTCAAGATAAATATATTTAATCTAAATTAGTGAGTGGTTAGCGCTTCTGGGGACTGCAACAATAAATAAAACAGAGCACTCATCAAAGATGTTTTCCCAATAAAAGTATAGCAATTTAAGTGTGAAAGCTCCAGGTAAACTCAACTAATTCCTACCTACGTCTATTCATTTTGGAACCAAATATTGTCAGTTATCTTATTCGCTTTAACAATGAAAGAAGAGGATACATAGTAAAGTACTGCAAATATCTAAGTTATGATCATTCTGTACTAAATTTTACTCAATTATCACCATTGGCCTTTGGGCCAAGTGGCACTCCCACCCCATGTGGTGGCCAAGGTCCAAGCCCCTTGTCTTCACCTAAGTTTCTCAACAAATATGAGTATGATTTTAGCCCAAACTTCAAGAGTCCCAAGTCCCAACACTATGTAAAATCAGCATAATGGTACTTGAAATATCCATATGAAGTTCTTTAATTACAAAAACTAATACTTATGGAGTGGCTGAAGTTTAACAAAAGCACAAACATTTGATCAATATTTATAAAAATTTAGAAAAATTATTTGATAAACAGGTGGTATTTTAGTACATATATATACAGACCTTTTGTCAGCAAAGATCATCATCCCATAATCAGCCTTTGACCGGATCACTCGGCCCACACATTGAGCAGCCTGTCTCTACTCCAGTAAAATCCAATGGTAAAAATACTAATCTATTACACAAAAAATGAATTTTGAAACAAGACAGCCAAAACAATTGTTGTGCTTTTGACACAAGGGCAATGGAACAATACCAAGGCATCAAAAGTCAGAAAATCTCCTTCCTTAATCTGAAAGGTATCCCGTAGATATTCCAACCGGGCAAGCAAAATCCTGCAACCATACTTTCATCTGTCACATCATATACAATCAATTTCATAAGCAACAATAACATAGAACTGTGGATTAAAAACTCACTTGCTCAATGTGTACTGAAAAGGAACACCAAACATAATGACCAGTCTACCATAATGTCGATCAAAGTCTATACCCTCAGCAACTTTTCCCCTGCAAAAGTACAGATATATTTTCAATTTTAAAAGAACCTAAATCAATAAAAGATTTCCCCTTCCACAAGCTTCCTTTTAAGACCCAGAAAAGGACACAATGCTCATAAAAAGATACAGTAGAGACTAGAGATAAAATAAATAACAAAATGTAAAACTTTTGGCTTAAAAATCACAAAAATCTTTTGGAAAATTTTTATATGCTAACATCAGCAGTGCTAAAGGAACCAGATCAAGAGAAGGTTGCCTCAGACCAAATGAGACATTGCACGGTGTTCTTTTAGTCACTTATAGTATTAACATAAAGATTATACTACAAAATTTACACCATTGTAATGGCAAGAACCTCCCACCAACAGCGACAGGTCGCAGGTTCAAGTTCGAGTAATAGTCTCTCCAAAAATATTGGGGGTAAGGCTGCCTACCGTAACCTCTCCCAAACCCCACAAAAGTGGGAGCTTTATGCACTGGGTACAACATCCTTTTTCATTTGATTGCAAATGGTATTCAAAAGTTTTTTTTTTTTTTTTCCAGTAAAATATTAGAGCAACCAATAGGCTATAACTCAAACACTTCCAAGCATTTAGAATGAGTTAAACTAAAATCTCCACTTTTGCAAAGTGGAGAAGTACAACAAGGCTACATAGGTTGAAAACAGTCAAGAATTCAAGTATTATAGATTTCAACATGTAAAGGCAGCTTTTTACCCCTGAAAAGAATTTAAAGGGGAAAAAAAGCATTTTAGTAGGACTAATACAGTACCTGGCAACAGAGAAAAAGATGGCACCCCTCCCACAATCACAAGCCTTGCGATAGTTGTCAAGAGCCAAAGTAGTTTCTACAACGTCCTGAGTCTCGATGAAGACAAGCTTATGCTGCATTATTTCCTGTGAAAATGAGAGCATCAAGCACCTTTCAGCATAAGCAGATACTTAACAAACAAATGAAGGACAGTGACGTGAAATTCAAGGAAAACACTTGAAACTAAAAGAATATAGATAGAGCTGCTACCTTCAAAATTCCATTTTCATTCCAACTGTTCACTATGCCATCCATATATGAGTAACTAACAAAGAAACATACAATCCCATCTGGAACAACAGATGCCATCTCCAGTAAAAGCCTCCCATAATTTCGTACAACACCAAGATCACTTCTCATGTCAAATTTGGTACTGACAGGAAGCTGATCACTGAAATAAGAACCAATTTACCAGATACTAAGCGACAAACTAAAGTATTAATAAAGGGGTCTAGTTGTATTACGAATTAAAAGGTGAGAACCAACTGAAGAGACTAAAAATCATTATTTGCCTGTAAAATGCTAATGGATTTTAAGCTGAACTTTATACCTTCCACGAGTAAGAACCATTGGGCATATGCAATCTCTTGTTAAGGACATCGTAAAACTTCGACTAACAACTGGATGGAAATTAAGTAGACGGGGGTAGAGATCAATTGGACTCAGAGTTCCAGATGTAATGACAACTGACTGGAATCGATCAAATACAGGCTTTATGGCAAGAGAAGCATCATGGCAACTAAGCTGAAATAACAAACATATAGAGGGAAAAATCAATCAATAATAAATTCAAAAAGCTGATATGCCAAACAGGATGGAAATCTTAATTGCATCCACTGTCAAAAATGTAAAATTAGACCTAGTAACAGCAAACAGACACGTCTGCATAAGCAGGGAGATGGCTGATGGGAGAGCATTTACAGGTTTTAAATATATAAAATTGAAGGATCAGAAAAATCAACCCATTAGATTCATTACTTAAGATGCTGGGAAAATAAAAGAAAAAGGAAAAGTGGCCTTAAACATAGATGTTGTAAGTTCAAAATTACACACAACAGACTGTTGAATAGGACTTCATAAGGTAACATATAAAGTGTTCCCTAAAGGTAAAATAATATGGAAAAGAAATAAGAGAAAAAAGGACAAACAAAGCAAGGGGAAGATGAAAAAGGGAAACCAACCTGCAGCACAGGGTCAGGAATATGGGGCATTCTCTCATCAAAAGGTTCAATTATAACTGAAAAACCACGAGTGTATGTCCCTACAAGTGTTGCGAAGTCACATATTGTTTGGATGTGTAAGAATTCATCAGTGTCGGTGATTTCTAGTGTTAACATCAGTGAATGTAGGCGATCATAACAAAACTTCAGTGTTTTTTGGTCAATTCCAGCATGAGTATTAATAGATGCAACAAAGCCAACAGGCCCCTCCTTCTCAACGTTATCAGTTTCCAGCCGCCCCTCCAGATATTGGACCAATCTACGTAAGACATGCAGAAAATGTTCTGCTCGGCGGATATTTCCAGGCACGGCCTCCTTCAGAATATCATCAGGTAAGGCAGGATTGGAGAGCCAGTTGTCCGTGACTGCATAGAGAAAGAAGTCCAGCTCAAGATAACTAACGACATTGT
The DNA here is from genome assembly GCA_033629205.1 of Lithocarpus polystachyus. Taxonomy (NCBI): domain Eukaryota; kingdom Viridiplantae; phylum Streptophyta; class Magnoliopsida; order Fagales; family Fagaceae; genus Lithocarpus; species Lithocarpus polystachyus. The sequence goes on along the minus strand of CM066173.1, from coordinate 23,759,207 downwards.
CAAAAAAAAAAAAAAAAAAAAAAAAGGCTCTTGGGTCTTGAGAATGAATATTAATGTCAGTGCAATAGACATACAAGGTAAGTTTCCTCTTTGTGCCAAACCCTCAACAAGCCGATTATACTCTGCGCGCAATCTACCAGCATCTGTGGCCTTAAACCTTCCTACCATGTCAAACAATTTCATAAAAGCTGCATCAAATTTTAGTTTATGGTTCAAAGAGAAATTAAAAATGAATCTAAGCAAGAGAAATCCAGCCATTACTTCTTAAGAATCACATCAGAATATTGACAGGCAAACACAGAAGGCCTACAAATTAAATAAAAAGACTTTTCCAGGTGCTGGTCTAACCAAATTATACAATAATGGCTCCATATTTCCATAAAATTACAAGAGAATATTTAAAGTCCATGAAGCAAGTCAATTATGAACCTAATACGTCATGTAACAGCAAAACAGGAAGAAATAAAAAAATTTAAGAAAAATACATACTTCTCAATCTCCTGACGCATTTTATTGAGATTCCTTCTGGCCCCTTCAAGTGTCTGCCTTCTCACACTAACACTAAGAGCTTCAATACACACATTATCAATATTATGTGCCTCATCAAACACCACAACAGACTCCTTCTGCATTTCCTTGGATATATACCCAGCCACCTTGGGATCAAGCAAATATTGATAACTATAAACCACCACATTTGCAAATTGCACCATATGTCGTGCCAAGAAGTATGGACACCACCCTTTCTCCTTCCCGTATGCCCGCAGATCCTGCAAGAATTGTTCAACATAGAAATGATTTTGGAACTCAGAAATATTTGGTAAAATGTTATCAGATTGCAACACGTCACTGGAATGTAAGAAATAATCTTAGCCATATTAATATTTCATATTATGGTAGACAGCTCAATATTATTCATAATAATCCTTTAATTATTAAAAAAAAAAAAACAAGGGGCATTAATCAGACTTCATGCAACAACATTGTTAAAATACTGCCAATATGGATTCCAAGGATAGCAAAACTTGTTGCTTCTTCATAACTAATCAAAATCTAGGAATTACACAGATAGCTAAACATGTTGTTTCTTCATAACCAAACAGAATCCAGGAACTAAACGAATATTTCATAAGCCAAGCTGCAAGATAAGATCCAGCCAGCTACTTGAATATGATGATTAACAATTAACATAAATCCAAAAGACTTGCTCTATCCTAATCACCCAAAACACCTCACAAATCAACCAAAAACACATATAACTCAAAACTTTCTAATTCAAATCAACCAAAACCCATTGCCTCAATGCACAAAAAACAACCTGATTATAATTCATTCCTACCCACAAGGTACAAACCCATTTGGAAATACATGTTCTTTTGAAATCACCCAAAACAACTTACAAATCAACCAAAACACATATCACCCAAAACACCTCACAAATCAACCAAAAACACATATAAGTCAAAACTTTCTAATTCAAATCAACCAAAACCCATTGCCTCAATGCACAAAAACAACCTGATTATAATTCATTCCTACCCACAAGGTACAAACCCATTTGGAAATACATGTTCTTTTGAAATCACCCAAAACAACTTACAAATCAACCTAAACATATACATCACAAAAATCCCAATTCAAATTAAAGATCACCCATTGCTTGAAATCACCAAAACAAATCAATCACAATTCATTTCTACCCACAAGGTATAAACCCCATTTGCCAAAATAACACAGATATCAATTAAAACACAAAAATCCCAGTTCATTTCAACCTGCAAGGTATAAACCCCGGGAGGCAACACTGCATTGGACCCTGCCTTCTCATACTCTTCAAAAAACTCACATGTGGGCAAATTGGGGTTTGCCACTGCTGCCGCCCTGACCCAACTGGCCGTCAATCTCCGGCAACTAGCGTCAACTGAGTCCCGATTCTCCGCAGCCAAAACACGCGAATTAACACACAGGTTCTTGCGGGAAGAGAGCCCAACAGCAAGGATTCTAGCACGGTCCCCGATGTGAGTAGTCTGGTAAGCATGGAGGAGCTTGAGCTCTGCATCTCAAAACAACTCACAAATCAACCAAAACCCATGCAACACAAAAAATACATATTATATCAAATCAACCAAAACCTATAACTTAAAATCACAAAACTAAACCAATCCCAATTCATTCCCACCTGTAAGGTATAAACCCCATTTGCCCAACAAACTTAGTTCTTTCCTGATCAGTTAAAAACAACTCAAAAATCAACCAATGCACATGCAATACCAAAAATAAAAATCCAAAATTTAAATCACCCAAAACCTATTACTTCAAAATAACAAAAACAAACCAAACTTCAATTCATTCCACCCACAAGATACAAAATTTAAACCTCATTTACCAAAACAAATCACAAATTAACCAAAACACATGCAACCCGCCCCAAAAAAAAAAACCCAATTCACTCCACCCACAAGATACAAACTTTAAACCCCATACACCAAAAACAACTGACAAATCAATCAAAAACACATACAACACTTGAAATCACCCAATACCCATTACTCCAAAATAAAAAACAAAACCAAAGCCAATTCAAATTGTGTACCTGCAAGGGTCTTCTCCATCTCATGGACAGTGCGGGTACAGTAGATGAGCTTGACAGGGTTGTTGGGTTTAGAGAGAGTGTAGCTGGTGATGAGAGAAAGAAGAGCGATGGTTTTGCCTGTGCCAGTGGGCATCTCGAGGAGGCAGTGCCCTCTGGCATCTAGAGCTCGCTTCAGTTCAACCATGTACGCGTATTGTTCTGGGTATATGTGATCGTACGGAAAGTACACCGTTACGTCTTCTATTTGAAACTTCATTGTGTTTTCTGGGTTTTAGAGAGACAGAAGGGGTTTTAGGGTTTTGAATCCAGCAGACCCGTTGTTGTTGTTGTTGTTGTCGTCGTCGTCGTCGTCGTCGTTGCTGTTGTTGTTTCTAGTTATTCTCCTAGTTCTCGTACACTGAGCTATTTCTATTCGAGTCTCGTACTGTGTTAGTTTGAGTTTTGGGTTAACTTTTTTTTTTTTTTTCCATATTTTGCTTACAAAAATAAGTTGAAAAATATAAGTACAATCGTGCCTCTAAAAAATTTAATGGCTCGTTTGCAAATGTATTTAAACATATTTTTTTAATTTTTAAACAACATTATACATATTTTTATATATTCTTACGCTTACATGTATTTATAAAAAAAAAAACTAAAAATCGTTGTTTAAACACATATATCTAATAATATATCTAATAAGTCACACATAATTAAATAAGTCAAATAAACTTAAAAACTATTTATTATGACTTAGGAAGCGCCTAGCTTATGAAGTGCCTGAAGAATTGAATTCAATAAGCATTGTCCTATAGAATTTGTCCATTTACTCAGATAAAATTTTTTCCATTTACTTAATAAGTATTTTACGGTCACTCAATATTTTTGGTGCATTTCTCCACTTTATCCATCGTGCTCTTGTTGCATAATTCACATCCACATCGATTTCTCCATCTTTATAAACAACCTTTTACTTTCGCTTTTCAAAAAAAAAGAAATGTCAACAAATGTCTCAAGGGCCTTAGTTTATGAACTTTTGTTAGAAAAATTTAATGAGAAATAATAAAACAATTAATTTTTCTGACAGTTTTTTTATATTTCTCATGATAGTAATGCTAAAACTTTTTTAATATAATTTATTAACAATTTCCCTAATAACACTCGTTAACATGACCTTTTAAAAAAAAATAGAAAGATCCATTGTACATGTCGTCCAATACCCTTTATGTAGAGTATCCTGACATACTCTGGGAGTAATAGAACCCTAACTCGTCACTTTTTAGGCCTTTGGTTTAGACTATTGATTAGGAAATGCGTTGTGAAAACCTCTTCCATCTCCCCCTCCCATTCTGCTAGTAAAAAGTGACATATAACTATGGCCAGTTACTTCTACACACAGATAACTGAAGTGTACTTACAGTTTTGGTTTTAAATTGTAACAAAATGCCTGTTAATGTCTTAATGACAATCAAATAAATGAGGGAAAAACTCCCATATACAATGGACATATGGCCAATTTCTTCATTCTTCTGTTGGTGTGTTGGATACCAGGCCCTTGATCACATGCCGACATTGAAACCTGTCAAACAACATCAGATATATAACTTCAAAAATTATGGACTTCGCGGTTTTATCATGCTAACAAACAGAAATCAATACAAGCACCCAAAACCAGGCAAGTTTGGTGCATTGGTGATTGATCAACTGTAAAGCTGTTTCCATTGGAAGTCACTAAATCCTAGAACAAAGGTGGAAAAAAAAATAGTAAAGATTTTATGAGATTTGCCTAACAGCAACCTTACGTTTACATCATTATGATAAACTTTTAGAAATAAGTAACAGTGTAAAAGAACAGATACATAAGGTACATATTAAATTGATTGGCTAATGTACAAAATCTTGTCAAGTGAAAGAAGGAAAAATAGGATTTGTCAAAATGGCATTACTTGTTAGACTGATCTCAACAAGTTAAGTTCACAGTACTAAAGTTGAATGAAACATAATAAAGCATTGTAGTCTCAGAGCAGCCCCCAGTAGCAACTTCAAAGTATAGAAGAAGGATTTATATAAAATCTAATTGCTTCAAAATCTAACCCTATCATACCAGATTAAATCATCTGAAGTAGAATCTGACAAACTGGTGGAGCTCCCAGTTTGAGAAGCATGATCCAAAGCATCCATTTCCTGATCTTGGGATCTGCACTTGAACCGTAGTCTGAAAGGCACAATCTGTAACGAAAATTCTTTTGTAAAAATGCTACCTTATTAGTTATCAAATATCAAGTAATACTAAAATCATAAACATGCATATAATACATGAAGGTCTTCATGTAAGGAAGCCACAAAATACTTGAAAAATGCTAGCAGCTATGGTTCAGTTTGGCAAACTCATCTCATGTTCTCTGATACTTGCACTAAGACCAGAATCAGAGATTGTCAGTATAAATGTGACCGAATAATTGATAATGCAAGGAAGATTGAATGCGACTTCATTTTCTTTTCTTTTTTTCCTTTTAGAAAAGATACATATCAGTAGCCTATGAAACCAATGCTTTGATGCTTTCAAGCTCAGATGGACATGCATGTGAGATGAGTCCATATATAAAAGATTTTTATCATTCTCATAAACTTATAAAAAAATATAAAAATTCTACATGATCCTCTTATGCAATAATCATGAAAAGCAAAACAGTCTGATGCTTTCAGTAAGTAAAGTTAACACAGAATGAATTCACCCGACTAATATTAAAAGAGTAATTAAGCATCCATAATATTAAGTGGAAAGACGATCTGCTGTCTAACCCACTCTGTATGTAGACTTATTCAGTCCATTCCACAGCACAATCATAATTGCAGGAGGGTAAAAGAAACAGTATTTTATATGAGACAATAACTGTGTCCTATTTCCTACTTCAAATAGGACACTACTGCAATCTATAAGTGAATTTGGCTAGAAGCACCCAGAGCAATAGCACATAGCAATCTCTCTAGTAAATTTACAATTAATGAAAAGTGAGGACAATAGTATATCAAGACTATCCACTATCATGTCAGGTATACAACTGTCTTTTGCACAAAAAAGCAAGCAGACTCACCATACAAAAGAAAAAAAAAATTGATAAAAAGCATGCTATTTATACAGCTTTGCTGTTGCACTTTTTACTTAACCCAAAATAAATAAATAAAGGAGAATTGTTACCTTTTTGCTGTATTTAAAATCACGTTTGGGAAGAAAATGCAGAGGCAGGTTGAAAGAACAGGGAGCCTTAACCAATAGAAACAACTTATTGGGGCCTAATAAAAGACAAGAAAAAATATAGATCTTTTATTTTTGCTAAGTAAAAAAGAAATGAGGATTAGCAAGACAAAACTCACTCAATTAACTACCTGGATAGGAACCAGATCCAGCACCCTTTGAGATCAGCGTCCGAATAGCCTGTCAAAGAAACATGAAATACAATTTCCTATTATAAATTAATAAAAATTTCAATTTAAGGTGGAACTTGGAAGTGGAATTAGCACTGAAATACCTTTCTTGAAAGCCCTTCTGCCACTTTGCTTTTGGTGAAATCAATCTCACCACTACCAACAACCTTTCCGTGCGAAAAGCACAACTCATAAACATGCTGAGGTCGAATAGGAGTAGCCCCAAGAACCAAAATGACTCCCTGAACGTTAGGAATCTCACTCATCAACAATTTAAGCGCAGTTTGAAGATTCGAAACGGAGTTCATCAGTTTCTCCAGTCTTTTTATTCCATGTTTGACCTCCCTCATTCTGCCAATCAGCTTTCTCCGCGCCTTTATGTCAGATTGTGTAAGATCCGTCTCCTAAAACCTTACAACTCTTTAGAGCACAGAATTCAATCCAAAATGATATAATGCAAACTAGCCTGTGCTCAACTAACATTACCAATTCTGTATACTCAGCATGCAGTGTATCAAATTCAAGACCGATATCCTGCAATATGCTGTTTACAAGTGACCGATATTAGATACCATTTCCTATCTAATATCAGATATCATAACTACCATCCTAACTGTCACAACAATTAATAATTAAAAGATCGAATTCACTTTTCCTATCAGGTCAACTATTTGTATAAGAACAACATATAGCTTTACAACTGTACTTTTGCCCAACCTAATTTTCAAGCAAGGTAAACCCATGAAAAAAAGTTTTACCAAACTAACACTAGTGAATAGTGATAGTTTGTCAAGAGTGGGGAAATTAAAATTTAACCTGTTGGATCGGATGTGGACAGGTGACTAGTGTTTGACACATGTGCGCATCCCAACAGGTCTAGTACACAACACAAGACAAGACTACTAAACCCAAGATGTTTCCTATTAAAAGAGTGTTTGATTGATCCGCATGACATGTTTCCAATCCTTAAATAAATGATTAAATTCACTATTTCCTATCGGTTCAAAGTTCAAACGAACCACAATTTGAACCAACTATACATTTCATTTAAAGTTAAAAAAATTTTCACATGTCGGTTAAATAATTAAACTAACTATTTCAATTTTTCTTATCAGCTAAAAAACTTTTAGAACAAATGCTAACAAAGCCTCAAAATTGTTTTTGGTAGAGATTCACATTGAATATTTCTTTTGTTAATTAGGTAGGGATTCAGATTCCAAAAAAAAAAAATTGTGAAATTTATTGGAAACCTGATATGATATGCCACGTAAGACCACAAACTCATATTGAACAAAAAATAATTAATTTCCTGTCTGATTTTCCTGCACTTTCCGAGCAAACAAACAGAAAAGAAAAAGGGGAAATAAAGAGGGAGGACTTACGAGGGGATTTGTTGGTGCATATAAAGGACGAATCCAACGACGTCGTTGATGACGTGGAAGATAACGGAGCCGTCTATTGACTCTGCCGCCGTCTCGATCTCCGTCTGCTCCTCCATCATCGCCACTGAGAGAGAGAGAGAGAGAGATCTGAAACTACGTTTTAGGTTCTGTGATAAAATTTGAAAAATGATGTTTCGCGGGAGTGGTCCTGATTTGCAAATTACATGAGTTTATGGGCTTATCTGGGAAAAAAAAAAACTAACAAACAAACAAGAAAGGCCCATTCGGCCTAACTAATTGAGCCCGGATTTTTTTAACAAGACGCAATTTTTTTTTTTTTCCAATAGCTTTATGTTTACAACTTGGTAAAGTGAAAAATTGTAACATCAACTTTATTATGTTTTCTTTTTTTTTCTTTTTAATGAATGAAAGTGGTGTTCCAGTATTTGGTCAGACTCTTGTTTATAAGTGTGGTGGGCCTTTTTTGAGATGTTGGGTTGGGCCGCCTCCTACTGTACCGAGGCCTAAGTATTCAAGGTAGGAGAATTAGGACTGGTCCAATTGCAACTCACTTTAGTCCGGTTTATGCACAAACTATGCCCCTTTTTGGCAAAAACTTTGATCACATGCCCATGACAGGCGTAGCTGTTACAACAAAGATATGACAGGCAGAATGTAATAAAATAATGAAAAAAATGTGTTTGTTGTTAGACAAAGTAAATAAATGATCCTTAATTAAAATGAAGAAATCAACAGGATCGTAAATAGAACGGCGGAAACAAGAAGGGAAATTATAATGGTAATTAAATCAAACAAGAAAGAAGTTAGTCTGTCGCGTTAAGTTGTGTTACGAGACTAAAACCAAGGAGGAAATCACTTCCTCAATGTGAATAACCTCTCCGGAAGATCTTGCCGTAGAAATTATTCACTTTGAAAGAACGGGCCTGAATGTTTGTGCCCAAAAGAGTCATTTATCCTCAACAGAGAATATGCCTTTAGAGGGAGAGAAGGGATTAGCCTACTGGTGCATGTCTGTCATACTACACTCTCTGTTTTTCTTCCTTATTGTTTGATTCTCATTATTCTTTTCTTTCTTAGTGTTCACTCGTGTAGTGTTGTGGTGATGGTGATACTGTGATTCTTTCCTGGTGATTGCTACTATTGCGATTATGTTGATGATCCTATTGTGCAGGCAAAAGCCTTATATATACTGCCTGCTGTGACTGATTTTTACTTTTTTAGCCTTTAACTGCTTTTGTTTGGATTTGGGCGTCCTTCTCGACCACCCACTGGGTTGTCAGCTGCCCAGCCACCACCACTTACCTGTGCTGGTTGTATCACTACCCATTACCAGACAAAGAAAACTCTTTTCTTTGCTTGCTCACAGTGGCATTCTTATCCACCACAGTGTGGGTATTCTCTCTTGTTATCCTTCATGGCATAAACCTAGTGGTTCCAGCTCATCCTCCCTCTTTTGGGTGATATGTCATCCCAGCAAGACATTTCCCCCAAAAAGAGTTTAAGCGAAAACCCTAGAATAGGTTTTCCCCTTCTCCCACCACCAGACCATACCCTCTCTTACCTCTGACCCATGACCCACCACCCTTGTATTGGCTGGGTATAGGTTGGTAGTGTCTGGGCCTTGTGCATGCTCTTCTTCCGTGTACATCAAAAGCTTGTCTACTGCTCATATGTTTGCCATGGTCTGGAGGTTCATCTGTGCATTCTGCCGCTCATCCTTGACCTCTTATGGCGTGAATTGTCTTCTGATTTTTCATTCTTTATTGGCTTGCTCCTTTCAAGGGTTGGGTCTTGCTTGATTGTGGATTTTCCCCTCTTGAGCCCATTCTTTGCTCCTTCCGTAATCCTGTTGTCATTCCTATCATACCACTCTGCTATTCCTGCTATGGTATTATTTGACTTGTGCCCACTGGGCCTCTTTTGGGCCTGTTGCACGCTCTCCTCCCAATTGGTTTCAATGACCCAGTATGATCATTGGATTTATACTCATGCTACTTTAGGCTTCCTGGACTCATTACATTGCTTGTGGGCTCCTTTGGCCCATTTCTTTCTCCTTAGGCATTCTTGGCCCATTTGCTTTCCTTGGGCATCCTCGGCCCATTTTCTAATTCTGCATTCTCATGGGCTTTTACTCTTTTGGACTTCCCTGGCCCAATTACCTTACCTGTCATCCTTGGGGCTCACCATCCACCCCTTACTTTCTTACTTCAATATTTTTGGCCTGCTGCGGTCCATTGTTACTTTTCTACATCACATAATGCCCATGGACTTACTAATTCTTTCTCTGGGCTCCTCTAGGCTTTATTTGCTTTTCTCAAGGCCCATTTCTTTACTTTATGGACCTATAATCCATTATTACTACCATTCAGGCTTAATGAATTTTTTCTATCAATCTACTAAATCTTTTCTGCTCATTTTGTTGAGCTTCTTCTTGCTGCTGGGCTTTTCCAAAAATGAGTATCAACAATGAGATACTTTAAAAGTTCCGTGAATTGAACATGAGATCTCTAGATTTAGATCACCGTATGCTTGCTGTTATTAAAATAAAATAAAATAAAGTCTAGGTGATCTTTGGATTTCCATATACTCCATCTGTTCAATACTAGTGAGTCTTTGTGAGGTTAAGGAAGCCAAAAAATAATGAGTTTTTTGTTTCATTTTCATCACAATTAATTGCTTAAATGACATGTTGTGATTGATGTATAATAAAAGTAATATCAATAATAGATCTGTGTAAAAGGAATGTTACAATAATCACCATTTATTACCTCAACTAGTTGTGAAAAAAAAATTGTAAAATTTTCTATCTCAAAATTATTCAATTACATGTATAGGTTCATAATGGCGTTGGTGCAATGCTAGTTACGGTCATGGATGATTTACAAGGTTTTGCAACTAGAGTACAAATGCTTTATCTTAGTGAGTTTGTAATCCATTAAATCAAAACCAAAGCCAAAGCAATGACCAGTTACAAGGCATGAGGATGTGGTTCGGTTTTGCTGCCTAGATATTGGACTCTTTTGAAGTGCTTTTTGAGTGGGATGATCATGATATTGCCTCTCTATCAAAGTGATTTAAGTCTGAGCATAACTTTAGTACTACTTAATGGCCATTTATTCGATGCTATTTATGACCGATTACAAGCCATGCGGTTCTATGAACATGTACATGCATTTGTTTGTGAATCTTCTTTTAATAGTGTGGCACAGTGGCTTATCAATTAGCAGATAAGGCTGTGCTTCTTGTTGAATTAGTTTGGCAGGAGGATTTGCGTACTTGTTTTATACATGCACTGGCAACTAAAGTTAATTTCTACCCATTACAAGAAACCAGGAATTGACCAAACCATCATTAGCCATGGTAATCATATTTAACACAAAAAGAAAAGAGAGTCTTAGTTGTCCTTGTTGCTGGTAATTGATTAATTGAGGCACAATTTTGACTGCACATTCAAATTGCGCTAAGGATACCAATGATAGTCCCAAAACAACGTTGTCCACAGTATGACGTCCTTATAATTCGGAGGCATTTATTATATATATATATATATATATATATATATACACACACACGCCCTTATTACATGTGCTTTTCACATGCGAGAGAGAGAGAGAGAGAGAGAGAGAGAGAGAGAGAGAGACGTTAACCCATCACAAGTAGAATCTGATCTTAACTAACCACATGGTGAACAATATGATTTTAAGAAGATTATAGTCATATTTAAATTCTTACTATTATGAAAAAAAATCCAGTGAAAAATTAAGAACACAACAAAATTAACAATGAAATTAAAACTAAAGTTTGTATAGTGAGTCAAGAACTCCATGTTATCAAACCCCTTAAATTTTTCATTATGCCAACCCAAGAAATGGAAGAGATTTTCTTCCTTGGATAGGTTGGGACAATTCCCACCCCCCCCCCCCCCCCCCCCAAAAAAAATTGCATAAATCAACAAACGAATTCATTCTTTTGACAGATGTGGTGGGCCTTTTTGCGACTGTGGGTTGGGCTACCTCCTGTCACGCTACGGCTCAAAGGTTCTGGGTAGGAGAGTTAAGATTGACTTGGCTGCAACACACCCCAAACTGGCTTATGCGCAAACTAAGGCCCCTTTGCTAAAACTTTGGTGACATGCCCATGGCAGAGGAAACTGTTACAAAAGGGTTATGGCAGGCAGATATAATATAACAACAATAAAAGGAAGTATGCTTACTGTTAGCCAAAAAGCAAAAAATATTGAATGAAATAAAAGGTAAAGCAATGTAGCAATATAAATGCAATATAAATAAGATGATAATAATATAAGAAAGGAATAACACCAATGCTTAATCAATAAAACGAAAGAAGAAATGGTTAGTCTGCCGTGCTTGGTCGTTTTACAGAGCTAAGAACAAGAAGGGAATCACTTCTTTCATGTGGGTAACCTCACAGGGAGATCTTGCCATGGAAATTACCCACTTTGAAAGAATGGGCCTAAATGGCTTATGCTCAAAGTCCTTAATCCTTAATAGAATGTAGGCTTTTAGAGGGAGAGAATAGATTAGCCTATCAATGCATGCCTGCTATCACGCTCTTGCCTACTCTCCGTTTTTCTTTCTTTTTTCTTTCTAAGTTTTCTACTCTATTTTCTTTCTTTTTCTTGTTCCCTTGTGGGGTTGTTATGTTCACTCCTTCTTTCCTCTCCTCTTATTCTTTTGTTCTTCCCCCTTTTCCCTGTGCACGGCGGATGGCCTTTTTATATTGCCTACCGTGAAGGATTTTTGCTATTTTACCCCTAAACCACTTTTGTCTAGGCGTGGGTGTCCTTCCAGACCACCCACTAGTCTATCAGCTACCTAGTCACTACCACTTACCTGTGCTAGCCATGCCACATGCCATTACCAGAAAAAGAGTCTTATTTTGTTTGCTTGCTCACCGTGGCATTCCCATCTGGATAAGGGTGGGCATTCTCTTTCACTATCCCTCATGGCATGCATCTAGTGATTTCAACTCATCTTTCCCTCTTTTGGGTAGTATGTCATCTCAGCAGGACATTTCTCCTAAAAGAATTTGAGTGGGAACCCTAAAATAGGCTCTCCCCTTTTCCCCACCTCCAGACTATACCCTCTCTTACCTCTGACTCATGGCCCACATTGGCTGGGTACAGGTTGGTGATGCTTGAGACTTGTGCGTGCTCCACTTCCATGTGTGTCCATGACTTGTCTGCTGCTTATGTGTTTGCCATGACTTGAAGGCTTGTCTGTACATTCTACTGCTCGTTCTTGACTTCTTGTGGCGTAAATGTTTCCTTGAACATTCATTCTTTATGTTTTACTTCTTTCCTGGACTGGACCTTGCTTGATTGTGGCTTATTCCTTCTCTAATCCATTCTTTGCCTCTTTCGCGGATCTGCTAGCACTTTTGTCATGCCATTCTGTCATTCTTGGTGTGCTATTGTTTGACCCATGCTTGTTGGGCCTCTTTTGGGCCTGTTGTATTCTTAATTCCAGTGGCCCAGTATTGTCATTGGACTAGTATTCATGCTATTTTTGGGCTTCATTGGCCCATTCCATTGCTTCCGAGCTCTCTTGGCCCATCTCATCTTTTTGGGCATCCTTGGCCCATTCCAATTCTTGGGCATCCTCGGCTCATTCCAATTCTTTACTCCCATGGGCCTTTACTAAGTCTTTTGGGCTTTCCCAACCCAAATTACCATATCCTTTATTTTTGGAGTTTATGGGCTTTCCATCAACCCCTTACTCACTTAATTCATTACTTCGGGCCTCTTTGGCTCATTCTTACTTGTTTTCTATTTCTCATAATACTCATGGATTTACTACTTCTTTCTCTCGGCTCCTTTAGGCTTACTTGCTTTTTTTTAGGCCCATTTATTATTTTCTAGGCCTATGATCCATTATTCATGCCATTCGTGCTTAATGGTTTTCTTCTCAATTTACTAACTCTTTTCCTCCCATATTATTGGGCTTCTTCCTGCTATTGGGTCTCTGTGCCAAAGTGGGCATCAACAACAAACAAAACAATTCTTGCAAAAACACAATTTTAAAGGGGAATACCAAATAGAACAAAATGATAAATAACAAAAAAATAATTATTTCTTGGATTCAAAAGCCAAATTTCAATCCAACATAAGAAAAACATAACAAACAAATATACAATAAATAAAGAGGGGCAAAGATGGAAATAAAATTTCCCCCAAAACCAAGACTTTCTACGCTCTCTTTTGATACAGAATTTTGTTCTTTCAATTGTGACTAGGTTCTCAATGTGATTGAAAATGACCACCTCTACTACTGGTATAGAATTTGAACCCACAACATCGACCCAATTAATATCATGAGGTGTAGGTTATAGTTAGCTCAAATAGTAAAGTCTTTGATGGTTGAATAAAAGATCTGGAGTTTAATTCTCGTCTACACCAAAAACTTATTGATGTATTAGTCTGATGATAAAGAGCATATTCATCATAAGTTGAAACTCTATCAAAAAATAAATTAATATCATGAGGAGGTTTTTTTCGTTGTAGATCATAAAGGTACATCATTCCGGATTTTGCAAAGAGAAGTTCTTCGTTTTTGCCACATCCAACCAAGCTCCATGCTAGGATAGGTCCAATTCTCAATTTTTTTGTCCAAGTCTCCTTAATCCCATATTCATTCTTTACCCATATTTAAACCTAGGTTCATATTGATGTCTTGAACTAACAACAACAACACAAAGTAATTCATTCTGTGGTAGGCCAAAATTGGGTAAGCTCAATTTTAATCTTACACAATTTATTTATAGAGATGGGATGTCAATCAACCTTGGTTACCCTTGCTAGAGTGAATTAATATGGTGATATTGGAATAGGTGCTTGGAATATATGTAAGTCAAGGAAACTAAATAATACTAGTATTGGATTGATTAAGTTATGCTCCTCGAGTTTAGTCCAAGGTGTAGTTTTACACTTGTTCTTAGGTGCTATCACTTTTTTTTTTCTACCTCCAGGTGTTTCATCCCCCACTTCATAGGGATCTTTCTCTCTTATATAGTCATCTAGGTTGTATCATGGCCTTCTACTTGGAGGGCTAAGGCTTGTTTTCCCCGATACTTATCCCATCAAGGCCTTACTAGAAGGTTTCCCTATTAGGCCATGAGCTTTGATGACACTATTCAAAGGTCATTCTATCATTAATGCAACTAGCTAAGTGGGTGCAAACCCTTGAATGCGTAGGTGATGGATGCTTTATCTGTACTCTTCCTTCTCTTGCTTGACAACTATGGTGGGCCTTTCTATACTTCTTAGTTGGACTATTTTCTGTCACGTTGTGGCTCAATAGTTCTGGGGTAGGAAAGTCGGGACTGACTTGATTAAAACTCACCTTAAGGTAGCTTGTGTGCAAGCTGAGACCCCTTTGCTGAGATCTTGGTCACGTGCCTATGGCAGAAGACGCTGTTACAAAAATGTTATAGCAGGTTGACATAATATAATAAAACAAGAAGAATATATTTGCTTCCAACTAAAGACAATGATTAAACCACTTCCTTAGTAAGGAAAACACAATGATATAAGTACGGCAGAAATAAGTTAGTGACAATAATAAAAGAAAAAGAAGTAATGCTAATGCTTAATCAACTTTAAGAAAGAAATGGTTAGACTGTCGTGCTTGGTTCCTTAGGAGATTTAAGTCCAGGAAGGGAATCACTCTTCAATGTGGGCAATCTCACAGGGAAATCCTATCATGGAAATTACTCACTTTGAAAGGATAGGTCTAAGTGGCTTATCCTTGAATCCTTTTAATCTTGCTGAAGAGTAAGTTGTTGAGAGGGAGAAAATGGAGTAGCCTATTGGTGCATGCCCCTATCACGCTTTTGCTTATCCTCTCTGTTTTTTTCCATTTTCTTTCTTATTCCTATATTTCCTCTTTTCTTCCTTTTTTTTTTTTTCGTTTCTTTTCTTTCTTGCTATTTTTCTCACTTGTTTTTCCTTACTCTCTCTGATTTCCTCTCGTTGTTCCTCTCCCTCTTCTTGCTCCCCTTTACTATGCACAGTTAAAGCCTTTTTATACTGCCTGTAATGATGGGTTTTACTGTTTTACCGCTCAACTATTTTTGGCCTGGCATGGGTGTCCTTCCCAGACCACCCACTAGTCTGTCGACTATCCAGCCATCAGCACTACCCTGTGTTGGCCATGCCACGTTTCATTTCTAGACAAAAGAGTTTTGTTTTGTTTTCTTGCTCTCCGTGGCATTCTCATCCGAATAAGAGTTAGGTATTCTCTCTTATTAACTCCTATGGCATGCACCTAATGATTCAGCTCATCTTTCCCTCTTTAAGGTGGTATGTCATCCCAGTAGGACATTTCCTCCAAACGAGCTTGAACGAGAATCCCAAAATAGACTTCCCCTTTCTCCCTACCGCCAGACCATACCCTCTCTTACCTTTGACCCATGGCCTACCGCCCCTGTATTGGCTGTGTACAAATGGGTGGTGCTTGAGCCTTATGCGTGCTCCACTTTCATGTGAGTCCATGACTTGTCTGTTGTTCATACGTTTGCCATGGCCTGGGGGCTTGTTTGGTCTTTGCTACACGTTCTGCTACTCATTCTTAACCTCTTGTGGCATGGATGAGTCATTGGGTCTTCATTCTTTGGGTTGGGTCTTGCTTAGGTATGGGCCTTTCTTCCTTTAGTTCAACCCTTATTTTTCTTTACTTTTGGTTTATGGGTCAGCTAGTGTTCCTGCCATGCCATTCCGTTGCTTCTGCCATATTACTGCTTGACTTACGCTTGCTGGGCCTCTTTTAGGCCTGCCATGCACTTTTCTCTTATTCAATTCACATTGTCCAATGTTTCCACTGAGTTAATCCTCATACCATCTTGAGCTTCCTTGGCCCATTTTATTCTTTTAGGCATCCTTGACCTTCTTTATTCCTTTGGGCATCTTTGGCTCATTCCATTCTTACATTCCCATGGCTTTTGCTACATCTTTTGGGCTTCCCTAACCCAATTACCATATCCTTTACTTTTAGGATTTGTTGGCTTTTGTACCAGCCCCATCTACTAATTCCTTTCTTTGGGCTCCTCTGACCCATTTTTGTTTGCTTTCCATTTCTTATAATTTTCATGGGCTTACTACTTCCTTCTTTGGGCTCCCTTGGGCCCGTTTGCTTTTTTTGGGGCCTTTCTACTATTTTACAGGTCTATAGACCATTATTCCTACCATTCGGGCTTAATGGTTTTCTCCTCATTTTGCTAATTCTTCTTTCTTATTCCCTTCTATATTGTTGGGCTTCTTCTTGTTATTGGGTCTTCTCGCCAAAGTAGGCATCAACAACGATAAACTTTCTTTTTTTTCCTTGGTACGTGCCTGATAGTCTTTAGAACTGGACTTTGGCCCTTTCAATGACGTATCAGTATCCTCAATGTCCTTAGGCATTCTAATCTTCTTGGGTTTGTGGTTGTGTTGTCATATTTGCTCTGAGAAGACTTTGACAATACTTCCCAAGGTGTGCTCCTTTGGTGTTGATCTCTTCTCACTCATTCATGTCGTCGACTTCTCACCCTCCCACGCATTCCTTACAAAAGGGTACCAATCCTTGCCTTTTAAGTTCAATTCTAACAGGCAACTTTATGTACCCACGCACTTCATCTCTAACATAAAACGATATGATAATGTTAAGGTTCACTTTATTTTTTCTAAAGCACCATTTAAGTCCCCCTTGGAAAAAGAATTATCCAAAATAATTACATGCACGAGCTTATCCTTTCTTCTCCAAGAATTTGTACTCAATGAGTACACATCAATTCGAGAATATATAAAATGAGTCTGTCATCTTCTTAGAAAAAAAAATTTTTTGATTTGTGACTGATTTCTAAGAAAGTATAAAAAAAAAATTCAAGAACAATTGGAAATATTCTTACAATTTTTTCTTCTATCTTTAAAATTTGAAAAATATTTTTTTTTTCAATTTAAATGTTAACGTGGCATTTTTTTAATATTTATTAAATATTCATATCATTATTTTATTCGTCATGTCAATGTCACATGTACCAATTATGCACATGGTGTATCGCGTATGCATTTTCTTTTAATGAGTTAACGATGGTGACCAAATTGACTGCTATCAAAATATAATGACTAAAATGATATTTTTGCCATGGCAAAAAAAAAAAAAAACATAAATAAATAAACAAACTAATTCATTCTTTTGACAAACAAAACATCCATGTAAAAACACAATTTCAAAGGGGAATACTAAATATAGCAAAATGATAAATAGCAACAAAACAAAAAATATTTATTGGATTCAAAAGCCAAATTTCAATTCTATTGAAAATAAACATGAAGGATAACCACAAAATAAATAAAAACAACAAAGATGAAAATAAAATTCTCCCTAAACCAAGACTTTTTACCCTCTCTTTTGACACAAACTTTTGTTCCTTCAATTGTGACAAGGCTCTTAATGTGATTGACCACCTCTATCTTAGCTACAAAATTTGAACCCATAACATTTGCATAATTAATATCATGAGGAGGTTTTATCTGTTGTAGATCATAAAGGTACATCGTTGAGGAAATTGCAAAAAGAAGTTCTTTGTTCCTGCCACATCCAATAAAGCTCAATGCTAGGAGTGTTGGGCTTTGTGGAGACTAGTTTTATATTTGATCCGGTTGACGACTCGATCCGACCCGAATAATGTTGCGTGGTTTTTAATGGGAGATTTTCTGAGGCTTAGTCCATGGAGCAAAGACTTGGGCCGATAGGCCCAAGTCGGAGCGCTCATGGACAAGTCTTTTGGGGGTCCGAGGGCAACGTCCCCGGGGAAAATTTTTGGGCCCGTTTTGTAGCTCCTGTGCGCAGGATATAAAAACCGTTTTTTTTTTTTTTTTTTTTGGTTATTAGGGTTTTGTCTTGTTGTAATTTTTGAGAGAGCAAAAAAACACTGTAGCCGCACTCTGTATTTTTCCCTGATAATAGTGAAATCCCTGCAACTCCGTGGACGTAGGCAAATTGCCGAACCACGTAAATATTGTCTTATGCGTGTGATTGTTTTTCTTTGGTGTGTGTTTTCTCTATTTTTTTTTTTTTTTTTTTTGTTTCTCATAGGTTGGGAATTTCAGTTTAATTCCCTACAACTGGTATCAGAGCCTAGGGTTAGGTTTGAGTGGGAGCAATGGCAGAGGAAGCAGGAAAGGCGTCTGGAATAGAAAAGTTCGATGGCACAAACTTTGGATTTTGGAGGATGCAAATCGAGGATTATCTTTATGGGAAGAAGTTGAATCTGCCGCTTTTAGGGGAAAAACCTGAGACTATGAAGGCTGAGGAATGGGCTCTTCTTGACAGACAGGTACTGGGAGTTATCAGGTTAACTCTGTCTAAGTCTGTTGCACACAATGTCGTAAAGGAGAAGACTACAGCAGATCTGATGAAGGCACTGTCTGGTATGTATGAAAAGCCGTCAGTAAACAACAAGGTGCATTTGATGAAGAAACTGTTCAATCTGAAAATGGCAGGGAATGCATCAGTAGCACAACATCTGAATGAATTTAACACTATCACAAATCAATTGTCGTCTATAGAAATTGATTTTGATGATGAGATTCGTGCACTGATCGTTTTGGCTTCTTTGCTAAACAGTTGGGAGGCCATGAGGATGGCAGTAAGCAATTCTACAGGGAAGGAAAAGCTGAAGTACAATGACATACGAGATTTAATTCTGGCTAAGGAGATTCGCAGAAGAGATGCAGGTGAAACCTCAGGATCTGGTTCTGCCCTAAACCTTGAGACAAGAGGCAGAGGTAATGACAGAAATTCAAATCGGGGCAGATCAAAATCCAGAAATTCTAATCGGAACAGAAGTAAATCTAGATCAGGCCAACAAGTACAATGCTGGAACTGTGGGAAAACAGGTCACTTTAGGAGGCAATGTAAAAGTCCTAAGAAGAAGAATGAAGATGATTCTGCTAATGCTGTAACAGAAGAGGTACAGGATGCATTACTTCTTGCAGTAGACAGTCTACTTGATGATTGGGTTTTAGATTCAGGAGCTTCATTTCATACCACTCCACATCGAGAAATCATACAGAATTATGTTGCTGGTGATTTTGGTAAGGTGTATTTGGCTGATGGTACAACCTTGGATGTTGTGGGTATGGGAAACGTCCGTATATTGTTGCCCAATGGGTCTGTTTGGTTACTGGAGAAGGTTCGACATATTCCTAACTTGAGGAGGAATCTGATTTCTGTTGGACAACTTGATGATGAAGGGCATGCAATACTATTTGTTGGTGGTACTTGGAAGGTTACAAAGGGAGCCAGAGTATTGGCTCGTGGAAAGAAGACTGGTACTCTATATATGACCTCAAGTCCAAGAGACACAATTGCAGTTGCTGAAGCAAGTACTAATACAAGCCTATGGCACCGCAGACTTGGTCACATGAGTGAGAAAGGGATGAAGATGCTGTTGTCAAAAGGGAAACTACCAGAATTGAAGTCCGTTGATTTTGACATGTGTGAAAGCTGCATCTTGGGAAAGCAGAAAAGGGTAAGCTTCTTGACAACTGGCAGGACACCGAAGGCTAGAAAATTGGAGTTAGTGCACACTGATTTGTGGGGGCCTTCATCGATTGCATCCCTTGGAGGTTCAAAGTACTACATCACGTTCATTAATGACTCAAGCAGAAAGGTATGAGTTTATTTTCTGAAAAATAAATCTGATGTATTTGAAACTTTTAAGAAGTGGAAGGCCATGGTTGAGACAGAAACAGGTTTGAAAGTAAAATGTTTGAGGTCAGATAATGGAGGAGAGTACATAGATAGAGAGTTCAGTGAGTATTGTGCTGCACAAGGAATTAAGATGGAGAAGACCATTCCTGGGACACCATAGCAGAATGGTGTGGCTGAGCGCATGAACAGAACTCTCAATGAGCGTGCTAGGAGTATGAGGTTGCATGCTGGACTACCAAAAACTTTCTAGGCTGATGCTGTTAGCACTGCAGCTTACCTGATAAACCGAGGGCCATCAGTTCCCATGGAGTTCAGACTTCCTAAGGAGGTTTGGAGTGGTAAAGAGGTAAAGTTTTCACATTTAAAAGTTTTTGGTTGTGTTTCTTATGTTCATATTGATTCTGATGCTCGTAGTAAACTTAATGCAAAGTCTAAAATATGTTTTTTCATTGGCTATGGTGATGAGAAATTTGGCTATAGGTTTTGGGATGAACAAAACAGGAAAATCATCAGAAGTAGAAATGTGATATTTAATGAACAGGTTATGTACAATGACAGGTCAACTGTAGTGTCAGATGTTACAGAGATAGATCAAAAGAAATCTGAGTTTATCAACTTAGATGAATTGACTGAAAGTACTGTCCAGAAAAGGGGTGAAGAGGATAAGGAGAATGAAGATTCACAGGTAGATCAGAGTACACCTGTAGCTGAAGTCCGTAGATCTTCCAGGACTATTAGACCTCCACAACGTTATTCACCCACTTTAAATTATCTCCTGTTGACTGATGGTGGTGACTAAAGTGTTATGAAGAAGCCTTGCAGGATGAAAATTCAAGCAAGTAGGAGTTAGCCATGAGGGATGAGATGAGTTCCTTGTTAGGGAATCAGACATGGGAATTGACTAAATTGCCAGTAGGAAATAAGGTTTTACACAACAAGTGGGTATACAGAGTAAAGAATGAGCATGATGGTAGCAAACGTTACAAGGCCAGATTAGTTGTTAAAGGGTTCCAGCAGAAGCAAGGCATTGACTACACAGAGATATTTTCTCCAGCTGTGAAGATGTCAACAATCAGATTGGTACTAGAAATGGTGGCTGCAGAAAATTTACATCTTGAGCAGTTAGATGTGAAGACGGCATTCCTTCATGGTGACTTGGAGGAAGACATATACATGATTCAACCTGAAGGGTTCATTGCTCAGGGACAAGAGAATCTAGTCTGCAAACTGAGAAAGAGCTTGTGTTAGGTTCTAAAGATTAGGAACTAATGTATTTAGAACTTCAATTTGTATGTTGGCAAACCATGATCAAAACAATGTTTAGTCGTGTGTTAGACTTGCTCAAAGTATGGGTCTTATTGTAAAGTTGGAATCGAGTTTTTATGCAGAAGTACTGTTCACTTTCTGTATGACTCGATCGATCGAAAATTAGACTCAATCGATCGAAAATCGTGCAGAACGTTTTTCTGCAGAAAATTCCAACTCAGCCCAAGCCCGTTTTAATGTATAGGGTTTTATGTTTTGCCCTAAGTATAAAAGGGAAAACCCTAGCCACGTTTTTAGAGTTCTGTTTTGCTGTGTTTGTGAATCTTTCTGTGAGATCTAGAGGTGTTTACCTTCACATACACTTAGGGTTTACAAACTTGAGATTTATGTCAAGAGTTGTGTAGATCGTTACAGTTGCAGAATCAAGAGAACACAAAGATATACAAGCAGGTGCGCTTGTGGATTTGCTGAAGAATTCCGGAAAGAAGGAGTCCGTGGATCTCGGAGCTATCATGGGGTCATGGTAGTAAGTTTCCTACACTCGGGTAGTGATGAGAATCAACAAGCTTTCAAGGATCCATTGCAAGTTCCAGTTGGGCCTATTACTAGAGCAAGATCCAAGAAGATTAAAGAAGCACTTAATGGGCTGATTCAAGGGATTTTGGCTGATTCACATTCCAAGCTGGGCCCAAAAGAAGATGAAGGCCTAATAAATTTAATCCAAGCTATTGAGGGCTGATCTGACGTAATTGGGCGTTATTTATGGCAAAGAATTATGGCTGATTGACTTTCCAGCTCTAAATCAGTTAACAGATACTTTTCCTTATTTAGATCTTCTAATTTTGGACCAGATCTTCCTTAATTTTAGGATTTTATTATTTAGAACGTTTTTTAGGGTTTTTCCTATTTTGGATCTGCTATTTTCAGACCAAATCAGTTTTTAATTAGGGTTTTATTATTTAGTACGTTTTTTAGGTCAAATTTGATTCCTGATATGGTTAGGTATCAATTAGGAGTTATTTTAGAATATATTTTCTTGTCTGTCAAGTTTTATGGAGCCCTTAAATAGACCCCTAAGTCTGTAAACGTTTTTTGGATGAATTTATTGAATAAAAATCAGAAAAGGTGAGGCTTTGCTCTTCTCTTTGGTTCTTCAAGAACTGTGAACTTATCAAGGATTCTTCCTTGTGGCGTTCAAACTTATACCTTTGGTTCGTGATTCCTTTATAATCATTGGGTCAAGGTTCTTTTACTTATACCTTTGGTTCGCGTTTCTCTTATAAACGTTGGGTCAGGGTTTCTATCAAATCTGAATTTTAGCTTTCTGGGGCAATAATTCTAATATTGTTTGTTCGGTCTCAAAGCGAGTCTGTTGAGGTTCGCATCATTTGGTATCAGAGCTCAGGTTCTAAAATCAGTTTTCTATCCTTTTATCTTTTATTTCCTGTTATCTTCCTATCTTGTTCCGTTTCTGTTTTTTTGTTCTTCGTTCTTGTTTTGTGTCGTGCACTAGGTTAAAATTGTGCACTGAATTCCCAAAAAAAAAAAAAACGTGAAAAAAAAAAAAAAAACTGCAGAAAGAAAAAAAAAAGTGAAAAAAAAGGACTGCAGAAAAAAAAAACGAAAAAAAAAAAAAGACTGCAAAAAAAAAAAAAATTGTTTTTAGCTTCAGTTCTCTCAGAGCAATTATATTGTTTTCTTTTGTCCTATTTTTCTTTGATCTGTGTTTCTGTCATACTTTCTAGCCTTTGGTATTTGTTTAAATACTACAAGTTGAATTTCTTGATCAAGTTTATTAGTTTATTGCAGAACTGAAAAGGGGAAGCTGCGAGTGGAAAAAGGCAAGAGAGTGTGAGACTAATATCGGGAAAAAGCCAATTTAAGAGTGAAACACGAGTGGGAGTGACATAATCTGAGTGCAAAACACGTGAGGGAGTGTTTGTGAGGAATTATTTCTAACCTTTCTTTGTAGTTTTCAAAATATGTCTGCAGGGGTGAAACATCAAATAAGGAAGGAGGGGAGGAGTCATCTATCATGTTGCAGGCTATGCAACAACAATTTGAACGCATGAACGTTGTATTTAATGAGATTCGGGATCGGTTGGACAGGCAAGATACTGTTATTGCTAACTTGCGTGAAGAGCATCCCCAAAGAGGTCCTAATGCTAGAAGGTAAGAAAGGCATGCGCGCGTGTATGATTCTGATGACTACCATGAGGATGAGTTTGAAGATGAAGAGGATCATGTTTCGTGGAACAATGGAGGCAGGTTTGCGCGAAGGGGCGAAAGGCGTGGTGGAGGATTTCGAAGAGATCCAAGATGGCAAGATGGGACTGACAGAAGCCTAGGAAACATAAAAATGAAGATACCATCATTCCAAGG
Organism: Lithocarpus polystachyus; assembly: GCA_033629205.1. NCBI lineage: Eukaryota > Viridiplantae > Streptophyta > Magnoliopsida > Fagales > Fagaceae > Lithocarpus > Lithocarpus polystachyus. Next base: position 23,735,445 of record CM066173.1, on the reverse strand, counting down.
GAAAAATGATCCAGAAGCGTACTTGGAGTGGGAGAAGAAGGTGGAGTTCATCTTTGAGTGCCACAATTACTCCGAGGAGAAAAAGGTAAAACTAGCTGTGATTGAGTTTACTGATTATGCTATTATATGGTGGGATCAACTTGTGATGAACAGAAGGAGAAACCATGAGAGGCCTATTGAGACGTGGGAGCAAATGAAGGCCACCATGAGGAGGCGATTTATCCCTAGTCACTACTATAGAGACCTGTATCAAAAATTACAGAGTCTTACTCAAGGCTATAAGAGCGTGGATGACTACCACAAGGAGATGGAGATTGCCATGATTCGAGCTAATGTAGATGAGGATAGAGAAGCTACCATGGCAAGGTTTCTGAATGGGCTGAATCGGGACATTGCCAATGTGGTGGAGTTGCAGCACTACGTGGAGTTGGAGGATATGGTGCATATGGCAATAAAGGTGGAACGACAGCTCAAAAGGAA